>CM024762.1:2985142-3709498 GCA_014218235.1 Colocasia esculenta | reverse complement strand
ATGATGTAAACACGAATAACAGACCACGTGAGCAAAAGGGGGGCCTTTCCCACTTTTCTGACGTAGTTACAAGGTAAGTATTCTTTAATATTATCATCCGAAATCATATCTTAAAAGTTGCAATAAAGTAATTAATTTGTATGAGAATACTCAGCGTAAAGATCGTCGATGAAGTGGATTGTTTAAAAAAAAACACAATTCTAATTGTTGAAAGAGAGATAGGTGATGGTTTTTGTCAAGTCCTTTGGACCAAATAAAATTAAATTTTTTGTAATCCACCTCATTTTAATTGCAAAAAAAAAAAAAATCTTACAGATAAACTCCATCACTGTCCGAAGCCCGCTTGCCTCGCTTCGGGTTCCGTGGCCTTGGCGTTACCTGTGAGAAAGAAGTAAAGTTTAATCGCTACCCTTTTAAGTTAAGAGAAATAGTTTTGTAACACCATTTCATAATATTATTTGATAATATTATTATTAAAATTGTGTCACATCAGTAATTGAAATAAAAAAGTTAAAAATATCTCATAAATGATGAGATTGTGGTGCACAATATATTTTGATTGGTGTGTTATTTTAATGTGCTATCAAATGATGTTACTAAACTATTTTACTCAAGTTAATAGTTTGCTGCTTACTAAGCAAATGGTACCTGACCCTCCCGGTTTTTTTTCCCCCAACTTTTTCTTTACTTTATTCTAAAGAAAAATATTTTTTTACACGATCTACCAGTTAAAAAAACTTACATGACTTATTTGGCGTCCGATTTGATAATCAAACGTTGGACTTTACAACACGGGGTCTCAATACCTAATCAATCAAGTCAAACGAGGAACGGACCACCTCTACTTTCTATTTAATCCTAGATACCAAATATTCTCAATTCTAAACAATAACTTTAGTATATTAACATTTAATGTTGTTGCAATAAAAAAGAAAAGTAAAACGGAATATGACAACAAACCCAAAAAAAACGCGAATATGACATAAAATTCGTTTATCATACTTCGTTACTTAATTAAAAGTTTTAGGTTAGACGATTCAATAATTTCATTAAATTTGTTAGCATGCTAACACGTTAATTATTTTAGTTAATGTTTAATACGTAAGTTATTAGGTTCAGATGCTAGAGTTTTAATATGTTGAACTATAAGAGATTTGAGATTTTAAAAAAAATGAAATCCCTAAACATATTACCAAATAATTGAAGTGACTTCGCGCTTTGACCTTGCAACAAACTATGCATCTGCTATTGTTTGATAACACTTTGCTAGGGATTTTATTTTTTTGAAATCTCAGATCTCCTAAAAAACTCTCTTACCTACTAACTGTATTACATTTTTTTTATTTTTGTCATATTTATTTACTTTTTAAGCAATATATCCCTAACAATCCCCTACTGTCTCCCCCCATGCACCCCATGCCCTGTCCTCTCTCTCCCTCTCTAGACATCTCTCACTCCCTCACCCTTCCATACACAACCCCCCTACCTGTCCTCCGGTGCACCTTGCCCTCTCTCTCTCTCTCTCTCTCTCTCTCTCTCTCTCTCTCTCTCTCTCTCTCTCTCTCTCTCTCTACATCTCTCACTCCCTTGTATCGATCGGTGCCAAAGTCGATTTCGAGTTTCTCTCTCGGTACACCCTATCTCCGTCACAGTGATGGATCCACCATATATTTAGTGGGGTCTTAAAACTCCACTAAATTAAAAAGAAAATATTATGAAGATAATTTTCACCATAAATAATTTTTGAATTTATATACGTAATTATTAAAACTCACTAAAATAAAATTTTACATTCATCGCTGCTCTGCCGCATCCCCCACCCCATTCTCTTTCTCCCTCTCTCTACATTTTTCAGCTCATCTGGACTGATCGATCCGATCAGGACCCTAAAAATACTCCAAATGCAGTGGTTAATGAAACCTTCGAGCGATCAAATAGATCAATTGCTGCTAGATGTTCCAACCAGCCCTGAAGTAGAGATGGCCGTCAGTAGAGCTGTTCATAATATGGTCCAACCCAAAAAATCAAACCGAACCGGCCAGTTCGGTTCGGGTTGAGAAGTCTCATGATTCAGTTCAATTTCCTGTTGGAAAATAGAATGAACCGAATTTATATTAATATATTTAATAATTAATATATATCACAAAGGAAAACATAACTCAGTGGACTAGCGCCTTCCAACTTCTCGGCCTTTATATCTGTGTTTTTTTTTTCCAGTTCAAATCAAACCGAACCAATTCAATTCGATTGGATCTTAATTTTAATTCGATTTCGGTTCACCCAAAAAATAAGATGAATCGAACTATGTTCACCCCTAGTCTCCAACTCCACGCCAGAGTAAACACTCAACAACAGTGCTGGTCAGACGAGCAGAGTCACAGAAGGCATGATACAAATTAGAGATGTTCATGTGGTCCTCTATGGTTCTTCTCTGACGTCGAGGCGAGAAGCCGCAAGACGGGTCAATATATAACGCGCAAGTACCAACCCCTGAACGTAGTTTAAATAGAAAGTAGGCAATGGATAAGCCTCTCCAGCCAAGATGAGTGGGGATCGAGGTAGGACTTGGTCTTCCTTCATAAATCATTACACGAGATAGATATGTGCTGCTCTGAGAGAAATAATTATTGTACTTTAAATTTGGAGCTCCTCAGTCGATATCTTAATTAGCTTTATTATAAGTAAGTAGTACTTTGTTTCTTCAATTTTAAAAGATAGGATATGCCAGAAGGAGCCAGATGACGGAGGAATGAGTCGGATAACATCATAATTAACAGCGGTCTCCTGTACAGTTCGCAGGAGGACTCTGATCTCCTAGACGTGGAAGACCAGAGCAGCTCGTCTCCCCTGGGTTAAGGCGGGCGCGACAGTGGACATATTTGTAACCACTTGCCGGACCAAGAGTTAGATGCGTAGTTCATTGGTATTTTCTCTTTCTTTTCTATTTAGATTCTCATTTTAATTTCTTGTCGAAAATATCTGAGACCCCGACACATTTAATGTGAGTGTACAGAGTGGAGAAAATATCTCATCTCCCTCTCCAATCCCTCTAATTGGGGTGTGCATCAAGTAGGGGTGTAAACGGAACCCGATATTCCGACTCGATTCTGATAAAAACTATCGATTTCAAAATCGAAAAATGATACCAATAGTTTATCGGAATCGGTGTCGAATATTTCGATAAACTATCGAAATCGGAATCAGAATTGAAAAAATAATCGGAATCAGTATTGGTTATTCCGATAAATTATCATAAACTCAAAAGGTAAAATTATGATAAACACCTTAGTTTATCGAAATTTCGGTTCTGGTAATATTATCGGAATGGAATCGGAATTAACCATTCCGATTTTATCGAAATCGGAACCATATTTCGGTTATCGGAATCGGAATCAGAATCTGTGTTTCCGATTCCGAACCCGACCCGTTTGCAGCCCTAACATCAAGAGAGGCTCTTTCTTGTTGAGAAAGACTTAGTACATTTTTATATTGCACTTAAATATAATATGACTAGGCACTAAATCCACGTGGCATTTAATAATTTGGTTGTTATTTTATCACTCTTCATGTGAATGGTGTCACATAATTTAGTGTCTAGTTATATTACAATTTAAATATAATAAAAAAGTGTACTAAACCTTTCTCCTTTCTTGTTATATGAGAAGTAGAATTTATCACGTGGATTCTCATCACCTACACGCATGCAATTTTCAATATATGACAAGACTTACGAAAATGTGTACTTCCCATTTGAGATATAAGATCCAAAACACATATATACCCGTAGAGAAATGAATTAATTGGGTACTAAAATTTAGAAAAAGTTTCGACATACATTGAGACGAGATCGTGCGTGCAAACATGACGTTGCGGTCATCACATCATGTCTAATTAAATGTGGAGTAATATTTGGTACACATCATCACATTGTGTGAATGTAAATCGGACAATCATTGGTTGTCTATTTCTTCGACGCGAGACGCCAACCAACCACGTCCCAATTTACGCGGACATCACTTTGCGATGATGTGCATCAAGTATTGCTCTTAAATACGAGGAGACATAATATATCCCCCATCTATTGCAACTATGGATAGAAGGGATTGGTATGAAGCTGATCAGCCTGGCTAAGCGTTGGCTTAACATGAAACTTTGCTCCAGCAGATGGTCCAGGTATGTGTGCAGATCACCAATCCGTGTATATCTTCAAAAAAAAAAATGAGCTCTCGAAGGTCCTCTCCCAAACACACGCCGTGTACGAGTCTTTTGTCGCTACGACTTCGCGTCTAGTTGAAGGCCGGGAGAAGACGGAGACGGCATCGTTAGAGTACAGCTGCTGCGCGCAGCACCATCCATCTCATCTCATCTCATGAAAGCAAATGCAACCTTCTAAACAAAACGTCTTGTTCGTAACCTTTCTTTCCTTGATGAGTGGGTTCCTTGTCGTGATGTGATTCGTCGACCAATCCCTCTACGGGTCTCTGGAAAAGAAAGAACGCGTAAGAGACTCTATGGCCTCCACACGTGTGCCTCTCTGTCACAGTTCAAAATTTGAAGAAGCAAGTGGCGATGGCTTGCGTAGAAACGTTGGCAAACTCGGAACAGTACGTATTCATCAGAGTTTTGTTTTCGGAGCAGTTCCAAACGCGCCATGCTAGAACAGGGTGCCGAAGAGATCCTAGGGATCGCATGCAGCTCTTATCGTGTAACCCGCGGCCATCTGAAAAGAAGAGAGTTTTCCTTATTTCCTATCTGTGCATTAATTTGGCGGCCGCATCTTATTAGTTGGATGCTAAAGTCTCACGTGTATCAATAAAATTGAGGGTCCATATCCGATCAATGAAATATAACATCGGATAATATTTTTCTACCCGTTTTATTAATAAAAAATATTAATCTGCATGCACTCATCGTTATGAGACCTTTTGTCCGACATGCCCTATCCTATCCGCACTTGAAAATTCAGCTATATGTTTTGAAGAAGCCATACCACCTATTGAGTTCCCAAGATGGGGATTATTTGTTCGAGGCGTCCTGGGATCGAGCCAGCGCCTAGGTTGCTCCAACTCATGTAGAGTGTCGCGCAGTCCTATTGAATGTCATTGGAGGCCAAGGTCGTTCATGATGATCACCTTATAGAAGTACCGAACAGGGAACCACAGACTTGCTCGTGAAAACTGCCCGGTGGTTGGTACTGTTTGTTCGGTGGCTTCCTGTTGAACTGTGGAAGATCTGAACAGGAGTTCGGAGACTTGTTCGGTGGGGCTCTGGGTCTTTTACCGAGCCATGGTTTGCTGGAGCGCTAATTCGGGGCAAATCGGATTCGCCCTGATTCAATCCAATTCAGCCCGAGTCGAACGAATCGGGCCGATTCAGGTGGATCCAGCTAGGAACCCATGGTTCTGCCCTAGGTGTGGCCAGATTCGCATGGATTTGATGTTTTTTGGCCGATTCTTTGTTTAAAGCCTCATGTGAAGAATTTTATATATAACTAATGATATTTATGCCATGTAATGCTACACAAACATCTATTTTCAATCAATTTTATTAGAAATTGAGTACAAAGTACAAACATGAAACATGAAACCAATTCTCACTACCCAAAACTGGGCAACACTTACGTCGAAAAAGCGTAAGTGTAAGTGTCGAAACCGTAAGAACAGACGTTACTTACGAAACTTCCTACTGTTCGTTTTCGTCAGTACAGCAAGCGTGGCTATAGCCTTACTTACGGTTAAGATACGTAATAATACATTCGTTTATAAACCGTAATAAATAGACTTGGCCTACTTTTATAAAGCGTAAGTATACATATGAAAGACCATAAGAAATATCCCAATAAAAGATGACATACGAAAATTATTACTACGTTAGAAACCGTAGCTATTATCTGTAGTTACGCACCTCTGAACCGTAAGAAAACTCCCAGTACAAATATATATAATCCATAATTTGAATAAAAATATAGCCTACATATTAACACACATCCACACACATAGCACACAACCTGCATATTTACATACACAATCCACACATATAGCACACAACCTGCATATTTACATACACAATCCACACACATAGCCCACACCTTGCATATTTACATTACACAACTTACACTGCTTGAAAAGAACATTCACATAATTACACCGCCAAAACTAGTGCATATAGCACTTATTTATATCACATTACAAATGTACAACATAAAATTTAAAACATCACATACACCATTGTTTGTCCTGAGGATAAGACAATCATAATTGTTTTGGTCATAACATAAATCCAATGACCATAATTGTTTCATAATGTGAGAGTGGAGAATGTTCTTAAGGGAGGAGAGTTGTTCTGTTGGCACAATAAAAACTTCAAGTCTCATCTAACTCAACCTGCAAAATAAAAATCATTCAATTAGTATACATATAAACAAGTTCATTTATTTCCAAAATAATTCTGTAAAATAAAACTTCAGGTGTCATAAACTTACAAGTCTCTGAACCACACAATTTGACTTCCAACAGCATCTTGGACGATTTTTGTTCATTATCTTTCACAAATAGAGGTGCATTGGGTTTGTAAGCAAACAAAATAGCTACCTCATAATACAGTCTTGGAGATGTCATATTAAAATATTAATAATTTTATAATAAATGTAGTACACAGCTAATATACTTACGAAAATTGAAACCGTGACGGACTTTCCGTAAGTGTTGCCCATTTTTGTTGTAGTGTCTAAGTAGAAAATACAATGAGACTCATACAAACTGTTGAGCAACTATCCAGTAAAAATGTTTTAGGAATTGTTGTGCAATTACCTTTTACAAATACTTGATAAATATTTTTTCTCATGACAAAAACTAATCATAGTATTTTTAATCGCTTAGTTAAACAAATTTAATTATTTATACTGATAAATATTTTACTTTTAATGTGTTAATAGTAAAGACATACATGTATTATATTGTATAACTTTTGGTCAAATTTTTGCACACACACAAAACCTAAGTATCAACACAGTCACACTCCAAAAGGAAAATTTTCTAAGCCCACAACATATAATGTATATCATACTGACTCCAACTCCCAAGAAGTCAAAGTGGTGTACTAATTGCTAAACAACTAATATCACTCCGACTCTCGAGAAGTCGAAGTCAACGGTCTCACTCCGACTCCATAAAAGTCGAAGTGGGCTATTGATTGTTGAACAACTGGCATCACTCCGACTCACGAGAAGTCGAAGTCAACAGTCTCGCTCCGACTCCTTAAAAGTCGAAGTGGGCTATTGATTGTTGAACAACTGGCATCACTCCGACTCTCGAGAAGTCGAAGTCTGTTATCAATCAATGTCTCACTACGACTCTATACAGTCGAAGTCTAGTACTGATTGTCTCATATCGATTGTTTCTGTCTCCGACTCTTCAGTAGTCGAAGTTGTACATTGATTATCCATTATTGAATGTTTCTCACTCCGACTCTTTGAAAGTCAAAGTATAACATCAACTTCTGTGTTTAACCATACTTGGTTATATTTTTTAGTATCTGTTATTTGTTTTACAAAACCTAATGCTTTATTCATTTTGATTATTTCGATGATTTTTCTTATTCCTATGGGATCTTTTAAAGAATAATAGTCTCATATATGACTTACAGTATGATGTCTTCTCTGCTATCAAATTCAAATATTTTTTTGGCGGGAGAATTTGTATTTAAAATACTCATATTTAAAATCTCTTTTGAAATTCGAAAGATTGTATAATGTGTTCTCTTACTCATTGTTAGAAATATAGTTATATCTTTGTTTGACAGATGCTAAGCAGTAAATGCGATGGTAGGTATAAGCAGCATGGATTATCTGTCAGAACTCACCTACCACATCCGCTTTCTGTCAGAACTCAGAACTCCATGACTTTCATGAAAAGTTTTTGCATTACCCATACAACTGTCTGTCTGTCTTTAAATGCTCTGAACATCTATCTATCTGAAGTTCCTTATACTTTATATATTTCTGTCTCACCTACCTCCGAAAGGATGGAGGTATCTGCATTTTCTTGACCATGCAGATATCCAGATACCCACTGAAGCGTGCTTGCTTTCAGTCATGGGTATGGAGCTTGCAGTCATTTAATGAAGCTGTCACATGAAGCCATGAACTATTTGCATAGCCTGGAGCTGTTGAGACTCAAAAAACTGAAGATCTGATGGGCATCTCACTAGCCTTCAAGTCTCAACATCTGAAAATCAAACAGCTATTTTCAAACGGCCAGTTTCAAACGGGAAGCTCAAATCTCTTATGCATATATATGAGTTGAAGTTTGAACAAAGAACTCACAGACAAGACGAACCACAACTCATAAACAAGCATACACAACCACACCTTCTACAGAAAGAGAAAGAGAGAAGCGTACAAGATCTGAAGAGTGCCTGTTGCTCCAAGTTTCGACTTCCAAGCTCTCCACATTCAGAAGTCTTTTCTCTTTGGGTGGCATTTTCATTCTAGATCCTCTCAGTCCACCTTCCTTGAGTCAGAAAGAGTTAGAGCAGTCATTTCTTTTTGTAATCTCTTTCTGATCTTCTATGTTTGCTCACTCTTTGAGCAGACACACTGTACTCTTTTAAGTGTTGTAACCAGCAGGGGGTTTGTTCCCTGTAGTGCCCCTCTTGTGAAGGGAAGACCTATAGTTGTAGGTGTTTGTATTACCCCTCGGTGAAGGGAAGGCTTTCTTAGGAGCAAGTGGGTTGTAATACATCTCAGGTCGAGAGAAGGCCAAGTTTTCTTGGCAGTTAGTGAAATCCCAAGTGGTTCTTGGGGACTGGACGTAGGACTTCTATGTGGGAAGAGCTGAATCAGGATAAAATTTATGTACACTTTGTGTGATTGTTTCCGCTAAGTATTTCACTTGTTTCACACACTACACTAAGTACTAACATTACTATTTAGTGTTATCTATTTCTAGATAATTTTTTTAAAGTCCAAAGAAGTTCTATTCACCCCCCTCTAAGACATCTAAAGCTCTATATCATCCAACACAAAAAACAAACTCAAATCTAAATACAATGAGTCTAGTACCCCCAATATCCCTATTGATATGGATCATATGTACCCCACTGGGGCTGGACAGACTCATCTGACTCTGAGGGTAGCTCCCCAATAAAATGATAACTTTTGGTTTGAGACACAAATGTACGAAACTCATCTCGAGACATCATGGTGTTGTATCTGGTTCGAAACTCCCTCATATAGTGGTCCCACATCTTGCATCCAGGACGGACTATCCTTAGACTCGCCATTTGTACATCTCTAAAGGAGCATAAATCTGAACAGGAACATGAATAGGAACGTGAACAAGAACAAATGGAGGTGGATAAAAATATGGTGCAGGGTAGCCTGTGGTGGCGTAGCCACTGGAGTAGCCTATGTCGGATGACTCTGCCTGATAACTATGGCCCCCATACGATCCCACAGACTCGTGTGTGCTCATTCTCTCAAAATCAGATATCATAGTGTTATAACTATCACTGTCCACTAATGAACCTTCTACACGACCACCTTTCACAAACTTCTGCCTTCTATTGTACTGTATTGGGGCACCATGATCACCATCTTGGGTGCATTGATCACCATGGCACTTCTCCGCCATAAATACCATCTCACCCCCGCCCCCATCTCCATCACCTCCCCCTACAGACCCACTCGGTGAACCAATAGTCAATGAGTCATGGGAGTGGCTACTGGGTAATCGGGGCGAATCCTTAGAAGGTGTTTCTTCTGCATTTGGATCCAAGGTTTCTAAATCTGCAATATCAAGTGGATCTTCAATAGGGGCAACCATTTTTTTCCCTTTCTTGGATCCCCAGGAGAACCAACTCTTCTTCTTTTGTGCTGGGGCAAGTGGCTCTCGTATGATAATGCCTTTGGCTGGGCCACATGCTTGACCTTTGTCCTTCCCCTTTGCAGGTTGGGATGTCACCAGCACCTTTCCTTTCGCAGCTTGGGATGGAGCAACAGATTGCGTATGTGACCCCTTTCTTCTTGGTTGTGAGGAAGCAATTGCAGGTGCTTCTCTCTTAGACTGTGAGCGGGCTATAGGGCCTAGCATCAATCTTTGAAATTCCACATCATCATCAAGGTTTGCCTCACCTGTAATAGTCTCCAACATCACAAATTGAGGTAAGGACAAACATAAAATATTGAATGAATACGTTTAACAAATGATAACTATTGTCTCACCTCTAGAAGGCATGCAACGTTCCATTCGTAAGTCGCCAAGAAGATCCACCTCATCCTCTGTCTCGGCCCGAAATTGAGAAGAATGTGGATGTCCCACATCTCCATGTTCTCCCTCCTCCTCTTCGCAGCTTCTACAGCCCTAGCTAAGAATGTTAGGACGAGGTGGATCTTCAGGATCGTCTGTCTCCTCATCTAACTCGTACTCTTCCCGCTCTATGGTCGCTCGTGCAACCCATGCAACCATTGGGTCTTCATCATCTTGTAGGAACCCAATGTCAACCGGATCATACTCCACCTCCCCCTGCTTTGGATCATCTATGAGATGTTTCACCCTCAACCTCATATTGTAGTGCACATACACAAAATTGTCCAAGTGCCTATGTGACAATATGTTCCGGACTTTGGTGTGTATTAATGCAAAGCTACTCCAGTTTCTCTCACACCCACTGAAGGAGGAGGTTTGTGACAAGATCTTCACTACAATTTTCCTCAATATGGGTGTCGAATGCCCAAAGTTGAACCACCAACCAGCTGCAAAAAAGTTAGTCATACTCAATTAGTCAATCGTTGGGTTTACTAATATCCAAGAATGAAAGGGAAAGCACATTACCGCCATCAATGCAGTCCCGACCAGCAATGGCAGATGGCTCCGCAAAACCCCCAACCCCTTCTCGAAAGCTCTTCATCTGCAGCAATGAAGTCTATTTGCAAAAAATTGAAACTTGTAATTGACATCATGTAGGGAGATTAAAGCTCGCCTGATCAATAGCATCTGCTGCATCCAATGCACTCATAGACAGTCTTTCAACAACTCGCGTAAAGGCAGTCGTCAAGTCATCATCGTACAATAGCTCCATCGCATAATGGTAAGCAGGATGGAGATAGTAAGCTACAATAGGGATAAAAAATAAAATAAAATAAATTCATGTAATAAAATCAAAACCAATTTGAAGTAAAATTTTCTCACCCGCCATATGTAGATCTCTACTCATTTACCGGTCCCACCGATCCTCAACAACGTCCAAGACCAAGTGTGCATAGCGAGGGGACACCTCACAGATCTTCTTCTTCGCAACTTCAATTTTTGCATAAACCAACCCTATGGTGGTCTCCTATCCCTATCAACTACCCTCAACCTCATAAAAGAGGTTCAATGATCTGCACCAGTTTGAATACTCGGCCCAGAAATTAGGGCTGCAGACGATCTCTTCAACCTCTTTACCATTTGATGTCCCTGCAAAAATGCTCTACAGCCATCTGTCTGTCCTAAACATGCGTTTGAGACCGTCTTTGTACTCCAAAGTCGGCATTGCGAATGCTGACTCAGCTCTCTTAAAACCCCCAAGCGCAGCGCCGAAACCCCCATTTCCTCACACTGAAACCCCCCTCTTCTCTTCCTCACCCTGCTATAGTCGAAGAAACTCGCGCCGCCTCCTCATCGCCGCACCAGCTCGCCGCTCGCCGCGCCAGCTCGTCGGACGCCACCTCCTCCCCCTCACATCCCCCCCCCCCCCACCCGGACGCCGCCGCCTCCCTCACCTCCCACCCGGATGCCATCGCCGCCTCCTCCCTCACCTCCCCCCCAACCGGACGCCTCCTCCTCTCTCACCTCCCACTCGGACGCCATCTCCACCACCTCCCCTCCTCCCTCACCTCCCCCCTCCCCCCCACCCACCCGCCGCCCCACTTACCCATCACCAACCAGGAACCAGGTATGTTAATTAATTAATTAATATTTTATTATATTATTTGATATAAATTTTTTTATGAATGTTAGATATATATAAATTTGATGTTTAATGATTCTTGTTTGACAAATGTAATTGTTTAATGATTCTTGTTTGACAAATATAATTTGTTTAAATATTCTTGTTTGGCAAATGTAATTTGTTTAAAATTCTTGTTTGACAAATATGATTTATTTATCTTATAAATGACAGATATGACTAGTTCAAATATTTCTTTAATGTGCTATTATGATAGTGTCTTACGTATTGAGGATCATAAACCTCAATATGAAGGAGACATTGTACGTATTTTGCGTGTAAAGAAAGATACAACTTTTACTGAGTTGATGAGACAATTATATATCTTGACGAAATATGATGAAAGACATATTAAGATTGGTATAATATGCAACTTGCCTACTTCTATGGGTGAATATATTGCTGTGAGAGTTGAAGATGATGAAACAGTTGAAAGTATGTTCGATTTATATCATTCTCATGTATCTACTGTACAATTATACTTGGAGAAGGAAGATATAGATAATATCTATTCAAAGTAACGATGAAATACAAACACATGGTCATATTGATGACAACTTGCATGTTCAACACTATGAGTATCAACAACCAAGTGGACTTTTCACACATATGTTGAATGATGATGCTGATTTTACTGGATTTTATTCTGCTAATGAGCATCAGAAGATTTTTTTTTAACATAGTGAAATCGGCATTGACATGCCGACTTTGGTGTCGGCAGTCAGCAATGGTAATGCCGACTCCAAAGTCGGCATTGACAATGCCGACTCCATACTGGCATCCGGTCTCCCGGTCACCAAGTTGCCGAACTTGGTGATTATTTTGGAATTAATTTTAAAATGTGATTAATTAATTAAATAATAAATATAATTATTTAAATAAAAAACCCATGAATGTATTTTTCTCATAATAAAACCCTAGCTAAACCATTGGTTCCCTCCACGGCGGAGCAAATGGCCAGACAGGCCCGCCTCCGTGCGTTCTTGAACAGAGGGGCCACCGCCGCGCTCGGAAGCGTGGGAGGCGGCGCGGAGGCGGCGCGCACGGGGAAGGACGCCAGTGCCGTCCTCCCATTTCACCGTGACAGTCGGAAGTATGAATTTTTCGCACCAGTACTCCAAGCCCTTCGCACCAGCACCACCGGATGGAGCGTAAGCGGGGATGCTCAGTGGAGATTACAATCTCCGGCTAGGTTATTTGGAACGGCCAGCGCAGATCATCTCCCTCCCGCAGAAGACGCCTCCTTGCGAGGTTCTTCTGTCGCCAGCTCCTCCGAGGGCGCCACTGAAGAATCCCCCGTCGGCAATTCGCGTGCCCCAAGGCCCAGAGGCAAGGGAATCCGAAAGAAATCCGTGCTGGAATTCGCGAAAGTCGATGTGGAGCTCCTGCCTACTGTTATCCTCGTGGGACGCCCAAATGTGGGGAAGTCTGCGCTGTTCAACCGGTGAGTCTTTTGAAAGCGTTAGCGTTATTGGGGGGTTGTGGGGATTAATTTAGTTCCTTTCTGTTCTCTTTGGATGTTGGGATCGAAAAGTTCCGGTTTGGGATCGAAAAGTTTCGAACTTTCTATTTACTTGTAGGTTGATACGGAGGAGAGAAGCTCTTGTGTACAACACTCCCGCGGACCATGTCACGCGGGATATTAGGGAAGGCATTGCAAAGCTCGGTGACTTGAGGTTTAGGGTACTGGATTCCGCGGGCCTGGAAACGGCGGCGGCGTCTGGAAGCATTCTAAGCAGGACGACGGAAATGACTGGTTCTGTGCTGGCGAGGACTCAGCTCGCCATCTTCCTGATTGACGTGAGGTAAAGCTTCTTTAAACGGGAAGTTGATTGACCAAGTACCCATGATGGGCTTACTCGACCTGATACTTAATTCCGTTTGGACAGAGCTGGCTTGCAGCCTCTGGATCTGGAGGTTGGGAAGTGGCTCAGGAAGAATGCGCCTGGAATACGTACAATATTGGCAATGAATAAGTCGGAATCGCTCGATGATGGAGGTGGCGTTCTCACAGCGGAGGCTGCTGAAGCCCATGCTTTAGGTTTTGGTGATCCAATTGCCATATCTGCGGAGACGGGCTTGGGGATGGCAGAACTTTATGAGGCTCTATGCCCTTTGCTTGAGGACTGCATGCTTCAAAGATTGAATGGTATGTGTTGAGTGACTTCATAGAGACGGGGTACTTCGTCAAAGTCTGAATGGTGTGGCGTTCTCACAGACAAAGTCTGAAAGACCTGAGCCGTCATAGAGACGTTATTTCTTTTGTTTTAATAGACATAACTAGATGAACTCGAGATGACAAAAGGTTTATTGCCATCGTTACCCTGACTGACTTTCAAATCTATGTTGACACTTGACACAAGGGTGTTCAAAAGTTGATGTTTCAATCTAAACAAATTGCACAGAGTCATTTCTCTCTGTTTTGGGGTTAACATGTTCATCTCCATAGTAAAATAATAAATTCTAAAATTAGGTTTCAACCTATCTGAAGCAGTTCTTATCCCAGCCTAAACAAGGCCTAGATTGGTCTTGCTTCACTTTCAGAGCTACAAACCAGGAAAACTTCTTTCTGCACACAAGTGTGTCTGAGGCACTCAGAAGTATACTTGCTGTTGGCTGATCTGTCTCTGAATTTCTTGTAAAACTTTTTCTGTCCCCAGTTACTGGATTATCTGCAAATATGTATACTTGTTACCCATTGATTGTTTGTTTTGTTTTCATAATATTTTTAGATAAAAGGATTGAAGATGATAGTGCCTTGGACATGGAGAATGAGGAGAATAAGTTGCCTCTGCAGCTGGCCATTGTAGGACGTCCTAATGTTGGAAAGTCTACACTACTAAATGCATTGTTACAAGAAGAAAGAGTTCTGGTTGGACCGGAAGCTGGCCTAACCAGAGATTCAGTTAGAGCTCAGTTCAAATTTGATGGACGCACAATTTATTTAGTAAGTCAACAAGTTATTTTCCGCATAGTTCCCCCCCCCCCCCCCCCCCAATAAATTCTTCTACCATCATCTAGTTTGTTAAGTAATGCATATCTGTAGTAGCACTATGCTGCTCTAGTAGCACTATGCTGTCCTTTGGTGTTTTGGGATATTCTGGATCATGCAATGGCAGCCAATGCATTTTTTTTTCCTTTCCCCTTTTTTGAAAAAGAGTGGATTGCTTCACCAATTTTACCAGTAAGTAGAGGTGACACAATTGAAGAATGTGGGATTCCTTTGGAAATTTATATCCTTTGCCAGCTTTGAAAGAGGAAGCTTCCTTTAACATTAAATTCTAATCTGTCTGGTGAAAGTATCTAATTTGCATTGTCTGGTATTCGTACCCATTTCTTTTTCTGACTGAGGATATACTATGATTGTGGATGTTAGATGAGTAATGTATTGGTACTTGCTAGTTGTTGCTTGTCCACTATTCCATGTGGTAAGATTGCTCGATAGAAGGTGAAAAGCCATATTTATCCCCTTCTCAAAGCACTGAATTGCAACATCATTTTTTCTTTTCAAATTATCCCTCTGTTAAATCCTGTCTAAGACATATAGAGGTCGTGTAAACTTGGAGTTGATTATGGAAAAAACAATTAGAGCTGCTGATCTTATGATACATAGATGTTTTTATGCTGAACTGCTGAGCTTATGATATATAGACGTTTCTATGATCTAAGTGTGTTTTTGTCTTTCTCTCTGGCTGACCAAAAAACCAGATATTCCTTATAATTCTGGCAAATGTTGCAGAAATTGGCATGCATATCTTGCTCAATATATTATTTTCTACCTTTCTTGATGTGGTTTCTTTCTTGATCAGGTTGACACTGCAGGGTGGCTTCAAAGATGTGGACAAGAGAAAGGACCTGCATCCTTGAGTGTTATGCAGTCAAGAAAAAACCTTATGAGGGCCCATGTTGTTGCATTGGTCCTTGACGCTGAAGAGGTAAAACTTTTTCCTTGGACTTTCTCTGAGTTCATCAATTTTTTAGGTTATACATTCAGTTAAGACTGTGCTAGAGAGCTCTTGACAGATCCCAGTTTTTCCCTTTTTATAATGTTCCGCTCCCTCGGTTACGCTTGGCTCATTGTCTAGGAGCTCAGATCAGGCTCTCCAATGTATATGTTGTTTGTATAAATTACCCTGTGGATAGATCCACGTCACCCACCATCCCGATGGCTGCTTGAAGGATGCCATTTTCACTTGGCAAACATTGAATAATGTATTGCTTTCACTGCAGCCATCCCTGCACCTCTTCATTCTTTTAAAACTATCAGTTTTCAAGAATTTGACTTTTGAACTTCATCATTAATTCTTGCCATGCCCTCCAATTTTCTTCTGCCATGTCTTGTCCTACTGTGTTGCAACTTCCACAGCACTCATTCCCCGTCATTTCCTGTATTTTAGCCTAGGATATCACACCTCAGCCATCATCTACCATCCATCCCTCAACACCTTACTCAGCTCCAGCCATCTGTTATTCAACATCCCATCTTGCACCTCTATCACCCAATCTATATTAATAAAAAAGAGAGAGGATGTACAAGTAAAGGCCAAAAGAAGAACCCCCCCAAAAAACAACCCTGACCTCCTACACAACAGCAGCCACACCAAGATGGATTGGCGGACTCTAAACCCCCAACAAAGCAAACAGTGAAGAGTTAATTTGTTTCACATTACAACCAATAGACACCCACTCTTTAACTTTACTACAAATCTCAGCAAATAACGCCTCTTCATCTTGAGCAACTCTCGAAAAGATCCGGTTGTTCCTCTCCCCCCAAATCATCCATAAAGTAGCATAAAGGATGAGCCACGAAACAATTCTATCTGCTCTTTGTAGGCCAATGCCTGTCCCACCACTCAATGATCTACCGAACCTCAACATGATGGCTGAGGGTACAATGGGTCCTCACAGCCAACGCTCTGTAGATTCCACGATATTAGGAGCAGTCAGCAAAAATGTGATCCATGGTCTTGTTCTCCCTGTACAAGGTGCACATAGTCTGGATTTCTGGCCAAAAACGATGTAGCCTATTCCACGTAGGTAGTCTTCCGATTGAAATCCTCCAAAATCAAACATTCACCTTCAAAGGGCTTTTAGGCATCCAAACCTGATCTTGCAAACCATGCCGTAAGGCACCATCCGAAATAATATGATAGGCCGAGTTGACCGAAAAATGACCTCCCTTCTCCCACCACCACATCCACCCATCCTCACTGTCCGATAGGTGGATAGGGGACAAGAGAGAGAGAGGGTCTTGGAGTTGAACAATCTATTCTTGCAAAAGATTCCTCCTGAAGATCGACAACCACACCCTGCTAGGCAGCAAAGGGTTCGCAACTCTAGAGACAAAAAATAAGGAGATTCTCTGCCAACCGGAAGAGACAAGGAAACAACATTCTGAAGGGAATATCTCCGCGCCATCTGTCCTTCCAAATCAATGCCTTGTCCCCCTTCCCTATCTTAACCCTGACATCGAGTAAAGAACATCCCTACACGAAAAGATATCACACCAAAGCGGAGAAGTACTGGCCTGCAGAGATGGACAAAAGTCTCCAAGTCTGAATCTCCCAAAATACGTCTGTCTGATCATATGGGCCCAAAGGCCATCCTCTCCACTCGCTAATCTCCATAGCCACTTACACAAAAGGGCAAGGTTGAAGTTCCTGATGTTCTTAAGACCCAACCTTCCCTGAGCTTTGCTTGTGGTGACCATCCTCTATGCTACATCATGCTAGCCTCTACATCTGTCCCCACTACCATGCCAAAAGAACCTGCAACGCATAGCCTCAATCCTCTTGGCCACCCCTATAGGGATCTTGAAAATGGAGAGAAAGTAAGTCGGCAGACTATCCAGAATTGAGTAGCAAAGCACAAGTCTATCCTTATAAGATGGAGGCTTGGCCTTCCAACCCGCCAACCTAGACTTGAATCTGTGAGGGCCACTAGTTAACAATATTGAGAGCACAAGGAGAGAGAGAGAGTCCCAAATAAGAGATAAGGAAGCTGTCAATTCTACAACCCAACATGGCGGTTGCCGTCCGCAAATTTCTATCCTCAATATTCACCCCCAAAAGAAAGCTCTTATTAAGATTAACTTTTAGCTCTATGACCTCCTCCAGTAGCTCCAATAAGAACCTGGCCATAAGGGATATGCGTTTCCCTCAGCCAAAAACAAAATGGTATCAGCAACATACTGTAAGTGTGAGATAAAGAAACCCCCTCTAGCATCCTATAAGCTTGAGATGAGACCCGCTGTCTGCACACATCCACACCCTACTAAGAACACTAGCGGCCATGACAAAAAAGAGTGGGAAAAGAGGGTCACCTTGCCTCAGACCCCTGCCACTATGGAACTATGCGCATGAGAACAATAAAAACACATGAAGAAATGTGGCCCCTCATGCAACCAATTCATCTATTCCAAACCCCATCTTTTCCAGCACATACAACAGACAATGTCAGCTAACCTTGTTATATAAGCCTTCTCGAAATAGACTAAACCTTGTCCCCTACGCAACTTCGATGCAGACAGACACTCATGGGCCACCAAAAAATTATCTAGAATATGCCTCCCTCTGATAAAAGCTCTCTGAAACTGATCAACCAGCCAATCCATCACTGAAGTCATCCTAGGAGCCAACACCTTAGAAATAATCGTGTAAGTCCCATTCAAAAAACTGATAGACCGGAAATCAGTAAACTCCTTCGCATCCTTCTTCTTAGGGATTAGAACAAGGTTGGTTCTGTTGATTCCACCCAAGTGTGCTCTCCCCTCTTGGAACTCCTTAATCGCCGCCACCAGATCACCTTTGATAATATGCCAATATTTTTGGATTCCACCCAAGTGTGCTCTCCCCTCTTGGAACTCCTTAATCGTCGCCACTAGGTCACCTTTGATAATATGCCAACATTTTTGGAAGAAGGCCTTTGGAAATCCATTAGGTCGAGGGGCCTTATCCCCAGCAAGTGAAAACAACATCTTGAAAAACCTCCTCCTCAGAGCAACTCCAGTCTAAATCATTGCTGACCTCAGGGGGAAGAGAAGGTAGGAGATCCTCATCAACAATCGGCCTACAAAAGTCCCCAATAAAACTCTCTTTTTCCCTCTGGTATCCTCATCTTTAGAAAATGTAGTATCACCCATCTTGATGTTGGAGATGGAATTCACCCTTCTTCTGCCAAACGCAATGCACTAAAAATATGCAGTGTTCCTATCACCCTCTTTAATCCACCTATCTCTAGATCTTTGTTTTCAGTAGATCTTTTCTTTGCGAAGGATTTCCTCATACTACTCCTTTAAAGAAGTCCTCATAGATCTATCCTCCTCATCTAGCAAGCCTGCTTTCTCCAAGCTATCCAGACCATCAATGTGCTGCAAAATCTTGTTCTTCGCCTCTCTCCCCAAGAGAGTCTTAGCTGCCCCAACCTCTCAAGGTATGAGCAGTGTGTCCCAACCTCCTCACAAGAGTACCCATAGCTGAAGGGACCACATTTATTACATTCTATGCTCCCACAACCACATTTATAAAGTCATCATCTTGAAACCAGAACAACTCAAGTCTAAAATTGTGCCTCATTTGGTGCCCACGATTGGTCTTCAAGAGAATAGGTCTGTGGTCGGAGATCACTCTAGACATCAGAGTCACCGGCACATGTGGAAAATGGTCCTCTCAATCGACGAAAATCCAAAATTTGTCCAACCTTGAGCGAAACTCCCTACCACAGAAGAGGCAATCCCTTGGACAACCTCGCTCCCCCAATCTCCCTCGTGGGAACACTTGCATCTCCCTCCTACTTCGTCTCCTACACACATAAGACATCCATTTTACATCTCCAAATTAGCTCCTTCACCGCCCTCCTCTTCCTCACCCCACCTAACTCCCTTACATTCCATTATAGGATTCTCATTGGGAAACTGTGCGCCCACCCCACCCTTTCCCATCTTCCACACTCCCTCGCCCCTCTCTCAATATAGATCTTTCTCCCACTTATATATTGGCACTCCATCTCTTATAATTTTTTTAGCATGCTCCCTTCAGGTCCTTCTCAGTCACTGAAATGGAGATGCCAGCCTTTCCAGCCACCTCCCTAGCTTGCTCAGTACACAAAGTTTCCACCTCATTAAGGAGGTCCTTTACAGCCTCGGCACATAATCTAACCTTTTCCGAGCAATTGTCCTCCTCCTGTCTGGATGCCTCTTCATCACTGTCCACCTAGATGGACGTGGGCTTCACACCTCCATCAGCATCACTATTGCTGGGCACCACCACTAGGGCTATACAGCCCTAGCCCTCCCTCAGCTCTATAGCAGTCATGCCTTGATCCATTGTCTCAAACAGCAAGAGAGGCCTCTGCGCTGCAAGCGTGTAGGGCAAGAGCCCCTGGTTCGGAACAACACCCAAGACACCAACCATCTGACCTTCTGAGGCTCCCCCCCCCCCCCCGTAACCATGTTCAACAGTTGGCAGTGTAGATACCGGCTCCGGAAAACCCCCTTTGCAGGCACCCTTCATTGAGAGCAGCTGCATCCCTTGCACCTTGCTGTCGAGCCCATTCTCCGTCAAAGCACCGGCCATCTCCATCGGGGAAAACAAGGTCCCTGGGATGGGGTTCTCTGAGAGTGGACCAACTCTGTAAAAGACTCCCTAGAGCCACCCCCCCACCCCACCAATCGGGTGGGGAAGAAGACCCCTATCGGTCTCCATAGATCCGATATACAGGGAGAAACGGATATCGAGTAAGTTATGGGTCTTCAACTCAGGCCTGATGTGGCCCAAAACAGCCGTCCGGCCTCCAACTAACACACGACCAGCCGAAAGGATTCTTGAATCTGGTTCAACTGCTCCAGCTCCACGACCAAACCCATGAAGGACCCGGTCAGAAGGATCTGAGCCTGCTAAGGGAGTCCAATGGGCAAGGATGATTCAAATTCAAACCGCCTGCCTCTCCATCGTCTTCAATCTCCAGACTCTGAGGGGGATGCCCTAGGTTCGACGACGGTGCCGGCCGCTTTAGCTCCTCCAGCACCATGCATCGGACAATGAAGATCTTCCCTTCAACGCCGATGATTACGACCACTGGCACTACCTCCGGTCCACTGATCTGCAAAGTTGCAGCAAGCTTGATTTGTCCTCGAGGAGACAAACTCTAGGGACCCCTGGACCAACCTTCCAAAATGACGAGCTATAAGCTCCACCTCTTCCTCATCGCACAGAAAAATGTGAAGGCCTTTGAAGGTGACTCTGATTCTTGTCTCCGGGATCGTCGGGATAGTTCCCAACATCGCTGGCCACCGGCAAACACCAAGGATTTTGCCATCCACTGCAATCACCCCCATGCCTAAAACCCTCTCCACCCCTTTGTCGCTACTTCCTACAGCCAGGAGGACCGAGTGAGAAACTCTCTTTACCTCCCATTCTCCCCCTGCCAGCCTCAAGCCTCTGCTTGATCTCCCCGTTTGCAGTGACACCTTCCAGCAGGGACAACATCAACATCCGACTCCTCAGACCCATACAATGGTTAAGGAAGTCTTCTGGCATGTCTCCCACCTCAAAAATCCTCCTATTTCGTCGGGCCACCAAGCTGGGGCTTCCAGCCACCCGAACCACATTGACGAAGCTTCTGCCACCCTGCTCTGTTCCTCTCCCCGGGCGTCAACTCCCTGGGCTTCCAAGCATCACTTCTGCGATCATCCCTCCTCTTCTCCGCCGCAACCGGGCACACGACCGGGCACTATCACCTGATATGGCCATGTCATCCCCACCAAAAGTGCGTCTTACTCTTGCCGCCATCACCTCCATGGTTGCTTCCCAAAGCTCCCATCGGCCAAAACGACACAGAAGGATCCGAGCCTGCTAAGGGAGTCCAATGGGCAAGGATGTTTCAAATTCAAACCGCCTGCCCCTCCGTCGTCTTCAATCTCCAGACTCTGAGGGGGATGCCCTAGGTTTGACGACGGTGGCGGCCGCTTGAGCTCCTTCAACGACGATGATTACGACCACCGGCACTACCTCCGGCCCACTGATCTGCAAATTTGCAGCAAGTTTGATCCGTCCTCGAGGAGACGAACTCTAGAGACCCTTGGACCAACCTTCCAAAATGACGAGCTATAAGCTCCACCTCTTCCTCATCGCATAGAAAAATAGGAAGACTTTTGAAGACAACCCTGATTTTTGTCTCCGGGATCGTCGCCAACACCAAGGATTTTGCCATCCACCTCAATCACCCCACGCCTAAAACCCTCTCCACCCCCTTGTCGCTACTCCCCAAAGCCAGGAGGACTGAGTGAGAAACTCTCTTCACCTCCCATTCTCCCCCTGCCAATGCCTGAAGCCTCTGCTTGATCTCCCCGTTTGCAGCGACACCTTCCAGCTGGGACAACGTCAGCATCCAACTCCTTAGACCCATACAGTGCTTAAGGAAGTCTTCCGGCATCTCTCCCACCTCAAGAATCTTCCTATTTCCTCGGGCCACCAAGCTGGGGCTTCCAGCCCCCCGAGCCACATTGACGAAGCTTCTGCCACCCTGCTCCATTCCTCTCACCGGGCATCAACTCCCTGGGCTTCCAAGCATCACTTCTGCGATCATCCCTCCTCTTCTCCGCCGCAGCCGGGTGCATGACTGGGCAGTGGGCACTATCACCTGATATGGCCATGTCGTCCCCACCGAAAGCACGTCTTACTCTTGCCACCATCACCTCCATGGTTGCTTCCCAAAGCTCCCACCAGCCAAAATGGCACATTAGGCCCACTCAGGCCGCACAGAACCCTACAACATCTCTCTCTGGAAAAGGCTAGATAGAGAAAGGTGTGCTGTTATGCCGCCCTACAATTTTCATTCTACCACTCATAATCATAGTTGAACCACCTCAATCTTAAATGGATCTTCTGAGCCCTGCCAGCAGCCAATATAAACAGTGCTTAACTTCATCCATAAGTGGTGAATCTCATTTCTCCATCTAGTTTTATGGATCTCCAGGATGTCCTGCCTTTCTGGCTCCTAAATTCTAGATTTTCTTTATAGATCAGACAGTCAATGCAAAAATAACACCATCACTTGAACCCTCTTTTCCTGGGTTCCTCTAGATGTCTATACCTGACCTTTGTCTTCACGTACACAGCCAGATTCTAGTCCTCCTGGAGCTGCTTAATTACCATAAATAACACTGTCGATCACCCATTCAACAATATTAATCGTTCCAGGTTTGAATCCTATGCATCTTCCCCACTGCTGAAACATCTTTTGGCATGGTTATTTACTACTTCATGAGCCCCGAGTTCTTTCACCTCCAAATTTGCTGTTCCTTCATCTCTAGCTCTTCTTGGAAGCTAAGGTTTACCCAGCTGATGTTTTGTGGCGCATGTCACAAGATCCACAATGCATTCTTGGCACTGTTGTTTCTTCTTCATTTGATCTCTAAATTTCCCACCCTTTTCTCATCTATTTTAGCTTGATTGAGCTATTGAGGTAAAAAAGGCTTTACATCACCCTTTTCTCATCTATCTTAGTTTGATGGATGTAAAAAAAGGCTTCACATCATGTTGTTTTCAAAATAAGTGGCGTTGTTCTTTTATGGATAAAAGGTTTCTGTTTTAATTACTTATCTTTGCTTTAGTATATTTGCATTATTATCTACATATACTCCATGTTCCAGATTGCAAGGAATAGATGCAGTATGAAGCATGCTGAGACAATAATAGCACGGCAAGCAGTGGAAGAGGGTCGGGGACTGGTTGTGATTGTGAATAAGATGGATCTTCTCAATGGAAGAAGAAACTTGATGTTATATGAGAAAGTCATCAATGCTGTACCCAAAGAGATTCAAACTGTATACCGCAGGTTAGTTAGCTTAAAAAATCAGTTGGATTTACCACTTATTTCTCTGGCACATTTTTGTTGTGACATGTTTGTGTAACAGCTTTGCGTATTCTTATTTGCCAAGTAAGGGGTGGCCTTTGTTTCTGAATTGCTATATTCGTGAAAAAGACCGATTTCATTTTCCTTCAAGATTGACTTGGATTTCTTTTTCTTTCACTTCACCATCAGCTTTATATTTTTTTGATATTTACACTGATGAATGCTAGTTGGTTTCCATGAAATGGTAAAATTAAGATTTTAGGATTGCATGTAGACCTCTAGTGGTAGAGTCATGCTCTCGATATCTATTTGTCCATTTCTGTCTCGCTGCTCCCTGGTTTTCTATCAACTACAGGCTCCCAAGATCTTTGATCGGGCCTTATAGAGGATCTCTTTCTTTCATCATATGTAGTGAGGTGGTGTTCTCAGTGTTAGATGTACGGATCGCAGACTCTCTTGTAATTCTTGTCATCTTCATTATTTGATAAGTATTTATTTGGCATTACCATTGTTGTTAAGGTGACCCAGGCAACTAAGGTGGTGACCCACCGCTTTACTGCTTAGGCACCAAGGCGAGGCGTCTAGGTGAAGCCTAGTTTATGTAACGAAGTACCCAGAAATCTGTATTTTATACCATGTACATTCCGTATTTATTAATACAAAAGTGCTACCCACAAATATTCAGCACATATGTGTGTAAGGTCATATAATAGAAGAAATAACCAATGTTAACAAAATGACTAATAGTAATAAGGCAATCAAGCGGAATCTGAGCATATACTTGTCAAGGGTCAACAAGTCAAAAAGATTTATTTAACCTAAAATATTTCTAGGCAAAGAGAGAGAGATAAAGCATAACTAAACTATATGTATAGTTAAGGCATCCAGCAATAAAAAACACCTCTGGCTGCTGCGGTTCATGAATCATGCAGCTGTTTAGTTTTATAGGGCTGCTTGCCTTGGCGACCACTCACCTTGGCGGTTGGCCAGTGCCCGCCTTAAAAACAATAGGCATTATAGTGCACACAATTATGCCTGTTGAACCATTTTGGGACAAGGTTTTGCTACATTATTCACTCCCTCGTGTTTGTTGGGGTTTAGGGACAAATTGGATATTATTGCACTTATTTTACTATAAATAATCCCTGTCTAGGGCCAATGTTGGTCACAGGAACTATTGTTTTTCTACCTTCTCATGGATTGGCATGTGCTGTAGTGTGAGGGCAGTTCTTCAGTGCAGCAACAGGAGGTCGACCAACAAACCTTTTGTGAAGTGGTGCAAAGGCTTGAGTATCTTAATTTCTTCAACCTTCACATTTTCCTCCAAGTTTGCTTCAAATCTTATAGTATTTCCTTCCTTCAAATCCTGTGCCCGCACCCTCCTCCATTTCCACTTTATCACAGTGAGAAATAATTTTTCTAGTGAACTCAATTCTTGTTCTTGATGTTTGGACCTAAATTCCCAAATGGTAATGTATGTAATGTCATTTGTGTACTTCTTACGCATTCCAAAAACATAGTTCGTTCATTAGGCCAATCCCATATCGTACTGAGGTCACTTCCATTTCTGGATCTTTTCTGTCAAACCAGTCCCGGGAAGCCTCAGTTGCAATAACTCCTTTACAACTTACCTCTTGACCAAGAAACCCATTCAATTGATCTACTGCACTTTGGCAGCCATTTCTTTTTTCAAGGAAGACACTGGTTTGCGCCACCCATTTATTAAACAAATAGAGGTAGTGCAATCCTGAGCAGTGAGGAGAGATTCCTTGATTATCAGAAAGACGTGAAACCATCAAGACAATCAGTACCACTGACGTCGGTAGCCAATTAACTGGCACATTTCTGAGCGGCTCAGAAAGCTCACCAAAGCATGCTGATTTGTGGGAATGTTCCTTGACTATTGATGATAACCATGTACTTTGGACATGACTAATTAATCATGGACTTCAATGTTTCTGTCCCTGGGGGAAAATGAATTTAAAATACTGGTTTTTCTTTTCATGTTGTAATTGGATGCTATTAGTAGTGGATAATGAAACTTGAATACTTTCTTGACAGGTTACGGGAATTCCTGTCATATTCATTTCTGCGTTGGAGGGGAAGGGACGGATGGCTGTACTGCACCAGATTGTCAATACATATGAGAATTGGTGTCTAAGATTACCAACAGCACGTCTTAATCGCTGGCTTCAGAAGGTAAATTCTAACTGTAATTATGTTCCTATGGTGATGACCTAGTCCAGCTAGTAAGATAGCTTCTTTCTTTGTTTCTGGAATGATGTAAAAGGAAAATCTTGACTTTCAGCAAAGCCTGGTGTCTGTTCTGCAATTAGGGAATGCTATCCTTTTGGCTTAGTTTGTCATGATCGTTACACTACACCGGCTTACTAAGATGACTAAAAAATCATGTGCTTTTAATGAGATTGTAGAACTTTATCTGGAAGTTACCTCCAGCAATCTGGTTATGTGATTGCTCCAGAGGAAGAAGGGCCTCAAGTTCTGTTTCTTCGATCATCTATCTTATAGTATTTGCTAATCATGCCTCTCTACAGGTGATGGGCCGCCACTCCTGGAAAGACCAAGCAACCCAGCCGAGGATCAAATATTTCACCCAGGTCAAAGCTCGTCCGCCAACATTCGTTGCCTTCCTCAGCGGCAAGGCACAGCTTTCGGACTCTTATATCAGGTTCTTAACAAAGTCTCTTGTGGAAGATTTCAACCTAGGTGGGATACCAATTCGTGTGATGCAGCGACAAATCCCTCGAAAGGTCGGAGGAAGCAAGCGCACCAAGAGTGCCTTCCCCAGGGTGCCCATCAGAACGCATTCGGACAAAAGATCTGGAGACGCAGTAACTTAAATATTTTCCTGTTAGAATCTGCTGGAGTGGTGACTATTTGAGGGAGTCCTTGGCCAGCGCTGCGAAGGAACAGAAGGTAAATGGTCCAAATCAGCACCAATTTATTGCTGCAATGCGTGGAAGTCGATCACAATGCTGCTCGTAGCCTTGCGGACATGAAACCGAGTAGCTACGAGGTTGATGTGCATACCGTCAAATCCTCGCCATGGCCTATTGATCACCCTGATGAGCTACTACGATCACATTTCTGGGAATCCGATGCTGGGCTGGTGGAGTCCATTGGATCCAATAGATCTCCCGTCAGTACCAATCCATCCTGATTCCGGGTTTAAAGGCTCTGCAACAATCCAGCCACGCTTCAAAGAATGCGCTTTCGTACGATTCACCAATAACACCCCCCCTTCCTTTTTCTCATGTCCTCATATTCTTGATGTGTGCAGCGCTTCAGGTGTAATAGAAGTCCTCTGGACTAATGGTAGTTTATGCATTATATCACATCAGTGGTAGAGGGTGGTATTCAATTATAAAGGATAAATGCTTAGTGTAAGAGTGCACTTACATTTTAGTTGTAAATGGATTCATAAAATTTTGAGAAAGGTTTATTGCACTTGCATATTATACTTTAAGTTCAATATGATTAGGCAACAAGTCCATGTGGCATCCAACAATTGGATTGTCACTTTATCACTCCTCGTGTGAGGAGTGCCACATGGACTATTGCCTAGTCATATTGCACTTAAAGTGCAATAAATCTTTCTCTAAAATTTTAGGTTGGGTTCATAAATATTTGGGTTAGATTCATAAAATGGGTGTCATAGCACATTAGTCTATTTTATGTGGATCAATGGGAGAGCACTCTTGTATTTTAAATGTAAGTGTTTTTGCAACAAGTATTTCTTATTTTTTAAGAGGTAATGAATCGGTTTCGAGTTTCCCTTTAAATATTTGCTTTTATTACTATGATGATGCATCTGCCTTAATGATTTCACCACAAAGATTGTAACTTCATCAAATCAAATAAAAAATCTCATGTAAATTAGCTGATGGAGAACCCAAGAGATGAGGACAAGTATGTATAATTAACTATGTTCATGGTTCGGGTTTCACAATTTGAAGGACCAAATCAAATCAATCTTTGGGTCAAACTAAATTGAACCGAGCCAAACTAGTTAGTCCAGTTTATTTTTTCCCGTTTGAATCTAATTGTGAACGCTTTTATTTTATTTTATTTTATTTTCTGTATTTTCTAATTTGAAGTGTTTTTTTTATGTTTTCATAGGCCTTAGACTTGTGATCTCCAGAAGGGCATGGTAGTCACTAGAACCCCACTAGTGCAATTTTAGGACTAGTTTTTGTTTTCAAGAAAGGTTTACAGGCAGTAAGTGCAATATGAATATGATGTTAACTCATGTGGCATCTAGTATGATGTCATATGGATTGTCATCTTGGAGCAATAGACGACGGTGGTTAGGTGTAGAGATCGGCGGTGGCAATCGACAATGACGGTCAGTGGCAATATAATTCAAAATCATCATTTTGAAGTTTAAATTTTATATTTTAGAACCGTAATTTGTATTTTAGAGTCCAAAATCTATATTTTATAGTCTAAATTATTATTAAAATTCAGTTAATATTTTTGAATTCTAAAGATAGTATTTTGGAGTCTAAGTTTATATTTTAGAGTCGAAATAATTATTTTGGAGTCTAATTTTTTATATTTTGGAGCTCAAACATGAAAAGTCCAATTAATATTTTTAAATTCCAAGGGTAGTATTTTGGAGTCCAAGATTTATATTTTAGAGTTTAAATATTAAAGTTCAATTAATTTTTTAAACTCTAAGGGTAGTTTTTTTGGAATTCAAGATTTATATTTTAGAATCTAAGATTTATATTTTAGATTTTAAATTTTATATTTTGGAGTCTAATCGTCGGTTGCCGTTGTTGCCGCCGCCACTCATCGTTGTCGCAACCACTAGTCGCCGCCGCGCCACCGATCGTCACCGCCGTCTATTTCTCTCTATTTGCTGAGGTAGTAACTCATGTGACGTTATATTAGATGTCACATGGATGCCATCTTACTGTACTTACATGAGCAGCAAATACATTAAACTTTTCTCTTCAGCTAGTAGTTCTAATGTCCTCTTCCACCATGTGTTTTCAATAGATTCTATGTTTATTGCTAAATTAGATGACTGTCCAATCAACCCCACAATAGGAGAGCCCAATCAATCTTTGATTCATTCCAGCAAAAGGTATATATTTATAATATTTTATACAAGTTAATTTTCAAGACAACAATTTAGGGACTATATATGGAGATAGCGACAAGTCAAGTAATATTTGATTCTTCGTCAAAGCCATCCATCCATCTCTATAGCATTGATCAATCTCTATCATCTAGCAATTATTCTATGAAATTTTGAGAGAAGCAAATCTCAATAGATTTAACTGTCATTCTTAATCTCCAATAATATAGCAAATCACTTAAAAAATTAATCATTAATATGTAATCAATTACTTCTTACTCAAAACCAATATACAATTTTTTTTAATCTTTTTACATTTACTTAGAATATAAACACATGTTAGCATGTCTACGTGATATATATATTTGTCAAAAAAGATTACATTATATATATGCATATATATAGACATTTGATTGTTATAAAATACTGGAGTGTCTTATGAAAACTGTTGAGAACGATTAAATTCAAATGTTTTAGGTGATGGAGGAATCTCCATTCTATGAAAAGTTTACATTTCAAATGTTACATTTAGAAGTATATTATATTTTTTTCTAGGTTATCAAAATAACCATAACAAGCACAAATAATCATGTATAATACATAGATATCTTGTTATAAAAAAAGTTATTGGCAACTTTAAAAATAAACATATGTTGTTCCATCAAAAGATTTGTATTATATAGGTAATATGTGTCAAAATAAATCTTTTACTTTGGTGATTATAATATTGTTCTAATTAACTAAAATGAAGAGAAGAAATTAGATAAAATAATTAACAATATTAAAAAGAGTTTAAATAACATAAAATAAATTACTTTGAGTAGAATAATTAGCTTTTATTTTTTTTTGTCAAACTAAATATTTTTTTTTGAACACATATTCTTGACCATATGCCTTATCCCAATAAACCATAGCGAGTTTATTTTATTTACTCTTAGCAAAATTGTCTTCATGGAATCTAACTATGATAGCTTTTAATTTTAAGATTTCCATCTATACATCGGATAGATCTTATCAGAGTTGCCCTCTGAAGTTGAAGTCTTTCTTAGTGGGGCAATGATTGTGGGTGGTGTGAGACAAGATGATATAAATTTGGCAAATATATATATATATATATATATATATATATATATGTTGTAAAGAGAATATATTACTCAACTATAAATTCGGACTCATCTATGACCTATTCTTGTATTTTGACTATCTCACTTCCACTAAATGTTAGACTCTTCTCCCTAACTCTCTTATGTTTAGTTTAGATGTTAAATTTCTCAATGTAAAAAAATAGGTAATTATTAAATTCCTTTAAAAGAAAACTATTCAAAATAAAAAGTTATCTTTATTTATTTAGAGAAAGGCGTAGTGCACTTTCATATTGCACTTAAGTGTAATATGATTAGGCACTCATCTCATGTGGCACCCAATCATTGGGTTGTCACTTTATCACCCCCCATGTGAGTGGTGCCACATGGGATGAGTGCCTAGTCATATTGCACTTAAGTGTAATAGAAAAGTGCACTAAATCTTTCTCATTTATTTAATATATGAAAAGTTATTTTTAAATTTATTTTTAAAATTATTTCAATAATTTTATTACACTCATAGATATACTACACATGTAACGTATTTTTTTTACTAGTATAATCTTATGACGAAGTCTTGGTGCACACCAAGCACACATGGATGTGCACACACACCCATAGATGATTGGGTGTCCCATCACATCAAGGTGATGGGCACCCAATCACAGTTTGGAGTGCGCGCGCACACCCCTCATAGATGTGCACCAAGACTTCCTCTAATCTTATATCAGGATAAAGAAGATTATCTCTCATATAGCACCCATAATATTTTAAAAAATATTTTGGTAATTGATATAAATTATACTTGAGATAAAAAGATGTAGTTTGAATAAATAAGTGTTAAATAGAGATAATACTAACTTTTATTGAGTAAACACTTTATTAAAGTGGATATAATGAGGGATGGTAGAGGTTATTTCATTGATCCTCCACTATCCAAGGCATATGGGAGTCTTTATAGGAGGTACGTAATGATATTTTCTTTACTACGTAAGAATTCACACCAATTATCTTAAATTTATCATCATATCTATTGTTATCAAAGTCATATAAATGAGAAATAATAAAAATAGAGTTATCAAAAATAAAAATGTGACTAAAGAGAAATAAATTATATCATGTTAATTATCGTTAATATAATTTGTCTGATTATCAAAATGACCCATTTTCTCCTCCTTTTAAGCCATCGGATCCTAGCTTTCTGCCTTCAAAATATTTCCTCTTGGAAGTATATTGCAGACCATTCAATTTCTAAGGACGTAAAAATTATCTTCATAAAGATCCACTTAAGAAATTGCCCAGAAATACTTGTTACTCGTGAGAACGGATAGTTTTTATTATCCGTTTAAGATTAAAACAGCTTCTGAAATACTCATCTAGATAGATATTAAGTATTTCTCTTTTGAAAAATATATCTGAACATTTCTTTATTCCATATTTTTAGTATGGAGTTAACCGCTTTTATTTTGGAGGAATACTAAATAATCTCGATTAGTGATATCATAAGGAGAATGGGAAAGGACATGTTAACAAAACTTAAGACTATATTTGATATTTAGATAGATCGGAGATAGAGTGAAGATATCCTCAAAATATCTTCACTCTATCTCTGATCTATCCAAATACTAAATATATTCTAAAAAATGGTGACCAGTGGGACCATCTATTGGCCCATCTTCTCGGCCTAATATGAATGGTAAATTAGTTTGGACACATGCCTCCAAAACTTCCAGACTGAAACAACTCAGGGAGCGCAAGACGCCCCCAATACTTGCAAGATTTCGACAGAATAAAATTAACAATTTCATTGTGCTGAAGGCTATTAATGGATATTCGCTTTCCACCTTGTAAATCTATTCTGATTTTTTAGTAGATACAAGATGGTCATTTTCACATATATTTTTGATAATATATGAATTTCATTTCAATTCATTTATTTTAAAAAATTGAATTAAAATCTCAAACAAACACCCTCGTTCATAAACAACTTTATTGACTGTTGGTTAACTACCCTTTCCTTCTAAGGAGGAGGTCTTTGGCAAAACTCACGGAAAGTATATTTAGGAGTACATGAATTCAAATATGTGATTGCTTAGTTTGAGATAGAACTATGGTTGTTATTATCTTAAGTGTTTCTCAAAGCTCTTTTCATTTTGTGACATGAGATTTGTTATTATATATGGAGAGAAGGCACCGTTGGAAACCCCCAATGGGGATTTCACTTTTTCAAAAGCACAAAACCTTGCAAAAGCTCTCTCTAACTAGCTTTTGAATCTCAAAAGCCAAGACACCATCATCACCTTTTTTCTCTCTATCTCTCTCCTCTATCTCAAAATCTACAAAATCTAAAAGTCATTTTCTTTATTGATAACTAGAGGAAGAAAAAGAAGATTTTCAATCATTAAATGATTGAAATCTCCCCCTTAAAAGCAATCCCAAACGGTTAAGGGGGAGATTTCCCTTTTTCTCCCTCTAGTTATCAAACAAAGAAAATGGCTTTTAGATTTTGTTTAGGAGATTTTGAGAGAGAGGAGAGAGATAGAGAGAAAAAGGTGATGATGGTGCCTTGGCTTTTGGGATTCAAAAGCTGGTTAGAGAGAGCTTTTGTAAGATTTTGTGCTTTTGAAAAAGTGAAATCCCCATTGGGAGTTTCCAAACGGTGCTAGTAAGAATACACTTACATTTCAATTGTAAGTGGACTTAAAATTTTAGATTGGACAATTTTAAATTGGACTTATAAATATTTGAGCTAGGCTTATAAAATAACATGGCATGACATATTAGTCCATCCTATGTAGATCAAAGAGAGAGCACTCTTACATTTTAAATGAAAATATATTTTTTACACTAAACATTTCTCTTATATTCGAAGTGTCTGAACTACTAAATTATTTACTTCTCAAATACTATCATTTCTTAATTTTATGTTGCCTTTTGAAACCAAATGTCTCGTCATCTACCTACATATGGTGGTTTATGAACACACACAAGTTTTGGGAGGTCCTCTTTTTAAGTATTCTTGATTGAGAAGTTTAGAAAAATGACATCTAGTGAATATTCTGAATCCTCTTTCATCTTAAATATTTTATTGAAAAATAACATGCCACTTCCTTATCGTGAAAAAAAAATTAATTAAAATTAAAAAAAATCTCTCAAGGTGCCCCATCAATGTAGGAGAAAGAAATGAGGTGCTCCAAAATATATATTTTTTAAATCTCAAGTAGTCAGAAAAATGGATATTCACATTTCTGAACCTTTATCTAGAATTTTTTTAAGAGAAAGGCTTTGTGCACTTTCCCATTGCACTTTCTCATGCACTTTGGCCTTTTCGTTGGGTTGGCACAATGTGCCTCTAATGCATTGGCCAATGAGAAGACCAAAGTGCAATAAAAAAGTGCAATGGAAAAGTGCACAAAGCCTTTCTCTTTTTTTAATGTTTTAGAAGTTTTTTTTTTCTTCTCTCTTTTGCCGAGATGCGAGATGCTGTGCATCCCCAAGCGGCGAGCTGGCTGAGGCGACGACACGTCGGTGCCGTTGCCCCGTTCCTTCCTTCCCGCCCGGGCGAATAAGCTGTGGAAGCCGGCGACGGCGGGAGGAGGATATCTTCCTCCTGCTAATCCCCCCACCGCAGGCGGTCGTACCTGAGGGCACGCCATCCCGACTGTGGATAGGGCGAAGCCGGGGCTTCGAGGTCGGTTGCTAATGGCGTCCTTTCCCCTTTCCATCTCTTCCGCCGCAGAGATGGAAGCGCCCCGCCGTGGCCCCGGGATGGATGCCAGCTCCAACAGCCTCCCCTTCTGGGACGCCCCCGGCCAGTTGGCGCAGTCAATTGCGGCCATTCTGCTTTCTCGTTTGCCCTACTCCGTCAATTGCAAGCGCGACCGCGGCGGCAGTGGGGCTCGTTCGCCGTTGGGGGCTTCCGGCTCCATCTGCGGCTCTTCGTCACGGCAGTACTCGTCGGGCGCGGGAAGCGGCACTAGCGCGCCCATCCTGTTCCCGTTTTGTCATCCCTTCACCGGCGACAACCATCGGCAGGAACTCTCCTCCGCGCCTTCGGCCATCAGGAGCCTTCCCACAAGTGTGCGGGTGGATGGGCTCGGGTTGGGGGTTAACGGCGGGGGGCCTGCCTTCGTGGGGCAGGTTTTCAGCATGTGCGATCCTTCCGGCACCGGCCTCATGGCCGTTACCACCCACTTTGACATCCCTTTCCTCTCTAGGAGGTACTCTCTCTTTCTCATGTAGTAATATGGCAGTATTCGACAATCGCGGCATGTTTTGGGATCGTTCCTGTTGCCAAACACATGACATGAACTTCCTATGACTGGCGAGGCAAACTGGTACTTGCATTATTTTCTGATGTTCTTCAGGTTGGGTGCTACCATTGGCAAATAGATTTCTCCACCATTGGAGATAAACTACCAACACCTCAGTGAAGTGTTCTTATGACAGCAAATTTTAGTATCCTCTTAGGGTAAAAGATCAAACTTGGCTGGAGGGGATTCTCCTCTCCCTATCAGAACATTGAGTTTATAGAGTTGGCAATGAGATATTCCTTCAAAGCGATTGCGTAGGACTTCCCGTAGTGGCTTTTATTTGGAGTTGGAAGACTTGAGTGTCCAAAATTAGGGTGATGGGATTGGTTTCTCTCCCCACTCCACCATTGACATTCCAACAGTAGGGATAGGAGCATATTTTCCCAAACAGTGGTGATAGGAGGAAGATTGTGGAGCTAGAGGAGGAAGTTACACTTTTAGAAAGAAGGAAAGAAGCTTCTTATCATCGTTGTCTGGACTCTCATTCTGTTACTAAGTGCAATTCTATTATAAATGCTTTGAACAGTTTAGAATCCTCGCTTTCTTGTACTTGGAAGTCTAACATTGGTTGCTGGGAAAATGAGTTACATCTTCTTAAAATGAGATCACGGGGCGTCAAGTTTCACAGATGTGGGAGTTTACCACATATCTTTTAATGGTTGCTGCCACGTATTGCTTGCTGATTCACCAAGGTGTCGGTAACCCGTTGACATGCTTGTTTTGATTAGTTCTTCTGGTGGTGTAGTGCAGATGTTTCTTGTGCCATTAGCTATCATGTTTTCTTTCATCAAGGCCGATTTTTTCTAGTGGAGAGGTCATCATTTGGTTCAACAGAACCCATCACTTGGGCCTTTTTGGGTCCATCATTTGACATCTTACCATTTGTTGATTGACAACCCAATTATGGATGCTCCTGTTTCCCCTTTTCCTTTCTTTCTCATTTCCTCCTTTCTGATTCCTCTTCATTTCCGTGTGAAGGAACTGGAAGGTTATCATTGGAAAACTCTCCTCCCAACAATGGAAAGCTTAAGCCCCAGTGTTTTCCTTTACCATAACCCAGTGCTTTTTCTTTTCTTTTATTTATGGTTTTTTTTTTTTTTGGGTGGGGGTGGGGTGGGGTGTGGCAAAGTCCCTTGTTTGGGACTCGTAAAGAATGTCCTTCAGGATGCATCGGCTTGCTGCCTCAAAGATCAAGGACTTTTTAATTGGCAGATTTGTGAACTTGGATTGGTAAGGAAGCATCTATACCTGTCCTTTCACAAAGTATGATTGTCAGAGCATGAAACAGGGTGCACACAATATGGTATACATGAACTAGTTGAGGATCTCCTAAGGGATTGGCATGGACAGTGGACCCCCCCACTACGGTATACATATAACTAAGCTGTGGTGCATGTGTTAGCCATTTGGATGGAAAATAAATTGTAGAGCTCTCTTGAGAAAATCTTGGGATGTGAGGTCAGGATCTTAAGTATAGTGAGAAACAAGGAATTTATGTTTTGGAAGTATTCTGGGAGGAGATTCTTCTCATGTGCAGATTTGTACTATAACATGTCAAAACGAGTAATAAGATTCTGGAGAGAGATTCTTCCCATGTGCTGATTTATCAAGGTGTTTTATGCAAATCAAACTTCATATATTGAACACAATCATTTTCCCTAAGCATTACATATCATTGTCTTGTGTCTTGTTTATTTTCCTCCTATCATTTTCTTCTTCATCGTTACTTTTATGGGAATGGGAGAAAACAGATCACATGCCTAGGCATTTGAGGCTGAGGCAAGTTCCTGGTCACCTCACCCACCTCTTGCCTTTAATTACATAGTTTGGCACCACATCGATGCTTTTGCAAAGGAGCTATACTTCATTATCCTTTTTTATTTTGAGGCATATTATTCCCATCAGGTCTTTTGAAAGACTGCACAAATGTATATTGGCATGAATGACAATGTTCTGCTAGTCTAGTCTATGACCTGTAATTTCATTCATTAATCTGCAACATGTACTTTCATTGACAGGGAGCTCTCTTCTCTTTCCTGTTTGGCAGTAGGGTTAATTGTTGATTTTGACCTTTTATTTTCCTTGATAGAATGCCAGAGTGGATCAAAAAGATGCTTGCAGTGTTTAAAGAAAAGGACAATAATGGTCCTGTTTTCCGCTTTTTCATGGATTTAGGTGATGCAGGTATATGTTTTGAATGTTTTGGGTCCTGATATTCCTGTTGGTAATTGAAGCTTAAATTTTGTTACTCTATGTTGAGAAATGTTTAATACCAGGATCCTTCATTTTCTAGTGTCATATGTTAAAAAGCTGAATGTTCCGACTGGTATGGTTGGCGCTTGCCGCCTTGATGTAGCTTACGAACACTCAAGGTATCCATTTATTGAGCCATGAAAGAATTTGTTCTTCAGCATTTCACAGTCCAGGACAGCCTATATGCAGAAAAGTTTTACGAATAACCTACTTTTGTATCGTGGAGAATATTTTAATATGAACCATGAAACCATTTGCGAAAATTTATCATGTTGGCTTGAATGTATGTCCCTCTGTGTCTTTGTAATTGTAGAATTTCCTTGTTGATCATCTCACATATATGCACCTCATATATACAAATTATGTCTCTGATATATGCAAACATTGGATCAGAAAGCATGTTCCCCTGAAAGATATTTCATCTTTTTTTATCTGCAGAAGGTATTCAAATTATTGAAATACCCTTAGCTGGTTGAATCATGTACTGAGATTCTCGTGCCAAACAAAAGTTAAACAAGGGCACTTGCATCAAAAAATAGTGTTGCCAAAGTGTTACATCATTCTATATGTCACACTTTACATAATTGCCTAATTTTGATGTTAGTACGAGCATGAAGCAAGGTTTGGCGCATCGCCGATTCGGACCGGATCGGGATTATCCTGATCCGATCCGATTCGGGCGGATCGAACCGATTCGGTTCGATCCGCTTGGATTCGGCCAGAACTTGGTCCTGTTCAGGCAGGGTTCACTGGACTCATGATCTTGTTCAGGCAGGGTTGTCAGGATCTGCTTATTTACCTGAATATCATTTAAGTAAATGTTATAATTTGTTGTTTCATTTACTTAAGATATTACATGTAAATAAGGAAGTACCCCCCATTTGAATCCAATAAAAATATCAAAAAAATCATATCTCTTACCAATAAAAAGTCAACTCTCCATCGAAGAACAAAATCGCGATTGTGGTGATTTTAGCGAAATGCTAACTTTTTAATCTCTCATAATTTGGTCTATCTAAAAATTTGATAATTCAAATAAACCATATGGAACATTAAAAATCTAAAGTCCTGTAAAAAAAGTCAAATGTGCATGTGACTTCTCCAAGGGAGCCGCTCTCCTACTGACAGCACTTAGTCTGCTCGATGCATCTCAGGATTTGGTCAAACTTAAGTATCATCACCTAAACTCATGAGAATTTTCACTTTCTAATTGAAAAGAAACTAGAAAGTGACAATTCTTATGAGTTGAATGATGATAACTTAAGTTTGACCAAATCTTGAGATGCCTCGAGCAGACTAAGTGCTGTCAGTAGGAGAGCGGCTCCCTTGGAGAAGTCACATACACGTTTGACTTTTTTTACCGGACTTTAAATTTTTAGTGTTCCATATGGTTTATTTGAATTATCAAATTTTTAGATAGACCAAATTATGAGAGATTAAAAAGTTAGCATTTCGCTAAAATCACCACAATCGCGATTTTGTTCTTCGATGGGAGAGTTGACTTTTTATTGGTAAGAGATATGATTTTTTTGATATTTTTATTGGATTCAAATGGGGGGTACTTCCTTATTTACATGTAATATCTTAAGTAATGAAACAACAAATTATAACATTACTTAAATGATATTCAGGTAAATAAGCAGATCCTGAACCCTGCCCGAAGAGGATCCTGAGTCCAAAGAACCCTGCCTGAACAGAACCAGGCGAATCGGACCGAATCGCGAATCGGACTTCCCCTGATCCGCACCGATTCGCCCGAATCGGTCCGATCCGATCCGGCACGCCAAACCATGGCATGAAGCTCCTTCTAGTAACCAAGTCACTCAAATTATTCCCATTTTATTTCTCCCTTTTGCCTTTATTTGACACACTACACTAGGTCAACATTCAGATATGTCAATCGTTGTATCATGCTTGGAAGCCTTTTAAGGCATACATCATCATACATTGTTTGGCCCGAAGATGGACTAAATCATCTTCAGATTTGGTCATTTTCTTAAGTTGGCTGATATTTGCCATGTGATGCATTTAAAACATTCCTACTATGTACGCTTGAGGAGTAATATAGCACCATTTCTTTTGACCACATTCTTTGAAAAGAGTAAGAACCCAAGTTATTGACCAAGTTCCTCATATATGACAATAGAAAATCTCCTTTAGTAAATTTGAGTACTCTAGAACAGCATGGTTATGCTAGGCCTTTTAAAGTAACTTGTAGATTCAGTAGTTTCTTTTTGGCTGATTAGACTTGCTGAAAATGATTGCCGAATTGGGTGGTTTCTTTTGAAGCTACTGCCTTTTACTATTTCATTTTCCTTCATTGTCCTTTTTTTTTTTTGGAACAAGCGGATAGTACAACAGATGTATTAATGATGGAAAGGAATGTACAAAAGAGAACCCCAAAAAACCCTTTACAAAAGGAAAGTCCACATCAAGCTGATGTGCCCCCCGTAACTCCTCAAAATAAAAAAAAACCCTTCATTGTCCTTTACCTTGTAGTTTTAGAAAGAATGTATCAGTTGACTACTTTAGGTTGAATTTTTTCTTTAGATTAATTTAAGAATGTGTTAACTGTTATTACTTCAACTGAGATAAGTATTACATTTCTGCCTCCTTGGCATTTTCATAAATTAGACATGGTTATATTGGTAATGAATGCATATTTCCTCTGTGCTGTTCCATCCTCAAAAATCTTATTCTACTTTCATCAGATGATGACACTTTCTTACCAATATTTTGCAGGAAAAACCTCAGACATTCCAATTTGTTCCTAATAAAAAGCAGGTATTTATACGTTATAGCTTGCCTTGATCTGTGTTGTTAGCATATGCTTTAATGTTCTTCTCTAACAGGTCAAAGCTGCCAACAAACTTCTCAAGGATATTTCACAGAGAAATGGAAAAAGAAAGGTCGATGGTGTTCCCGTGTTTACTGCTCAAAACCTAAATATTGCAATAGCCACAAGTAATGGAATTAAGTGGTATGTAGACTTGTTATTGAAGTGATAATTTGTGGTTCTTTCTTGTCGCATGCATTTATTGAGATCTTTCAGGTCATTTTTATCTTTGGCTGCAGTCTTTTGTTAGATAAGTTTGTCTCTGTGTTATATTCTATTACTTTAAAGATGTAAAGATGGGGAATAGCTAGGGTATTACTTTGAAGGTGCGAAGAGGAAGAACATCAGTGAAGGGAGAAGAAAAGAGGGCAGATAGCAGGATAATGAAAAACAGGGGAAGGGACAATCACAAGAAGCAGAAAGGAAGAAGACAATGTGGACACTGGAATAACCAAGGAGCAGTACCTAAGGATATATATTATATATACTGCAGAGAAAGTACTGAGACAAAGTCTAGATCCTTTCTTGTAGAACATTGATAATAGGATACTGCATTATCAACAAGTACATATACAAAGTTAGATCCTGTCTCCTTTTTCTGCGTTTGAAGTTTCTATTATCTTTATTTTTTCTTAATATGCTACTTATAGACTACAGAAACTGATAAAGAGGTGGTAATAAACTCTGTTCCTGCATGCTTGTGATTGATGGATAGGCAACAGGACTAACTGGGCTGCTATGCCAAGGTATTGTGGGTTATTAGATTCATGGAATGCAACTCAAGAAACGAGGAGGCCAAAACACCTGGCGAAACCCGCGTGCCCCCGTGCAGTGGCCGTGCCCTTCGGCGCCAAAATTTCGGCCTGTGACTTCCCCAGGTGGGGTCATGGGCATGCCTGTTTTTTTTTAAAGTAAAGGTTCCCATCATGGGCCCCAATAATATTAAATTAATTTTTTTTATGCTTAAAGTAAAACACTACGGAGAGAAAAATGAAAACCCACATCCCGAATCCCTATTCCCACACCCTCTGCCTCTCTCGCCCGCTGCTCAGCTCTCTCAACAGCCTCCCCAAGCAGCTGCAGCAGCTCCCAAGCACTGCAATTTCTTCTGTTTGTGCATATCCTTTTTTTTTAATGCTATTCTGATCTGTTGAGATTTTACCGAGATCTCTTCTCTTTGACCCCCCAAGATGAATCCGAGATCCGATATAGCAAACCTTGATTGGATTAACATAGGGATTGTGAGAATGATCTATGCTTCTGCTTGTTGCCCCTTTGTTGCAGTCTGTGTTTATCTACTTTATCCTTAATGTTGGCATTCTCTTCTATCGTAGGTTATATTTATGAATTGTATGATGCAGTAGGGGCATATGAAAAATGTAAACGTGGTCCTGCTCGATGTCTTGTTTAGGTACACACCCTATTTCTTTGACAAAAGATTGCTGGACAATATTCTTGAGACTTCAATCGATCAACATTTCCATGCACTAATTCGAAATCGACATATGCAACGTCGGAGGGATGTACTGGATGACAACATGGCAGCTGAAGTTTTTGATGATAATGGAGAAAGCCTTTTTGATCCTCCTGAGGTATCCTGCTTGAATGTAACTTTTGTTCTGCCTCTCTACTTATGGTCTTCCAAAAATTATAGCCATGCATTTTTCTTAAAGTCTGGCCCTGTATGTTGTCTTTCATATTTTCTGGTTAGCAACAGTGTGCGTAAAAGCACTCCCATAATCTCATAAATTTATGTTCCCAGTTCCTAAGTTCTAATCTTTCACAGTGGTAAACATTCTTGTATTCTGAGTCCATTTGTGTATCAGGTATATCTAAGTGATAGTGTTGACATTGTTTGTCAGGTTCAAGAATTGTTAGATGAAATGGGTCATCCTGGGATACCATTGAGTGTGGTATCGAAGGCTGCAGAAATTCAGCTTCTTGATGTAGTTGACAAGGTACTCTTAGGGAACAAGTGGTTACGGAAAGCTACAGGATTCAGCCGAAGTTCCCTTATTTGGTTGATTCCTTTGAAGACAGGTATATCTATATCATGTAGATTCTCGTTAATCAGTGATCATTGTTTCTTACTTTCATCCGTGCATGGTGAACTATATGTAGCATTATTTTAGTTTTTCAGGGGTCTGTTGGTTCACATACTAGGGATCCTCTGTGATCTTTAAGTGTCATTCATACAGCCACAGAGGGAGTAAGAACTGATCAGCCTTAAGAAACAAAATGTAGTTTCTAGGGACATAAAAGAGCCAGTGGTCCAATGTTATTCTTATTTCTGACTTTTCACCAGGCATAAAGAGTCACTTTGGTTTCTTATTTTAGGGTTTTCTTATAACAGGTACCATACTTTTAAGACAACAGGTTTCTTAAGTCACCACACTCCTGAATTGGAATCTTTTTTTTCCCTCTTTTAGATATCATATTGAACGGCCTTTGAGAGGGATTACATCAAAATTGAACTACTAAATTCTGTGTATAGTTTTGATATATAGTGCCTCATAAGAATGCCGTCACATGTTTCATGCACTGAACTCATCTACATCCGTCATTCATTTTCATTTTGTAATTGAAGTTGCACATGGTGCTTGTTTCATAAGCTCTCTGATAAATAAGTTCTATGTTCAACTGATCGGTTTAAAATAATAGAATGGTGGCCTATTTATAAGCAAAGGTGTTGATAGCAACAACTTCATTGTGTAACATACATCCAGTATCTGAAAGTCAAACAAGAAACTTCTCAGATTAGCAATCTTAAACTTAGTGACATGTTCTCCTAGGTTCACCCTGTCAACACAGAATTATACATGTCCTGAGACATCCTCCCAGAGACAAATTGCCACATTCGACTCCACAATAGATTATGCTCCACATAGAGTATAAATTCTAAGGATGTGCCACAAGGACAAGTATACCATGTGTATCAAAGGGTATCAGAACTGACAATTAGGAAATGTCTAGTCTATGGAAATTGAACTGTAATATGTACAAAGATGAAAAAGAGTGATAGCTCATGTTGATAAACTTGCTCACTCAAACAAGTAAAATTTGGATGCCTAATATATTCAACTGACCCTGAGTTGAAGTTTCAGTTGTCGCCAATTCTTGGAATCTGGAGCATGTCCAATATAGCTTGCTTTAATGTCTCTGATGACCACCAAATTGTACCATGTTTAGACATCGGAGAATCACATCTTCTACAATCACATTGGACCATCTAACAAACAGGGCCATGTCAAATTTGTGTATCACAGCCTGACAGGCAACCAGATGAGCTGTCTTTTGGCTTTCACCTGAGTTCTCTTTACCTGTCCATTTGAAAGACAGTATGTGTTCACTTTAGTTGGAGGACATCGCAAGATGACTAGAAGTGAAGACTATGCTAAGTATCCCCTCTGAAATTGCAGCTTTTAGGGCCTATGGAACTGGAGGCTAGTACTTTTTACATCTGATTTTGTGCTCATCCATGTATAGTTTGTCATTACTCACCTGGATTATGTTTTCAGGAGTGCAGCTTCATTTCTGAAAGTGACAGAACCAGCCAGCTCCGCTGCTGACTCACAATGTGGTGATAGTGGTCGGCCTGACAGTCAACTTTGTGCAGTGACAAAAGGTGCTCAGGGCTGTCAGAAGGATAAAAGATTAAGTAATCACTTTCGCTCTTCCATTGGTGGTTGGTTCCCAAACCCATGGTTGAGGCCACCCAGAAAAGAGAAGGGCCCTGATCATCAGATTGACTCAGATAAAAGGTCCAGTTTCACAGTTGCACTTGCATTGACATAGACCCGTTTATTTACTTTTGTTGTTCATAGCAATGGCTTCTCTTCGCCAGGCTATCAGAACCGAATGGAAGATTCAATAGCAAAGCACCAAATCCCCTTCTTCCGAAGATTACAATGGTTGGCATCTCAACAAGTGAAGGAGGGCAGGTGAGCAAAGCCAGCTTGAAAAAGACTATGGAAGACTTGACACGGGAGCTGGAGCAGTCAAATCAAGGAGCTTCCAAACTGAACGAAGACAAGGATCCCCTGTTTGTGGCAAATGTGGGGGATTATTCTAGTATCACGAGGATGAGTTCTCGATGATAGGTAACATAGCCACAGCATGCTGCATGATCTTCGATGAACTGTTACCAAATGCAGCTTTACTTGTTAAGATGGGTTTTGTAAAGATAAGCATTACAAACCATCACAAGAGTTTCAAAGCAGGCCCCAATTCCCCAGTGACCATACACATGGAATTGGCACGGAGATTTCTCGATGCTTCTCGATGGCTTCATTTGAAATAGTAGCTTACTTGATGATATCTATCCCTCTGAAGCCGTCACAATTGTGGAGTGTAATCAAAGCCCATATCTGGGTACCGCATCTGTTGATAACACATGCTACAAGTTTTTAACTTCTGTAACCGGCTGAGTGTTCAATGTGGGTGTAACTTTCTGAAGCAAAAAAATCAGGTGAAAGGAGAAAGCATGATTTGCAAAGCACAGTTCTTGCTCAGCTTATATGGTGCCTATTTGATACTGGAGATCACTTTTAAGTCTCTGATTGATCAGGTCTTGTAAACTTTATGCAATCGTGTGTCTGTTCCATTGATGACATGATTCCAGTTCATCTTTTAGAATCTGCCTTTTGGGATTCTGATAGCCTAAAAAACATCGAATCTTCTCCAATTCATAGGACTAGGTGCTGGTGTCGGCAGCATGTGTATTCCAGGTGGCATACTGTTTCACCAACCGACTGCTAGGAAGTTATAGATGTCATCATTTCGGGTGCTGTTTGTTTTTTATCCGGCCGACTCGGTAGAAATACCTATGTGAGTTGCTTGGCCGTCTACTTGATTGGTCGGGCAGACGGGATGGGTAGCTGAGTAACCCACGTTTAGGGGTGAACATGGTCCGGTCCAGGTCATTTTGAGTGAATCGAAACTGAATTGAAATATTAAATCGAAGTCTAATATTAAATGTTACACAACCGTTCTCATGGCTGGGTGGCTAAGGCGTTCGCTACTAAAATCATAGGTTTGGAGTTCGAACCTCAATTTGGCGATGACTGCGGCCTTCGCTAACCAACTGATTCCCATAATCTGGGAGTAATTAATGTACATATTATATATATATTCGATTTATTCGGTTTCAGAATTGAACCTTGTATGGACTCAAACCGAATCGGGCGGTTCGATTTTTTAGTTTAAATCGAATTTTGAACAGCCCTATCCACACAGATGTTTTTACCTGGTCGGTCGGGTAAAAAACCTTCTCTTCAGCCATTGGGCGTTTCTTCATTCATCATATAGCTAATGATGTCGTTTCGATTGGGCCTTGCCTTATGTGGGCCCACTTTGGATTTTGGGTAGTGGGGCGCAGGAGAGGGCACTAACTGGCTTGGCTTACGGGGGCGGGCCACGTCAAATGATGTCTGAGGCTCTGTTAACTCTTTCGACTGATATCGGAAAGAGGTTTTCTTGAGGGGTTGGGAGGGGAGGAGGCATTAAATGTCTTCTATTCCTCCTCCACACGGCACCCCCCAAGTGGATGTGCCGCAGTGTGTGGTGAGATATTTCTTATCGAAAATCTTATTAAAGAGGAGCTCACGCCCTCTCACGGACGATCCACACAGAAGTAAATGAGAAAGATTTAGTGTACTTTTATATTACATTTAACTATTTAAATATAATATGACTAGATAATAAATCTATATGACATCTAATAATTATATTGTCATTTTATCACTCCTCATGTGATGAGTGTCACATAAATTATTATCTAATCATATTGTAATATAAAAGTGCACTAAATCTTTCTCGAAATAAATAGACATGCATTGTCTAGGTAATTAATCGGATCCCTTTGCCATTTTTAAAATTTTAAACCTTTCACATGCTACTCTACAGCTCAAACCCCCCAGTACCAGCGTTTTTTTTTTATTTTCTTCTGGGATTCGATTCCCGAGTATCGCAAGTTGGGCAGCTCGACTTCCGTCATCCTTTGGCCACCGAAGTTTTGCCCCAACCTAAACAAAGCGGTCCGGCAAAGACGGCGCAAAGAAGGGCACGAGGGATTTGTCGCCATTTTAGGGGCGATCATTTTTCCAGTTTGCAAGGAAAAAACCGGATATTACTATAGAACAACTTGTCCTACTATGTCTATCTTTGCCTCTCAACTCAGACGCTTTTAATCTGCAAGTCTTGCATAGTTTTTTTTTTTTTGTAACGAGAAAACTCCACCCTGTGTGGTTTTGTGGGCTCAGAGATTGGTATTCGTGAACTCCAAGATTAGGACTTGGCAGCTCCTACTTTCCGTGTACCCGTATTGCTCTTACCCCACTTGACCAGGAAAATCTCAGATTTACACACCTCGAGGATTACATGTAAATCAGATAAGCCCCTCCCCCCAGGAATCGAACTCGAGACCTCTTGCTTTTAAGCAAGAGTTCTAACCGATTGACCCAACCGGGGTCCTCAAGTCTTACATAGTTACAAGGTCTTTTTAAATCCTCCCCCCCCCCCCCCCCCCAGGAATCGAACTTGGGACCTCTTGCTTTTAAGCAAGAGTTCTAACCGATCGACTCAACCGGGATCCTCATGTCTTGCATAGTTACAAAGTCTTTTTAAATTATATGCAAGTCAACAATCATTTTTATTTTCAATATCCTTCATTTTTTTCGCTTCTCTCTCTCTCTCTCTCTCTCCTCTCTCTCTCCTCTCTCTCTCTCTCTCTCTCTCTCTCTCTCTCTCTCTCTCTCTCTCTCTCTCTTCAAATCTTGTGGTACACTGCTTTAGGGTTATATTCATTCCTGTCAGAGATGCCAATTCTAGAGTATACTTCATAAGTATTCCCACATGATTGGTAGGGCGAACTTTATTTTATAAAGAAAAAGATTTAGTATATTTTCATATTACACGTAAGTGTAATATGACTAAGTATTAAATTCATGTGACATCTAATATTGAATTGTCACTTTATCATTTCTCACGTGAAAAGTGTCACATAGATTTAGTACATAATTATATTACACTTATATGAAAGTGTACTAAAATTTTCTCTTTTATAAAACTAGAAAAATTTTCTTTCGCCGATGATCTCGAAATCGATTTTGAGAACACTGGAAGGCTCCCCTTGAGTCACCTTAGTAGTTATCTATGTACTTTTGAGTTAAAGATATTTAGGTGTAGTTTTTTAACCTAATTTTTTAAAAACAAACAATATACAACCTCTTGTTACTCAAGAATAGTGATGTCCCATCTATTGGGGTTGCATAGCGCCATCCCATCATATTCTTGGATAAATTTCCATATTTTTGGGTAACCTATATTACCACTCTACACTAAACCTAATTTTACCTATATATTTACACCTCTACACTCCCACATAATTATGGGTATAATAGCTAGCTATCAAAGTGGCCTAGTTTCTTAGATCAAATCAGTGGCGGATCCTGAAAATTAGTTCAGTGGGGTCACTTAAGCCTAGGGGGTCACTCTTAAATTCAGTGGAGTCACCTTTCATTTGCACACTTAAATAATATGAAAAATTTTACTTCCTTTAAGACACCTGTAACAACTTGTCCTACTATGTCTATCTTTGCATCTCAACTCAGACGCTTTTAATCTGCAAGTCTTGCATAGTTTTTTTTTTTGTAACGAGAAAACTCCACCCTGTGTGGTTTTGTGGATTTAGAGATTAGTGTTTGTGAACCCCAAGATTAGGACTTGGCAGCTCCTACTTTCCGTGTACCCGTATTGCCCTTACTCCACTTGACCAAGAAAATCTCGAATTTACACACCTCGAGGATTGCATGTAAATCAGGTAAGCCCCCCCCAGGAATCGAACTCGGGATCTCTTGCTTTTAAGCAGAGTTCTAACCGATCGACCCAACCGGGGTCCTCAAGTCTTGCATAGTTACAAGGTCTTTTTCAATCCCCCCCAGGAATCGAACTCGAGACCTCTTGCTTTTAGCAAGAGTTCTAACCGATCGACCTAACCGGGATCCTCAAGTCTTGCATAGTTACAAGGTCTTTTTAAATCCCCCCCCAGAGTCGAACTCGAGACCTCTTGCTTTTAAGCAAGAGTTCTAACCGATCGACCCAACCAGGATCCTCAAGTCTTACATAGTTACAAGGTCTTTTTAAATTATATGCAAGTCAACAATCATTTTTATTTTCAATATCCTTCATTTTTCCGTTTTCTCTCTCTCTCTCTCTCTCTCTTCTCTCTCTCTCTCGCTCTCTCTCTCTCTCTCTCTCTCTCCTTCTCTCTCTCTTCTCTCTCTCTCTCTCTCTCTCTATCTCTCTCTCTCTCTCTCTCTCTCTCTCTCTCTCTCCTGCTTCAAATCTTGCGGTACACTTGCTTTAGGGTTATATTCATTCCTGTCAGAGATGCCAATTCTAGAGTATACTTCATAAGTATTCCCACATGATTGGTAGGGCGAACTTTATTTTATAAAGAAAAAGATTTAGTATATTTTCATATTACACGTAAGTGAATATGATTAAGTATTAAATTCATGTGACATCTAATAATTGAATGTCACTTTATCATTTCTCATGTGAAAAGTGCCACATAAATTTAGTACATAATTATATTACACTTATATGAAAGTGTACTAAATTTTTCTCTTTTATAAAACTAGAAAAATTTTCTTTTGCCGATGATCTCGAAATCGATTTTGAGAACACTGGAAGGCTCCCCTTGAGTCACCTTAGTAGTTATCTATGTAATTTTGAGTTAAAGATATTTAGGTGTAGTTTTTTAACCTAATTTTTTTTAAAATAAACAATATACAACCTCTTGTTACTCAAGAATAGTGATGTTCCATCTATTGGGGTTGCATAGCGCCATCCCATCATATTCTTGGATAAATTTCTATATTTTTGGGTAACCTATACTACCACTCTACACTAAACCTAATTTTACCTATAATTTACACCTCTACACTCCCACATAATTATGGGTATAATAGCTAGCTATCAAAGTGGCCTAGTTTCTTAGATCAAATCAGTGGCGGATCCTGAAAATTAGTTCAGTGGGGTCACTTAAGCCTAGGGGGTCACTCTTAAATTCAGTGGGGTCACTTTTCATTTGCACACCTAAATAACATGAAAAATTTCTACTTCCTTTAAGACACCTCTTCCAAGTCAGTGGGGTCACGTGACCCCACTGACTATAAAGAGGGTCCGCCACTGGATCAAACGGAGCATTCACATAGATCTATGGGTGTTCAAGTGCATGATTGCATCTCTTTTCTTTCCTCTCAAACGCATCTTAAAGTAGCCAGCCTCCCCTTCTGTTACCTTTCGATGTCTAAGTTCAGAGTTGAATTAGATGATCTTCTAGGGCGTTTTTTCAGTGTCTATCCTCAAAGAACGAGTCTCCTAATATATTAAGCTTCATTGATAACGAGATAAGAGATCGATGATAAGTAAAGAATGTATAAGTTATTTATGTTTATGAGTTTTTTTTAATTTGAGATGATTTAAACGAGAGATATTAAAAATAATAAATTTTAATATGATGTGATGTGATATGATAGAATATTTATAGTTATCACTCTTGTATATCTAATTTGACACTATTTAACTATGTATAAGAAGAGATACATAATTTTTTAAAATAAAATTATTATAATTAATTGGTTATCTTTAGAGATAACTTTTACCACCCCTCTATAGATGAAATAATTATCCCCCGTTTATCATCATTTTATTCTAGATAATTTTTATCATTCAAAGTTAAACTAAACACATTTTTAAATTATCTAAAAATAAATAAAATAAACGATAAAAAAGAGATAAATATTTTTATGCGTTATCGAAAAAGCCCTTAAATTAGGGGGGCATTCTTCCGCTGCCTACCCTCAAACACAAATGAGCTGAGTAGATGTCACTTTATATTTGAGACAGACAACAAACACTAGTCTCAAACATTGTTTATAGTAATATTTTTAACAATTTCATTTTTTTAAAATCTCTAAAAAAATGTTCCTTACACTAGTTTTTAAAGTTTAAAATCTAACACATCATCATTATATTTTTTTTCTCCTCTGAGCTGAGTAGATGTCACTTTATATTTGAGACAGACAACAAACACTAGTCTCAAACATTGTTTAGTAATATTTTTAGGAATTTCATTTTTTTAAAATCTCAAATTCATAAAAAAAATTTCTTACACTAGTTTTTAAAGTTCAAAATCTAACACATCATCGTTGTTTTTTTTTCTCCCCTCTCTTAAAATCTACTTTTACATAATTTAAACTTTAATTTACATATTTAATAATTAGAGAGAGAAAATAAATTAATTATTAAATAATTAAGATCTATACTTCAAAAATATTACCAACCAATGCCTCACACGAGTTGTAACCATTTCTCCTCTCCTAAGCTATTACTCTGAAGCGACAGAAGAGTTGAGTACCCTTTCATAAAAGAGAAAGACTTATTGCACTTTCACATTGCATTTTAAGTGTAATGTGATTTGACATAAAATTTATATGACATCTAACAATTAGATAGTCACTTTCTCACTTCTCTTGTGAGGAGTGTCACATGAACCTTATGTCTAATCACATTATACTTAAAGCACAATGTGAGAGTACAATAAATCTTTCTCTTCATAAAATTCTCCACACAAAAAAAATTTCTCGTTTCCGTACTCGTTTGGCTGCTGGATGCCCATGCCTGGAGGTCCACCTCCCCTGCCGCGGGCAGCGCCCATCCAGAGGCAGTAATTGTGGCCTGCAAAAGCACACTTGGGGATCCACGAAGGCAGCAGACGAAAGCGCAGCCGCCAGAACACACCACCGTGGTTGGAGACACGTGGGTGCGCCACTCCCGGTGGTGGTGCCGGTGCTGGTCACCTTTGGAGAGAGAGAGAAAGACGTGTTCTGTGTTCACTTCACGGCCTCCTCCTCTCTCTCCTCGCCTACGTCTACAGTACTGCTCTCCTCCTCTAGCGTGGGAACCTCCCCCCTCCCCTTTTGCACCACGCCCGCCCACTTATAAAGTGGAGAGTGCACTTTTGATGGACGAGTTCAAAGGGATTGGAAAGGAGGAGATGGGCGGACATATCGATTTCATTTCACAGTGAGAGGAGGGCGTGAGGTGGTGGGCAAGATCAGTTACAAATAAGGATGTAAACGAGTCGAGTCGAGTCAAGTCGAATAATATGTTGTTCAAATTTTATTTGTCAATTTTTAATCGAGTTCAAATTAGATTCGAATTATATCAATTATTGAAAATGTATGTTCAAACTCGACTCGTTCAAATATTATCGAGTTCGAGTCCTAACGAATTTAATTGAATTTGTGAATTCGTATGTATAAGTAAGTCCAATGCAATTTACGAGTAAAAAAAATTGATCGTTCATAAGACTTAAATTTATCTTATTTCAAACTCATATTTCAATAGTTTTGATATGTTATTTAATTCAACTATTTTAATATAATGTTTGAAATATATTCATAATTGTCACAAATAATATGAGATTAATAGATAGACACCGCAAGGAAGGGGGTTGGTGCACGACAAGGTAGGGGCGGTGCTGTAACTCCCCTTCGCACACCGCCCAGAACCCTGTTTCTGCACCGTCGGTGATGTTATTGCGGCCACCGAGAGCACCGTTTGTCACTGTCATTGACGAATGATCTATAGTGGTCGGCAGAGATGCCAGTGACCGACAACGTGCCTCTCAGCCCCACCAAGGGGCTCATCTACTGTGCAGGTCGATCTCAAAAGAAAGAAGATACTCGATATCTTGAGGAACCTTGCAACACTAAATTTTGTGTTCATACTCTTATTTACATGATTTTTATATATACCCTCATTTACATAATTTGTGTATATACAGTGTGAATTTAGTCTATAACATTTAAGTCTTCATAAATATTTTATATTGTAATAATAATTACATAAAAATAATAAATATTTTATATCAATATATACTTATTATATTTAAAAAAAATGCTAGTGAGTACTTAGATAAACTCTTAAAGAATATTAAATCGAATTCTTAACGAGTTCTTAAACGAGTTGTTCACGAGTATAATCGAGCCGAACTCACATATATTCATACTCGATTTATTTATGAATCGAGTTTTTTTTTTTGTTCAAACTCGACTTATTAATTAAATAAACTTTTATCGAATCGAGTTTCGAACTATTCTTCAAACGTATCGATTCGTTTACACCCCTACCCAGAAGAAGTAACAACTGCTCCCTTCTATTGTGAACCCGTCTCCATAATTACTGGGCAGGGCCGCAAGGATCATCGCCTTATAACTGGGGTATGATCAGACCGACTGTCGAGGTGACAACCATTGATGTACTAAAGGGCGGTTTTGATGATGGAATAAAATTAGCTCTCATCTAAATCTTATAAAATGAGTTACTTCAAAAGAAACATGGTCGCATCGACCCTCTTGCAAGGGGATATATCTCACATTTTTGAAAACAATATATTATGTTATGGAGTTCACCTCTATGTATCTAAGTCGGATAGAAGATGAGTAAGAAAGGGCGAACAGTCAACTGCTCATGAGAACAATATGTTAACATTGCGGGATGGCTTGAGTTAATCTTGGGTGCGATAGGTAATTTTTCATTAAATGCATTCACGTGGTGATGAGTTATGGCCTTGTGTAGGGTTACAAATGGAATTCGAAATTTTGATATTTCGACATAATTTTAATAAAAATTATTAATTTTGAAATTAAAAAATGACATCCATAATTTATTGAAATCGATATCGGATATTTCGATAAGTTATCAGAATCGAAATTGAAAAATAATCAAAATTAAAATCGATTATTTCGATAAATTATCTGTAAACTCAAAAGATAAAATCATGATAAACACATTAGTTTATCGAAATTTCGGTTCCGATAATATAATCGAAATTGAAATGGAATCGGAATTAATTGTTCTAATTTTATCGAAATCGAAATTATATTTCAGTTATCAAAATTAGATATTTCCGATTCTGAACTTGACTCGATTGTAACCCTAATTTATGGGAGAAGAAAAGATATGACAGAATTTTTAAGGTAACTATATTTCAATTCAAAAGCTAATGAAGATGGAACATCAAGTTCCAAAGTGTCCTGAGTTTTATTTTTCTTAGCGTAGTTATGTACACAATTTCAAGTAAATTAGCAAACATGTTCTCTTCATTTGGATTGCTAAGAATTTTGCATAGGGCCCTCTCTTACATGAAAATGTGTCCTGCTTTTACAATTGCTTACATACTTCTCTTATATAGATGTACTGCCTCCTACTGTAACCATATGTCAAAAAATATTTGAAATATGTTTGAAATGTTCTTATATCTTTGCTTTTAATCTTTCATACTTTAGAATTTACTACTAATGGAAAGGTTAAAATAGTACAATGGTTTCTTCAAAGCAGAGGAATACAAGTAAACATAAAAGTAAGATGAATTGAATTCTATATAGTTTTTATTCAAGAAGGGTATTAATGCAAACAATCTTAATCTCAAGACCATTCCACCTGTATACACTAGTTTTTTTTAGAATCTGATGATCCCATCACAGGAAACTCTCACAGACTTCACCACTTATAGCCAACAGTCGGACACAAATCAAAGTCGGCACATGCATGAGATGAAAATTTGAATTCCCGACCTCTTTAAGAAAAAAAGGAGAAAATTTCTAACTCAGCAAAGATTTATTCTACGAAATCTTGCAAAATAAGAAAACTCCCCTAGCAAACCCTTTTTTGATTCCTTGTGAAGATAACCTAGAATTAAAAACAGAAAAACCACTACAAATCGGTAGATATAAGTTAATCTAAATATTAATCTATCTAGTTTTAGAAATAAAAATGGGGCCGAAATAACTCAAATTTTAGATAAATATCACCTCATTAATCACATCAAAAAAATAACCACACTGTGATTATGACATCTCATTTAAGATACCATCTTTTTAACTTATTTATGAGTAGCAACTTACCTCACCCTTATGAGTTGGATAGCTAATCTTATAGGGTGTTTGGGAGTAATTAAAAAAAGAAACTATTTCTATCTAAAAAATGATGTTGATTTTGTTTTTAATTTTAAATTTAAAATCATAAAAATTTGATGTTATGTGTTTGATAAAAATAATATAATTTTTTAAATTGGTGTTAATGTGTTTGGGGCGAGAGGTTTCCGGCGGATGGGGGGAGGTGGGGGGCGCCGGCATGGGGAGGGGGGGGGGGGGTCCGGCGCGGGGAGGGGCGGGGTGGGGGGGGGGGGGGGGGGGGGGGGGGGGGGGGGGGGGGGGGGGGCAGGGGGGCTGCCGGCAAGGTGGGGGTGCGGGGGGAGGTTTTCGGTGCAGGGAGGGGGGGTGTGCCAGCGGGGGGGGGTGCCGCGGGCGGGCGGGGGGCACCGGCGGTGCAGGGTGGCACCAGTGCGGGAGGGGTGAGGGTGTCAGGGGGGCGCAGGGAGGGTGTAGGGGGGGTGCCGGTTGGGAGATGGGTGCAGGGGGGCGTAGGGAGGGTGCCGGCTAGGGGGGGTGGTTGCCGGCGTCAGGAGGGGTGGGGGTGGGGGGGCGCAGACTGGGGGGGTGTCGGGGGGGCAGGCGGGCTGGGGGGTTGCCGGCGTCGGGAGGGTGGGTGTGGGGGTGGGGGGGTGCCGGTGATGGGTGCAGGGGGAAACGGGAAGGAGGACGGGTGGGAGGGAGCCGGGGTTGTGTGTTTTCAAAATAAAAACAGGTAAGGAGGTGTTTTATTTTTTGGAGAGATTTACATAGAGTAGAAACTCTTTCCTCAAAAAAAAAATTTACTTACCAAACGTGGTTGTGTGTCTGTCTTCTTTCTTTTTTAAATTTTAGAGAAAAAAGAGGTAAAAAATTGTAACCAAACACCCTATTAATCTTGTTTTGTCATTTCCACTTTAACTATTATTTATTGTTAAGTTATCCCCACAATTAAAATGGACTAGAGGACTAACCCATACATATATATAGCATCCAAAGACAAACAATGCTCGCTTTGGCGGGAGTAGGGAATGGGTTAGGAGAGATATTGTTGGGTTTGCACATAATTAAAGATTTGTTTGGTTATTTGTAAAATATATTTATAGGGAAAAATTTAAATATTAATTTTTAATAGAAAATAAAAAATATAATTATCCATTTGATATCTACATAAATATTTTTCTGGAAGTATTTTATGATATTTATTTTCTAATAAAATATTTATTAAAAATAATTTTAAAAATAAAAAATATGTTCCGTATGTTCGACGTTAGCTATCGAGTGTAGGTCATCGGACATCGGGCGCCAATGTTGGAAGTCGACTGCTGGTCATCCGACATCGGGTGTTGGGCGCTGACCGCCAGCCACAGTCGGGCACCGAAAGTCGCCAATCATCGGGCGCCGGACGCAGGACGCCAGGCTTGGCGCCAGGCACGGCCGGCCATCGCCAATCGTCGGATGCAAGACGCTGTCTGTCGAGCGCTAGACGCCAGACGCGGCTGGGCGCCGCCGGCCGTCGGATGTGTGATGCCAGACGTCGGGCGCCGGCTGTCAGTTGCCAGGCGCCGATGACCGAGCGTCGGGCATCGGCCGCGGGGCGCCGAGTTGTCAGCCGCCGACCGTCGAATTTCAAACATCGAACACTACGAATTATAGTGGAGATCGTAATCACACTCATGAAAATCTTACATGAAAGAGAAATCTTGTAAAATAATTTACGAAGTCTCGTCAAAGATATCAAATATATAATTTTAAGTAAAATATTTTTATGAATTAATTTTCAGTGGCACCAAACCGATTATTATATGAGGTTTTTCTTGAAATTTTTTTCCTGACATAAGATTTTATGTTGAAACAAAAGGACCCCATAAATTTGATACAGAGATTAATCTAACTTGGAGTTAAAATACTAATTCGGTTAAAAAGGGATATAAAAGTAAGATTTAGGTATTCTACTTTACTTAATTAATTGTCAGACCCACTCAAACCCTATCAAATTAAAAAAGAGAAAAATTTAATGTTAAATAATCCTATTATTTAAACTAGAGTTGGCTTCCCGCTAAGCCGTGAAGGATCCGAACAAAAGTCCGAAGGCTTGTTCGGTAAGTCTTTGGTCTTGCTATGGAGCAGGAGCGTTTGGTGATCCTGACGCCGGAACCTCGGAGGGTCCGAGCATGAGCGTGGAGTTTTGTTCAGTGCGATTTTGAGTCCTCTTCCAAACAGGAGTGTTCGACGACTCTATCTTGTTCGGATAGGTTTGAAGATGTCTGACGACCAAGCTCTTGGCGACTGAGGCATGTTCGAAAACTTGTAACTGTTTCTGAAGACACGTGATCGAACAGCCGTCTCTCCACTGCCATGCTGAGTCATGATGGATCCACGAACCTAAGAGGTTGGAAATAATCTCCACAGTATCCTACTTTTTTTAAGGAGTTAATTTTAACCTCTTTTAATTCTCAGGCCCACTCAAACTTATCAAATTAAAAAGAGAAAATTGTAATGTTAAATAACTTCCTATTATTTTAACCTAAAGTTCTTATCCCCTTCCCAAATTGGGTGGCCGTTCTCCCTATTTCATCTTCCAGTTCTGTCCCGCAACAGTCCCGCTCATCCCTCGTGCTCCGCAGTCGGCAGTCTGATCTTTAAATCCCACTTTTTGCCGAAGGTGCAGGTCTCCGTTCTCCGAAAGGAGGGAAATGGAGAGGTGTGCGAGAGAGGGGAGCAAGCACACGCGGTCCCCAACACCGTCTGCGCGGCGGGCGAAGCGGGGTGGCGAGACAGGAGCGCAGCTGCGTTGCCGCTGCCGGCGTCTGATGTCTGACTTGTTTAATAAATTCTAATGTTTATTTGAACACTGACCAGTTCCAGCAAAGGGAGCTGCCGTCAGACGCCTCCTTTCTCATCAAAACTGAAACAGGGTTTCGTCACTCCGACCTTGTTTGTCGAATCAGACTGCATGCCCATTAAATGCCTTTCGCCCCCACTCGCACGGTCGTCCGCCCGATTCCCCGCTCACACGCGCGCGCGCACGTTGAGGAAGGAGAGGATGGAGCTTTGCCGTCAAGAACCAGGGCTGTACAGAATATGGTCCAAATTGAAAAATTGAATCGAATCGACTGGTTCGATTCGGTTTCATGAGTTGGACAGTTCGATTTGATTTCAGATTTGGAAACCGAAATGAACTGAATGGTTATATATAATTATATAAATAATAAAAATATACAAAAAAAGGATAGCGCAACGGAGGGCGACGTTGCGCGCCCTCCGCGCGCGTGGTGGTCGCGAGTTCGATACTCGCGACCATCACAAAATACACCTTTTTACATGGTTTTTGCTGGTCATTGCTAAAAATATCAGAAAAAATACCCAAAAATGTCAGAATTCAGTTTGTTCGATTCGATTCGGTTCAAACAATGACTTCGGTTCGGTTCGATTTTCTCCAAAAATGGAGAAAATCGAACCGTGAACACCCCTATCAAGAAGCTTACGTTCGTTTTTTTTTTTTTTTTTTTGCGTGTGATTTTGTGAGTTCAAGAATTGGTGTTCGTGACAGCTCTTACTTTCTGTGTATCCGTATTGTTCTTACCTCACTTGACCGAAAATTTTTTGAATCTACACACTTCGAAAATTATATATAAATCAGGTAAACCCTACTCCTCAGAAATCGAACTCGAGACCTCTTATTTTTAAGTAAGAATTCTAATCGATCGATCCAACCGGAATCCTCGAAACTTACATTCGCATGCTCTTACTTATATGTCATAACTTAACAGTATCTACCCATCTTTCATAACTCTAACTCATAGACGGACCCATAAATTTTTTCAGTGGGATCACTCCCTTTAAAAAATTTTCCAACCAAACTCATTTAATGGAAAATTTTAAGCTCATCAATAGAGTTTTAAAAGTTCAGTGGGATCACATGATCACTCCACTGGTTCTTCTCTAGATCCATCCCTGCTCTAACCTATAAAATTAAGATGTAGGTACATTAAACAAGAATAGAGATAAGCACAGTACATTAGAACAAGGACACGATCCGCCGAAGTGCCAACTAGCTAGTACTACTGTATATACGACCCCATGTGAGAGAGGAGCTCACAAATAAATAGTTTTGTTGTCATATTGACAATAGAATTCACACATATTTTATAAGAGCTAATAATGTTCAGCCGAATATTAAATCTTTTTTTAATGACAGAGAGACCATTCTTCGACACTAGATGGAGTTGTTAATTAATTAAAATAAAGGGTGGCTGTTGCAATGTGGCACGGCCCTCAACTGTCTGAGCTGCCAATTATTATTATAATCATATATTTAATGGGAAGTGTCCAAATTTGTGTAATTTGAAAAAAGAGATGTGAGATCGATCTCGTTCCGTACTGCCTTTGATGCTATCCTCTAACTCCTCCTCCCACGTTAATTATTAAAATAAACAAAAGGAATAAAAACGAGGAAAACTGACCAGGGGAAGAGGGTGGGGGGGGGGGGGGCCACGTGGTGGCCCAGCTCATCGTTTTGACTTTGGCCACCTCACCACCCCCCCCCCCCCCCACGTAACCAGTTCACGGAATTCCCCCCGGATATTTAGCCACCAATTTGGTGATTAATTAAAAAGGCAAAAAAGCGACATCGTCGCCTGGCCGTGGGGAAATTAGTAAATAATCCCACCCCACCACCCCGGCCAACCAAGGTGTGATGCTAGCGTCCACGTCCCCTGATATCAACCTGCACGGGGCGCTGAGGTAATGAGAGCGATAGGTAGATGGGATAGACAAACATATATAATACATAGAGAGAGAAAGAGTCAAAGAGACCAAGACCCATCGGATTGGCATTAGCGGTGTTCACTATTAGGTTCAAATCGAAAAATTGAATCGAGCGATTCGATTTGATTTGGTTCGATTTGAGTATGAAAATTTTTTGATTTGATTTTAAATTAAATTGAATTTTTTATTTGATTCGATTTTTAATCTCTAGAAACTAAACTAAATTGATTAAATTAAATTATAATAATACATTTTAATTTGCATGTATCTATCAAATTTTTTAATATATTTACGTAAAAATACATATTATGGAGGTTAATATGATCATCAACATTTAATACTTCATTTCAAATATTATTTGATAGTGATTTATTAGAGAAACAAGTTGTTAAAATCTTATTTAAGATTAAGAGAATCTAAAGTCCCATTTATTTTCAAGTTAAACCAAATCAAACCGAATTTAATTCGATTTGGTTTGGTTTGATTTCAAGGGATTTCGATTTGATTTGATTCGGGTTGAGTCCGAATTTGATTTGGTTTAGTTTCCTAAAAATCTCCTATAAACCAAACCAAATCAAACCATGAACACTCCTAATTGACACACTTCTGTTGCCACCAAAAAAAAATTGAAAATTTAGAAAGACTTAGTGTACTTAAATATAATATGATTAGGTACTAAGTTCATGTGGTACCCTTCGTATGGAAAATGATAAAGTGGCAACCTAATTATTGAGTGTCACATAAATTTAATACCTAATCATATTGCACTTTAAAAATGTACTAAACCTTTTTCTTGAGAATTTTATTTGACGGTAAATTCGCCGGTCACGGGACGTGGCAACATTTGTAAATATTTTTTGGTGAGATTTTGATTGCAAAATCTCTGACAATATCTGCAGTGATTCCAAATGTAACAGACTGTTCTGACTTCTGTGTTTGTAGGGATTTTACAAAGAGGAGAGAAATAGAGACAAGTTGGCCTTCCTTCCCCGCTCTTGAAAAATAAGTGAAACTCTACTTTCGGAGATTTTACGGAAGGTGTAGGTAAAAAAACTTTATATATATATATATACATATATATATATATATATTTCACTCGTCTTTCGCGAGTTGGCATAGGCAGTGAGGATGGTAAAAAGAATATTTTTATTTCGCTCGTCTTTTGCGAGTGGACATGGGTGATGAGTCCCGAAAACACGTCCATGTCAGTGTTCTTCGCAAAATCGACTTTTACCGATTTTCTCTTGTCCAACAGCGGTTCCAAACACGGTTAATTCAATCAGATTTGATACTATAATTAACCATAATTTTAAAAGAAATCTCTTATAAATAAGAATACGATTTGTGCAAGAATCCATCTTGATGCACATCTCGATTGGGGTGTGACCGTGTGTCAAAGAGGTTTGAGAGACGAACAAGGTATTAAATACTTCTTCTCCCTCTTCCATCCGACACATTTATATTAGATGCGTCGAATCTCACCATTTTTTTTGTGTAATTAGCTTAGGAGCCAGGCCGGCCGGCCAGTGCGGTTGTATAGTGGGGATGGGCCGGATGGATGGTGGTGGTACCGACGCTAAGTAGCTCTCGGAGGCTACTACGTAGTTGCAAAGTGAAGGGTGCGTATAGAGTGGCCCTGAAAGCCCCCCGGAGGGCGGAGTGGAGGAGATGATGGTTTGCAGCAACTTGGCTTTGATACATAGATAGATAGATGGCTTGACGTGAGACGAAGGGGACTTTGATTTGTGCATATTATTTTCCATATCTATACTTGGTTCTTCCCGAATCTTTTTGAGGGGGGGGGGGGAGTATCATGAGAGGGTCCCCCACCCATTCGTCTTTTTTTTTTTTTTGATAACGAGAAAATTCTGTTCTGTGTGATTTTGTGAGTTTAGAGATTAGTGTCTGTGAACTCCAAAATCAGGATTTGACAGTTCCTATTTTTCGTGTACTCATATTGCCCTTACCTCACATGACCGAAAAAATCTCGAATCTACACATTTCGAAGATTGCATGTAGATCAGGTAAGTCTCCCCTGAAATCGAACTCGGGACCTCCTACTTTTTAACCAAGAGTTCTACCGATCGATCCAACTGGGGTCCTCCCACCCGCTCTCCTTTGATATGTTTTAATTGATTGATTTAAAATTTTCATGAAAATTAATGATCGCGCTCATTGAATTCTTTTTTATTTTCAAAAAAATTAATGGAAGAAAAAAAAATCAAAACATCTTTCTATCTATCTATCTATCTATCTTATTCATCTAAAGTTATACTAGTCTCGAACACATGAAACCGTACGACGGAAGGGTCAAAATTGGACACCGTCAAGGGAAGAATAGTTTAAATAGAAGAATTTTGAGATGTGTGATATCACATACTTTGTATCACTTAACAGAAAAATAAGTGATATGTGGGTGTAATAGTAGTATTCTTGTAGAGACAACGTCAAGAAGTGAAGATGTGGAACTCAATTTTTTTTAGATGGTACATCTTAATATTTCTTAAAAAAACTAAATAAACCGCAGAATAGAACCCACCACTAGAACCGGACGGCAAATATGACTCACATACAATTTATTTGTTTAAAGAGAAAAGTTTAATACATTTATTACACATGCAAGTATAGTAGAGTGATGTCCACATGGTAAATGGTAGGTGGCGATGACAATGACTAGTGGTTGCGATCGGCGATGATCGATCGTCGATGATTGAATTTTAAAATATAAATTTTATGTTCTAAAATATAATTAAATTTAGATTACAAAATATTACTCTTAAGATTTAAAAATATTGATTGAGTTTTTAATAATAATTAAGTTTTAAAATATAAATTTTAGTTTCAAAATATAATTTTTTATTTCAAAATACAAATCTTAGGGTTTAAAATATTTTTAAGATTTAAAAATATTACAATTGGGGATCCAACGTATAAATCTTAGCCTCAAATACAAATCTAAACCCCAAAATGGAGACTTTGGTCACCGCCATCGATTTCGATTGTTGCTGACTTATGCGGCTCATCACCTCCATTTGTTGCTCCACAATTTATGTGGCGTTATATTAGATGTCACATTGATTACCATCTTAATCTAAATATATTTGTTATATTTAGATAAATATAATATGATTTTCTCTTATTTATATAAATATAGATATGTTTTAGAAAACATAAAATTATTGACCATCTCAATAAGAAAAGTTCATAAGAAGCAAGAGCTGATCCGAGTGGGAGCCGTGGAAGATTCACCATCACCGGCCTTGTGCGCACAGGTCGGCGCCCCCACGCCGCCGCCACGGGCACCCGTCGCAACACGACACACCACGGGCTGCCATCGCCGAAATCCCCGCCGCTCAACGCCGGATCCCTTTCCCATCGCCACCACCGAGGCTGTCAAACTCGAGACTTTTTCGTGTGGGCGAGGGGGTGCTTGTGCAGAATCCCAGTGATAATTCCAACCTAAAACAAACCCTAAAAGGACAACAACACCAGCCCCCCCCCCAAACCCTTCCTTCTTCCCTCTCACAATTAAAAACTGCAAGTATTTAAGATATGGGGAATAGTGGTGATGGGGGGTGTGGCAATGCCCTGTCCCAGTCTCCCCACCTCCTGCGGATCTGATGAGAGGGCACGGCGGCGTAAGGTTGGGGGGGGGGGGGGGGGTGCCGTGCGACCCGGTCTGGTCGCCGTCCTCATCGCGGTACTCGCGTGGTGCACGGTCCCGGCCGCGGGGCCCAGGCGGGCGCCCTTCCCACGCGCGTGCCTCCCCGCCCCCCGGTGGCGCCGGGGCGGGCCTGCAGGCGCAGTGGTGGTGGGGCTGACAGCGAGAGCCCCCGCGCGGAAGCGCTCCCCACGTCTCCCGCGGCCGCGCTGCTGCCTGGCGCGGCGTCCCCGTCGTCCGCCCCCGCACTTCGAGCATTGTTAACAATAAATAACCAAAGAATAATATACATATGTATATATATATATATAGAGAAATGTTATAATGCGGCGAGATCTTTTGATACAGCCCCGCCATAGCATAGCACAAATCGTTGGATTTCAATTTAACAGCGGAGCGCTACAATATATCTGTGCTCGGGTGTTCGGATGTTCGAAATACGTTTTTACTCAGTGTTCGATTATGTTCGGTGTTCATGCTCGATTTTATTCGGTAAGTATAGATAGACCGTTAGATTTTAATCTAACGATTTACATTGATGAACATTCGTGCTCGGTGCTCGAGTGCTCGGAATATGTTTTTGTTCGGTGTTCGATTCTGCTCGATACTCGATTCTGTTTGGTAAGTATAGACAGACCGTTAGATTAAAATCTAACGGTCTATATTGATGATACGACGGAACAGTACTCAAAAACTATGTCGTATCATATCATTACTCTATATATATATATATATTTGATGTTGCTGTTTTTTTTTGGCTGGAAACATGTAATGACGCATCAATTTTATTCATTTTATTATTGATAAAAAGTAGATTTGCCGGTACCTTTTATATGGAAACAAAAATAATATAAAAAGGTGGCACATAGAATTTTCTTTTAACCGGGAGAAATGGGAAGCGGAGGGGATTGGGATGAGGGGAGCACTACTTTTGTGGGTTGCAGCATAACATCATACGTCTTCTCGACCCTTTGACAATGTTACAAGGTCAAAAGAGATGGGAGGGCGACATGTGATATGGGAGGTGGGAGGGGAGCGGGCGGCATAGTGGTCATCTGGGGACTCCAAAGGAAGGTGGGGGGGAGTGGACCCCACATTGTGGATGTGGAGAAAGCCCCGAAATGGCCTTCCACGACGGAGACGGCTTTTCTGATGCACGGCTCCTGATTTGTATATATATTTTATAGAAAATATAAGTTATCTATTTAGTTAATTTTTTTTTCGATCAATAATTAGAAGTTCACATTAAATATTTAATTTATTTTTTCATCTGCAATTCATTATAATAAATATTATCTTCTATTACAGTATATGTTAAATTTTGTTATAGTAAAAATTTCTCATGTTATAGTTAAATATTATTAATTAACTTATCTTAATTTTTTTTATAAATAAATTAGTTGGTAGAGGGAGAAATGAGGGGGAAAGCGCGAGATCGAACTCGGGCCCTTCCTGCGGCCCCTTTTTTTATAACATGGAGGCCACCACCACGTCGTATACTTGGACTCTGACTTGATCAGTTGGAGTGCAGGGTTCAAGCATCGATCAATAACATGATTGGTCGGATAAATTATTTATCTCGTCGATTCAACAACTGGCATTTTTGTATGTTATATAATAAGAGAGATTTTTTTTTCCTTTTTTAAGATTGAAAGTTTAATTTCTCGGATTAACAAGCGGCGGCACTTTTTCAACTGCTCGCCTGACAACATTTTTTTTAGAGAAAGACTTTCTACACTTGTGAAAGTACAAAAATACCTAGTCATCCTGCACTTTCCCTCATCCTGCACTTCTCCCCTTCCATTGGTGGGAATGAAGCTGTCACATGGACATCCCTCCTCTTTTCCACCAATGAGAGGGGAGAAGTGCAAGATGACTAGACATTTTTATACTTTCACAAGTGCAGAAAGTCTTTCTCTTTTTTTCATGGAAGAGATTGCAAATGTTTAGCCTAACTTCTCTTGGGATGTGTGTCTTTCTGGCTTGAAACTTTTCTTTTGGGGAATCAGGTTTTAACAAAGTTAGCAAAGAACTATACTTTTGAAAGAGATAAAACTGTATCATCTCCATGATGAGTTAGTAGTTACTGATGATGCTTGTTCTTGCTTTTCTTTCTCTTTCGGAGTCATCATTGTTTATGGATTATTGACAGTCTTATTTTATAAAAAATAACCTCATGATCTCAATAAAAAAAAAAGCAGTCATGTGTTGGTAAATAGATTTAATATTGCTAAATAACAAGGCTTTCTAATCTTTGCATGAACTTGTGATTGCTGAATGACCTCTAGTGATATCACTCTAACTGCAGAATGCTGCACATCAAGAGATGTGGGAAAAAGGTGGTGCCTCAGTGCTGCTAACAGAGTTAAATATGTGAGCTAGTGATGGAAAAAAGGGGTTGTTTGAAATTAAAATAGATTAAATATAAATTGAAGGTAATTTTAAAATTTTAAAATATATATTTTTAAAACTTTGAAGACATTCTCAATTTATTCTCGATCTATTTTAATATCAAACCGTTCCTAAATATTTAGAACATTAGCATAAAAGAAAGACCGTTAAATGCACTCAAATGGTTTCTTAATTGCATGTGCACAAATGTCCGGAAGAGATTAAAAAACGGGAATGGGCGCACATGGCACATGTGATGTTCTATGAGCTCAATGCAACGAAGACACAAGCATAGTAATATTATCGTGCACCAAGAATTTATTTAGGTAAAAGTAGAAGAGAAAATTTTAATGTACTTATGTAAATACACTTTCTACCTTTATTATATTTGTGTAAGTGATATGTAAGTATGTGTGATGTCGCGTTAAGCTCTATGTAAGCCGATGAGTAGAGAGGATATAGTACATGGGCAATTGGCAACGATAGTGGCTTATCGACAACGGTGGCAACAACAACTTGTCAGCGACGATGGTCGGTGGTGGCGGCGAGTGATGACAATGGATAAATTGTAATAGATTTAAAAATTAAAAGTTTAAACTTAGAAATATAAATTTTAGATTTTAAAATGTTATCTTTAAGATTTAAAGATATTGACTAAACTTTTAATAGTAATTTAAGTTTATAAATTATACCATCATTAGTCTTAAAAATATAAATTTTAGACTTTAAAATATTATTCTAAAAATTTAAAAATATTGACAGAGTTTTTAATAATAACTTGGATTCATAAATAGTAATTTTAAACACCAAAATGGTGACTGTGAATTAAGAGTCGCAGTGAACAACCACTATTTGTCAACCTACACGGTGTCTAATATTGTTGCACCACACAGAATGTCATATCATGCGCAAGTGCACTCGTTCAAGTGCAGTAAGCCGTTCTCAAAGTAGAAGCCGTTCTCTATTGGCAGCAGTTGGGGAGCAAGGTGATGACTAGACTTAGCCTCATCCTCCTATGCATGTGGACAGGTGAAGAATCCCTAAGGGCCTCTTTGGATAGAGTTAAATGGGAGTTAACTCTGAGTTAACTCAGAGTTAACTAGAGTAACTCAAAAAGTGCTTGGTAGTGGGTTAGAGTTAACTTTTGTGGGTTGGGGTAAAAGTGTGTTAAAAGTGAGTTAACACACCTTTTGTAACCCACCTCTAGAGGGGGGACAAAGTTAACTCAAGTGAGTTAACAACTTTTTCCTCTCACATCACAAGCATTAAATGCACATTAAATGCACCTTTTCCATTCCCAAGGTAGGTTACTCACTTGTTCTTACCAAAGTGTGTTTTACAAAAGTAGGTTAACTCACCATATGATCAAAGTTAATTCTATTATTACCAAAGTAATAATGAGTTACAATGTGTAACTTTGTACATGGGTTGGAGTTATCTTAACTCCAACCCATTACCAAAGAGGCGATAGAGGTTAGACTGATTTCCCCCCCCTCAGAACTTAATATATTTCTCATTATAAATAAATAATAACAATAACAACAACATTAATCATAATAATAATAATAATAATAACAGTAATAACTACCTACCTAGCTATAGGTGTGCATGTGTGTCAGCATCGTACAAGTAGCATTCGAACATTACAATCATATGTTGGTGATGTCCTTTTTTTTTGACAAAGAAAGATACTTCTATTAGATTAACCAACAGGCATTACAACATACATATATAATGGGGCAAAAGTAAAAGAATCAAACTACAAAAACAAGTGCGATACAATTATGAGGATCAAATATCGACCAACAAAAGAAGGAAGTCATCACATCCACAGAAGTATCTCATCCTACTCTCAGAGAGAGGAGCTGGGCGCACACTTTGCTTCATTAATGGTGATACTTGATAATGGGGTGTCACATGCTTCGTTAATGGTGATACTTGATATGGGCGCACACTTTGCAAAGATGTAATATGTGCATCTACTTAGAACATGCAGTTTTGGAGGAATTAAGGCTCTTTAAATAATTCGATAGTGACATGGTGGATATGTGCATAGGTGCATAGGAATAACATATGAACATAAAGATGTAGGGTTACCAATGGGTCAAGTTTGGAATCTGAAAACGGTGTTTTCGCTTCTGTTTTCTATAAGAAATTTTAAAGTCAAGAATAGAAATAGAAAATGATGTTTACACTTTCACATCTATTTCCACTTTAAATTAAAAAAATGAAAACAAAAATAAAATGAAAACTTTGAATGCAACAACATTTACAAATTTACAAGTACATTGATTATTAAATTTGTGAATAGTTTCAAATATAAATTTAATAATTTACTAGTATAGATAACTAATAACAATAAATAAAAATGTATCTTCTACCATATCTTCTCCATCACGTATATTATAATGACCCTTACTAAATGAAATATAACAAAATCAAATTAGTACAATAACATATCATATAATCATATATAATGGTGAGTAACATATCGAAAGATAAGAATAGAAATGAGTGCTTAGGACTTAGGGATAGTCCAATTAATAGGAAAATGAGAGACAACAGACTCAGATGGTTTGGACATGTGTATCGTCGCCCTAACTCGTGCCGATTAAAAAATGTGATCAAATCTTAGTGGATGCTAGTAAACAAACTAAGGGTAGGTCTAAAGTGAGATGTGTGATATTATTAAGAATGACTTAGATTTCTTGAGTTTAAACAAGAATATAGCACTTGATAAAAATCTTTGGCGGAAAAGAATTCATGTACTCAACCCCAAATAATGGGATTAGACTCATGATGATGATGATGATGATGATGATGATGATGAATAGATAGTCGACATATATGTAGGTACGAAGACTCCCAGAGAAAAAATTACTATATATGATGGAATAAGAGAGTGACCACTAGCCACTAATTGGGACAAAGATAGATGTCATTTGCATATAGATTGGAGGTGGGCGATAGTGAGTTAAAAATTTAAGAGCCATAGCTTCGAAGTTGAAGAGTTTTTATTGTAAAAATATTATATAATATATACTAAAAAGATATTTTTAGTTTTCGACCCCTCAAATATTTTGTAATTAGGAAAAAATCTCTCGCAATCCATCTATATATTATTAACCCCCTAAAATCTTTGCCGTTATAGAAAAAGGCTCCCACCATCTACAGCATCAACTAAAAGAAGACCAAGCAACCAAGCTAAGGAAGAGTGAGCTACAACAATAACCTTCATACCTTCCACCGAAGTTAGTTAGTGCTTATAGCTATAAGGAGAAGACTATGCAAACACTCACATTCTACAAGTCTTCATCATGAGAAAGATCTCCCCAACAAAGCTTCAAATGACACAATCTAGAGGAGAAGCATGCAGTTCAACATTGTGGCTTCAACCATCAACTTCATCGAGCCTCATCCATCGACAACTAGCAGTCCTCTTGTTTACATCTCTGTGTGGATTTGGAGGTGTGCTTCATTGTGCCATATTATGTCTTCTAGAGACACTCTTTCGTGGCAATTTGCTTTGTTTGAAGCATGGGCCTACGTGCCCCTTTCTTCTCTCCATAGTAAGGAAGATTGGCATGGTCGGGTGTTTGTTCTCTTAGTGTTCAAGAAAGACCTAGGTGTTGCGGCACCAAGTAGTTATTCCCTAGGTGAGGTAGACTGACGTAGTTGAGTGTTGTTCCCCTCGTGGAGGGACAGCCTATGTGCAAGCTGTGCACTAGATGGTTTACCCTATGAAGGTGTTAATGAAATCCTCAAGGTGTTCCTTGGGGGAATGGACATATATAGGAGACTAAGTTTGGCCAGCTCCGAACCAGGATAATCAATGTGTTCAGTGTGCTTACTTTTGTGTGTGCCATCTTTCTACTGTGCAAGATTGATTTACTTTAAGCATCTATTTTTTAGAAACTTGTATCCAATTGAGACCCATTCACCCCCTTCTGGGCCCCCATAGCGTGGCCAAAAGATCGTACCCCCTCAAGAGCTGAGCAGTGATGGAAGGAACCAAAAGTTGGAAGTTTGCCACTAGATGCCCGAGAGGAAGGGTGAAGCATCCAATTAAGGAAGTGGAGATGGATTGGTCATCGTGGGGACTCAATGATGGGATGCATCACCTTGCACCCTTGATTTAACATCCACGGCATCCCAAACCATCATGATATGTAGGATGCAATTGTTCACCAATCATGCATTGTCATTGCCCTTAGATCTCCAATCTGTGGCAATCCACACAGACATCATCATACCCAACCAATGGTCGCCTGCCGTTCAAACTCCTCAATGGCATGTTGCAATTGTGCTTGTTAGAAATGTGTGGCCTATAAGACAATCATGCACATTGATAATATATTTTGGTTCACATTATTTTAATAAGACATTTTCATTATGTTTGATTGTGTGTTTGTATTATATAATGAAGTTCGTAGACATATGCCAGGAAAATTGAATCTTGATGAGGTCATGGCAATGAGATCAATCTTCTATAAACATGTGTCTTAAAATGTTCCTTGTGAATGGATATTTGAGAAGAACATCAAATGTCTGATAGGACTAGTACAAGTTATGTATGCTCTTATGATAAGGGTGGCTAGTCTCACAATCATTTGCGTTGCGACATTAAGGCAAACTTGTAGGTGCTCATTAGAAAATAAGTTCATTGAATAATCCTAATGAAAATCTATGGCTGGTCATCATACCTAGTTATCAACCAGGGTATTCTCATATTGCGGTAGCATAGTTGATCTTTAGACCTAAGACACCAAAGATGTCTTGTACGAAGACTACTATGTCTTGATTCCTAACTTATAGATCTTAGCCATTAGATTATGTATAATTAGTTATTTAGACATAGTGGAAGACTTGTGAAGACAATTGAGTGAACAACATGTGATCACCCAGTCTTGGTATATTGTTCTGATCAGAAAGTAAATGTCCTACGGAACCATACTCAGAAACATCTAGCCATGTGCTAAATGAGTTTTCCAATTATGATAATCATGAGTATTGGGTTCCATCTTGTCAATACTTAAAAGGTTTGACAGTATAACCATACCCTTGTCTTGTTAAGGCATTGGATGATTGAAAGACTATAGTTGTCTACTATGTATATACAATCAAGTCCAAGTGGGAGTCGTTCCCCATATATCTTCTAAGATCATAAGGTAGTACTTAGTGTTGTTCATGGTTTGAAGGTCCATTAGGATAAGTATTAGATAATTTTATAAGTTAATTTATTTTAATTATATATCATGTGATTATATATAATTATTTAATTTAACTATGTCCAAGAATATTTATTCACTTTGTGGGCCTGAAAATCATATCGATATTTAGATCTAGAGGGTCGCACACATAAGAGTACTGTTCAGATGAGGTGGGATGTGATTTATAAAATGTATCTGGATTTTTATGAAAAATATCATATATCTATAAATAGTTGCGATGGGGAAGAACCTTGGGCCAAGCAACTAGCTCTGCCCTAGTTACCTCTCTCTCTCTCTCTCTCTCTGCCCCTAGTGCTACGTGGTGGAGTTGAGATCCAGTCAACATGTAGATATTGTAAAGAGAAACTCATCTACATCGAGTGCTCGTGGATATTTCTGGAGATGGTGTGTATGCGCGATTCATGTTCCATCAATCTACACCGGAGATTCGCAACCCTACAAAGGTGAAAATTGGTCTTTTTGTTCCAGTTTTCCCATTTAGATTTTGATCCTAGCACCCATATCATAAGGAATCACAAGTTTTTGCTGCACGTTGATGCAATTCCTTACACTATCATCTCCAAAAAGAAAAGGAATGCCAATAGCCTGTGAGCATTACTAGAGTGTGGATCACAATATAGACTAGTCAACGTTTGGCTTGAAGCTCTAGGTTAATTGTTGTTGTTCTATCCGTAGTTCCTTGAGATCAAAGCTCTCGTGCTCGAGAGTGGAGGGCAACTTTGGAGGGGGAATATGACCCTAGTCCAATAGAGCTCATTTGCTCAAAGCCCACAAAGGGGGGGAGAATAGTGGTTGTCCTACTAGCATCCAATCCCTAGCGACAGAAGTAAGATATGGGTCCACTCCACCATGGACCGCTACGCTAGGCCCAAGAGACATTTGGCACTCAACCCAAGGTGAGTGGAAGCTCCCCTAGCTGAGTCTATTGTCCTTGGACAATTCATCGATCGTCAAAGGAAAGTCTTCAAAATCGCGCGATCAAAAGGCCGACTCAACCATGGTATGACTCGCCCTTATAGCACCTAAGCATGGCTACATTGACAACTGGGCAATACCCCTGCCATGTTAAGATATGGAAATACATGTTGCCGACACACCCTTACCTCTTCGGAGCTCGGTAACAACAATGAGGCACCCCTATGCCTGGCAAGCTAAGCCAAAGATTGTATTGCCCCATATCTAAAACCACTCCAACTCTACACCGACCTAGAACTACTCCTAATGTCAAGCAACACGGGGAGGCAAGGAGGTAGCAAGAGCAAGGAAAACCTTTGACACACACTTAAAAGAGGAGCTGTCGAGATCGAAGTATGTAATTCTTCCTAGATTTTTACACCTACATATTGAAGCATCTGACTCCCTTCTCTTTGCTCAACTACCCACATCTCACGTAATGTCTTAACTTGAATGTTAAAAGGTTTCCTCCCAAGACTACTCCGGGATCTCCGACTACTTTAATCCCTTGGTTGCAAGCTTCAATGATATCTTCCTCGTCAACAAATTTAAAAACATGTGAAAATCTAAACGGTAGAAATCTGAGAACATTTTCATTTATCAAAAGAAAATCCACTCACGTGGTTTCTCCCTCGAAAGAAGCACTGCTCATCCTAAATTTTCTTTGTCAAGACATGATGGTGATGCTTAATATTCACCAAAACAACAAGGTCTGAATTCTAATTATTAAAAATACAAGTCTTGCGTGAAACATGGACTCTCGCATAAAAATCCATTCAGCTGGGGCCCCGGGGGTAGAACCACGCACTTGTTCACTTAAATCTATGGAGGGCAAAAAAGGACATAGAAAAAGTCAGCGCCGTCCTTTTGCCTCCCTCCCCTCCTCAGCAGAGCCCTTCCACCTCCTCCCCCTTCTAATGTCTCAGACAGCGACCGCCCCAACCCCCGGGGCGCCTTCCTCCGTCCGAGCCGCTTCTGCTGCGTTTTCCTTCTGCACATCTTCTCCCCTCCCCCCGTCCACCCCCTCCTCCACACCTGCCTAAATAGAGGGCAGCAGGGTGTGCGCAGATCTCGCTGCGCAAGTCCCGAGGAAGAGAGACAGAGAGGTAGAAGCAGAGGGGCGGCACCACTCCCTTAAGCGGAGTTCTTCTGGTCGTTCCTCATTCCTTCCGGGATATATTTCTCGTCTCCCGGGAGATTTTGTCGCTTGGTTCCGTCCGTGGGGTGTTTGGTCATGGAGGACGACGGTTGGGACCTGCAGGCGGTGGTGAAGGGGTGCTGTGGGCCGGCGAGAGCAGCGGCGGTGTCGGTGATGGCGGATCCCTTCTCTTCGTTCCATTCTGTAGTACCGCAGGAGGGCAGGGGAGAGGAGGAGGACGACCTCTTCCTCTGCTTCCCGGAGTTGTTCGCCACCCGGACGGCCCTCCACGAGCTGGAGGAGCTCTGCAAGCCCTTCGTCTCCAAAGCTCCCCAGCAGCAGCAGCAGCTGCTGCTGCAACAACAACTGCAGCGGCACCAGCAGCAGCTCCTGCTCTCGCCACAGAGGAGCCCTTCCTCCTGCTTGGCTGCGCCCCTGCTCCCTGCCTGCGGCGTTGGTGCAGCAGCGGCGCCGCCCGTGCCGCAGCAGCAGCAAATCCGGCAGCCGCAGCATCGACCCGTTCCCCAGAACCCCAGGTCCAAAAGAAGGTGAAAGCTGCCTCTTTTCTTTTCGCTTCTTCTTTTTTTTTCCCTTCTTCCTCGTTTTCCCCATGTACGTGGTTTATTCACAGAGCTGAGATGCTCATCCGCTAGCTCCGATCCTTTACCCGACTTCTGAAACTTTTACAGGAAGAACCAGCAGAAACGGGTGGTGTGCCAGGTGCCCGCCGACGGCCTCTCATCCGACATGTGGGCCTGGCGCAAGTACGGCCAGAAACCCATCAAGGGCTCCCCCTATCCAAGGTCAGTGATTCATCTCCATCTCATTATTCCCTCTCAAAGATCTCTATTTGCCCCCGATTTCTATATGCCTTTGTAATTATAATTCTGGGTAGTTCGTGGGAGGAATTAAATGGAGTTGGTTGTGTCCGTGAGACGGATTTTACGGCGTTGACGGGGTGCTTCTTGCTCTTCTTCTTGTTCGCTGCGCACCAGGGGCTATTACAGGTGCAGCAGCTCCAAGGGGTGCCTCGCCCGGAAGCAGGTGGAGCGCAGCCGGGCGGACCCGGCCATGTTCGTCATCACCTACACGGGGGAGCACAACCACCCCGTCCCCACTCACCGCAACTCCCTCGCCGGAAGCACCCGTCAGAAGTTCCCGCCTTCCTCCGCCGCCGCAGCCGCCGCCTGTTCCGCCCAGCAGGCCAACCCCCCCGCCGGCGGCGCCAGCGACCCCGAGCAGGCCAACAGCAAGGCGGCGTCCTCCAGCCCCCTGTCCTCCCCGACGGCCGCGGGTCTCTCCCCCACGACTCCGCTCGCCTCATCCGTGGAGGACGAGTTGCTCCCCCCCGCGCGTCGGCCCGGCGGGCCGGAGGACGAGGAGGACGAGGTCGAGGGGCGGGAGGACGACGACGACCTCCTGCTGGTCGGCGACATGGAGATGCTGGGGGAGGAGGACGTGATGTTCATGGACCTGGGGGAGCTGCGCAACGCGGAGCACGCCGGCGCCGGCGCCCCCAGCTTCGGCGACGGCCTCCCCGACCACTTCGGGGCCTTGCCCCCGCCATGGATGGGCGCAGCCACTGCCGCTGGTGGCAGCTGACACGCACAGGTACCAGGTATATGCCAATGCCCACCATAGTGGAGGAGGACCAGAGGAGAGAAGAATAGCAGAACGAGACAGGTTTGATCCCATGCTTCCTCTTTGGCCAGCACAGGCGTTGACACATACAGTGTGATAGAGAGAGAGAGATGAGACGGAGGGAGAGCGGGGAGGGCTGTGTTAGTGGGAGAGAGCATCTCTGCCCATGTACCAGTGTTCTTTTCTCCGATCAATCTTTTTTGTACAAATATAGAATGAGAGAAGAAAAAAAAGGAGGCCACCCCCACTCCCAAAAGCTTCCTGCGGCTCGAACAGCACCAGCAGATGCAGGAAGGAGAGAGATGCACATCTCGAATCTCTTACTCTCTCTCTCTCTCTCTGAAGAAGAAGAACAACATGAAGAACACAAACGGTGAAGATAAGAATGATCATTACATCCCCTTTCCTTTTCTCTTCTACCTCATCACTTTTGTCCATGAATAGTTGCTTCCGGTTCTACGATCCTGTCCCCATTTCAGTGCTTCTTGTGTGTGTGGGGCAGGGTTGGTAATTGCAGCAATTGTTGGGGGTTGAAGTTTTGAGGTCAACGCGGCACGCCAAAAACGCGTCGGGCCGTATCACAAATACATTACCCCTCTCTCTCTCTCTCTCCTCCTCCTCTTTGTAGTCGTGTCCGCAAGTCCACATTGCAATTGGCAAGCGTGGGTGTTCCAAGTTTGCACCTCGGATTGGTCGTATTTAAGGGGGTTGCCGGTGGTTTCCCGAGTAGTTCTGTCCTGTATTGGGCATGGTCTGGATGTGTGGGAGGGGGGAGGAGCGTGACAGCTGTCTGCGGAGCCGACACTTTGCAGTTAAAGTCAGCCAATCAATAGTTCGCTGCGTTGAATGTCCAAAAAGTCAACTTGGTCCCATGACGCTGCGTCTGCCTCCACGTACATAAGTAAGCTGGCTTACAAATAAAAAATATTAATTGTTCGACTGACATGACAAATTAAGTTATTAGTCGGCCGGGGTATGCAACTTAAGTTGGCCGAAAACAAGAGTCAGACAAATTAATTGCAGAGTTATTTTGGTACCAACAAAGATGGATTTAGAAATTTTATTTAATAAAATTATTTATTAATTTAATAAAAATTCAAAAAAATCTAACCAAATTAATTTAATGAAAAATTTTAAATTCTCTAATAAGATTTTAAAAATTGAGTGGGGTCTCAGAACCCTATTGAGCATGTTCTAGATCCACCACTGTTTGGCACAAAGCATTGCTCCTGCATAAATGGTTTTCCTTTGTTTGTTGGGTTATTTCATCTTTTTGTTTGGTAAAAAGTTGTTGGAACAGTAAAAATATCAGTAAGGTGGAAAGAGAGATTTTTATCAGAAAAAAAAACTTATTCAGTTAAAATATTTTAACTCGATTGTTCTAGAGGTCCGATTTAATACTTAATAGTGGGTTTCGAATAGTTAACTAACTAGATAAGCGATTAATTTGCTGATTTGGATAGTCTGGTTATCCAGTTTTACCTCGAGATAAATTTCTTAATAGTTAAGCGATCTAAGTTAAGGAGGTCGGGATTACTTAACCGCCGTTATTCTAAGTTTGCAAATCAAAATATCAAATTCAAAAATTAAAATATTGATTTTAAGTCCTCTTTAAAAATATTTAAAATATATTTGATATTAAAATAGATCAGAGATAGAATGAGAATATCTCAAACATGCTCTTATCAACCTTGATAGAGTGGAAATCGCTTTGAATTTAAGTAGACTATTGCGATTATCAAGGGCCCAAAGTCTGTTAATCTCTGGTAACTAATGAAGGCCCAACTAAGTAATTATCTAGGGTTATCTAATTATTGTCCCAAAGTAAAAATATTGTTAACCCTATTAATCTATCTACATTTATATTACCTTAATAATTATCTTAATTACCTACTTCTCCCAAACAGGAGACTACTAAACCTGGGATTACATGTGTCCAGTTGTTAAAGGGGGCACGAATATAAAATTTATCTTGCTAACTTTTAGATTGACGGACATTATGGTGATTTTTTTTTTGGTGACATTTTTTAATCTAAATATTCCTCACTTTGATCAAAGAAATGCGAGTCCACGAATATTCAGTGTACAAACGATTCTTGGCATGGAATAAATTTCAAAGTGTACTGATCAGCTTATTCCAACATCACACTAAAGCCAAAAAAAAAAAGTTAGGGGGTCACTATAGTTGGATTAGTGATCTCTTAGATGCCGTGATGATGTAACATAACATGAACAGACTAGTCACTGGATGGATCTAACATCTCTTACTAGAGAGCAAAATACTCATTTGTGCAAAGCAAATTTTGAAAGATGAAATATTACTTCACAACGGAAGTTATTCAAATAATTTTTCCAAATAAACAAAAAAAACTTCGACTTTTACCCGGCAAGATCTTCACGAGTGTGGGAAATTGATAAATTGATGGATTTGACTCTTTAAAGCTGAGACTTTGTTCTTTTAAAAAAATAAATATATATATTCCTGAGACAAAACTTTCTTCTTTAATGAACACCAAACAAAGTCAGACAAAAATAAATATGTTTAAGATCCGACTTTAGATATAAATGGATGGGTTCTCTGATGATCGTAAAAATATATATCTATATTGTGTTTATGAATATAAATATTTAATATTTCATCTGACCATCAAATATGTCTTAAACGAATTCAAAGTTAGGACCGTGGTTAAGAAAAAAAAGAGCATGAGAGAGAGAGAGAGAGAGAAAGAGAGAGAGAGAGAGAGAGAGAAGGTTGGGGATCCTCTCATGGGTTCAGCTCAGCTACCTTTGTCCTCGTCCTTTTCAGCCTCTTACTACCACCACGCGTGAACTTTTTTTCATCTGTACGACTGCAACTGTTCTCTCTCGGATTCCTCTCTCTCTCTTCTCTCTCTCTCCTCTCTCTCTCAATAATTGGCAGGCACAAACGATTCTTTCTTTCTGTACAGGATCAGTTGAGAATACAAAGATATTAACGTTAACTTACATTAGAAGAGTTAGTTTGAAAGTTTTTGAGTTGTGGAAGAAAATTTACGAATGAGGATGGAGCTGCCCCTTACTGATCGATATATGGTCTACAATATTCGTATGGAGATTGGAAAAGTATAAATAGTGGGAAAAAAAGTAAGATTATTAACATCAAACTCTAACTTGGGTATGTAAAAGTTATCATGCAAACTTCTGAATTCTTGCATGCATGTTTTATGCACAGATTACTTAGAAATTTAATCTTCTTTCGCAAAGTTCCGAGGGTGGGCAATTAAACTGAAGGAGAGCAAGTGCCAGCAGGGAAGTGCACTGGTTCCTACAAGGTCCATGGTCAATCAAAGTTTCTTCACATTTTAACACTTGTACAGCACATGGGTAACATAAACAAATATGTTTAGTGGTAATTGTACTTACCAAAAAAGATGTTTATTTACCAAAATAATATTAATAGATAATTTATAAAATCTTACCTCTTTGTGTCGAGAAAGACTTGTTGCACTTTTTTGCTGCACTTTTAGTGTACTTTGCACTTCTCTAGTGGTCAATGTGTTATTGGCACACTGTATCCATCGAATGAGAAGTGCAAAAACACACTAAAAGTACAGCAAAAAAAAGTGCAACAAACCTTTCTCCTTTGTGTCAGACCTCTCCGGCCCCTTTTTGTTGCACCATCGCCAGCTCAAGTTTCTTAAGATGATATAACACTTAAGTAAGACCTAGAATCTATATATTTGGAGTGACATCAATTTTTAAAAATTCATTATAAATTTACTGCCGATGAGAGTGGAATTGTTGAAGAAGTATTACTAAATTACTCTTTGAATACAAATTCATGTTCTAACTATCCACTGTGATCAAAAGCTGCTGAAATGTGAAGTGGGTTTTCTTTATACCTATATATCCAGAAACGGTACTGAAGCATCAATCCATCAGTGAGGAGGGGGGACAAGGGCCTAACCAGGATTATTCTATGAAGTTGGGTTGTGTCGGTACCACTGCGGACAGATCGTGTTAGCAAAGAGCGATGGGTGGTGCGCAGAGGGCCAATTTGTACGGGGATTAGCAAGAACAACGTGCAACCAGAGTTAAAACAAAAATGCCGAACATGAGTTGTGATTACACACAGGACAATAAAATTAAGGGAGGACGATGTAATGTGAAATGGTTTTGGAACATACGATATATATAGTGATGCATAAAAAGTGGTTTAGTAGTTAAGGTTTTCTGTGTACATCTCAGTGACCATGCTGCATATTATCTAAAGAAAGAGTTTGAAAGGTATGCAAATAGCTAGAAGAAAACTCACCTCTTAAATGTTTGAAGAGGCATGATTGATATGAATATTCGATTGTGATGAAAACACGAGGAGGGTGGGTCCAATATCATAAGTAGATAAGAAATATTTATTGCACTTTCTTAACGCACTTTTAGTGCATTTTGAATCTTTCTCGTTGGCAAATGTGTTATCAGCATATTGTTCCCACCCAATAAAAAAGTAAAAATGTATTAAATATGTAATTAAAAATGTAATAAATATTTCTGTAATCAGATATGGGAAGATTTTTTTTTAGGACCCCGGTTGGGTCGATCGGTAGAACTCTTGCTTAAAGAGCAGGAGGTCCTGAGTTCGATTCTTGGGGGGCTTACTTGATCTACATGTAATTCTCGAGGTGTGTAGGTCCGAAGTTTTTCCTGTCAAGTGGGGTAAAGACAATACGAGTACACGGAAAGTAGGAGCTGTCAAGTCCTGATCTTGAAATTCACGAACATCAATTCTTGAGCCCACAAAATCACACAGGGCCGAATTTCCTCGTTACCAAAAAAAAATATTTTTTTGTTAGGTTAGTAGCTCACTGACTTTAGCCACCACAGGTGGGATTGGACAGCGGGGGTGGGTTCTATACAGCAGGGCTGAGAAACAACATCATATTTTGAAAAAACAGATAAACTAACCAAGACTTATCTTGTCCAGATAAAGAGAGAGCTAGGACTCCACTCCATCTTCTCACCTCTAATAAATTATCAGTTTTTGATAACTTCATGATATCAAAGCTTAAAAAGAGGTAGGGTATCCGTCAGCAGCTTATCTGGCTATCAGCTGGAGTTTAAAGACTAAAACAGGCAATGGAGAGATTGGAGTGCGACCAAGCAGACCAGTCCCACCTCTCCGACTTGTTCAGCTGGAGGCTAAAACCAAACAGGCGATGGATTGCATCAGTTTCATAAAATGGCGAGCGACCAAAACTAGTCCACCTCTCTGACTTAAATTGTTCTTCCTCCTGATCTATCAGCTCAGAAGGTAAGTGCCTTGCCTTGTACCTTTGAGAAGATGGGAGTGAAAATGCAAAGCTAGGAGGTAACTCAGAAACTAATCGGATCCTGGGTTTGGATAGGCCGTAACCCAGCACACAACCTGGTGTTGTGGGTAGAGGTGTAAACGAGTCGAGTCGAGTCGAGTAGTATGTTGCTCAAACTCTGTTCGTTAGCTTTTAATCGAGTTCGAGCCGAGTTCGAGCTATATCGAGTATTAAAAATGTCTGTTCAAAATTGGCTCGTTTAAATACTCTCAAGCTCGAGCCCTTAACGAGTATCTTAACGAACTTAATTGAATTTGCGAGTTCGTATATATAAGTCCAATCCAATCTATAAGTAAAAAATTAATCAATCATAAGACCTAAATTTATCTTATTTCAAGTTTATATCTCAGTAGTTTTGATAAGTTACTTAATTTAATTATTTTAATATAATATTTGAAATATATTTATAATTTGTCACAAGCAATATGAGATTAATAGAAAGATACCACAAGGGAGGGGGTTGGTGCGCGACAAGGTAGGGGCGGTGCTGCAACTCCCCTTCGCACACCGCCCAGAACTCCCTTTCTGCATTATCGGTGACGATATTGCGGCTGCTGGGAGCACCGTCTACCACTGACAGATGGTCCACAGTGGTCGCCGGAGATGCCAATGGCCGACAACGCGTCCCTCGGCTCCACCGGGGGGGGTCACCTACTGCGCAGGTCGGTCTCGGGAGGAAGAAGATGCTTGATATGCTGGGGGACCTTGCAACACTAAATTTTGTGTTCATGTCCCTATTTACATGATTTGTGTATATACCATCATTTGCATAATTTGTGTATATACACTGTGAATTTAGTCTTATGACATTTAAGCTTTCATAAATATTTTATATTGTAATAATAACTGTATAAAAATAAATAAATATTTTTATATCAATTTATATTTATTATATTAAGAAAATATTTAAACAAAGTGTTAGTGAGTACTTAGACAAGCTCTTAACGAGTATTTAATCGAGTTCTTAAACGAGCTGTACATCACGAGTATAATCGAGCCGAGTTCACATATGTTCAGATTCGACTCGTTTATGAATTGAGTTTTTTTTTTGTTCAAACTCGACTCATTAACTAAATAAACGAGCCGGACCGAGCTTTTATCGAGTCGAACTTCAAACTACTCGTCGAACGTATCGACTCGTTTACACCCCTAGTTGTAAGAGACAGGCCATGGAGCCCAGTGGCCAAGGAGTACAGCTTGGAAGGAAGAACAAATCACACGGTAGTGAGGAGGCTCAAGTATTCTCCAACACTACATTCCCCCAGTCAGCTACTTATAACTACTAGAATAACAAGGACCAGATGGTGAACGACAGATATAGAAGGACGGGTAAAATCCTGGAGGCAAGCTTGTTACTACAACACAACCAAGAATCTGGAGGGGTAACCCATCAAGCCACACTCACATCTCTACCGACACCTCCATCAATGTCATGACCGGAGAGTGGAGAAGCGAATTCGTTCGGTGTGAACAGCACTCAGCATAAATGCAATATTAGTTGGTATAGTTGCTCATTCCAAAGTCTACAAAAGCAACATGGAGTTGCTGACTGGTGCAGACATTGGCTATGTGATGGCTTCCAATGTCAACAAGATTGGAAAAAAAAAAAAAAACACGTTCTCCAGTTTCTGCTGACCTCGTGCATATTCCAATACTTGCCTTACAACGTATGTTGCCATCAGGAAATGTCCCTAGTTAATGTTACAGTGTCTGCATACCTTTCATCCTGTAATGCAGTTTCCTTGAAATGGATTGGTTAAAATTGACAGGATTTTCTATGCTTATACCGTTTGTTAACAGATGGGAGTTCCCATCGGTGGTTGCCCCACGTGGGGCACCAACCTTTGGAAGAAGACAACCGCCAATAGAGTTGTCTCCTGAGTCCTGGGAGAAACTCACGAGAGAAGTTTTTTTTCCTGCTCTTGGACTTGGTGCACTCTCTCTCTCTCTCTCTCATGGTACGTAGACTTCTCACAAGGGATATCACCATCGAATTACGAAGGCATTTGGAGCGAGAAAATAATAAAGAAGACTCTAATAACCTTCTTCTCGATCTTATGAGTATCTGCAACGACAAGGTACACACCCCGAATTAAATCAAACATTGGTATCAGAACCTCAACGTTCCTCGATCTCTCCACAATGTCGTCAAATAATCTTCATGCGCAAGAATTTGTTACAATGAATGAATACGATTTTGAACCGACAAAGATCTCTACGGACGATGATGAGAATAGTGTGGTTGGTAGTCACCCGTCACCCACGTAGGAGTCTATGGCGCCAGTTAGATTTCGACAACTGATGACTGCAAGGGATTACGTTGTAGCACTGCACGCCTCTCCTTCGTCGTGTCCGGGCGATGTTTCTTCACACCGTTCAGCAGGGCGATCCGGAAGGGAACCTGGAACGCACCGCATAGGTGGGCTGTCCCCACCACTCCCGCGCATGCAAATGAGCGGGCAGCCAACCTCGCGCCCACACGGGCATGCAGGCAGGGCGATTCGTGAAGGTGAAGGCAAGGCGGTTCGCGAGGGTGAAGGCGTGGCGGTTTGCGGGCCTGCAGGCTTGGCGGTTAATGGGCATGCAAGCTTGGCTGTTCGCGAGCGAGCAGGCGGGCATGCAGGCAAGGCTGGCAACGGGCGTGCAAACAGGAGTGCTGGCGGGAATGAGCATTGGCGTCCAGGCGGGCGTCTAGGTAGACGTGGCCGCGGGCACCCAAACAGGCGCAGATGCGGGTGTCCAGGCGAGGTATTCCCACCTGGCCCGCGACCGATGCATGCAGGGCACGCTAGCGAGGGGCCGACCCCACGTGATGATGTGGACTTTCTCCCTCTTTGAAAGGCTGCTGGGCGCATGGGTAGTACTAGTCCCCCCATGCACATCCTTCTTGCAGGCCAACTTTGTGGTGTCCGACATAGTGTACTGAGATACACTTTTCTGGTGGAATAGGCCCGCATGCGAGTATCGACATGTCGACATCGTGATCTTGACCGTCTTACAAGACGTCTGCACGCTATTGTGGTGTTGCCGAGTGGACCTCATGGTCGAGCCCGACTTAGCCACATTATTGGACATGAACCGGCAGGGAATGGTTTCCCAGTCTCTCATCGCCACAATAATGACAATTTGATAGCTTGATGAGTCCGACATGCAACGTGTTCCTCGACGTTGTGCTATGACTCTAGCTCGCCTCTCCAGACGATGGCTTTTGCTATTATGATGTTGTCGCCATTTTAACTATGATTTTATTCTTCCTTCATATCATTATAAGCTTTGTACTTATGAGATTGTCTTATTTAAGTCCATGCAATAAAATATATTAATTTATTAGTTTAGTCTTATAAGTTTACTCATGCACTTTATATTCAAGCAATCAATGTATGATCCGATCTATTAAAATCATGTGTTGAATCCATTATTGAAAAAGAGCTTTAAACATGATTAGTTGTTGCTAATTCTTTATTTGAATATTCATGTTTAATATATAGATGTTTATTAATTGAGAGATGTTAGTTCCTCTGCCTTTAAATTATTTGATCGAAATTACTCTAATAATATAGAACATTCTTATATAAATGGGAGATGACTGTAGAACTCTAAGTCTACTTTCGATCTTATTATATGAAGAATGTTTAATATTACAGTGTAGATTTTTGGATCAAATAGGCTGATGTGTAGAATTGTCAACTTAGCCTTCTCATTATTATCTTTATGTAGTGATTCAACGATGGCCACTAAGAATGTTATTGCTGACTTAACGAAAGGGGATAAATTAGATGGCATTAACTATGACATTTGGCATCGAAAGATCCAATATCTCTTAAATGAGCAAGAGTTACTTAATCACATAACTACCTCCATGTCCCCGCCTGAAGAAGGCAACACAGCTCAACACCGTAGAGATCAAGAGGCCTACAAGTCATGGTTCAACAAAGATCGCAGCACGCGTTTTACACTGTTAAGCAGCATGCATGATGATCTAATTGGCGAGTTTGATAAGTGTAAGACTATCAAGGAAATGTGGGATTAGTTGAAGTTTACTTTTGGAGGAAACTCTACCACGAGGTTAAGGGATCTAGTTTTAAATTTTTAGACCCTCCGAAAGGATCCCCGCCAGAATATGACTGAGCATATAAGGGTGATGTCAAGCATGATCCGCGACTTGAAGTCTGCAGGTCACGATATCATCGATGAGCAACAGGTGCAGACAGTAATAAGATCTTTGCTAGATTCCTGGAGTCACGTGCAACAAATCCTCACTCACAATGAGAGTATTATGAATTTTTTTGACATCTCTCGCCATGTGGAGTTAGAGGTTGAGCATGAGGAAGCTATGCGCGCTACTACCCTTGTCACCCAGGGAGGCAGTCAACAAGGCAAGAAGGGTCCAAAGAAGAATTTCAAGAGGAAGAGGCATAATATTGCAACCACTTCAAAGGCAAGACAAACATCGAAATGCCAAAGAGGCAAGCACGGTGGAAAGAGAGATAAGACGAAGGCCAGATACTATAATTTTGGACAACTAAGACATTCGCTCATGAATGCACTGAGCCGAAAAAGGTATTCCAATTTTTATGCTCTCCAACTGTGCATATTTGTTCACATATTCTAGTTTCTCAAACAAATCATGAATGGATAGTGTATTCAGGAGCGACCAAGCACATAACCAGGGATCGAGCAGGGTTTGTGGATTATCGCCAAATCTCAGCGGGATCGCAAACAGTATATATAGGAAATGGATCCAGCGAAGAAGTCCTTGGAGTTGGTGGTATCAACTGATCAGGTTACAAATTCGACGAGTCCTAACTCTCCATGAAGTGCTCTATGCACTTAGAGTTCAACATAATCTACTGTCAGTCTCGTCATTATTAGCATTAGGCTTCTCTCTTTCCTTTTTCTAGCAGCCAAGTTGACATTTGTTTAAACAATGTTATATATGGACATGCTTTATTCATGGATGGTTTGTTTAAATTAGATTTGGATAATCTTGTTTTTCTTGTGTCATATGTGGTAAATACTGAGAATAACCTTGATTCTAAAATTTGGCATGCTTGACTAGGACACATAGGACAAGATGGAATGACAAGGTAATTAGCTCGAGAAGGCTTACTAGGCTCACTCGCTAAAGTCAATCTTTCTGTATGTGAATCATGTTAATTTGGCCGGTAAGACATGTCGCAAGTCTTTCGGAAAGGCTAAAAGAGCCACCAAGCTCTTACAATTAATTCACTCCGACATTTGCGGACTCGTGAGTGTGAAGACTCGTCAAGGGGCTTCCTATCTCCACACATTTATAGTTGATTATTCGCAATATGGATATGTCCATCTGATCGCTCACCGTTGTGAAGCATTAGATTGTTTCAAACACTTCTTTGCAAAGGTTGAGAATCAATTAGGCAAAACCATAAAAGCTCCTTGGACAGATCGAGGACGTGAATATCTTTCGAATGAGTTTCAAACTTTATGCGAAGAAAAAGAAATACACAGATACTTAACTATTTCGTATACACCGCAACGAAATGGTGTTGCTGAAAGATGAAATAGAACACTGTTAGATATGGTTAGGTCGATGATGGCCCATACCAACCTTCCAATATCTTTTTGGTGGGATGTTATAATGACTGCGGCCTACATCCTTAACCGCACACCTTCACAGTCAGTTTCTTCCACCCCTTATGAGTTATGGCGTGGTGAAAAATTAAATTTAGATAATCTACGCCTATGGGGTTCAGCAGGATATGTCCATCACAAGTTTGGAAAAATTGGCCCTAAAGCTAGAAAGTTTGAAAGCTCTAAGGGTTATGTCATGTACGGACAACATCCAAATGGAGAAATGACAGAAAAAGACATTTGAGATGTTGTTTTCTTAGAATCAAATTTTCTAGTATCGGTGACACTGGAAAGAGTCTTGATCTCCATGAGTTGGATGACCCTTAATGATGTCCTACCACCTTCTAGCGAAGGGAGGGAATTAGTTCCTAGCCGGGAAGCCACCGGAGATAGTAGAGATGATCATGAAGATAGTGAGAGTCACGTGCCTAGTGGGAGCACACCAATGGGAGAACAAGACGATCAGATACGACGTAGAAAATATGGACACATGTCTCGTCGTTGATTTGAGATCGAAGAGGAAGCTCTTTTGTGCCAGCTTGCTAATGAAGATGAGCATAGTTCTGTTAAAGAAGTATTAACATCATCTGCTAGTAAAGAGTGGAAGGAAGCAATGCAAGATAAGATGGACTCTATGAGTAAGAATCAGGTATGGGAACTTGTCGATCTCCGTCCAGGGCGTAAGGCTATTGGAAACAAATGGATTTTCAAAGTCAAACGCAAGGCGGATGGATCGATCAACAAATATAAAGCACGACTTGTGGCAAAGGGATATACTCAAAAGGAGGGTATAGATTTCGATGGAACATTCTCCAAAGTGATGAGATTCACATCGATTCACCTTAATCTAGCCATAGTTGCACATTTAGACTTGGAACTTTTTCATATGGACGCTAAAACAACATTTCCAAGTGGAGAACTAGACAAAGAAATTTATATGGTTCAACCAAAAGGTTTTAAGGCAAAGGGACAAGAGCGCGAAGTTTGCCGTCTCAGACGTTCCATTTATGGCATCAAACAATCGTCTAGACAGTGGTATTTTAGATTTTATAAAACAATTATCTCATTTGGTTTTGAGATGATTAAAGAAGACCACTGTGTATATGTTAAACATACGGAAGAAAAGATCATTATTTTTTCGTTATATGTTGATGACATTTTATTGGCTGGAAATGGCATGGAATCTATTGAAGCCACTCAAGAATGGTTGTCTTCTATCTTTGAGATAAAAGATATGGGTGAAGCAGATTATCTGCTAAGAATAAAAATCACGAGAGATCTCTCGAATAAACTTTTGTGTTTGTCACAAAAGACTTACATAAATAAAATTCTTGAGCGATTCTAGATGCATTATTCCAAATCCAACGATACGACAATTGATAAGAGTTGTGTTTTAAGTATCAGTCAATGTCCACAAACTGATAGAAGAGAAAGAATGAAAGTCTATGTCATGCATATGCCTGCATAGGGAGCCTGATGTACGCCATGTTATGTACGCAACCAAACATTAGCTTTGCAGTGGTCTTGTTAGTTGTTATCAAAGTAATCCTGGTATCGTTCACTGGAAAGCAGTCAAGAGATATTTTTGTTATCTCCATAGTATTTCAAATCTTATCTTATGTTACAAAAGAGGTGACTTAAGATTGAGAGGTTATAGCGATGCAAATTGGGCCGGTGATAAAGATGAGCGTAAATCAACCTCAAGCTATATGTTTATGTCAGATGGAGGGGCCATTTCTTGGTGTAACAAGAAACAAATGTGCATCGCTTTATCAACCATGGAATCAGAATATGTGGCTTGTTCTGCTGCATGTCAAGAGGTTGTTTGGTTGCAAAGTTTCCTACTGCGGTTGGCCATGACACATTTATCTAAGGAGACGGTGGTGCTATATGTTGATAGCACATCGGCCTTGACCTATGCTAAGAACCCAAAATACCATGGACGAACCAAGCACATTGACATTCGTTATCACTACATTCGGGATTTAGTTGCAAAGAATTTAGTGGTTCTCCAGCACATTTCAACAAATCGTATGTTGGCAGATCCACTAACTAAATAGATCCCAAGGGAGGCATTTGTAACCCATATTAAAACTATGAGATTGTGTAAATTGTAATGTACACAATTATTCACTGACAATTAATTTATTATGATTTTCTTCCTTATGTGTGTCTATGGTTGGAATACTTTACACATCAAGAAAAGTGTCACTAGGCTCTGAATGGACTCCCTCACACGAGTCATTTGCCTTGGCGCTAAGAAAGCGAGCAAGATGAGACAATTAAATATATATAGCACTATGATAGCAAGCAATATATTTTTCTTTTTTTATTGTCGCCTTAAACTGAATTAAGATGAGATCCATCTGGATCGATCACAGGATATGATAATCGAATATGTTAAGCCTCTATTAAGCCGGTTGTGACTTTTATGATAAGATGTCATGAGACTCGGGTTTGCTGCAGTGGGAGTGGCTAGACTAAGAACCATACGGTGTTTTTATTCTGTTATATGTGGCACGCCCATAATGATGGAAGAACACCGTAGTATGTGTCCCATACCACATGTGTATAAGACGACCATTAAAGAAAATGATGAATGGGATCTCTGATTCATCATTGTGTGAGCTTTTGGGTCATAATTTATTGATCCAACTATACCCTTAGAACTTGAGATCTATGTCATGAAATGGAAGCTTGATGTCGCTACTTTAGCGTGCTCCTTAGGGTTATGGTTGATACAGTCAAGTGGGACATGGCTAGGAAAGTGATCAAGACTAATTGAATTGACATAAGAACTCAGGAAAGACATATAAATATTGCACCATGTTTTGTGGCTCATATCTCAAGGGGCTCTATCGACTTAGTGACGATAAAGTCATGAGTACAAAATATTCGAGTTTAACGTCGCTAGTTTTTAAGAGATCCAGGATGTCAAAGCTGGTGAATATTGAAGATATCTAAGGTACTGTGAGATTTCTTAAGATTATTGTGATCTGTTAGTTTTGGTGATAACTTAATAGGTCACTACTCATATATAGTATTGACTCTCGTAAGTGCTCAATTCGCCGTATGAAAGATTGTGAAGCAAGTCTCTAGAGATGTATTGCTCTTAGTGAGCAACTGAATTTTTTACTATGCTCTCTATGGACAAGTGGGAGATGTTAACCGATGGGAGTTCCCATCGATGGTTGCCCACATGGGGCACCAAGGTTGCATTGTTTTGGCAACCTTTGGATGACTCCTGAGTCCCATAGACTCTTTATTTATGCCCCTGGGAGAAATCACGAGAGAAGTTTTTTTCCTGCTATTGGAGTTGGTGCATTCTTGCACCCTACACAATCTCTCTCTCTCTCTCTCTCTCTCTCTCTCTCTCTCTCTCTCTCTCTCTCTCTCTCTCTCTTCTCTCTCTCTCTCTCATGGTAGATTTCTCATAAAGGGTATCTCCATTAGATTAGTAAGATGTTTAGAGTGAGGAAACAATGAAGAAGACTCTAGTAACCTTCACAACAAGGTACACACCCCGAACTAAATCAAATAGTTACTTTACCCAACTCTCTCTTCATTGGAGCCTAACAAGTAGTATGATCAAAACTTGAGGATCTATAGACAGTAAGTTATCCTCGGAATAACACATCCAATCTCACTTTCTTCTTTTTCTTTTTGGGGAGGGGGTTTTGAATTTTCTATATTCAATCTGGTAGCACTTAAACCAAAGAAGCACGATGTATTTCTTTATATAATAAAAGATACGACACAAGAAACTCCGAGGTCATGTTTGGTATCGGGTTACATTAAGTGTGGAATAGGTGTAAGTCATTCTAGAATAAGTTATTCTTATTCTTTAATCTGATTTCGTTTGATATTTGTTAGGTTAAATCTAATTTCAATTTTATTCTCCATTTGGTGGAAACACGGATGGCAATGGGGATATGTTATTTTTTCTGATCATGTTACCCTTACTATCCCTACAGATAGTAAACACACGAGAGGGGCAAAAGTGGTAGGGGGTGATGCGACGTTGCCTCATGAAGACATAGTCGGGGATGGGGAACTAGGGATACTCCATTCCAGGGGTCCCCATGGAATGGCTTATCCCCGGTATTATCCATAGTTTTAGGGATATCCTCATTCCCCTTAATCTCTCTTATTCCCGTAAACAGCAACCGTAACAAATAAAAAATAGGGATATGACCCCGCTATTCCCACCCTATCCCGATACCAAACATGACCTAGAGTTTGAATCTCTAACCAATCCTGAGAAGCAAAATTACTATGCACTTAAGCAAAATTACTCATAGCACTTAACCAAAGAAGCACTATATATTTCTTTATATAACTAAAGATACAACACAAGAAACTCCGAGAGTTTCCATCTCTAAACAATCCTGAGAAGCAAAATTACTCATGCAAAATTTTATATCCAAGTCTGCAAATCATACGGTCTCAGTGGCTGCCAGAAGTGTCAGGCCAAAACCAGCCCACTCCCGATTAGAAGGCAAGCTTTGGAGGTGGTCACTGGTCAGCCAAATTATCAGACAAAAGAATCCAACCATTCCCTATCTTGATAGAGCAAAAACACTGGGAAATCTCATCAAACTTTTGGAGGTGGTCAGCCAAATTATCAGACAAAGGAACTCAACCATTCCCTATCTTGATAGAGCAGAAACACTGGGAAATCTCATCAAACTTATCAAGTAGGAGACGAATCATAATTTCAACTAATGATTCAGCTTCATCTGCATCAGCGCCATGCCAATACTATCTTCATAGACACACTGACAACGTCATGAGTACAGAAATAGGTTTACATCACCCTCCAAAATCCCAAGTCTGGAGTGCCAAGCAGAGAGGAGGGAAACGTCTCATGCTCCCTTCCCCAAAGCCCTAGACTCCTCAGAGGGAACCTCTGTGCCAAGGACGCCCTTAACATCCACACAGGGAGATCAACGAACTAGGATTTGGTCGATAGGGATCCTTGGGCAGCCAGCACTGTGGTGAATGTGCAAAGCATAATGGAATAGAACAGTGTTTACATTTTTAGGGATCTCTTTGCTGGATTGATGTAATTCCCTAAAAACTTTTCACTCCCAACAGTATTCTGCATCCTAGGGCAGAGTTTTGACCTCTGCCAAACACGGGAGGAGCCTTCTTTTGCAACTTTCCTTCAGGATTTAAAAAGGATGTGATTGCAACTTACATGATGACTTAGGATGAACTTCCATATCTGAAGGAGCATATTTCAAAAAGACTATCCGCAAAGATAGATGACTGAGTACATCAGCAAACTTCTGCCTCCAGACCTTCTGGTAAATCATCTTCCTGAATGAATGTTTTCAGCTTGGCAACCTCACCAACAGCTGGAAGCCACCCGCTCAGTATCTCAACGGTGATGTAATCAGGGCGGAGATTTTGTTCTTTCATTCTGTCCATCAGCTGAAAGGCTTCACTTAGCATGTGGTGCTCCTTTAGGCACCTAAATAAGCGTTGTATGTTACAGTTGTTGGCAGCAAACCCCTGCCCAGCATCTCATCCCCGAGAGACAGTGCAGCAACAGGCTCCTTCTTTTTGCTAAGATAATCAATCAGAATGTTGTAAATCATGGTGCTAGGTTGGACGCCAGCAGCATCCATGCTTCTGAAAATATCCATGGCTGCATTCATGTCATCAGCTCTACAGTAACCATGAATGAGGGCACCACATGTAATGGCAGTAGGCTTGTAACCTCTCTCAATCATCTTTTCCAACAACAGATGAGCAGATGTGAAGTCTTTGATCTTGCTCAAAGCGGCAATAAATGTGTTAAATGTGACGTCGTCAGGGTTGAGCCCCTTCCCTACCATTTCATCAAGCAAATCGCGTGCCCTATCCAGCCGTTTTTTCCTGCAGAAGCCAGCAATCAGAATGTTGTAGCTCTTCGTGTCAAGGGAAAACCCATCTTTCTCCATCGTTGATGCCACAGAGAGTGCTTCATCCAACTTCCCGGCCTGGCTCAACCCAGATATCATAGTGAAATATGTGATGGCATCAGGTCTGATTCCGCTGTTCTGCATCTCTTCCAACATTTCCCTGGCCTTGTTCAGATTGTTTACACGAAGAAAAGCCCCGATTAGGATGCTATAAGTAACAGCATTTCCCTTAACATCAACATCAGCATCAAGCTGCAGCCCGCGGAAAAACTCAAGGGCACTGCTCACTCTTCCATGCCTGCACATGCCATCGATTAAAGTGTTCATTGTTACCACATTCGGTGATATCTCTTCGTCATTCATCCGCGCTAAAAGCCCATGAGCGCGATCTATCTCACCTGCCTTGCAGAATCCATCGATAAGTGTATTGTATGTGACGGTGTTTGGAGTGCAACGAAGCTCTTTCTTCATCCTTTCCAGCAAAGCAAGGCCCTCTTCCAGCCTCCTCGCCTTACATAGCCCATCAATGACAGTGTTGAAGATAACAACATCTGGAACCACCTCCGCAGAGTTGGAAGATCCTCCCGTCATATTGTCGAGCACCTGCAACGCATCACCGATCCTGCGTGACTTGCAGAGATTGTTGATGACGATCCCAAAAGTAACAACGTTGCGATGGTGGCCCATCTCCTCCATCTCTGCAAACAGTATGTTCATCCTCTGAACGTCCCCCACCCTAGAAAGGCCGGACAAGAGCGAATTCCACGGAGACGCCCCCACAACACCGCCGGCATTCCGCACTGCCTGGAGAAAGTTACAAGCGCCATCCGTTTGCCGGCTCCAGCAGAGTTTGTTGATTAACTGGCTTAACTGCGCATCATCCGATGGGAAAATTCTGTGCTCTGCCATCTCGATGACAAGCGCAACAGCCTCTTCATCAACGAGTTTATTCCTCCTCAGTAAAGTGGAGTAGACAATAGATCCTGTATCAGAGTCGGCACGGCACCGGGGGTGGGGGCTGCGCAACATTTCGCGCACCAGCGCGAAGGCTTCCGCTCGATAGCGAGAATCGTTGGCGTCAAACAGAAGCCGGAGGACGCCATTGCAGATGCTCGCCCTGCGGAGCGAGGCCTTGAGGCTGCGGACGACACGGAGCACGTCCTCGAGCAATCCGGCCGTGCCAAACGCCCGGACAAGAATTACGGCAGAGTCCAAGGTAAGGGCATACCCTTGTTCGGTGGATCTGTCGAGTAGGTCCTTCAACCTGGCGCAAGGAGGTCGCGGGCCCTGCTGCCGATTGGCGAGCTCGAAGATGGCCTGGTATGCAGAGGGGCCGTGGAGCGCCAAGGCAGAGGGCACGGAGGAGCCATCCTGGCTGCGGCACCAGTCGAAGAAACGGAGGGCGGCGTCAGCGTCAGGGAGCGAGCGGATGACCTGGAGGAGGTGAGAGGCGGTGAAGGGGGCGGAGGTGAGAAGGGAACGGAGTTCTTCCTCGCGCTGTTGGTCGCCGCCATGAGAGCGGCGGAGCAGCAGGTCGACAACTGCGGAGGCGTCGGCTTTGACCATTGTGCTTCCCGCGGAAGCGCATAGAGGGCGCCAGGTGACGCGGGCCAGTGGCGCCGCCCGTCGCGGGCGGTAAGATGTTAGCCCTCTCATCACAGGAGGAACACCTCAAAACTCAAAACCCATACACAGCCCCACCGTTTTGTGAAGGGTTTTTCTCACAGGGAGCTACGTAATAACAAGGCTTTCTCCCAAAAGTAATAGTATTTAAAGTATTAATTTAAATTTTTATTAAATATTTATTTATTTTTAATCTCTAACAAAATTATAATTATTATAATAAATAGAAAAAAAAATAATTAAAAATCTCTGATTATAATAGAGAGGTCTTTACTGTAACATGATTTAACATATGTTGTAACATGAAATAACATTTGTTGTAATAAGTTACAGCTTAAGTCAAATATCTATCAGGGACTTCTTATAAATTTGTCCAAATAAATATTATCTCTTATTACAACTAAAATCTGTTACAATAAAATTCTCTTATTACAATCAGATATTGTTAATTAATTTACCATATTATTTATAAAAACTTATCAAACATATTTCGATCAAAAAAAATTCCATCGGTACCTCTGTTTTCACATCCATAATACGAATTTCTCCTGAAAATAGATGTTTTTAATGCAAAATTATACGCTTTGTAACTCGAAATCTATGCCACATGAACACACGTTTTCACACCAGATTGTGTATTTTGTGAGCTATGATACACATTTTCCGAGGTGCAATTGATAATTCCAATAAACACCTCTGGTCTGTAGTACAGGCTTTTCTCATTGAAAGAAGTCGATTTAAGAAAAAAAAAATGGTAAACATACATCATAACAATTATCCAACAAAATGGTATTATTTAGAAGAGAAAAAAATGCCAAGCACTATGATAATACTACAGTATATATAATTTGAGACCAACGACAGTAAAATTCTGAACCATTTAAAAAGTTGCTCCAAACGTAGTACGAGTATGGTTCGACCGTGCCGCCCGTACCGGGGCGGCACGGTCGGGTCACCCCAATGGGGATGACCCGGGTTATTTTTTTTTTTCATAATTTTTTATATTAGGTATATTAAAGTGATTTAAATGGTGTCAATTAAGATGAAAATTTAAACATAAGTTGATTAGAGATGATACAATTATAGTAATTTTAATTAATTTTTAAATTATTATTTATCAAGTAAAAATTATCTCAAAAATAGTAAATCAAACTTAATCTCAATATTTAAGGGATCTAATGGTGTTTAATTGAGATGAAATTTCAAACATAAGCTAATTAATATGTGATACAAATTGTATAATTTTTAGTTTAATTTTTAATTAATTTTTGTAAAGTAAAAACTGTCCCAAAATCATTAGGTCGACCTAATCTCGACATCTATGCATCAATAACTCATGATATTTATATTTTTATAATCAGTACATTTTTTAGTAATTATGATGACTTCACATTTGACTTTATTTTCGCAACCAAATGTCGTCCCGTTGAAGTACGCACACATAGAGTTCGTCGTACTGCGACAAACTCTGTCTGCACTAAGTGGTCTAATTAGTGTCTAATTGAGATAAAATTTCAAACATAAACTAATAAGAGATGATACAAATTATAGTAATTTTATTATATCTGAGATTAATTAACATTATAAATGATAGCCCAATGTCATACCTGAAAAGTGCGCGCTCCCACGAGACGACACCAAAAACTGTAACAAAAATGAATTTTGAGAACACCATAATTTTCAAAAAATTGTGATGATATAAAATGTAAATATCTGGAATTGTTGACGTACGGATTTCGATATTAAACCGATACAACTTTTTTTCGGATGATTTTTCACCTAGTGTAAAATAATTCTAAAAATTAAATTAAAATCACCATAATTTGTAAAACTATTACATTAGCATATATTAAAATTTCAACAACAAATGGACATTATTTGAATGTGTTTACAAGAGGAGAATGAGTTTTAACCAACATGCCATTTTCCCACCGTATCTCAGCGGTACGGTACGGTTCGATACGTACCGTGCCACGGAGAATACGGTACGGTTTCCGGTCGGTACGACGAACCTTGAGTACGACTTGCTTATTTACGATTTCTTCCCCGTGAATGCACGCATTCTTACTTCTGGTGAGCACGGCTTCCACCACTCGGCGAGTAGTGGCCGGCGACCATCCTGCCTCCTGGGACATAACTCGCTCGTCCAACTTTATAAAAAAAAAAATTTGCCAGGTCCGGCACGAGATTGGTCCTTTACTAGGGCCCAGACCCCTAAAGCAACTTTTGAGGGACCCGACAGTGGGCAAAAAAAAAAAAAGTCAGGTAAAAAATATTCTCTTAAAGAGGTAACTAAGAAATAGGGTTGCAAACGAATCAAGACATTCCGAACAGTAACTCGAAATTCAGTTTGATAAAAAATTTTGACTCATTTATAATATAACTAGTCGAATTTGAACAAAGATATAAATTCAATTCATAAACGAATCGAACTTGAGTACGACTTGCTTATTTACGATTTCTTCCCCGTGAAAGCACGGCCATCCTGCATTCTTTACTTCTGGTGAGCACGGTTTCCCACTCGGCGAGTAGTGGCCGGCGACCATCCTGGCCTCCTGGGACATGACTCGCTCATCCAACTTTATAACAAAAATTGCCAGGTCCGGCACGAGATTGGTCCTTTACTAGGGCCCAGGCCCTAAAGCAACTTTTGAGGGATCCGACAGTGGCAAAAAAAAAGTCAGGTAAAAAACATTTCTCTTAAAAGGTAATTAAGAAATAGGGTTGTAAACGAATCAAGACACTCAGACAAATAATTCGAAATTTGACTCGATAAAAATTTTCGACTCATTTATTAAATAAATGAGTCGAATTTGAATAAAAATATAAATTTATTCATAATAAATAGAACTTGAACAGAAATATGTTCGACTCGAATACGTTTGCGAACAACCTTTGTAAATATTCGATAATATACTCGTTAAAATACTCAATTAGTTACTCGTTAATACTTTAAATTATTGATTTTTTTATTATAAATATAAAATTATTAATATTATTTATTTTTAAAAAATATTAATGTATGAAATATTTATGAATATTAAATATAAAAGATTAAATATGAAGATATAAATACACAAATTATGAAAGAAAAGACTCTAGACGAACTAATACACTCGACAAATAACTCGAATTCGACTAGGATGTTACTCGAATTCGACTCGTTTAATAAAACAAACGAGTCAAGTTCAAACAAAAATTTAAACTCATTTCATAACGAACCGAATATGAACAAATACCTACTGGACTCGTTAAACTCATGAACAAATTTATTTAATTTTTAATTATAAAAATTATAAATATAGTTGTTAATATTTTAAATATTATACAAAAAAATTAAACAAATAACTTAAGAAAGATCTTAAGATATGACTTGAAATAAAATAAATTTGAATCTTATAAACAATTAATGTTTTACTTAAAAATTAAATTGAGCTTATATATATACATAATATAGATACATATAAATTTATATATACATAAGCTAACAAGAGGACAGAGAGAGAGAGAGAGAGAGAGAGAGAGAGAGAGAGCTAACAAGAGGAGGACGCCGGCGCCCAGCGCCGCCGCGTCACCGGCTTCCATCTCACTCACAAATTGTCTTCACAAACCCCATCCACCACTCGGCGAGTAGTGGCCGGCGACCATCCTGGCCTCCTGGGACATGTGACTCGCTCATCCAACTTTATAAAAAAAATTGCCAGGTCCGGGCCGTCCGCCCACGATTGGTCCTTTACTAGGGCCCAGGCCCCGAAAGCAACTTTTGAGGGACCAGACAGTGGACAAAAAAGGTCAGGCAAAAAACATTTCTCTTCTCTTAAAGGTAACTAAGAAACTAGGCTCCCAAAATGAACAGAGAGACCTGTAAGTCCTTTGTTTATAAGCATGACAGAGGCGCTTAATTTCCAAGCCTCTGAAACATGATGCTGAATGAACAAAAGAGAGTGCCGGCCAGTAATTGCAAGGGAGTGATCTACCTCGTTGCCCCACTCTAATCCAATTGTATGTTATTGTATGTTTACTTGCGAAGATATGAGGTATACAGACAAAGTTTTTGCATCAGTTTCCAGCGGAGGATCCATCCGACGGTTTTATAGCCATTTCCATTTCCACAACTGCAGCTTCAGCTGCAGAGGCAGCTTCATTCAACCCCATTTTTTGGAGCTCGTTGAGGAATCCGGTAACATCTGCTGTGTTGATTTTGTATGGTGTGTGCGCAGCACTTGGAAACGCCTTGCTTTCCACATCTTGCTTGTACTCCGAAAGGGCTTTGTTGATCACATCACCCACCTTTCCATACTGCTTACAGAATTTTGGGGTAACCTGTAAAATGGCAACAGTAGAACTTTTCTCCACAGCCATACCATGGAAATGTTTTGGAGAACGGAAAGAAGGGGGCGCGCGGTGCAATAGTGGTCACCTTGGCATGATGAGGGTGCTGCAACATGCCCAACAGATCATGATAAACCAGTACCTGCATTCAGATATTCAGCTAGTAACTCGCTTCACTAGGACAGAAATCCCTGTCAGACTGTAGGTTCAGAAAAGAAGTTCTAAGCAGAACATTCAGAATTCAATAGCAGGCTCGAATAAGAATATTACATATAATATATTGTAGGTCCTACAATGCAAAAATGGAAGACATTTTTTTCTGCAAAAGGGCAGAAAGCTGAAGATCGTGTTGCGACACCCTTGCGGTTAGTTACAGTGGCAAACTCTCGGATCAATGATGGGCACGATGTCTCAGCACTTAAAATAGTTATTTGAGGGCAAAGTGAGCACTGGGCAGATGTTATCACCCTGCAACAAGTGAAAGGCAACGGATGATGCACCTTGCTTGGCAAAGGGTTGTTTGGACCAGGTGTTTCAAGCGACTCTGTTCTAAGCCAAAAGAAAAGGAACTCCTAATCAAATTCTCTAGAGGCAATTCATCTGCTGAAAATTTGGACAGCATCTACCGTCAACTAGAAAGACAGTTTTGGAATATCAAATCTTACATAGAAAGGACTCAAACAAAAAAAAAAGCATGTCTCAACTGGAGATTATTTGGAGTAGAGAAACAATTTTGTAACACCATTTGGTAACATCATTTGGTAACATCACCATTAAAATTGTGCCACATCAGCAACTGAAATAAAAAAGTTAAAAGCACCTCATAAATGATGAGGTTGTGGTGCACTTTGATTGGTGTGTTACTTTAATGTGTTACCAAATGGTGTTACTAAACCATTTTCCTTTGGAGTAAGGCACACGCTTTTCTGCCTTGCCATGAGTTCATGGAAGGCAGTCTAGTATTCTACAGATTCATTCAAAATATGTCTCCATAAAAGACAATAAAACCCTATCTATCATCCCCAATGTCAAACTATTGACATGTATAAGGACAGACAAAACTTTTCATGAAACCCATTGCCTAGCAACAAATAACAAAACCTTTCATGAACCCATGACCTAGCAACAAATAACACTCTCAGGAAGCCCATTGCATGGTAAAACTCTGAAGTGAGACGGGCATGCACCTGGTAGCTCTCTCTATTGATGGTCCTCTACTTGTCTCCGACCTGTCATAACATTGTGCATCCAGTAAATAGCAACGGATCTTGACCTTCCAACTGGTCCAGCTCGGCATACTGAGGGGTTCTTTTGACTGCCACTGGAAGTTTGTTGTCCTTCAACATGGGGTGAAAGCCTATCATTTGAATGGGCGTGTATACCATAGCATTCTCCAGTGGAAGGGGTGTCTCCATGCTAAGTTTTCCAACATAATCAAGGTAGCAATCTCATTGAACTGAAGGGATCTCTGCTCTTCCCTCGAGGAAGTAATGCTTATCATCTGACCTAAGTCTGCCATGAGAAGATGCTTTGTAGTTCTTCCAATAAACCATATCTTTAGCTACCAACGCCAGAAAAATAAGAAAGCAAATGAACATACAAAGTAGACAAATTCATCATGTCCAATCCGTGTAAAATACTTTCCTTGATATGGATCTAAAATATTTTCTTAAGCTGTAGATCTCAAATTTTGCAGAAGCAGAGGTCATTGAGAATGCAGGCTACAGCAAACCTCAAATAGCTTAAGAAATGACAAGTTATGGGAATGCTTATAGATACCCAAAAAAAGCATACTTATTTCAATAGTCTTATTCCAGGTCGAAACTCTATCTCAGAATTGTGCAGCCACAGCATCTTTATCTTCAATAGGTAGGTACCACTTACCAGAGCCTAGTCGGCTAGTCCTCTTCCTTTCATCCTGTATTCCTGAAATGGTTCCTTGGAGAGAGTTTACTTCATGCTAGCCACCATCAGCTAACATATTAAAGCAGCATCAGCTGATATTTACAGGCTCCCTACTGGAATATTAAAGCTAAGGCAAAATCCCAAAGCTTATAATCAATTATCAAGTCTTCATTTGTCAATAAAAAAGGTACAATACATGAGTGTCAAGGCAGACCAAGCCTTTCCAATCTGAGTATTTCCGATCACAAAGAACCAGTCTTCTTATCTAAACACTAACAAGACAGTCTTTATTGAAGGTAACAGAGCAGGGGAGATGAAAGAAAGCAAGTTCATGTCACAAAGATCAGCTATCCATGTTGCTTAAGATTGGTAAAAAAAAAAAATATGCCACTTCCCTTTCCATTGAAGACTCATAAATCAAACCAATGTTCTGATGACCTCTTCTTCCTTCCACCACCTTGTTATCTCTCTCTGTCTTCCCGTTTGAGAGTATGGGAGGGGGCTGGAAAAAAGGACTTATATGATAAAGATTTGTGATGTGTACAATTTTTTGCCCTAAAAAATTCTACATAAACATACAGAAGTATGCAATCTCTCATTCTATCCAATCTCAATTTCCTTGGCTGTTCTCCAGTGGAATCTAGATTTTGGAGTACGAGTTGCATGTACCTCAAGTTTTATTGACGGGGCGCTTTAGAGTGCCAATCGGGTTGGCCGCTTTCCTGGCCACTCGCAGTACTTGGGAAAGGTCAATATTATCTTATTGGAGAAAGTTCAGCACAAGATGACAAAACATATGCCCCACAGAATTCTAGGAAAAGATAATTAGATCCTCTCTTCCTGAGCGAATTTCCATTTTAAAATCATAGATGCACCTAACCGCATTCTCCTGATACCGTGACTTCCCTAGGAAGGTGGGCCAATCCCCACTCGGAAAGGTAACAAAAACTTTAATGAAAAAACTAAAGCCTCAAGGAATCAACAAGAACAGGACCAGACTCAATTTTGAACAGCCAAAAGCAATTGAAAGATACGGAGGTGGCAATGATGAATGAACCTGTCCGCTACAGAAAGGGCCAGCTCCAATGCCAATGGTTGGGATTTGCAGAGCTGAAGTTGCAGCAGCAGCCACAGGTGCAGGCACACATTCCAAAACAACTGAAAAGCATCCAGCTTCTTGCAAGGCAAGCGCGGTCTCCACCACCTGTTCACGGACTAATTCCAATCAACAATCCAGCAGCAGGAATCAACACAGCGGATGCTGTAGTCGGTAGGGTCATTGCAAGAGATGAGAGTTTATAAACCTTCAGAGCACTGGCTACATTCTTTCCTTGAGGCCTGAACCCGCCCAGTACGCTGATAGCCTGCGGGGTAAGGCCGACGTGCCCTATGACTGCGATGCCGGCCTCTACGATGGCCTTAGCCGCCGAGATCCTGGACGGCGCTCCCCCTTCCAGCTTAATCGCGTCCATACCCCCTTCCTTGAGCATCCTCACCGCCGAGTCCACGGCCTACCCTGCCGCATGCAATGTTCGTTCACAGGAAAACCCTATATATCCAGTCGGCGCACCACCGCTGCGAAGAGAGGAGAGGGGACAGGGGGAATGGCCGCCGCCTTCTCACCTGGGATGAGGAGGACTCGTAGGAGCCGAAAGGGAGGTCGCCGACAAGGAGCGGACGGGTGGCACCGCGAGCGACGGCGCGGCAGTGAACGAGCATCTCCTCCAGCGAGATAGGAAGGGTGGTGTCGTGGCCGTGGACCACCATGGCGGCGGAGTCGCCCACCAGGCACACGTCGATGCCAGCTGTGTCTATGTGGACAGCGGACGGGTAGTCGTAGCCGGTGACGACGGTGATGGGCTCGCCCCTCCGGTGCTTCTGCCGGATGTGGGTGACGGTGATCCTCTGGTTGGGCGTCTGGGGCTTGGGCCCCCCGTAAACGGTGTTCTCAGGGACGTTGCTGAGGGGCCTCCCGTGCGCGGCGGCGCCCGCAGAGGCCTGGGGGCGGGAAGAAGCGGCAGCTCGAACTCTGGAGGCGATGGAGCGCAGCATCTTGCCCTTCTTCGCAAGAAGCGAGCGGCGGCGCTGGAGAAAGACGGGAATTGGGAAGTACACAGCAGTGATGTAGTAGTACGCAGACGACAAGACTGGCCAGAAGGATTAGGAACAGTTAGCGCATTTATGTCGCGGCGAAATAAATCCTTTAATTAGCAAGAATATTACAAATACATACTCTTAAAAGACATCGCATTTTATTATATACCTTCGTAATCTCAATTTTATTATATATTCTTATAATTTTATGAAAATTTGTAAGTTGGCATATCATCAGAATTTGATAAATATTCTATAAAACCGTCAAATATAGGGGTTTTTTTATTAAAATAATATATTTTTATTATTAATTATTTAAATAATCACAAATTAAAATAATTCTCAAAATAGTCACCAAATTGTCACGATGGCAATTTGGTGATCGGGAGACAGCAGATGTCAACATCGGAGTCGTCATTGGCAATGTCGACTCCGAAGTCGGGATTAGCAATGTCGACTTCGGAGTCGGCATTGCCAACGCCAACTCCATTGTGTAAAAAAAAAAAGAAGTCCACCCCATACCGCTTTTCACAGAGAGGGTTTTCTACTGCATATTGCCAGGCGGTGGACCGCCCCATGGAGGAGCAGTCGACCGTTTTTCACAGGGAGGGTTTTCTGGTGCAGATTATCAGGCGGTGGACCGCCCCATGGAGGAGCAGTCGACCGCTTTTCACAGGGAGGGTTTTTTGGTGCAGACTATCAGGTGGTTTTCTACTTTTTATTCTCACGTGCGGCCTCTTCAAGTGAGATTTTCTTATCCTAATGTTCTCTCGTATATATATCTTTACTCTTTCACTATTTGGGAAGTGAGCGGGAATGTTCTTTCAATGCCCTTCTTATAATAAGCATTTCTCATATGGTTTTGATCAGCTTTGCAATTCTTACCTGGCAGTGTTGTTCTTGCCCTCTTTGCGTTAGTTTGGGAACCAAATGTGTTAGAATGAGGACGCAGATCTACTCTACATAGAGTATACATATGAAATCTGGTTCTAATTTTAACTTTGATTAGACATATTTTAATAATTAGAGGAGCTGTTTATTCTAGTGGACATTATTTACTTTTGGGATAAAAAACTAAGAGATGGAATGTGACTAAAAATGACATAAGAGCCATTATAATCTATTCTAACATATGAGGATTAAGTTAATAACTCTTGCAATGTACTCGAACATAGATTCAAGTGTTTTTCCCATTCTAACAAGTGTCTGAAAACTCTACCCCAAAGTGGATCGTAAAAACCCCTTTCTACTCCAAATATTTCCATTGCCAAAACTGCTCTCTAGGTACTCCAGAGCACTAGTCCATGTCACTAACAAATTCAATTCACCCCCCCCCCCCTTAGTTTGCCATACTATCGGGCTTGTAAAACTAAATCAACATAATATGTCTAACTCACATATTCTGCTAATACAGTTATAGTTCTACAGTTATGCTTGTTAAAATTGCTCTTTTTTGCTTACTTAGTATCATAAAAGAATTCTCTGTCATATCTTCATACAATTTTCATTCTCTAACCATAATATGTTTCAATGCTCCTTTTCTACTTAATGTATTTGCTACAATATTCGCCTTTCTTAAATTATGTGCCAAAATGAAATTATAATCCTTCAAATACTGTAACATCCTCCTTCTCTTTGGTCAGCCACCTTCTAATGAAGGTCGCGACGCATCGGGCCGTCGCCTTCTGAAGGCGACTAGATGGCTGTCGCATTCTGTTTGGGAACGCGACAGGCATGTCGTCGCGTTCAGCCCTCTAACCACAGCATGTTGTTTTGTCGTTTTACTATTAGGACAGTTGGGACAAGTGTCAAGTGCTGACACCATGAAGGCCACATGTCAGGTGTCGCGTTCATGATGTTAGACTTGCATGGGTGACGTGTGACGGGTCCGTTGGTCAGATATGACCAAGATTTTGGGGTCGCGATAGGCTAGTAGTTGCTTTTAGTAAGTGAACGCGACAGCTAAGTTGTTGCGTTCTCAAGTCTGTGGCCTATTTGTGCAAGGTCAGCGAATTTTCCCCTTTCTTTTCCTCTTCTCCCTCTCCTTTTTTTCCTCCGGCCCTCTGTGTGTGTTTTCCCTGTGGGGAGAGTGTGAGGTTGTGTGTGAGGAGAGGTGTGGTTTTCTTCTTCCCAGCTGGGTGTTCTTCTCCGGCATGGCTTCCTCTTTATGGTGGTGACCATTCTCCGATGTGTAGGACGATCCTTGCTTGTGGACGACGTGACTATGGAGCTTGGAGTGAGGAGGAGGTGACCATACACATGAGAAGACTCCAATAGGTTGGCTCTTCGTTTTGAGGTAGGGACCCTTGTCTTCCCCCTAGTTCTATCATGCTAGGGCTTTCAAACCCCCCTCACTTCCATCTTCTACCTCTGTCCCTCTCTGTTCCTGCTGCGAACCAGAGACTTTGGAGAGAACCTGAAGCAACGAAATGGCCTCTTCATCGACCAGACAGTCCACAAGCATGAATCCGGGGATCCTGAGCGAGGTTCTGGGACATCTGAGCACCAGACTGGCCAATGGGGAGGTAAGTGATGCTCGCTTCTGCTTCAACCTAGGCTAAAAACGTCCCAAACTCCTTTCTTACAGCACCCTTTATGCAGGAGATGCCCGTGTTCCCAAGCCAAGGCCAGGTACGGGCCTTCTTCTGGCTCGTGAATCTGATGAACGCCATCACGCTAAACATGCGAAGCTACATCGGAGTGTGGAATCTGAGCTTCATGATGGTGCTGGCAAAGAACATGAAGGAGATGTGGTGGGGGTTTGATGCCCTGGGAGCGTTGAAAGTGACTTCAATATTTGGCACACCCCAACCAGGGAGTGAACAGTAGATGTATTCCACTTATGGAAGATGGTCTATGGTTAGTCCATGAACCCAGGACTGCAAAAAATCCTACAACATCTTTCTGTTACTTCAAATTCCTTATTTACAGAAAAAACTGGGTTCTCTATAATAAGCTTCCAAAAAGCAATTGCCTCTTCAGCTTGAGGGTTCCTGGGAAGACAAAAGGCGTCTGGCACACTGGTGTTTTTTACTTCCATAGTCAAGAAAATGGTTAAAATTAGAATACAAATGAAGCATTATTGCTCTCAACCAGATAATGTGAACCAACAAATATCACTGTATTAGAAAACGCAGACAAGAACAATGTTTCTATGTGCATTCTCCAAGACATACAGGGACTTCTAAAATCAGGTCCTTTGGTTGAAATATGTAAACGCATGAATATGACAAACATCTAAAGATGAAACATTTCTTCCAAATGAACACATCCCTTTGCATGAAAAAATTAAGCTCTTCAGGAGCCATTCAACTATCAGAAATCCAGATCAGAAAATCACCAACATGAACAACTTAAAAACGGGTGGAGAAAAAAAATTTACCTTGTCAAGAGTCAACGCCAAGTTTTGAAGCCTCTGGTTATAAACACCTTCAGCCTACCAATTCGGTAAAAAGGAAGATATCAATCTTGTTACATCACAGGAGTGTGCAGAAAATGAAGAACAACATTTTGAACTTTTACCTGAACCTCAGCATCATTTTTCTCAGCCTCAAGACAGATGTCTGTAAAGAATTTTCTTTTCTCTTCCAGATTATGCTTTAAAATTTGTTCTGGAAGCTTTGTCCTCTCAAGGTTTATAAATCTCACCTTCATTAGCACACAATTACTGTTAAATATTGCGATAATGCAAAATAAGAAAAAAAGAAAAGACTTGTAGCAGAAAAGTACCAAGTGAGCGGAATATGTAATAAGCCAGTCAGGTAAACCAGCAAGTAAACATGGGCCCAAACCAGCCTTTGTTGCCAAGTCGATGTAGTCTTTTTGAGAAACAAAGTTTTTCTCACAAGCCTCTAGCATCAGCTTGTGCCGGTCAAGCAGACCATGGCAATCCTTGGAGTACCTGGCATTGGCATTATACTAATAAATATAAACTATAGAACAAACAGAGAGACGTACAAATAAGTGAACAAGGTGCATGAACTGGTGTAAGAAAATACATATGGAAACAAACGTGAATAGCAAGTCTGCAAACTCAAATAAGGGATTCGAAATGATGCTCTGCAGAAGCAATAAATCTTGTGATTAAATCAAACCAATGAGTACGGAAAGAAAGATCATTGGAGTTGTACATTTTGAAATGCATCTTCACCAGTCAGATTCAGATAACTCCCCGGCAAACTTGACTGCCGCACAAGCAAACAGATGCTTCATACTCCTCCTTGCTTGACAAAAGAAACAATACATAGGATTAGACACGGGTTGGACAATATATGTCTATGTCCGGATGTATAGGTTCATACGTCGTTCATCTGCCCCTTGAGTTTGTGTGGTCATGACATCGTCCGGTTTTTCCCCGTAGGCGTGCCTTGGGGATCGACGTCGTGTGCCACTAGGGTTGTGTCGTCTCCCAGCATATACCCTGTCTTTTGGTGCCATCTCCATTCATGGTGGATGCGTACCGCGCTTTCCCCCTATCAACCACGATAAAGGGAGATGCTACCTATTTTTTTCGCAAGAGTCGAATCAGCAAGAGATTCTTAAAGGAAATCTTCCAAAACAACAACAGAACACAAAATACACACCTCAGTTACAGAATTATAATCAAAGGCTATTTCTCCATCATAAGCAATTGGACGTACGGCATAAATTCCAATCTGGTATTGACCTTACAGCAGTAACTCTGTTCCCAATGGATAAGCACATCAGCATGGAACTCATAGAGATGCTACAGATCAGTGAAAATATAACAGGACCCAAATCTAAAAACAGAAGACACCATGGAATCTATGAACTCCCGTGTAAAAAATAGTGGCGATTGCAAGTATGAGGAAGAAAAAACTTTATAGTTGACAAATGTGAACTATACCCAGAATAGATATCTAGACCAAGGTGCCGACTCCTACAGTTAAACAATCAAGGACTTGTAGTGGCCAACAGAATAATGGAGTTGCAGAGCATATGGAAATTACTTTGCTTCACAATTAGGTCTACAGGAGCGACAGATTCTGCTTGGATAGTTAGCTTTGTGCATAGCATCCACAACAACCAAGTCATAGCCATCACGATCACCTGTCTTAAAAGAAAACAGAGGGGGGGGGGAGACAAGAGAAAGCCATAAAATCCAGCCACCAAAACCAAGGGGATCGAGAAGAACCTATGGCCTCTCCAAATATATGTTATAAAACTCTGGCGCTGGATCTTTACTGTTTTTCTGCAAAGGACCTGATCATCTTGCTTCTCAAACCATTTCCATGTTGGATACACCTGCATATGCAAACCATGTTAATATTGTATGAGAAGAGTGACTGAAAACGAATATAATGAAACAAGTTTGACTTCAGAGATTTTTCTTCCCATGAGAGCACATCCTTCTTTCTTAAAGATGGATAAGCTGTTCTGGCACAGAGACCTGATCAGGAGACCTGCCCATCCCTGCTGTGGCAGAAGTGAGTTCAAAGCCAAAAGTCTCACTTCAGAAAGCAAGCTTAAAAGTTCTCTGGATTGATGCAAATCACTCACACATGTGGTTCCCTTTGTTTGGCTTGATGTAAAATACTGGAAATCTCTGGACTACTTTCACTCAGATTGACAGAGAAATACTAAACTTGAAATGAGGCCAACTACTTTTTAATTTATAAAGCAATCTCTTATTTTGTTTTCAAAAAGTTAAACGAGATAAGAATTTTGTTCTCACTTGTTTCAAAACCAGTGATCAAAGCCACAATTTTGTCTTCCCTTTATAATTGTCAGGTTTCATTCTCATTAAGTGTTCTGTCAAAGTCATGTAATTCATTTTGAATTGATGTGTGGAAAACGATAAAGGAATCAGGAATCTCTCCTCTTCACAGTTTGAAAGTATCACTCCATTTATGTAATATAATTAGTGGTCTAATCCACACGATTAAACAAGAGATCAAAACCTAGGGATTTCAGCGTGACAAAAGATTTATATGTTATGTGAATGCATCAAAATATTCTATGAGGATGATGAAATCTCGTACCTGATGAACTCATAGTATGAAAAGTATGTGAAGGTCAGTGATTGCATTGAAAGGATATTGTGAGGACCTATCTCCATAGCCAGTAGACCTCCAAATAAAAATTATAAAAGTTATCAAAATTTAATCATACTAAATATATTTGTACAAAGTATGAGAGACAACGCACCATTAGTTGTAATCTGTAGGTAAAGTGTAGTCATATGATTCGTACCGTACATCTCTCTCATTAGCGGAATAAAATCCAGTAAGATCAGCATCATCATTCAACGTACATGTGAAAAGTCCAGTTGGTTATTGATACTCATAATGTTGAGTATGCAAGTTGTCATCAATATGACCATATGTTTGCACTTCATCGTTGCCTTGAATAGATATGTTATATACATCTTCGTTCTCTAAATAGAATTGTATAGTAGATACATGAGAAGGATACAAATCGAACATACTTTCAACTGTTTCATCATCTTCAACTCTCACAGCAATATATTCACCCATAGAAGTAGACCACTTGCTGTTATATCAATCTTAATAGTCTTTCGTCATATTTCGTCAAGATATATAAATTTCTCATCAACTCAGTAAAAGTTGTGTCTTTCTTTACACACAAAATGCGTATAATGCCTCCTTCATATTGAGGTTTATGATTCTCAATACGTAAGACACATCATAATAACCATTAAAGAAATTTTTGAATTAGTCACTCTGTCATTTATAAGATAAATAAATCACATTTGTCAAAAAGAATATTTAAATATCAATTTATAACTAACATGATAAAAAATTAACATCAAATGATATAATAAAAATTAAATAACTAAAAAACATACATGTGGCAGCAAGAGTTAGGGCGGAGGGGGGGGGAGGCGTCGGGGCGAGCTGTGGGGGGGGGGGAGGTGGAGGAGGAGAGGAGGTGGTGGACATGGGTGAGTGGGGCAGGGGGGATGAGGGAGGAGGAGGCGTCGGGGTGGGGGGAGGTGTGGTAGGAGGGGAGGATGAGGCGTTGGAGTGTGTGTCTGTGTGTATGTGGGGGTGGGGGGGGGGGGGGGGGGAGGAGAGGTGGCGTCGGAGGCAGAGCAAGGCAACGGCACACTCCACAGGCGAGTTGGGTGCGACTGCGGCAGGGTGGGGAAGAGGGGGCTTGGGTGGGGGTGGTAAGGGAAGGGCGCAGTGTTGGGAATGCCGACTTTAGAGTCGGCATTTCCAACACTGACAGCGGAGTTGGCATGGCAATGCCGACTCTAAAGTCGGCGTTGCCAATGCCGACTCTAAATCGCACAGTGTCCGAGCCGGTCCTCGGTCACCAAGTTGCCAACGTGGCAATTTGGTGACTACTTTGGGAATTATTAATTTGTAATATTTAAATAATAAAGTATGATTATTTTAATTAAAAAAACCCTCGAAATATATTTAAATAGATTAAAATGTTCTTACACAACATTTTTTGCAATGGAAAATACATATAGGGATTTTTATATATCTCTCTCTAAATATTGATAATTGAAAATATACTCCAGATCCGCATATATTATTCTAAATATTGATAATTGTAAATATACTCCAGATCTCTCTAAATATTGACTACTCGTTCTTGAGTCTTTTAAGATTTCAGACTTGATTTGGAAAATATTATATTTATACTCAAAAATATTTATTCTTATTTAATTAATAATTAAGATATATTTTCTCATTTAATTGTCATTAATTGGTTAATGATAGTTTGTTAAGTAAGATAAAATATGTCTTAGACTATTTTCTTCAACTATCATTTAAATTTTGTTGTCACCAAAATATAGATTAAAATGAAGTTAACATAGGAGATTAACTTATTAGTGAATTGTGTTTCAATAAGATAGACTCGCTTGATGAAGATCTCCTGTACTCAACCCCTCTCTCTAGGGCTTCCCTTGAAGGAGGTAGGGATAAGGGCACTAGAATCACTAAAGATAGAAGCTGAAGTAGATAACAGAGGGAGGATCTGAAGGAGGAATGTAAAGAGCTGCTGAAAAAGTGAAAGTGAAGAGAGCAAGTGGGCAACCAACAAGGGTAGGAAATTATGAATTTAAAAATTCTTGCCTCTCATGAACTGAAATGTGTGAGTTGGAATCGAGGAGAAGTAAAGATCACAACTTAAGATATGCAACTAATTCATGTTAGCCTCGAAAAGTGCGATGATCATGACAGTGCCGACATGGTGATACTGTTATAAATCTGCAAAGGAAAATGCAACAATTTGTTGGATATAGATGGAGTTGATGATGTCTTAGAGGGGGGTGAATAAGACTTTTGAATTTTATGTAATAAGAAGTTAGATCTGAAATACACTAAACAGAAGTTAATGATTAGTGTAATGTGTGAAATTAAGTACAAATAGCAGAAACAATCACACAAACACAATGCACACAAGATTTATCCTAGTTCGGATATCCTCTCTAATAGGAGTCTTACATCTAGTCACCAAACACTACTTGAGATTTTTCACTAACTATCAAGAACACTTGACATTCCCTTCAAAAGGGGTATAACCACTTGCACCCAAGCAGGTATTCCCTTCTCAAAGGGGTATACAACCTCCTACTAACATAAGCCCTCCCTTCTGCCAAATGGGAATACACAGGGAACAAACCCTCTGTTGATTACAACTTAGAGAAATTTTAGATTGATTGCTGCTCAGGGAATGAGCAAACTCAGAAGGGTAGAAAGAGATATACAATGAAGATGAATGAAAACTCAAATCTCTTTCTGACTCTAAGGTGAACTGAAGAAATGATTTGAAAATTTTAAATCACCCAATGAGACAAACTTCTTGAAGGCCAAAGAGCATGAATGCTAGGTGTTGGATATTTTGAACAAGTTGCACTCTTCTTGCTGCTTTCAGATTTTCTGTGTGTATCACTTGTTCTTTTCTTCTATATATTTCTTCAGATGGACTTTGACTACTTATATAGTCTTCAGAGTTATCAAAGTTTTCAACTATCCATTTGAATATAGTCGTTTAAAATATAAACGTTGTGAGTGAAGGAGAAGACTTGAGAAATCTATCTTCAGATTCTTCATCTCCTCAATGGCCTCCTAGCTATTTGGATAGTTGCATGCTCTTGTAGACAGCCGTTAATACATATATTCAAACGCCATCCTATGCAAGGTTTTTTTTCTTTTCACAGTATACTTGTAATAATATATTTAAATAAAGAAGCAAGTCATCTGAAAAAATATCTATCTGTTCAGGAAAAAGTTATGTCCCTAAAGCATGCAGGAGTAGGTGAGCATTTAAGGAGGAATGGATACCTACTTGGCACGCAGTGTGTATGCAAAAAGTCTTTCCTTAATATCTGGAAACTTATCAGTTAGAAGAACACTGACAAATATCTTGCAAATCAAACAGATATCAAAGAATATAATACTCCAAGTATGTTCTCATTAATAAATAATAAATTTGAGTGTAGATAAGAATAAAGTACAATATATCCAATGGTGCAATTTGGAGTTCACAAAATATCTACAGAATGAATATACTTCGACTTTGGAAACTTTAAAGGAGTCGGAGTACAAGAGTGTAAAATAATGAACAATAGATAATGTGTTCATTGATTGACAAAGAAGTTTACAAAAAGATATTACAAAGTCAATCGTTATGAAATTGCATTAACAGATATGCAAAAACTTGTGTTTTCTGTTAAGTACAGAGACTTCAACTTTGCCAGAGTGGGAGTGGCACTACGACTGTTACCATATGTTCACAAGTCGATATCTAACTCGACTTTCAAGGAGTCAAAGTGGGACTTCAATTATTTTTTTTTCATAAGTCGGAGTCTCACTTCGACTGTCCAAGAGTCGGAGTTGGACTTCGACTATTGTGACTTGTTCACAAGTTGAACTCTCACTTCGACTATCCAAGAGTTGGAGTTAGACTTCGACTATCGTGACTTGTTCACAAGTCAGAGTCTCACTTTGACTATTCAAGAGTCGGAGTCTCATACATATATACTAATTGTGGACGAATATTTCTGGTGATAGTTATGCAAGTGTCGATATGAATTTAAGTGTCAACACAAGATGGACAAGTGTTGACGTATAATTATTTATGTGTCGACACCTATTATCTATAATTTGTTGAATAGTATAATACACACATACCTTTTGTGAATATATGAAATGCGCTATTGAATAAATGACATTGAGTCATAATCAGATTAATTTGTTTATTACCTAAATAAGTTTGTGTATAAAGATTTTGTTATATTCAAAACACTAAGTAATACATTTGCAAAAATAATTGCACAACACAACCGACGCTATCCTCCGTACTTGGGCATATATGTATCGACGGTTCCTAAAGTACAATGTCGTGTGAAGCCCATAAAGCCACACATTGTCACTGTATAGGCCATTGAGTGTTCGTAAACTGAGAGACCTACTCACCCATTTGTCTTCCCAAACTTACTCTCCGAGCTAAAACCTTTAGCTCGAGGGTAGAGGGGCAAGTGGAGAGGGGGAATCTCGTCTCTCTAACCTAAACTGCAAGTGGAGAGGGGGAGCCTTATGATGTTTGCCATGCCGAACACCATTCCACGCATGCACCAAAGAGGCATGACTTGCGTCTCTCCTAAACCCTCAACGTCAACGGCGGAACATAGTGTGCGTACAAAGAGACGACTTAAGGGCGTCCCACACGCATGGCCAGCGGGATGTGGTTCACATACAGTCGACAGAGATCCGTTGCATCCTACATATAGAGAGTTTCATCATGAGCATAATAAGACCCTCGGCCATGGTCATGTCTACAATTATGTCTTATGAGACAAGCGAGGCAGCTTGATCCACATAAATATCATAGAAAGCACTTCAACTAGAGATATGATATTCGGGAATTGACCACCAATTGTGGGCAACGGCTTCGAATTATTCATCCTCTTACTTTAACTCTTGTTAAGATATGACTTAGACATCAAAGGAGTTTAGGATCCCAATCCTAAGATGCCGTGATCCTTTACTTCTCCTTACAGGTCCCTCTCTCGCCATTTAAGATCACCGTCTAATTTCTAAAGAGTCCCAAGCCATCCAACGGTCTAATGCGGATTCAAGATCTGATTGTTCCAAAGTTCACTATTCTCTAGGCATTGTTTTGGTTTTTATTCCATGCATGTTCTCTACTTATTTTGCATTAGATTAGTTGATGGGTGGTTCTGTATGATGGAATCAAAGTGCGTATGGTTATCTCTGATCTATAGTTATCTACTCTCCATGCTTTTTATTTTGAAAAGAAAACTAAAGGCTGGTCATCTACATCCCTTATAACTATGCATTGCAAAGTGCGGATTATATTGGCATGATTTTAGAGTGATAAACCTAAGAAGCGTGTAGTTTGTTGTCTTAATGTCCAACCATACATAGAACAGTTTTCTTTTTCTCCTTCCATCTTTGTAGAAAATTACAACATGATCAGTTTTGTGGAATCCATTTGAACATACGTTCTTTAACCATTTTCTTAATTTCATTTTTAGGGTGCGGTGGATGCATGTTTGTGATATTTTGTTTTTATTGGGCTCCTAGTAAAAAAAAGTGCAGTTTGGGTGTAGCTAAGGATTTATTTGGTTGCATGTAAAATAATTTGATAGAGAAATAATTTTCTATGAAATAATTTATATGAAAGTGAAACCATAATTGTTCATTTGGTTGTCGGGTAAAATAGTTTCATTGGCTATTAATGTAAATAAAGAAAAAAAGGTGAAATGTCAATAACATTAAATGTAAGATTTTATTACAAGTTATATGGAGGGGCATGGGATCTATGATCCACTTAAATGAGAGAGAGTCACGTACTCCTTGTGTACTAATATTATTCATCAAATTTTTTATTTTATTTTATATTTATTTTCAATACTTTTTAAAATAAAAAATTTAGATAATTAATGAAAACAAGTAACTTTGACAAAGACAATTTAAAGTAAGAGAAATGAAATAAAACACAATTTAAATGAATAGTATTCTACATATATTTTAATAAAAAAAATGAAAATCAATTTAATTAATAAAAATAATTAAATTTGACAAAGACTACTTAGATAAGTGGAAAGAAAATAAAAATACAACTTGAATGAAAGTGCCTAAAAATTGTCACTGTAGAAACTGAAATGACGCGTGCAACGTAAATTGTAAAATGGCGTCCGCATTTTTTCTGTGGATGCAAATTTCAAAATTTTTTAGATATATTTTTTCAGATTTTATTTTTTTAAAATACCAAATGATCTAAAAAAATTTCCATGACAATTTTTTCCCCAAGGGAGTTTTACGCTAAGGTAAGCCCCATTACAAGTTTCCATCCTACGTGGCGCCATGTAGGTAGAAGCTTCAACTCAAAACGTGACATGATGTGATCTCTTCACCCCAACTGACTTCCGTTGCCACCAACTAGTAGTTTTGTTTGTCATTCTAGGCATCGTTTGGGACAGTTTTTAAAAATTTAAAATTTGTAAAATCTACTGCTACTGTAAAAGTTGTGAGGACAGACATTATTCGCCCAAAGTAAATACTAAATTATTATTTTTAAATACTTGTTACAAGACCAATATTGCAACGATGATGGCACATATTGTGAGAAGAGAAAGAGAGAGTCGATATGATTATTTTCTTGTAATCCGCATCATTGTTATTGAAAGATTAGTTTTACAATAAATATTTATCTAAATAAAAAAAAACACAATGATCAGTAATACATCATGTGACACTGTGTATATTTTTCTCCCAAAATGCAACTCATGATATGTCCAAGAATGAAATCAAATGAATGCATCAACCTAATTAGTTCGCTTTTTCTATTGTTTTCATTGGAGTCATTAGAATTTCATCTCATACTTCATAGTTTCTATCTCTCTTTTTTATATCCTTATCTAAAGAAGACTTTGAAACACCGGTGGGTGCACCCTTCGAACAAACACAGGTTGGGCTGTTCAATTTTGATTCGACTTGAAAAATTGAATTAAATCGATCGGTTTAGATTGGACTTCGTTTCGATTCGATTCGATTTTACACTGTGGAATCGAAATGAACCAAATATATACATATAATATATAAATAATATATAATTTCATAATAGAACACATACCAGTTGGTGAATATTTGTGGTTCTTTCTTGAGAGGTTTGTGAGATTGAACCTCACAACCTCTTAAAAATCTCTTTTGTTTTTTATTTCGATTTGTGATTCGATTCATCATGAAATTCGGGTCATTTGATTTATAAAAAAATATAAAATTGAATCGAATCGAATTGGACCGTGTTCACGTACCCCTAAAAATAAGTTTAAAATTTCTCTCCCTCAGATACGCTTAATACATAATATATTTGCACCAAAAGTGTGTATTTGGGTGAACACTAAAATTGTATATATTTAGGATGGACATACCTAGTAAAGTTGTGTCATCTCAACTTTAGTTATTATAATATCTTCTATTTCTAATTTTTTTAAACTCTAAAGATAAGGTGACACATTTTTATTAGGGTGTTCCCATCTTTATACACATCAAGATAGTATTAAACTATTTCTCTAATATACTTGCACCAAAGATCTATTACTAGATGTGCATCGTCGGTGCTATAGTCAGTAGGCATGTCATCTCTTTGTGAAAGCGGTTGGGCAAGTTGGCATAGTTTTTTTAAGAACACATCAGCTGGTTCATGGTCCTCCTAGAAAAGCCAGAAGATAGATAATACAAGGATGAAACAAAGAGGGACCATTCCCTTTGCCTTTGAGGTTTCGTGTAGATGGATACATAGAATCTGCTAATTCATGACCTTTACATAGGGAACGCATGGAGGCCAAAGATCAGTAGTTGCTAACAGTTTCAGTACTACTTCATCGTTGATATGCTTAACACAGGAAGGCAGACATGAACAAGGGACAAGTAGCGGGTTTGTTTGGATACAATCTATCTATACTAATATAATATAACTCAGTTTTAATACTGTCACGTGACTACACCATGATAATTTGATTCTCTCCATAACATCTATCTCCTTAAAAATAAAAATATAAGTAGTTTAAATGAACTAAATAATATGACTATTTTTGTATTGTCAAAAAATAACTAAGAAATCATATTCTCGCCATAACATCCCCCTCCTCAAAAATAAAAATACATGTAATTTACAAAACTCTCAAAAAGAGTGCAGGGGCAACAGTGGAAAAGAAACATTAGTCTTGGCCACGAAAGGGGGGTAGGAGGGTATTTATAGAGATTTCAGGCTCGAACTATGAGGAAGCGGAAAATAGCTACATCGTGTCAGTTATAGCGGACGTAATTTAAGAAACGTTTTAGGTCAAGTGGACGCATTTAAGGAACTTCCATATTTCGACTAGAACACTAAAAATAGAAAGAATTGAATTGTGTCCAAGAAACTCGACACAAATTTAGAATTTCCTAAATTGATTCAGACGCTTACGAAAACTCAAAAAATAGAAGGCTCAAAGCATGTCCAGTTGACACAACGCCATTTAGAATAATCGATTATTTTGAGGCAAATCGGTCATATCAATAAGGAAGTCAAAATCGCATCAACCTGATTGGATGCGGATCAATTTTGACAATAAATTATTTTCAAAAGTTAAATAATATGACTATTTATGTACTACTAAAAAATAATTTGATTAGTTGGATATGAAATATACTTAATTAGCCTAACCACTAATCTTATTATAGTACATGAACATGTATATTGTAAAATGAGCACATTGGAAGCAAATCATTCTATGGTTTCACAGATTTGAGGACACATATATCTATATTATTATTATAATAAAATACAATTATAAATATTATCACGTTGACAGCAACATGATGATTTTTTTCCTGCCAAAAAAATATCTTCCTAGTCTCTCTCTCTCTCTCTCCAACTTTCTCTCCTATTAAATTTTCCCAAAATATATCTAACGATCAAAAACTCTCAACCTCACTCTCACCCTTCTTAAACTATAAAAACTTGTTAATATAATTTTCCTCTCTTTCTTTCCCATTAAACACCTCTCTATTCTTAAAAACTCGCATCTTTATTCAAAATCTACTTTCATAAATAATAAAAAATATTATCCTCATGTATACTACTTATAAAATTTATTAATTCAAACCTAACAATTTTTCGTGCAATGCACGGACATAGAACTAGTTTATTATAAAAATATATATGTGTGATATTAAAATAGATCGAGAATAGAGTGATGATATTTTCAAAACTTAATCTATCTCGATATCAAATGTGGTTATATAGATTTATCATAAATATGTTTATAATAACTATATTTATAATAAACATATTTTTCATTAATTCATATTCCGAACTTTTAAAAAAAATAAGTGAGTTGCTGCTCGACAGAATCTGTGATTTGAAGAAGTCATGGATGGGGCATATATGTGTAATGGGCAATCTCTATATATATATATGTTCGTATTTGTAAATTAGGGTTGTAAAAAATATCTAAAAAATTAATTATCTGATCTGATTCTGATAAAGATTATAGAATTCGAAAATCCATTTAATCAACGATAGCAAATTGGATTCGGATTTAAATATATCTGAAAAGCTATCGGATCTATTATTTTCATATCTAATTATCAATTTTTGAATCTGATAATATATATAATACTATATAATACATATTATCTAAATATCCATTTTTCGAATCTGATGAAGGATAAAGAAATGTTCGACAATCTTGCCCAAAAATACTAAAAGAAATCATATTTCAAGGTAAAGTTAACTTATATGAACTAAATATATAACAGTATGTTGTTATCTCAGGCAAATATTAGTCGAACAAATTTAAAAATAGTTTAATAACATATTTTTTGACACATTAATTAAAACACATCACAACTTTATTTATAAAATTTTTATTATATTCCTCTGATAAATGACAATATATTTGTAATATTCAAATATTTTCATTTTCAATATTATCTAATTTTCGAATTTGATTTCTAATATTTTGAAGCAACAAATTCAAATACTAAAATGGTTATATTTTTGTATCCAATTCCGAATTTGATATTTTTCGATAACTTTTATCAAAATTAAATTTGAAAACTAACTGCAACCCGTTTACACCTCTATTACAAACACATTTATGCACGTCTAATCAGAATGATAAATTCTTTCAAACTCTTAAGCTATGTTTGATATTAAAATTAATCTCCGATCTATCTTAATATCAAATATGACATTACTTTCATGCAATCTCATACAGGATTGTGGAAGTAAAAGACATTACGTCTAACACAAGAAGTGTGTAGAATGGAAGAAATTTCTACAAATGTCGTCTACCTCGGACATGATGTCCTCCGAACGTTCGTGATTAGAAGGGAGGGGAAAGTAGGAGTTTGAGGACTCATAGTCCTTGTTACGCTTCACCACGTAGATTGATAGGGATATTCTCTCACTTGACGTCTTGATTGGTCATTAAGTACAAATTTGTTCAATATACGACCAAAAAAATTAACTTCAATATTTCATAGAATGTGTTGTTTCTCAACTCCTCATCTACAAACATTAGAAAGTTCCAATTTGGTCTACCAACTATATAACATCATCAAATAATTTAGGAAAAAATACAAACTTATCTTTATAATACACCATATTCGTATGTCGATGTATCCTTAGATTTGTAATGTCGTTCTCCATATCCTTATAATCGCCATATTTTATCATATATGTCCACTGTCATTTGATTGCATCTATTCAACTAAAATATAGTTAAGTTAAGAGAGTAAAAATATTAACTTCGTCTTTTATTTTTTAAAAATATATTTTTTATTACTCTCCGTCACTTGCCCACTCTCTCAAGTCATGGGCTCTCTACTTCTTTGTCTCTCTCTCTCTCCTACCCCCACCTCTTCTCTCTCTTGACCCCCATTCGGCACCTCTCTCTCTCTCTCTCCCCTGACTGGTATCAGAGGGGGTGACCCCCTCCTCCGACTCTTCACCCTTTATCCGCCACCCCCTCTGACACCTCCTCCTCTCTCTCTCTCTATGTCCCCCCCCCTTCGCACATCCTCCCCCTCTTTACCCCTAACACATCCTCCTATCCTCTCTCTCTACCCCCTCCAACATCTCTCTCTCTGCCTCCCCCCCTCTGACACCTCCTCCTCCTCTCTCTATATCTGCCTCTATCACGTCTCAATAAATTATCATTTATCAAAAAGTGACATAAAACAATTTAAGAAGTATAACTTATATTATATAAACATCTTTATTCATTACAGCGAATTTACAAAACACTTTTTATATAAGTCCATAAGGGAGTGGGGAGAAGAAAATAAAATATTTACAACTATAACTACTGTTCTTTCAAAAGTACACTAAAAGATCCAAAGACTGTTGATACGTTCAGCGCACGCCCACTAAGAGTTAGGCTCTTCATGTTCACCTAAAAAAGAGTAAGAACTAATGAACAACTGTGCCCAATAGAACTCACCATTCTCACAAGAAAGAAAATGGCGAAAATAAAATTAGACTTACTTAGCATGTAGCAATTTGAATATCATGGGTGATGTTAAAGTCGTACAAGCAGATGAATAAGCATGACAAGAGAGTACTGAATTTAAATTGTCCTGGAAGAAAAAATTACAGTAGCCATTCATTGGCCCAAGTAGGTAGTACACATCCAACCTATTTAATGTGTTTTAGGAAAATGGTGACCAATCAAGTATATAATGATGTCATGTCAAGTATCCAGTTGATCTATTATTGTTTCATACAGTCAGTAAACGAATTCGGGTGCTTCTCCCGTGATTGGATCAACCACATTTGCACAGACATTTATTCAAGAGAGTCCGAAGACCCAACAATGCATCAACCATTTCCAATTTTGCTAAATTCTCAAGTATAGTTCTTGGGCATCTATCAAAATAGTGATGTTTCACAATAGAGTTGAAGCCTCAAGAATAGCACCATATTTCAGGTGTAAAGAACTAGAAACGTCATTTCAGATAGTTTAGGCTGCTACGGAAACTGTTTTAAAAGAAGGTTCAGGTTAGTAACAAAACTGACCTATATGGTTGTTTTAATAAAAAGTCCAAAGGTTGATTAAATATAGTGAAGAATCTCAGGCTTAAAACAAGTTAAAGGTAAATAATCATAAGTTTCAGTTTTTATCGACAGATTAAGTCTATCTGTCAACAAATCAGGAATGTCTATTGATAGAATGGGTTTGTCCGTGGACAAATTTGGGAAATCGGTCTACCGTTCTCTCAATATTGGTCGACCATTTTTCCCATAAACTTGGTCTTCGGATTGCAATAGGGGTTCGGTCGACCGGAATGATGAAGTCGGTCGACTATTCTTTTCTGGATGGTCAAAGGCTGGTTGGGAAGGAATCGGTCGACCGATTATCATGTTTCGGTCATCCGATTACGTCGACTTTAGTACTTTCAGAGTGTTTTTACTTTCTATTGAAAGACCAACCGACGGTTTTGGGTTCTAAACATATTTTTGTACAAAAGACCTCATGGCTAAAATGATGAAAACAAATTTAGTACGTAAGAATACGGAAGAGAGAGAAGAGGCAAATCCTACCTATCAAAGAAAACGTAATCCTTACTCCAAATGAAATACTCACAACAGCAAGAGTAGTAATAGCATCAGCAACACGAAGTAACGAACAAGCAGTCAAACTCTCATAAGAGTAAGCAAGGGGGGATATATATAGGTACCAAAGTTAAATGCATGCACAACACTTACAACACACGTGGTCGTTGTAAAATCCACTTCTTTACTACTTGGCCATGTTTAACAGAGTGCAACCTAACCCTCAACACATATTGAAGTACGTGTAACCAGTTTATGTAAGGGGTAAGTATCTTACTTAGTCGAGACTACATAAGTAAAAATATTTTGTAAATCGATTTTGTAATTAGGATTTAATTCATCTAGATCCTTTGGTCCTTCATTTTTGCACACAAACGATGTTAAATTAAAACGAAATTTCACACATAAATTAATTGGAAGGTTTTACAAATTATTGTAATTTTATTTTAATTTTTAAATTAAAATTTATTTTAAAAAATTATCCTAAAAATTAATAAATCGAGTTAATTTCAACATCTAATCACCAATAGTCTCTAATATTAACATTTATGGAATCAACACATTTTTCTAGTAATGATAGTGATTTTAATTTCAATTTTGTTTCCGATATCTTGTGTCGCCCTGTTAGGTACATATGACTAGAAGTACTACCATTCATGTGACCAAAGTAGTCACATATTTTCATGAGATTCATTATCTAAGTTTTACATGCTTATATATAAAGAGTTTTTTATTTTTTAAAAATTTATATAAAATTACAGCCTCCCTCTCCCCCATCTCCTCGCTCTCCCCGCCCCCTTCGGAACCTCCTCCTCCTCCTCCTCCTCCTCCTCTTCTCTCTCTCTCTCTCTCTCTCTCCTCTCTCTCTCTCTCTCTCTCCTTGCCCCGCCTCCATGCCCCCATCCCCTATGGCCTCCACCTCTCTTTAATGTTCTCTCTCTCTTCTATCTATCGTCTCTCTCTCTCTTCATTCTATCATCATTTCTCTCTCTAATTGTCTTCTCTCACTTTTAACCGGAACATTTTAGTAAATTGACTTATTTTTTAACATTTTTTATATGATAGTAGAATATTTCTCAAATTCTAATCATTGACTAACTACATGAATATAACATATTAATTTTTTATATTATAGAGGTATGGAGAATATTATTGCAAATTTGAAAATATACATATGAATATGGTAAATTATAATAATATATATTTCTAATAATTTAAAGAAAAAATTAATTACGGGTCCTTGGTAGTAGGTGGATTTATTTTCTAGTCTCTGTTAGAAAATATGTCCCAAGTAGTCGTACCTTTTAGTGGACTTAATTTAATAATCAGTCCTTAGAAGACAGTTTCCATAATTTATTGTACTTTCCATTTTACCCTTCCATATAATTAATGTGTACCTTGATTCCTTATCATTAGGTATGTATAGCCACTGTATTTATACCTTAACTGATTTTCTCGTCTACTTTAACCAACTTCTTCGTCTACTTTAACTGGGTTCTTCATCTTCTTTAACTTATCCTTTGCATTATTATTATTTGTTCTTGTACTTTAACCAGATTTTTCTTATACTTCAACTTACATAAAGTGTTACTTTAATGCATTCATAGGTGTACTTTACCAGAGAAGTTTCCCTTCTCTGTTACTTCAAACATTTATGCATCTCACAGTAAGACGAAGTGTTTATTATCTATACTATTATAATAAACTCAGTCTTAGAAGTACACTTGGCAGCACCAGAATGTTTTGATTCTCACCACTATTCAAACTCAAATAGAATGCAACGATTCCTCCTTCCTTAATTGATTTTTTGCACATAATTTTTTTAAAATATGAACAGTTATGAACAATAGATTTAAGCTTTTTTCTATTTTTCTATTTTTATGTAAATTTGTTTTAAAAAATCTGATTGGATAACATTTGGTTTTTTATTTAATATGTTTAATAATATAAAAAAGATAACATAAATGTTGTTATTTTATATTTGTTACTGTAGCAGTTACAATAAACTACTAAATGACTATAGATTTAAGTTATTTCTATTTTTTCTGTCTTTGTTTAATTTTCTGATTGGATAATATTAGGTTTTTTATTTTATAAATTTTAATATAAAAAAGATAATATAAATATTGTTATTTTATATTTGTTACTGTAGCAGTTATAGTAACGCTACTAAAAATAGTGTAATGCTAAAAGATAAAAGTACACTTCCCATCTATACTATTATTATAAAACTCAGTCTTAGACGTACATGTGGCAGCACCAGAATTATTTTGTTTCCCGCTCAAACTGAGATATGGAGTCTTGGTGTTGCCACGTGGCAGCACCAGAATATTCATATTTTTTAAAAAACTCACAAATACATCTCCTCCTTTAACATAGCTATTAAGAAGGTAAGTCTCCTACTTAAAACCGTCAAAAAATTTTATTAAATCGACATACTAAATCTTGCTAAATATTGCACATAAATTTGAAAACACGAAAGCCTCAACCAGCTGCCATAAAATTTTGCTCACACCGATTTCTATCTTGCCAAAAATTATTCTTGCCAAACACCGATTTCTTTCTTGCCAAACACCGATTTCTTCACATAGGGGATTTATGGAGGGGTAGGCTATGAACAAATCTACCCTACTCCTTCTCTCCCACCGGAACTGGTGGAGCAGGTGCCCAAGCATGGACTGCACCATGTTGATCCCCAGCTGCGCACCGGGACACACCCGCCTTCCCGCCCCAAACGGCAGTAGCCGGAAGTCGTGGCCTTTCATGTCCACGTCCTCATCGGCAAACCGTTCGGGCCGGAACTCCAACGGGTCCTTCCACACCGCCGAGTTGCGGGCGATGGCCCACACGTTCACCAGCACGTTGGAGCCCTTGGGCACGTCGTAGCCGGCGAGCTTGACGTCGGCGTTGGCCCTGTGCGGAAGCATCAGCGGCGTCGGCGGGTGCAGCCGCAGGGCCTCCTTGGCGACCCACTGCAGGTAGGGGAGGTCACTCACTCCATTTCATGCATGTTCCTCCTGTGTCTCCTCCCCATCTCCACCAGTCCTCACGGCAACAGAAAGATGCAGACTCTTGGGAGCGTGGTGGAAGAGTACACCGCCCATCCAAGATCCACGTCCGCCGTCGCTTCTCGACTCCTCCCCCGCCCGCCTCCACAATCTCATCGCCTCCTCCCTCCGCCCCGCCATCTTCTCCCCCTCCTCCCTGCACGGAGCCCATGCGCGCAGTAGCACTGTAGTTTGCTACAGTAATGAATAGTAGATTCACACTTTATCCGTTTTTACGTTTTTTTTAATTTGTTTTTTTAAAATCTGATTAGATAACATTAGATTTTTTATTTTAAAATATTTTTCAACATAAAAATTATAACATAAATAATATTATTTTTTAAAAAGTTACTGTAGCAATTCCAATGTCCTGCTGCTAACTTCTTGCCATTTTTTTTGGCTTTTAAATATGGTGTTGGAAAACAACCGGGCCGATTTGATATTTCACATGCAAAATATCGGAAATTTGAATCTTACATTTCATATTTGTTACTGTAACATATCTTAATTTCAATTGTTTTAAACAAATCTGATTGACTTATTTTGTTTTAGCCATTATTTTAGATTACATATCTAAGTGTGTTGATTTTTTCAAACTTCTATGCAGACATATAGGCAACTACTTTTTTGCGTTTATCTTAGGCAACATTACAAAGCCAACGATAAGGTAAGTATGTGTTACGTCATAGTTATGCAGAAAAGTATCCCGTTTTTCACCATGTTTACTGTTAAATTTTTCCAACATGCAGGGTCATACAGGCAACTATTTTTTGGAATTTATCGTAGGCAACGCTACAAGCATATTAACAGGTAAGTTACGATTCTTTTTTTATATTTGCATACATACCTTAACTATCATATTCACAACATGCATACCTTATTTTTTATAAGCGTTTTCTTTTTTATCAGCATCCTTCTCGCTCACTGTAGTGTCAAAGACATATAAGCTTACCTGTTGCCAATTGAGCGGCGTTGCAAAGCCAAAGGTAAGGTAAGTATGTGTTACGTCATGTCTGTATGTATATATATCACTATATTATTCACACCATGCATATTCACTATTTATTAAAATAGTGACACTTCCAAAATTAATTTTAAATTATCTATCTTTTTTTAAATCTGATTAGATTTACTTATATTTTTTATTTTAAAGTATTTTTAATATAAAAATTATAACATAAATAATATTATTTTTAAAAATCTACTGTAGCAATTCCAATGTCCTGCTGCTAAACTTCTTGCCGTTTTTTTTTTTGCTTTTAAATATGGTGTTGGAAAACAACCGGGCCGATTTGATATTTCACATGCAAAAATATCGGAAATAAAAATGTTTACATCTCATATTTGTTAGTGTAACATAATATAATTTCAATTGTTTTAAATAAATCCGATTGACTTATTTTCTTTTAGACATTATTTTAGATTACATATCTAAGTGTGTTAATTTTATCAATCTTCTATGCAGACATATTTTTTCACATGCAAAAATATTGGAAATTTGAATCTTACATCTCATAGAAGTTACTGTAAAGATACACTTTCAGTAAATGGGAAAAGAAAGAAAAATGTACCTTAAATTTTTACCTCAACATGTTATAGTTTACCATTCATGTGCTCTTTTCTCATAATCTAATTAGTGAGTATTTCAATTTAAAAGAATGAGTGATCAACAAGCTAGCATAGATCATACGAGTCAAGGAAGAAAATATGATTACTGAAATATTTTTAAAAAATATCATTACATATTTTAAGATGTATAAATATATTTTAAAATTTTATATTTAACAACGAACCGTGCATCGCACGGGCATAGAACTAGTTTGTTCTATTCATTCCATTCATACCGCCAAAAGTTCTCCTGCAAAACTTGGCATGTTTGTACTGCGTCAAAAAATTTTAAAATTTAAGTTGAAAATCCTTGCAAAATATGGCAGGATTATACAAACATGGATTGTCCAAAAATTTATTCAGAAATCTAATTAGCAAAACTACTATTTATGTACTGCCAAAACTTGGCATGATTGTACTGCGCAAAAAATTTATGTACTGATAAAAGTACACTTCCCATTTGTTTTATTCATACTGCCAAAAGTTCGCCTGCAAAACTTGGCATGTTTGTACTGCGCCAATTTTTTTTTAAATTTAAGTTGAAAATCTTTGCAAAATATGACAGGATTATACAAACATGGATTGTCCAAAAAATTATTCAGAAATCTAATTAGTAAAACTACTACTGCCAAAACTTGGCATGATTGTAATTCGCCAATTTTTTTTTAAAATTTAATATAAAAAATAACATAAAATTGTATTTTTATAGCAGTTACTGTAGCAGTCACAATAACGCTACTAAATTACTGTAGCACTACTCACTGTACATTAATGTTTTTTCATTTTTTTAAATATAAAAAAATGCTACTCACTGTAGTGCTACTAATTTACATAAATATGTTTTTACATATTTATGTATTTATGCAGAACAGTATCTCATTTATAAACTTACCCTCTATCAAATGAACCAATCTTTCATGTGGATTTTTTTAATGATGTTATTTACTTTAACACTATATATATTTTTTAAGTCTCTTATGACGTTCTTAGATAAGTTGTTTTATTTTAATTTTTTACATCATTTTTTAAAAAAAATATGTCAATAAAATATTACTAAAATATGTTTTTACAAATATCATTATATATATATTTTTTAAGATATATAAATATATATTAAATATTTAAAATTTAAAATTTCCGTGCAATGCACGGGCATAGAACTAGTTTTAACAGTTTACAAGTTCACTTTAACCTTCCATGTTACACAATTTATCACATATATAACTATTGTATAGTTTTAAGATACGAGTTCGAAGTCATTAAAGTATGTGTGATGATAATTTAAAATGTATGAGGCTTAAAATCACCGCCGATATGATTTAAAGTATAAGTTTGAAAGTGTTAAAGTAAGATTTTGAAGTTGTTAAAGTATGTGTAATTGTGAGTTAAAATGTATGAGACTTAAAACTATTGCTGACATAACTTAAAGTCTAATTTTGAGGCAGTAAAGTAAAAGGTTGAAGGCATTAAAATAAGAGTTTGAGGTCGTTAAAATATTTGTGATAGTGAGTTCAAGTGTTTGGAACTTAAAGTCATTATTGACATAATTTAAAGTCTATGTTCGAAGGCGTTAAAATAAGAGTTCGAAATCGTTAAAGTATGTGCGATGGTATGTTAAAGTAAATCACTGTTGACATAATTTAAAATCTAAGTTCAAATACATTAAATTAAGAGTTTCGAAGATGTTAAAGTAATAGTTTTTTGTTGTTAAATATGTGTGACGATTAGTTAAAATGTGTGGGATTTAAAGTCATTACTAACGTGACTTAAAGTCTAAGTCCTAAAGCGTTAAAGTAAGAGTTCAGAGTTGTTAAAGTATGTGTGATGTTGAGTAAAAGTGTGTGAGACTTAAAGTAACTATTGACATAAATTAAAGACTAAGTTTGAAAATAATAAAATAAAAATTTGAAGGTGTTAAAATAAGAGTTCAATATCCTTAAAATATGTGTGACAGTTGTTGAACCACTCAAATCCTTGTATCTCTTTGTGATTGTCTTGTTTGATTGCTGCTTATTATTTGTTCATTGCATTTAAATACTAACTAACACTTCCAAATCAAAATTTTTATTTTAAGTGTTAATTATTACAGCACTAATTCAACCCTTCTTCTACTGTGCAGTCGTGGGTGAACAACGATGAATTAAAATGTGTGGGACTTAAAATCATTGTTAACATAACTTAAAATCGAAGTTCTAAGATATTAAAATAAGAGTTTGAAATTGTTAAAATATATGTGACGTGAGTTAAAGTATGTAAAATTTAAAGTAACTATTGATATGATTTAAAACTTAAGTTCAAAGGTGTTAAATACGAGTTAAAATTTTTAAAAAAGAATTACTATTCACAATAAGAAAATGAAAAATGTTATTCAGAAATCGTTCAACGTAGATCCCAATAAAATAGAGATAAAAAATCAACACCCCGTAAAAAAAAATCTGAACTTTTTTCACATAAATATTTCTAACAAAGACCTACATTTAAGATATTCTCACTAAAAAAGATGTGTAATTATTTTTTTCTACGTAGATATAAAAATATGAGTTTTTCATTTATTTTGTCGCGTCACGCGTGCGGCTTTTCCTACTTCTCCCGAAGAATTCACACGGAAGAGTCGCACAAGACACATGCTTCTCCTCGGTGGGCACCTTTTATAACTCCGCTTTGAGAACTCTCTAGAAACCCGGGCGGTCCCAATTATTCATAGAAACGTGCTCGTCAACTCTCCCTCCCTCGCTTCCACCCCCGCCTCTCCCTCGCATATATACCTCCCGCCCCCGTCCACGGCGAAAACGACGACGGAGGCCTGCGCTAGGGGGCAGCGGGATGGCGGCAGATCTGAAATTGAGGGCGAAGGAGGCGTTCGTCGACGACAACTTCGAGCTCGCCGTCGAGCTCTACACGCAGGCCCTGGACATGGATCCCAACAACGCCGATCTCTTCGCCGACCGGGCCCAGGCCAACATCAAGCTCAAGAACTTCACTGGTGCGCCTTTTCGCCGCCGTTTCCGAGAGCTCTCGTCTTGAATCCTAGTAGGGTTTCGGGTTTTTGTAGGGAGGATCTTGCGCTTCTTCTATTTTATTGTTCTGTTGCTCGTTCGTGCGTTTAACTTTTCCCGTGTTTGTTCGTAAGAAGATTTGGGCGGCAAGTATGGGTTTTGAGAGTTGAGTTTAGGTGGATTCTAATTTGTAAGCCGCGGAACTTCGTAGTATTCTTTTTTCCTCCCTTGTGCTGTCGTGCGCTGTTGGCGAGTTGACATTGGGGCGGAGAAGGCAATACTTATGCTGGATTTCATAACGTCTCTTCCTGCGGGTTTACCTATGTGCTTCTTTGCTGCTGATTTACACTCACTTTCGTGTACTGGGCAGAGGCTGTTGCTGATGCAAGTAGAGCTATTGAGTTGGACCCTTCGATGTCAAAGGCATATCTGCGCAAGGGGTCTGTTCTTTATGCCACTCGTACTTGATAGTATTGATTTTCATAGTTACTATTGATGTATTCACTTTATAACACAATTTCCTTCGGTGGTTGAGTTACTAGTTTTCGGAGTGTAAGAAAGATTGTCTCCTTTTCCCCCAGATGCTGGTATTGTGATTTGTTTTGAAGCGTATTGTTGATGCTGTTTTACAACTTCCTTTTTCGTAGATACTTATCTAGAATACGTAGAGATTGAGTTTTTAAACCTTATTGACCATATTGTTTCCTTCAAGTACCATTACTTACGAGACAGTTATTTATTCTTAGATCAACCCAATTTCAACAGTAGAAATCCACGTGAATATTCATTGTATATCTTTAGCAGTGACATTTATCAGCAATATATTTGGCTCCAGGTTGCAATTAATTAATGGCAGCTGAAATTCTCTTGCATTCAGAAATGATTTTATTGCTATACACCTATGACTATACATGTTCATTCTTACATTGTTGAGGTGTGCTTTTTTGAGAAATTGGATATGTATTATTGAGATTTATAGGCAGGTTTGATGTGCATTCACTTATTCTAAATAACCTAAACATCATTGTTACCCCATGGATACAATATATACTGATCTATGGTTTCTTTTAGAAAAGTTAAGTGAAAGTGGCTGCAGAGGCACTAGTGCTACATGCTTATGAATGCAAGTATGTTTTATGTTCCCTCATTTTGTCGCTCCCTTAATAAGATTTAGCTTCATTTTCTCAGCAGTATTATGGTTATCATCATGCATTATTTCATCAGTTAGCATGCATCTACATTAAGAGTAGACATCTTCTCCCCGCAAGTGGTACAAGAGAGTTTACATACCAATTTTCATTAATTTGTCTTAGCTTGTGACTTAGTTCCTGGTTATTCCCCTTCCATTTTTTTTATAAATTGAGTGAAGAATCATAAGAATAACTTTGTGCATGGTCACATACCCAATACCTCTTCTGATATTTATTTCACATGTTGTAACTTATTCTATTCCTGCACTATGAGAGATTATAATGGTTATATTCTACCAAAGCAATGGATAAAATGTCCAGCCTGATGGTGTGATTCTCATTATCATCACCATGAAACATTATCCCATCAATTTGTATCAGGTTGCTTGAGTTAGTATGAGAAGGGGAATATAATCATATGTCAGGTTGTTATTGAGAAATTGAATTGGTTTAAGGTTTTCCTAAGATGTTATGCTTCAACACAAACCACACTATGGATCGTGCTATGAAGTATTTACTCAGTTGAGACATTTATAATCAAAGATATATTACTCTAAGGCACTTGTTATTTGTAATGAACTTACTGGTTGAAACATTTATAATCAAAGATGTATAGCTCTAAGGCACTTGATATTTGTAATGAACTTATTGGTTGATTGGCTTTATCTTAGAAATTCTTGTTTGAGAAATCTATCCTGTAAATAGATAGAGGATTATGGCCATCTCCAAGGCCTTAAAAAAATAGATAGAACATTAAGGTGAGTTGACCTAACCTTGTAAGTAATGAATATACACATTTGTTGATCTTGGACCGCCAAATTTCAGGACAGCAAGTACTTGTCCTTGTCAATCCATTTGGTAAACAGGATCATGTTAGGCTGGGTTCAATTTAGATAGACATATTAAATTCAAACACACATTTTCAGTGTGAGTTTCATGTTTGACAGTTTAAGTTAGACTTGTGAGTCCTACCTTGGAAAGATGTTGGGCTGATGGTTTCTTGTTTGCTGTTGGTGGGAGAATGAAGAGATACTGATCTCTGTTCAATGTTCATTGTATTCTAGAAACTCTGGCTTGTCTTGATGACTGTTTTTTTTCGTTTAGATGTGGGTTTCTCTTGTGGTAGTTATGTATGCATATATGTTCCTACAGTTACCATGATATCTAGATGCTTTCTTACATATTCTGTGTATATGCTAATGTAGATTACTTTGTATTGTGACTCCCTTTGTTTCATGGTTATGTTCCAAATTCATTTGGCAACTCTGACCCTAAAGACAATGGGGAAATTTTAAGTTAATCTAATCTTTTGGTGGACAGCACTGCTTGCATCAATCTGGAAGAGTATCAGACTGCAAAAACTGCTCTTGAGGCGGGCATGGCTTTGGCACCAGGAGATTCAAGATTCACTAGATTTATTAAAGTCTGTGATGAACGAATTGCAGGTATCTTTGCTCATAAGTTTCAGCTTTTCTTATGCAACCACATGATATTGTGATTGGAACATATCATCATCATCATCATCTTATCCCATGATTGGAACATATCTGATAATGAAATAAACCTAAAATGTGAAATCTTGCCCTTGCTAAACCTGCATGTTCATGTGAAACTGTGAAAATAAATTCTCGCCACTTCCTGATGATTGTTTAAATTAGCTACCAGATCTTCACATTCTCATGGAACTGTGCTATCAACCTTTAAGATCTTTATTAATATCCCTCCTCTGCACCAGTTAGAAGTTGAATAGGGATGGTTTGCATGCCTGGGGTATTTTGTTAGCATCTTTAAATTGCATATTTATCCTGTCTCAGATTTCTATATTCTGGCACCACTTGTTGTAGATGCAAGGTGTGAGAAGATGTCTTCAGCCCTTGGTGAGAGAGATCTCAGAGAATTCTTGAGATCGCTACTTTTACTTTCAGTGGAATAGCACTTTTGGTGGAAGTAGATGTAGAAATCTGACTTTGAAACATTAAGGGTGCATTCTGAAAAGAATATGGATCCTGTTACCTTTGGAGTCTGTCATTTGACGGACTAATCAGAGATATCTCAATATTGAGACTCCTTTTGCAAGTAGATGTAGACAAAATATATGAAGTGTACTAATAATTTTTGTGTACTGGAGGTGCAGAGTAGGAATATGGTAGCTACACTAACAAAGCAGCTGCTTACGCATATTGAAAGTTTCTTTCTAGTGGATCCGACACTCGGGGCTGGGCTAGGCTATTGGTTGAGGCTAAATGGAATAACCTATGTTTTATGACAAATTAATACATAGATACAAACCCACATATATCACAAATACAAATAGATACAAACACACATATACACACACAAATACACCCTGCATCTTTGTAACAGAAGAACGCCGAATGTGCAGTAATGAGGAGGGAGCATCCTGTGCAACACCAGAAGAGGGGAGGGACAGCCGGGGGGGGGGATGGAGGTGTAAGGCGGAGGGGCAGTGGGGGCCGGCTGAGGAATGCTGGAATAGGGGAGGGAGAGGGAAGGTGAGTGAGCTTTGAGGGGGAGAGAGACTGTCGGCAGGGGTAGTGGGGAAGGGGGTCTACCTGAGGAATGCTGGAAGAGTGCAGGGAGAGGAAGGGAGCGAGCTTGAGGGAGAGAGGGAGCGAGCGAGGGAGGAATCCTGAGGGAGTGAGGTTGAGGGAGAGAGGAAGTGCCGGAGGAGAGCTTACCTTGACTGCCTATGGCACTCCAGAAGAGAGGACGGAGGGAGGGAACACTATATGGGAGATGATGAGGCACGATGGCGTAAGGTGTCAGGTCTAGTGTTCTCAAATTGAAAAAAAGGTGGAGAGCTATTATTATTTAGAAGGAATTTACTATGCGGTAGAATTCTTTCCCAAAAATTAGGGAAGCAACCACCAAATGTGGTAAAGTGGGTTACATGTTCCTATTTTTCAGTTTGAGAGAAAGGGGAAAAAAAACAACTGTTGAATCTGGAGAAAATACTGGGATTTAAACAAAGGCCTGGCGATAAATCTGCCCAGAAAAGTGCAGAGTTTCGGGAGAAATCTCCGGACTCGTCCCATTTCGAACACATAAGATAAACGGGTTCGAATGCATGTTTTATTCCGATTCAATTTGGATGATATGTTAAATGTGATGTTCGATAACCCGGCAGGCCAAGGCGCATACCCCTCTGCCGGGCAAGGTCAATGTCATCCCCGGTTTGGTGTAATATACGCGTCGTGTATGTGTCCGGACGGATAAACCGACGGCGTTCGAAGACAGAACAAATGGAGCTCCAAACGAACTTCGAACGGCGTCAAACGGGCAAGAAAAGAGCCTGGGGGCCCACCTTTATACCGTGGGCCGGCTGAACCCCCCGCGAGATGGTTTGTGCGCTGAACCACCCCTTGCGGGGTGGTTCCTGTGCCAGACCATCCCCTGCGGGGTGGTTCCTGCGCAGGGACCCCCTGGTTCCGGCGCCGGACCATCCCTGCGGGGTGGTTTCTGCGAGTTCTGGCGCAGGAACCCACCCCCCCCCCCCCCCCCCGTAGGGGGTTTCGTCTGTCGTATAGGGGGTAAGGGCCTTGAAGAAAGGGATCCGGATCCAAGAGATTTTTTTTTTCTGAGCAGAGAGCTTTTGGAGTTCATCTGGAGAAGGGAGCTGGGAGAGTACCTCGTGGTGTTCTCCCACCCTCTGTGCGCCTGTTATTCTTTGCCTGTGCTCTGGTGAAAAACCGTTGGTAAAAGAAAGCACCGCATGTCTATGTATTGACCATGCTCCTTTTGTAAATAAGTCATTCCATGTTCTAAAATAACACGCGTGTGAAGACATGTGATTGTAAATGCTTAATGGTGGCACATATACCCCATTAAGGACATATATACAAATGTGATGACAATATTTGCGGATAATCGTGGATGTCCAAAATACTCTTCATAATCTCTTGATATCGGCAAGGTCTTTTAACAAATGTATTGTATCAAAGGTCTTCGAGTTTTCACTCAATGTAAATAAAACACCGACTCCGGTCGGTGGGGAATGGTCCAGTACACGACCACCTCAATCGCCCGATAAAACGGACGCATGCGGAATATATACATGTAAATGTTCGAGGGCTTAGGGTCTATACCCGATACACCTCATAAATATCAAACTTTGTCTGTTTATTTTAAACAGTCTGGCATGCCCATGCATAGATACATATGCACCCACATATATTTTTCGTCCAAAATGCACAAGATAGATAGACAAATACACGTCTATCCTCTCCGCGTTCCACAACAACCAAACACCTTATAAGACTAGAAAGGGTTATGAGCCTAATTTCCAGCTTTAGATTTAAACAGGAGACAAGCACATTGCCCTTGTCCCCTCTTTTCTCTCTCTTCCATCTTTACTCTTGCTCATGTCGTATATTGTCAAGTTGACTTGAATTATTGCACTCTTGAGAGAGGACATTAATCTGTGATATATCTATTAACTTGCTTTCTAGAGAATCTGATGAAAATTATAGTATTAACTTGTTTATATTTCTGCAGAAGAGACTGGTGTTATACCTGCAAAGGTATTGAACACAGAACCTAGTGTACCTGCTCCATCTGAAACAATTACTGAAATTGCAAACCTGGAGACATCACCAGCTGTAGCACCAGTTAAGTTGAAGTATAGGTAACTTTCTACTTTGCATCCTCATCGCCATATGCCTCCTTTATCAGTCTGGGGGAGTTGAAAACCAAAGAAAGATTGATAGATATGCATTTATAATCTTGGAAACCATTTGTTATATTGTTAAATTACCTAATTTGTTGGACATGATCTTTAGCAATTACTATTAAGTACAACATCTGTAGTTTCATGTAAAGGAAACAATGACATGTGCTTAGTCATCCATATTTTTCACATCCTGCATATACAAATATTGGTGTGTAAGTGTGTCTTCGTGACTATCTATGCTTTATATGGCCATTTGCATTCTCAGGAGTTCTATATCTTAATGAAAGGCCTGTGTGAATGCACTTATGGTTATCGTGAACTTGTTATATATATATATATATATAAAGGAGAGAAGGGTTGTACATGTGTAGTAAAGTCCCTTTACAAAAAGGAATCCATACCAAGGTGGTGTCCCCCCCCCCCCCCCCAAAACTCCCCAAAAGCAAAAAGAGCGAGTAGTTATGGACATCCTCTGTACATAGATGCTTGTTTAGACCAGAAACACACCCTATCTTTCAAAAAACAAAAGAGACTCTTCCTTCCTCACTTCCCTCCTAAACAACCTATTATTCCTTGTAGACCACAAATCCCAAAGAGTGGTATGCAGGATGAGCCACCAAATAATTTTATTGCACTTCTGAGTCCATGGCCTTTGCCATTTAGAGAACAAATGTAGAACCCTCACGCACTAGGGCAGAGATAGCTGAAAACACTGCCCAATCCTCTCCCAAATACCTGGCTAAAGAGCAGCCTACAAAAGGTGGTCCACATCTTCCTCTACATCTCTGCACAAGCTACACACAATAGCGATAATGATGAAGAAAGTGTGCCAACTTGTCGCAGGTTGGCAACCTATCGTGGGAGATCCTCTACATCAGCACCTTGACTTTGAGAGGGCTTCTAGAAGTTTAAGTAGAATCTAAGGGGGCATGTCCGAACCCCCATTTGAAATGATACTATATGTGGAGCTAACTGAAAACCTGCCATCCCTCCATCTCCAACACCAAGAATCCCTCCTATCCAAAACTGGCTATGAAACTAGGAGGAGGGATAGAAGCTTTTCTACTTCACCTGTCTCCTTCAAAGAAAGAGAGGTGCCCAAGTGCCGCCGGACAGCTCAAAATCGAAAACTTGATCCACTGTAGCTGAGGGAAGCCTGGAAAGAGCAAACAGAGAGGGGAAGGTGTCCTTGAGAGTGAGATCTCCACACCATATGACCAGCTGGAACATGCAAGTATTACCATTCCCCAAATTCACCCTCACACTGGCTTTGAGAAAATCAACAGATTGAAGGATGCCCTCCAAATGGTAGAGTCATTGTAGACCCTAGGTGGAAAAAGATTCTAAACTCTAAACGAATGGTAGTGTTTTTGAATGATGACCTGCTGCCACAACCCCCTTCCTCCGTCCCAATTCTCCATAGCCACTTGCATAAAAGAGCAAGGTTGAAACACTTAAAATTCTTGATGCCCAGCCCACTTGCTTTCTTGCTTTGACATATTCTACCCAAGTGATATCATGCCACCCTTTAGCAGCAGCTCCACTTCCTTGCCAGAAAAATTAGCCTAAATGGAGTCCAATTTATTAGCCGCCATCTTCAGAATTCTAAAAATTGACGTGAAATATAAGGGTAGGCTGTCCAACACTGATCTACAAAACTAGCCTCCCTCCATATAAGAGTAGCCTTGCCTTCCATCTTGCAAGCCTACTCTCAAATCTGTGAATTACTCCCTGCCAGTCTCTACAATGAATGGGCTCTGAGGGAAAGCGGGAGCCCTAGGTATGTGAAGGGGAATCTCCCAATCTGACATCCAAATAAGCGGGCTGCTTTACTAGTACCTTGTTCGTGCAAATTGATCCCACCATAGGACTCTTATTGTAATCGATCTTAGGCCCAAAAATGTTTTGGAACACCTTGAGCATCAACCTGGCATCTACCAACTGTTGAACCTCATCAGCTAAAAAAATGGTAATCGGTATACTACAAAAGCATACTACAGGTGAGTGATGACTACAACAGAATGCCCTGCTTGATCCCCGTCCATTGCTGCTGCCTCCTCCCCTCCTTTGTCATCCGCTCCTGTCCTCCTGTTGGACTTTCTCTTCTTTGCTTCCCTCACTAGAGCAACAAGCCATCTTTTTTGAATTAGGTTGAGAGAGCCCCTAATGCCCATTTTCTAACCCCTCATATGAGACCCCCAGCTTAGCCGCCATTTCTCTCATATATGCTTCTGTAATTCTCTCTACAAATCCCATCATCATCTCTTTTGCCATGGCTTTCCCAGGAATCCCCTCCTTCCCCCTCCTTGTCAGAAAGCTCTTTGATGCGGGACAGAGTAGGGGACAGCGGAAGAAGAGGAAAAATAGCTGGAGTCTCACCGGAGAAGAGATAGAAGGTGGGGGTGTAGACTTCGCGCCCTCCCCTTCACAGGGACCACCTTGGGGTGGGGGCTTCTTCTCAAAGCTCCTTCCTCTCCATCGCAGAGAACAAGCAGAATTCTTCTTTCATTCAATTAATCAAGCAACTATCTCAAAATAGAGCCATACATGTGTTTATATAGGTTTGGGTTATTCCCAACCCTAATGGACTTCAAATTAAAGATAGACTTCTATGCCTAATAAAACTTATCATATTAGAAACCTACAGAGAAAAAATACAGAATCCTACCCAAATACAACTACTCAAATAAAGAAATGCAAAAATACATAATAAAAACTAAATGGACTCTAATTTGACTCTTTTTGGTCTACTTTACCCTTGGACTTTAAAATAGTGCGAAAATACACAAAACAAATTACAGAAAAATAAGAAATCTCCAAATGGGTCCCAAATGGGCCTAAACCATTGCTTCAGCTTCTCGCTCCCCATCACTCTTCCCTGGAGAAAGTGACATCCTGCAGTTCTACCACCCCTTCTTCTGCCCCTGTATCTTCCCTCTGGATACCCCCTGGAGCGGCCCTGCTGGAGCCCGTGTCTTCTCCCACCGGCCGCCATGGAGCTTCAGCATTTGCCACAGCCTCATCTGGAGAGAGGCGTCGGTGACGGTCCACCTGTGGAGCAGCCTCCCAATCATCCTCGCTTGGGCCACGCCTCCCTGGGACAGAGAGGGGTGCGCACGCCGCAACTGCCTGTTGATGAAGAGAGTAGCCATTGAGAAAGGCAAAGCTGCGACCCCCCCTCCCCCCCCCCCCCCCAAAAAAAAGAAGAAGAAGAAGAAGAAGAGGAAGAAGAAAAATACACACACGCACGCATAAAGCCTCTACCATTCTCTTAGTGACCTCCTCTACTGATCCTTGCACCACTGACACATGGAGGCTCTGGTGGAGTTAGTCTGCCCTTTTGGCCAGGCTTTCTGCTGGGACCTCCCCTGCATCCGTGCAGCTCAAGCTCCCCGAACCAGGTTGTCCCTTCTTCATAGAGCCCCTGACCGCCTCCACATAAGTCCTGCTCTGGTGATTGACATGGCCCCTCCGCCGGCGCCCAAAACAGGTCGGGACTCTCCCGATGCTGAAGTGGGGTGCTCCTATGGTGGCTGCTGCCCCCCAGAGGGATGCTGTTCTCCCCAGTGGCCCACACCATACCCAGATCTTTGCTCTCTAGAAAGTCTAGAGAGAGAAAAAGTCTTATTTTTCTTGTTTCTTTTCTATGAACTTGTTCTATTTATAACCTTAGTTTAGATAAATAAAAATAGATTTATCCTAAACTCAGTTGAGTTTATCATAAAGTCAGTCTTCCCAAAAATTCATTTTCCATAAACCTACTTTGAGTTGGTTTATGGTGGAGACTCTTCCTATAAACAGAGTTTGACATAAACTCACTTACGTTTATGGAAAACTTGAATTACGGGTTAATACGAAATGTGTTTATGATAAATATGTTTGTTATAAACATGTTTATGATAAATCTATTCATGTTTCTATGATAAACCTATTCGTGTTTATGATTGATTTTACTGTGCTTCTGTGCTTTGTGAAACACATGCTGGAACAAAGTTCTTCATGCAATTAGGATGCAAATTCTAACTCTTTCTTATACTGTTTGCACTGGTGAGAAGCTAGCCATCAAGTTACATTAGTGTTAATTTCTTCTAGGGCTGACTTAGCTGTGTGACTGATGCTGGGTATGCAGACATGACTATTACAATTCTCCAACGGAAGTAGTTTTGACAATATTTGCAAAACGCATACCATCTGAAAATGTGCATATTGACTTTGGTGAACAAATCGTAAGCTATTCCTCCATTGTTGATCATGGCTATACTCATTTTAATGTCAATTATTTGCAAATTTTCTTTGGATCAAATGTTGACTGATAACATCATGAATATTTCAGTTGAGTGTTTCCATCGAAGTTCCTGGTGAAGAATCATATCAGTTTCAGCCACGTTTATTTGCAAAGGTACTATGCTATCCTAGAACCTTCTTGCTTGTGGTTGATAATGCACTTGGTAAAGTATACCAGATAAGAAGTACGGACACAGTGAAAATAGATATAAACAAAAGCATTGTTTCCATGTTGTTTCCTCCGAGAGCAGCTATTGGACATGTTTCTGCACTTTCTCATACTTCCTAGTGTGGAGAGCTTAAAGTGGTCTCTATTCTTATTTTGTGGTATTGGTGATTATGTTGCCTTCTTTCTTGGAGTTAGAGTTGGTCTCAGGTCGATAAATGCTGATCCAGCAAGTAAATTATGTAGTGTATGATATGCTTTCTTTCTTTGACAAAACCAATAGAATAATCGGATTCTTAAAATGTGAAATATGTTGGGCAGGTCACTGCTTGTCTGTTCATAGCATTAATCACATAAGTATGCACTGCTGTTCTCCATGCAATGTTTTATGTGGATATTACTATCGATTCGTTTCGTAAACAAATTATTACATCAGTAAGTGGATGTTTCCTTTCTTCTTTTGTTCTTCTACAGAGAATTTACTGCCTAGCGTTCTCAGTTTGTTCCTGTTCTTTTCCTTTTTTAAGTATCTGATATTGGTTATATAATTTTACGTGTTTTGACAATTGTTATGCTCTAAAGAACTTAAGATATAAGCCCGTAAGCTATAGCTCCTCAATGAGTCAAGGGCATTTGCATATATGCCCCTGTTAGAAGTGAAATTCTGTGAAGATTAGATTCATATTTGCACATGAATGTACTGCCTGTCATCTTTTTGCATTAAATATCATGTATGGAGGGTATATATGTTAAGGCTCTGAATAGAAAAAACTGGGATAAGGCTCTGATGATGATGATGGAGGGTATATATGCAAATGCAAACTAGGATGGATTTTCATGAAATATCACTTTTAGCAAGGGCATACATGCAAAAACCTATAAAGGAATATGAACTCTGACCAAATGAAATTTGCTTCCTATGCATTACAAGTTAAAAATTTTGACTTGCAAATGTGCAGTGGATTTTTGCATGTAAAACATAATGTTGCTGATTAAAGAAGCAAACATTCTCAGCTTTCCGAATCACATTTTTGTGATGCATATGACCTTGATTTTTAATTTGCATATGTTAGTAAAAGTAATTTCTATATTATGTATTTTCAAGAGCAAGGGATTTATTTTTGTTGTTTGTTTCACATTTCTTTCCTCATTTGTTCTTCAATAATGTTATTCCTGTTTTCTCTATTAGTTGTTTAGGTTGGTTATTACCACTTCTTGTCTGGTAACATGGTGTCCTTTTTCTGTGATGTTGATGGGTAAAACAGATTGTTCCCAGTAAATGCAGATACATTGTGTTATCCACCAAAATTGAAATCCACCTTTATAAAGCTGATGCTATTACGTGGACATCTTTGGAATATACTAAGGAAAAAGCAGTTCCACAAAAGATTGTTGTCTCATCGGAACCAGGTATGTGATTGTGATTGCTTTTATGATTTTTTCTTCCCCGTAAGAAGCAACCTTAGTCTTTATGATGTTGCATTTATTTTCTTTTTCATCCCGAGTATTCTTAACTGACTCAAGAATTCGGACTTTGTATGCCTATGTATCAAAGCCCTAGGTACGCTTTTGTCCTTATAGCTTTGATGGTTGACGACTTGCTTTCTTATGACAGTTTCACATATGATACTTGACTTGGTTTAATTTTTGATTTTTTGTTTGACATTTTGCTTGTGATACTTTGTTTGCTGGTAACTAACTTCTTCCATATGCAGGCATTCATCTTTCTAGTAACAGTGGTTTGATAATTTGGTTCTCAAATGACTTGTTGCTTATAATGAAAACAGTATCGTAGGAATTATCATGACTAGGTGATAAAGATAACCTGATATGGTTGTAATTCCATAGTTTTCATGCAGCCTGACATGTAGCGATGAGGTGCACCCATTGTTGTTGTTTTCATCAATCAAATCTCAACAAACTGGGGATGAAAACCAGATCCTATCTGACAATTCATTTAGAAATAGGAATCATGAAAGTTACAGAAACATAAAGATCCCAATGGACAAGCACTGGCATTAAAAGAAAGTGGTTAAAACAAAGAAACGTGACACAGTACTCAAGATGCCCTACTGAGATGGTAAGACTTGAGTGCAGTCTCACAAGTAAACTTCCTCCAGGTACTGAATTTGAAAATGATAAAGTTAACACACTCCTTGTATTCTGCAATCCCATTCCAATCTCCTGTCCACCTAAAAACTGTTCTACAGCTCTCAAAAAGTTGAGTTAAAATCATTCTTGAATCTTCTCTCATTTCTCTGCTCCCTAGTTGTCCACAGCATTGCTGCAAAGATAGTGAACCATTCATCTTTTGCAGCTCTTGTAGGCTTATTCTGAGTCCACCACTGCATTAAATCATGAACTTCATTAGGAAGCTCATCTCTGAGCTGAAAACACTTGCTAATAACCTCCCAAAGCATCTGATTATGCCACATGGATAGACCAAATGATCTAAAGTTTCTTCAAATATGCTGCAGAAAGCACACTTGTAATCACCAATGCTAAAAATTCTTGACCCTGTCTGAAGTAGATAGCCTTCAATTGGTTATCCCCCATATATATGTTGGTTTTAGTTGGCACTCTCTTAGGCAAAACCATGTAGTGCCAGCATACTCTTAAACCTCCATCATTATGCAATCTTACGTCAGATTTGACCGAGTGCTGTTCATTTTTCTACCATCTCCACACCCTCTGATCCTGTACCAGATTGGTTGTCTTAGCTAGCTCAGTAAGTTCTGCAGTTGTAAGGACTCCAAGGCCTTTATATCTGGGAGATTCCATTTAAGTCGTACAACCCAGTTGCTGAAACCTCCCTATCTATACATGAATTTCATAGCTTTGCCTATAAACATTGACAGCTTGTAGCAATTCTCAGACAATTTAGCCAGAGGTATTGCCGAGTACAAGAGTCTTTCCATTTAGGCATTTTTCCTTCGAATAAACTCATTTTTGCTGACAAATGAATTGAATTCATGGACAAACTCACGTAACTCACTAATCCATAATTTTATTCATAAACAAAACAAAAAAAACCCAATAAAATTTATTTGCCAATGGAAATATGATTTGTAGACGAATTCACTTATCCCACTAACCCTGTCTAATGGATGAATATCATGTCAAAGGCTGAACATCTTGTCATTTTTTGTTCTATGATCCTGAAATTGAATTGAGTAATAAGATATTCATCTACCAACACCTGGCTACCTATGAGCAACTTGAGATGCTATAATCAGATATAAGTCCTTGTGTAGTTATCTACGTATGCTACACTGTGGAACTTGATTTCGCCATCATTTTGATTAAGCAAGTTGTGGCTACGCCATAGATGTAGCTGGTCGCTAAATTTGAGGCAGCATAATGATGCTTGAACTTATTTATTCTATTGAATAAATGATGATATTTGACAATTTTATTTTATTTTTAGGCAGTAGTAGCCCTGTAACACTTGGAGATGCATGTACGCTTCTATCAATGGAGCTCTTTTTTCAGTAGTTCCTAGTTCAACAATGGTTGTCATCTGTTACAAATAGTGGCCTAACAGGATGGCGTCTGCTTTCATTAGAATATCTTTTTTCTTCCCTGACCATAGTTGTCAAGGCGGCCAAGGCATGCTTGGGATCCTTGGGCGCCTCAGCACTTAAGGCACCCAGGATGACGCCAAATCTGGGGATTTCAAGAGTATGTCCCTATATAATATTTATTTCTCTGAAAGTATACAATGCTCATAAAAAATCAATAAAAATATCATAATGTGACAGACATTATTGCAATAACATATCACAAATTTTGAAGAGGGAAAGATTGAAATAATTATATGTAAATGAAATATGAAATGTAAAGTTACCTCATATTTTGCGACGTTCTTCTTAAATCTGCAAATAGTAATAGTACTAACTACTAATTATTTGACTCTGGACAGTGAACAACTCTAGTGACTCTGTTCACACTGTGTTCAGCATCACAGCAAACAGTCATTAGACTGTGTTCAGCCATCAGATGGCTGAACACGGTCTAATGACTGTGTGAACAGAGTCTGCTGCACAGGTTGGTGTGTGTGGAGGGCGAGGGTCTGGCTTGGGGGGGGGGAGGGTAGTGGGGAAGGGGACACTTAACTGCTGGCCGGCCGGGTGGGGGGGGGGGTGTCCGAGAGAGGGAAGTATTTCTGGAGTCTCGAACCAAGATAGAGGGAGAGACCGAGACAGAGAGGGAGAGTATGAAGTTACTCAAAGAAGTGCCACGATGGCCAGAGGTGGCAGTGGCGGCGGCAGCGGTCGTAGCACATTGGGAAGAGCCCTAGATGGGCCTAGAGGGGGAACTCTGAATGGGGTGAGTCGTTCGGGGTGAAGGGTTTGGTGTTCTAAAAGTGGATCCTATTTGGGTAGGGTGGGTCTTTAGACCTTAATGGGTCAAGGCGCCAAAGTGTGCCTAGGCGTGCACCTTGACTGCCTAGGCAGCGCCTTGGAGTGGTTTTTTGGTTTTCAGAAAGTTAGGGTGTTTCTGAGCGAATGGTAAAGCTCTTTCACACCAAGGTGGCGTCACTGCCTTGACAACTATGGTCCTGACAAGGAATACCTGTTTATTTGGGCATTGGTCTGTCTCTCTGCGAGCATTGGTGGAATTCTTTACCTTGATCATGAGGACTGGTCTTTGGTGTTGGATCTACTTGTCCTAGTTTTATCTATAGTGAAGACCTAATTCAGTTTTTGCTTATTAGCTTATTATTTCAAGTGGCAGAAAGATTCCTTTTGGCAAGTTCCATAGGCTTGGGCCACTTTGATAACCTGATAAACTTTGATAACTTCTAGATATCAGACCTGTTAACTTAAAAAGTGATTTGGTAAGGCAGATAGCTTATCAGGACCTTATCTCCATTAAATGTTTATCAGGACCGTATCTCCAATAAATGTTGATAAGTCCTGATCGACTATCTCACTATCTCAGTCGTGATAAGGTTGTCAGTCTTGGTAATCTGCCAAATCAAAAACCTTGCAATCAGATATACCTATCCATTAAGATTTTATCTGTGAATAAACTATCTGTTTATCCTTTAATGTTTTTGCATCATGTTAGTAATTACTTCTGGCAAAACCGGAATGATCTTAATTATTCCTAATGATAGATTTACCGTGAACAAAAGGGAGATTCTTATTGATCGCTCTCGGTCAATTCTAATGCAGTAGAACCGTTCTCAATATTATGTATGTAGTTGAAAGACCATTGGGCTTCCCGAGATTGACATCTTTCTTCTTCTTTGATTGATTGCAGCTTCAGTATCGAACAGACCCACGTATCCGTCTTCAAAGATGAAGGTTGACTGGGATAAGCTGGAAGCCGACGTGAAAAAAGAGGTCCTACTTTTTACCAGATATTTTGCAATTGTTGGGCTTTCGTGTGATGATCAGAAAATCTCAATTTTGCCTTGCCCTCCGCAGGAGAAAGAGGAAAAGCTGGAAGGTGATGCCGCACTGAACAAGCTTTTCCGGGACATATACAGAGATGCGGATGAAGATATGAGGCGTGCCATGCTGAAATCATTTGTATGATCCATAACGCCCGTACAAAGATGATGCTTTTCTATTTCTGTCGGGAGTTTTTCCCCCAACACCTTTTGTGCACCAAAAGTGTAGTTAGCTATTCCTAAGTATCAGCACCCCCCCCCTCTTTCCATGTATGTGTTTGACCAATTTCTCTTCATAACCTTTTTCCAACTTCTTATTGATGGTAACATAGGTGGAATCGAATGGCACAGTGCTGTCCACGAACTGGAAAGAGGTGGGCGGGAAGAAGGTGGACAGTACGCCACCCGACGGAATGCAGCTGAAGAAATGGGAATACTGAAATCCCCAGTTTCACCGGGCTCTGTCTGAGCAGCACCTTGTCCACTTTCATAATTTATGTATTTGGCCGCCGCGAGAGTGAAGCATGCAGTCCTTGTGTGTGGTGTCTTTAACCTTTGAAAGATTTTTCCCCTCCCCCACCTCTTTTGTACGCTAAATTACGTCTTTAGTCATCTCCTGTACCGTGGATTCCATCATCATCATGCGTGCATTGTTTATTACGTTTCTGCAGCGTAGCTGCGACTTCCCTGAACAAAAAGGTCCCCCCCCGGCCAGAACATATCCCGACTTCCGCTGAAAGAGAGATTGTTTGACTATCTTCTGTATGGATGGGCAGTTTATGGTAAAGAGTCATTTGTGACCGAATAGGTTGAATAGTGTCCAGACAGAATAATAAATACTTAGTCTTGGAAAACTGTATGAAGGTAATCGGGTTCTGTTCACTCTTGAAAAGAAATCCAAAACCAGTAATGCAACAAACGGGTTGTCCATTGGTATATATTAGTTATTAGTTGCGAATAACATTATTTTGCCTTCAAAAAAGAAAATGGCATCCCACCGTGGGGCGTGAGCTCCTCAGAGATCGTATCCAATCCCTTGGTAATCTGGACCATGATTTGGCATGCCGAATTGAATCGGTCCGATTTGACCGAATTGGGAGAAATTTGATTCGTTCGATTCCCATCGAGATTCTCATACGAATCGACTCGATTCAGATGAATCAGAAAAATCTCAATTCGTCTCAATTCCCGGATGCATCGAACCTTGATCTGGACTGCTTACTGTTACCCTAATGGTGATCATTGACTGATCGTTTTACCTTTCGAGTGTTTCTATCGAACGTCTCAACGACTCTTCTGGACTTTCAGGCCTACATCGTAAGAACGAGAGTTTTGTATACTAGCATCCAGCACGCCAGCTGATCGGTTGTACATTAGTAGAGTCTAGAACGCTGGAGGGAACCTGAAGTGCATTGGGTCCTTTTCATAATAGACGAAGTCTCAATTCACTCAAGATTAAAAGCCGTTTGGCTGAATGCTAAGCATGTCCTCGTGTTACCACTTTTACGTTTTCTTCTTCGTCTTTGTTTTTTTAAAACCTAACCTAATGGTCAAAGCTTTACAGACGAAGGAAAACTTTCGGAAATAAACGAAGCCAGCAAACATGACTACCAACTTGCCTAATTCTCTACACATTTGCATACAGTTGGACAGGATAGGTAACGGAAGAAAGACCTCCATGACAATATTTTCCTATTCAATTCCATTTTTAAAGAAGACAGATTAGAGTCATTGGCATTTTCATTACCCAAAACTACGTGGAAAATAACTCTTCCTCTAGAACAAGAACTCGGGGTCATAATAGCACGACCTATGGATCCCCACAGACGTGGACGCATCCATGTCATTTGTCCAGTCAAAATTCATTCACCGATACTGTTCATATGAACACCTACGGAGAAACATGAAATAATAGAATAAATGAACAGTTCATATACAATATAAAGAATTCATAAAAGTACGGCAACCATTAAATTCTAAGTTAAAAGTCTAAGTGAAGTTGGACCTCCCTACGGCAAGTATGGCTAGTGAAACTGGAAATATTACAGCCATAATATACAAAATGGCTATAATATGTACAACCACCACCTCGAACTACCCCCCCCAAAAAATGCAAACAAAATCTTTTTTGCAGTTAGCATTGGGCGCCCATTAAACTCGCAATGAACCACCAATATGCTCATTTATCAGACTAGGCTGCTCCATAAGAGATCAAGTAGCATCCGTACCGTCTGGAAGGGGAGAGTGATGTTCTGATGCGCTAGCTCCACTCAGGTCAGCTGAAGCAGATACGGCCGCTGCTGGCTGGCTCGGCTGAAGCATGTAATGGCTCAAGGCCGCAGCGTATGCATTACCTGTTAGACTTCCACGCATACGTCCGGTTGGTCGCCAGCTCTGTTCAGCTGATGCGTCACCAAATCCACTAGTTGCAAGAGCTTCTGACGTCCCCTCTCTCACACCCTGCACCTGCTCCCCACCAGGAAGTCTGCAATTATCGGCAATGCCCTGGAAAGGCACACTTCTGGATGCTTGCATCGCCTGATGCCTCGCCAAGTGTGCTGACTGTTGGGTAGCAATTACTGGACTGCGATTTACCAGTCCACCGGCTACCATGTTAGCAGCACCTTGCGTTGCATGCTGCAGTGGTGTCGAGGAGAAACGTGAAGGTTGAGAACTAACACTTGCAGTTTGATTCATTGTCTGCTGTGTCCATAAGTTGCGGTGCTGCAGCAGGGTACTTTGACCACCTGTTGGAGGTTGCGTACCAAAAGATCCTGCTCCCCTTGGTTGGTTAGTTAGCGACCTTAAGCTGGCGGGATTCTGTGCGGGAATGCCCATAATGTGCTGGGATACTGGATTTAAATGATAATGAGAACTCTGAACATCCCGGTTCTGCATAGAATGTTTTCATAAGGGGAAAAAAAATATGAACAGCTGGCCTGCTGGAATTGCGATTGCTATTTCTCAATCCAATAAGCAAGCAAAGAAATAAATTAGCCTTCTTCAGGTTACTAAATCTACGTCTACTACTACATATCTCCTGCCACAACATTTGTCTTGCTAATGTACCAACACAGTACCTTTTACCCTAGGAACTGACGCATGATAATTGAACATTAAACTTGTTTCTTCATAATTAAGATGCATAAAAGATGTTTGTTGAAAGCAGATCATTTTATTGTCCCTGCCACAATGGCGGAATAGAGCTCATATCTTTAGACCTGCACTCCCAGGCCTGAGCCCAGGCACCAACCCAAACCAATAGATCCACGCTCAGTTAGTAACTCAGTAGCCCAACTTACATTGGTAGAATAAAGCACTATACCTGTCAGTACCATACTGGGAAGAGACTTTGTATGGACATCACCATGAAAATCTAACATGGACTAAATAGACTTACACTTAAACAGAACCTAAATGCTTAAACATATCTTATCACTTTCTGTACAATTAAGTTTTAGAAAGCGGGGGGTTAGAGAAATCTACTAAAAGTTAATTGCAAAATGACCTCCTCCGTACACTCTGTAAAAGACAAATTTTGACGGGGCCATATTTCCTACTTCACAATCTAGATTAGCAAGATACATTAATTGCTGTTATAACATTGGGGAGTAACACTAGCTTTCTACAATGTGGAAAATAGTTGTCGAGGTGACTAAAACCACTAAGTAGTGCTGTAAATAGAATGGGTTGGCTGGTGATGCAAACGAAAACAACACCTGCTTCCATTTGCTATAAGAGTTACTGGAGACAAATGGAAATGAAAATGGGTGTTTCCATTTCCGCATCAACTTCTGGTTTCAAATCTGAAATGAAAACAGAATTGAAGTTTCTGCTTCAGTCATCCATTCTAGATCACCATTTTCATTTAGTTTCAAATTTCAATCACCATTAAGTTAAGAATTTAAAAACTATAAATCTACAAAGCCACAAATTATATGTAAAATCTTACAGCAACTTATTCACAATATAGAATCATGAACTTTGAATTACAAAATTTCTTAGTTTCCCATTCATATCCACTGGATGTGAGATAGATATCATCCAATGGTCTAAACATTATCCATTTACTAGTTACAGTGTAAATACATATTATGTCTATATACATATTATCTACATACACATACATAGGCTACATCCACATGCACGATATCTATATACACATACATAGGTTATATTACATACACATTATCCATATACAAATACAAATAGGTGATATGCTTAGATATATTATAAGATTTCTATGTATACATATGAACATGTATATATGTTACTCATTGGAAAATGAAAATGGATAATCGGATGCAGAAATAACTTCTGATTCCGACCCCCTATAAGCTATCAGAGATCTATTAGTTCCTATAAAGTAAAGGATACTCCTTAGTAGAGTTCTCTATCCATTATGTAAATCGGAAATGGATTGAGTAATTGGAGGTTGGGCATCCATAGAAGACTGCCTTGCTGCTTAGGCGACAAGGTGATGTGCCAACATGAAAGGTAGTTTAATACTACATCTTAGTGAACAGTATCTGACTAGAATAATATTCACTTGTATTTCTTTGACTGGTCAAGTGGTTATGGTACATATTCTTTATGGTTTGACAGTTTATCGGGGGATATTAGATAATGTATGAATGAATGCAGGTCAGTCTTGGTCTTGGGGTAATATCATGTTTCCTGCCTAGGTCCTAGGTCGCAGGTAGAAAAGTTATCTAGATGGGTCAAGATGTTGACTTTGAACCATTTAAAACAAAGGTATTTCTTAATCCTTCCTCTTCAATATAGATTGACACTAAGACATGGGTTCACATCTTTATTTTCGAGACACAAGCAAACTCGGCAGAAAGGGTTTTCATCACTTTGTGACAGAATTAGGGATGAGGATCTACTGTAAAGTGGAGAGAGAGAACACTTTATATATATACACAATAATGCTGGACGTGCAAATACACATCTACATGTTGAAAATATTATTGACATAAAGATCAGATATATAACATAGTGGCACTGCTTATTTTTAATTGATTCTAATAGACCACCATTTGAACATACAGAAATACTTTGAATCCGCCACATGATAAATTTCAAAAAATATCTAATAAAAATCTCATGGTTAATCCAACTAACACGAGGGTACTTTGGTAACAGGATAAGATGCTCCATGGTCTGGCCAAATAGCACCTACTCAGCTTTGGAATGGTGGATAAGGTAAACCATTGGTATCCTGGGTAGCACCTTAACTGGTCAGATACCATATCCAACCCAAACCCTCAGATTGCCTATCCGCACAGTTCAAGGAAAAAAGAATGGGACGATCCAGATGAAGATAAGATTAGGCCAATCTGGCCGATCTGCCGGAAGTCTGGCCAATCTTGGATTGGGCAGATTAAAAAATGTTTTTTTAAAGGAAAAAATAGAAAAAAAGTCAGGAGAAAAGGTATTCAGGATGTATATCCTTTTAAAGTTATACATTATACATATAAAGATGTGTTAATGTATACTGTCATATATCATACATAATATATATTTTTGTATGTAATACTTACATATGTATTTATGGTATATGTAACCATATAAATAAATTTAAACATTCATATATGTCTATAATATATATGTAATCACATACATATATTTAATGTAGAGACATAATTAAAATGCACTTTATGGTATATATATCATATGAATGAACAGTTTATACATGTATGTGTCAGGGTTTACGGTCGACCCGTACCGTGCCTGGGCGCGGGCGAGCCCTAGGCACGGTCAGGTCACCCCCAAGGGGTGACCCGGGTGTGCCGCGGCGGCACGCCGCGGCACACAGCGGACCGGTACGGTCCGGTCCGCTAAGTTTGTTTGTTTGTTTTTTTTCCATATTTCTTTCATGTTCGGTGCATTTAAGTGATCTAAATGATGTCTAATTGAGATGAAATTTTAAACATAAATTAATTAAGAGATGATACAAATTATAGTAATTTTATTTTAATTTTTTAAATTATTTTTTTCGTCAAATAAAAATTGTCCCAAAAATCATTAGGTCGAGTTAATCTCAACATTTGTGCATCAGTGACTCTTGATATTTATATTTTTAGAATCAGTATATTTTTCTAATAATTATGATGACTTCATATTTGACTTTATTTTTAGAACCAAATGTCGTCCCGTTGGAGTGCACAGAAGGTTCGTCGTACCGCGATAAATTATATGTGCACTTAAGAGGTCTAAATGATGTCTAATTGAGATGAAATTTCAAATATAAACTAATTAAGAGATGATACAAATTATAGTAATTATTTTTTAATTTTTTAAATTAATTTTTTGTCAAGTAAAAATTATCTAAAAAATCATTAAGTCGACTTAATCTCAACATCTATGCATCAATAACTCCTAATATTTATATTTTTAAAATCAGTACATTTTTTGAGTAATTATGATGACTTCAAATTTGACTTTATTTTTAGAACCAAATGTCGTCCCGTTGAAGTGCACAGAGGGTTCGTCATACCGCGACAAACTCTGTATGCACTTGAGGTCTAAATGATGTCTAATTGATATGAAATTTCACATATAAGCTAATTAAGAGATGATACAAATTATAGTAATTATATTTTAATTTTTTAAATTAATTTTTTGTCATGTAAAAATTATCCCAAAAATCATTAGGTCGACTTAATCTCAACATTTATGCATCAATAATTCCTGATATTTTATAATTTTAGAATCAGTATATTTTTTTAGTAATTATGATGACTTCAAATTTGACTTTATTTTTGAAACCGAATGTCGTCCAATTGAATTTCACACAATCAAAGATAGTACTAGAATTATATTAATAATATAAAAATATTCTAAATTTAAAGATAATTATGTTTTATATAAGTGATCATGTCTTAGAGCCCGCCATGTTGGTGCGGTGGTCTCCCCCCCTGCCAAATGGAGGGGGGGAGACGGGAGGGCGCGGGATCGATCCCGCGCCCTCTCCTCATTTGTCCCCCTCCCCAACCATCACATTACCGATCAAAAAAAAAAAAAAAAAAGTGATCATGTCTTATGTATAATTTACCGTCTCTTTTAATTTTTTAGTGTCATATTAATATTTTATTATAAATTTTAAGACGTTACAGTTTTATTTTTGTTTGTAGATTATTGTTGTTGATCTAATGGAATACATTGGTCATATTATGAACAACTTTCATGAAGAGCCCAAAGACTGAATCACCCTCGTTCAGACTGTTGAGAGGGTCACACTCATTGCTAATTTGGATCGTGATATGAGAGAGAATGTCAAGAATAATTCATTGTATCTTTAACCACATACCTTCATTTGATATGATTATAATTGGAGCTCGTAGAGGAAGTCATAGGGAACAACTTTCATGAAGAAGCTTTGAAGAGATATGTCCTCGTTTGAGATGTGTAAGGCATGATAATCTTGTATATGTAGATCATAATATGAGAGAGAATGTGAAGAATAATCTGTTATAACTTTAGGCACATACCACAAATTGAGGTGATTCCACTTCGAGGACGAAGCTGAAGAAGAGTAGAACAACTTTGATGAAGACCTCATGAGCATATCAACCTTTTTTCAAACTGTAGAAGACATGACATCCCTGATAGTTCTGGAGGATATGAGAGAGAAAGGGGAGAGGGAAATGGTACAATGTTGAGAATGACTTCACCTCTGGCTTCGGGGCAATAGGATTTGGTGAACAGAGCTTCTATAGATCTCTTCACGTGGTGGTTGTCTTTTTCTATCCTATAGAGTCCTAAGATGTGTTTAAGAGAGAGAGAGAGTACAATCTCGAGTTAGAGAGTGAGTCCATGCATGAGAAGAGATGGAGAGTCTTCTTTTGAAGTTTGCTCATTTTAAATATTCACCAAGTCACAAAATTAAAAATACAAATCAAATAAACTATTTTCCCACCGTACCTCAGGGGTACGGTACGGTACGTATCTTCCCACGGAGAATGCGGCACGGTCGATCTGGACGATACGGCGAACCTTGATGTGTGTTAACGTACATACAATCATATAATTAATATATATATATACACACACATAGAGACAATGAGTGAATATATAAACGTAATACATACATATATATATATATATATGTTTGAAATTTTGAATATTGTAATCAATATATATGTATGTCAAATATGATATGTATTACATATATCACCATCATCATCAGAGCCTTATTCCATTATTACATATATCGTATGTCATATATATGTCTACATGTGCTTGTGTACTTATATCCATAAATATATAAATTAATGTATGCAATCATATTAGACATTAATTTGTGTATATATATGCATATGTACTAATTTATATATGCGAAATCATAGTTTAATGCATGTATTGATCAATATAGACCAGAAAAATATTGTTGGGCAGAATCGTCCGTATTAATCGATCCAAGTCGATCCGGACTGATTTGGCAGGAATTTTTGCGACCCAAGGACTTATGGAATTGGCCGATTCCGCTAACCATGGCACAGATATCATGGGCATGGGATGAGATAGTAGGCACTAGCCTGCCTATTTGGGTGCAGTCTGCTACAAAAGTGGGATATGCAAGGAGATAAGTAGGTGCCATCCCAGATAAGAGGAATCTGGCTAACAACGAGAGAGAGACAAAAAGTAGGGTTTGCCTATCCGGGGATAGCTTAACCATTACCAAAGCGTATAAACAGCAGACCTACAAGTGACATGATATGAGTATTATATCACATGTTTGTGGCTTGATGGGATTATATTGGCAAGAACAGTGGGTATATATACACTTATGTAAAGTTGTCTATGGATATAACATCGTGTAGACTCTGTAGTTCCATATGCTTCACTATCAATTTTCAGGGAGTATGCCAGATCTTGTATTAAATGGGAGAAGAAGGTCAAGTTACAAGTACTGACTGCTCATTTGTTTAGTCCACATAATTTAGCGTAATGGTAATAAAGAGAATATATAAAAACTATTAATGCCATTTTTAATGCTGGTCATTATATAGAGGAAGGATGTACAATAAATTAAAAAAAACGAATGGTTATCTAAAATGGTAATCAAAGAGCTCATTTTTAATGGACAGAGAATATTCCTTTATTTCAAAATTATAATAGTAATAAAGATGTACGTGTGTAGTACATATATGTACACACTTTTTTTTCTGGATAATTGAGGACTGGTCCAGTTTGACCTCTGAATTAATTTGAGGTCTGGACTGATTTCTCTCAATCAATCCAAAGTTGCTGAATCGGGGCAAATCGGCCCGATTCCCTCGAATCGGTGCGAATCAGGAGAAACCCGATTCCTGATTCGCCCGCATCGGCCGATTCGCCCCTTATATATAATATTATATGTCATGTATATATATAATATTATGTCATATTTGTAATATTATTATACATTATAAATATGATATATATTACATATATGTATTTAATCAATATAAATGTGTCTCAAATATGATATATGTAACATATATATATATATCATATGATATATTGTATATATATACCCATTCAAGGGGAATCGGACAGATTCAAGGGGGAATCGGGGCGAATCAGGGGAAACCCGATTCGCCTTCCGATTCCGATCCGGAAAACCATTCCAAACAAGGTAGAAAATTTAATTCCCAGCCCATTTCATTACCTAACTGTTTATGCATAACAATGATATAGTATAATTATATAAACCCAAAAATATCATTACTTCAGCAATAAATTTATCAACTTTGCCCTTCCTACAACTGATGTTGTAGACTTCGTAGAGATTTCCTCCACCAGAAAACTTCAACCAAAAGTTTCACCAAAAACATCTGAAGTACCAATTCTTTCTTTTGAAATGTGAATAGTACCACAAGTATATAAATAATAAAAGAGAAGGGATGTACAAGTATAGGCCAAAAGGAAAGCGCCCCTCCCCCAAAATAGCTCTGACTGCCTATACATCACAAGCCACGCCAAGTCGGCATGGCGATCTCTCTAACTGCCCAACATCTGAAGTACCAGTTACCTCAACATAACTTTGAAGCAGAAATGAAAAATTTGAAACTTATTATCTCTTCCCAAAGAAAAATCTAAATTGGCATGGTGTGACTTCTAGAACCACAACTCCTATATGACCTGGCTAGGCTCACTCTTTCGCAATAGCATTGCTGAGCTTGGTGGAAGCAAGGTTCACTCTCCTAACCAATGCCCCTCTCATCACACTATAGGTGCTCCTAACCAGATTGGACTGATTTTTGAGCCTGGATTTATTGTGTCTACAACAAACCATCCACGCCAATGATCAGCACCATGAACAACTATAGCAGCATCTTCAGGTTCGCTAGTGGCAGGGGCACCATCAGCCTCCTGGAGTTCATCTTGGGAGGTCACCAGGACTTTGCTACAAGGTGAGCATGGGAGGGAGCCCAACCTTTTGTGTTGAAGGCGGAGTGCCCAGTAGAGCTGGGGTGGTGTATGAGAAACCCATATTTCCATCCATCACAGTCTTTGTTGCATCATCCCGTCTCTACCACATTAAAGTTAGGGTTTGTGAACAAGGTTTGGGAATGTTAGTTCGGGGCTAGCTAGGGGCTATGATCCAGACAAAAGGGTAATTTGGGTTTTGCAATATTTTGTAGATGAGAAGCCAATGGAAAGGATCTAGTATTATTAAAAATGGAATCCATGGATTAAATACCATGATTTTTAAACACTGGATTTAAAGTAAAATTAGAAGTCAAAAAGTGGACCAAAATTTCCTGTGTTTTCTCATAGCAGGCGTTACTCAGTTAGCCTTCACGATCATGGTGTGAGTCTGAGTTTTTGCAGAGAGGGATGTTCTGGATGAGTTGACAGAAAATACTTGGATATTCCCTTAAATTATTTAATAAAATGATAGCACTACTCAAACTTTCCCATGTGCAGAGGCTTGCAAATTTGAAATTTAAATGAATAGGTCAGTCATATGGGAAGAAAGTGCAAAAAAAAAAAAGGAACAAAAGGAGCAATGAGCAAAAGAGTTGATTGAGAACTGCTCTATCCAAAGATGGAAGAATGCATCTAAATAGCAACAACAATCAGATAAAGTGGAGATTAGATCCACTTGGGGTATTCTATAGTCTACTCTGATTTATTATTACAAGATAGTCCCCAAAAGTACCCTAAAGCTGGCAAATGAGTTATAAAGAAAACATTCAAAATATGTTTATTTTTCTTCTCAAGGCAGCCAAGATGCCAAACAAAGCACTGAGCATACCATGCCAGAGGTGAACCTCCTATTTGTCCATAATGACTTATTATCTGGGCATTGCTTGGGAATCCGCATCACCAGAAAACAGTGCTATAAAGGCATCCGCAATATTGCTATATTAAGAGAGCTTTCATGCAAATAGTTCAAGCAGGGATACTCAGGTGATAACCCCATGGGAAGCCAAAGGGACTCAGTTATTTAAAACTTGTCTATGACATTTCTTTGAGAAATCATAGACCAGCAAGGTTTCCCATGTCAGATAAGTTGTATTAGTTTTTAGGATTTTTTAGTTTGTAATCCTTATCAATGTTCATGTTTAATAAAAAACACTGTAACTTGTGTTTTTCACTCTGATTCCACAAAACTTTGAATATGTTATCATCATTGCATATTTCTGTTAACTACAGTTATGTTGGGAGGGAATGGCTAGTTCTCTAATAAGGGTAACTTAATCTTTACTGAAACGGTGAAACCCATGACCATGATTCATGCCTTGCCTTCAAAACAAATGTCAATCAACATATCATGGAGACCTACAATCACACTATTCCCCAAAGGTTCCCAGCAGATGATAAAGTAGATAATTAAGCATCCAAAGCTAAAAGAATGTTTGCACTCACAGCTGTTGTCTAGACCCTCGGACTTTGTAAATGTGAGGCCCACATTAGAAAGATGAAAGTAGAGTTGGACAGAGTTATTGGTGTCATCCAGGCCAGGCCGACCCAGAGGACCTATCCAGTCTGAACAGGGCCTGGCCTAACTAAGATAGCATGTTTTCACTTGTCAAACAACCACTCCCTCCACAACCCTCCTCCCCTCCCCTCCACCCCAACCAAACCAACGATCAAACAGTGCTGGGCTTGGGCTTTTCTCTGTCCTGGCCCATTTGCTCAAGAGGGTAAGGAAACCCCTACCCAATCCACAACTTCCCATTTCCCCCTGCACCCCATCTCACTCCACACACTATTTCCCCCTGCCCACTGCCATCTCGCTCCACACCCTATTTCCCCCTGCCCACTCCCATCTGCCCCCACATCGTAGTGCAGCAAGGAAGGTTGTGAGGGCAGTGGTTGTGTGATCAGGCATAGTAGGATTCATCCTAGGGCCTTGCTTCCATAAGCAATTAGGTCAGTCCCACAGAAAAGGGATTACAATGCTTGTGTTGAATGGCTCTTCCATCAAGAATTTCCTCTGTTTGAATGCCACTGTCCTTAACAATTTTCTTGAGAAACTAACTTAAAAGGTTGCCAATCACAAAAATTGTCTAGCACCATGTCTTGATATGATGAGGCAGACAAGTTATATAGCCAAAATGTTCATTTAATACTAATCAAACCTCAGCAAACGACTAAAACAGAAATAATTCAGCAAGATAACCACAGTTCAAGGTGCAGAAGAAAATAACATTATGCATGATCTTTGTGTCTTATTCTTATCTGAAAACATGGAAAAGAAAAAGATTGTGAACCTGAAATGCCGATTGAAGCTGTGGAGATGATAAAGTCAAGTTGGGCATTCTTACAAACTGCTGTCTTGATGTTCCAGTATTGACTTCAGCTTGGCTGACCAACACCGACGGTGATGCTTGAACAGAAACAGATGGGACTGAGGTTAAACTGTGTGTGGCAGTCTGGGGCCTCTGACGAAGGCTTGGAATTTGGGGTTGAGCAGGAAGAGCCTGAATAGCAATTGGTGTCCTATTAACATGCCTTAATATTGGTTGTCTCTGAGATTCATTGGTGACAATGGAGTTCCCGAGATGTGTTTGCTGTAACTGCCAGTTGTCCAAAAACTGCTGTGCTTGCATTGAGCTCTGCATGGGAGATGTCGGAAGCAGAAAGTTATCTGCATCTTCACGATTAAGAGAAGGCGAAACAGCATCTGTGATGACGGGATACAAGGAAGGATTTTGGGCATGTAACCCAGCTCCAACTATCTGGATATTTGGCTGGGAGACATTGCCTAAAACAACTGATGTGGTTGTTGCCAAAGATATCCTGGACCAGAGCTCATCCCTTACTTGGCCATGAGACACTGGAATGGCCTCAGACGTGAATTCCGACACAGAAAAACCTTGAAAAATGTCTGGGACAGGCTTCCTTTCCTCAGTACCACATGCATTACTAGTTCCACTCTGATTCAAAAGGGAATTCAAGGCTTCTATTTCTCTAAGATTTAAACCAACATCAGTCGGGATATCTTCTTCCATAGTCAGATCAACAACACCAGATAATGAATTTGAAGGCCCATTAGGTTCACAATCAATGATATCATCTCCACCACCCGTAAGCATTTCATGTGGTTTGTCTGCAGCACCATGGTCCTCCACAATCTTCCATGATCCATCAGCTGAGATGACCACATGAGTACCATTTTCTCCGGTCTCAGCCAAGATCTAAAGAAAGAAAATGGCAGTACACTCCATGAGAGAGAGAAGTTAATCTTATTGAAGTTCCATACAGTACATCAATTCCAGAACTTGCCTTAACCATGCTCTGATCAATTCGTATGTCAACACAGCTAACAGGCTGGTTACAATGAGGGCATCGCCAAGATGGCTTCCTTGCATTCATTGCCATGAAGTTCTCATAATCAAAACACTACATCACCAGTATGCAAGTGGAGTTATTTTTTCATAATCATCATCTTTCCTTAATCCAGATATTCTGGAAAAGGTAACAGATTCTCACCTGGTGGTGTTTGCAATTGTGTCCCTTGACAGGAGTCTTGATACGTCTAAAGCTGTAATAGATGAAAGTAAGTGGCATAAATCAGTTCAAAATCATTGTATGGGTGCGCCATTAACAAGCATAGAGAAATCAATTGGCAATGAGTGAAAAGGCCTGTTTTCTTATGAGCCCCCGACTGTCTCCATCTATTATTGATGTCAGACCTGTTCTCTTATGAGCCCTAGAGTGAATACATGCATGATGCCGGACTTAGCAAAGAACATAACAAAGTTGGTTATGATTGTCGCATTTCTCAGAGAAACAAGTTATTCAAATAGGAAGGGATCCCCCATCCCAGGAAAAAATAAACAAAGGGAAGAACGAGATGTGCGAAGAAAACTTTTGCATGTTATGTAAACAAACTACTGAAAAAGACCAACCATAGTTGAGCAACCTGTTTCCAAGTCTAGGAATCAGAGGTCTTATTTTAAGTTCTACTATCTCCCAAGTTATTCAATGGGACATTTCTTATGCCCATTTTGCAGTTGTCTTTTCCAGCACGCAGGAGTTTAAACACTGGCAAATCTTTGGATCCTACAATAGAACCTCAACACCAATCAAGGCAATTGTACAGTAGCTTCATTTTATGATCAATGATTCTAAGATTTATGTTAAAAGAACTAACAAACAAAAATCTTGAACAAATAGAAAATAATTGCTTTAGGGCGTACAGGTAGGGAGAAGTGCAGATTGGATAGAAGAAATCACATACCTAGAATGCGCTCATGATATGTTTATTCTCCACAACAGAAACAAAGAGAGTAATCAGCTTGAAGACGTTACTCAAGCTATCAGAAGGATTTACAGGACTCAAGCAATTTTCAAAGAGTGACCTAGTTGGTCTTAATGTAGGAGAGGAGAAGAAAAAGGAAATTGCTCATTGGAATCAGCTTGACTTATCTCCCAATAAGATACCATTATTGGTCTATCAAATAGATCTAAGGTGCTCAGATTGGAATGGAACTTCAAAAGTAACCTCCTTACATCATAACTGCAGAAATACCACTACCACTCATGCACATATTAATTAAACCACCACATAAGCACAGAAGTACCTTTGCGGTTAACTGCGGCCAACAAATAAGTAATGGTGCATTAATGGAGGGTTATTTTATCCACGAGGGTTTTTTTTTCCTATTTATACTTTCTGACAAGGTTATCTTTCCAATAGGAAGACATGAGAACCACATTTTAACTGTCGTTAGACTTTCATTTTGGTTTTATTCATCTGATGATAGGAGACAGTTAATAGGAAGGACCTTCTTGCACATGTCTCTGCATAAGGATAGATAGATACATATTGAGTGGCATTTTTGTGATTACACAAGTAAGAGTGCCTGTTTTGCAATTCTCCCTTACAAAAAAGGTTGAAGCAAACTTGTAACTTGTAAAGGGAAGCTTCTTTCAGCCAGAGGAAGATAAATCTTTTCCAGAACAATCTTGTCTGCACTTTCTCTCCACTGAATTTCAAATTTTAAGATTCCAAAAGCCATTTGTGAAAGACTGGAACAGTTAGAACTGCTTTTTTCTAGAAAGGCATGAAAGGAAAAACTTGTCACCAAATGGGTGCAAAAATGTGTGTAGAATTGAGGAGGAAGGAACAAGGAGTTCATGCCTTTGTTCTCAATAAGACTCTAGTTGTCAAATTGCTGTGGAGATGGAGAACAGAACAGCAACTTTGGGGGGAGAAATAGTGAGACAATGCAGGATGGATTGGCACATCGGCATCTATCAACTACATGTCTCAAATCTGAATCATGTAGTTTCTGAAGTATGTAGCATGGTTCTCATCTTGCCACCAGTAGCAATAGAACCTGCCTCACACACGTATATATGTATGAATGAATTGGGTTTTTAACCTGCTCAAATCGAAATACATGTGGCAGATGGGTGATGCTATCTGTGAGAATTCCCAACCCTGTATTTACACCTTGAGGAGAGAGAGAGAGAGAGAGAGAGAGAGAGAGAGATCTACGGAGTGCAGATCCCCCATCTCCCACAGCAATAGTGGTTTCTGTGTGAGCAAGGGAGGGGAGAGGCCTTCGGATTCTTCGCAGAGCTCCCACCTTTCTGTTGCATTCATTTTGCACGTCTTTGCAAGACTTCCAGATGACATTAAGGAAGCTGAACAAAATGAACTATGGCTCCCTGTAGTGTAAACAAAAAAAATGCTCCTTATGAAGATTAATATTACAAAAGCAATTTAACCTATCTTCTTAGGGCATTTGCCATGCCATATGATTTAATCACCTGGACACAGATGAAATTGGAAGTAACTTAAATCTTCCAAAAAAAAATCAGTAATATGCGTATGTGTTTTGGATGATCGGAACTATCTTTGCATAAAGTTTTAGATCCATTCCCCTCCCCCTCTCTCCTATGGTTATTCTCTATTCCGTAAACAACTTCATTCAATATAGTCATTCACAAATTGTTCCAAACTCTAACCAAATCTAAGGCCTAAATGCAACCGTTAAACTCAACCATTTGCGTGTTATTAAAAGAATCCAAACTGATGGCAAATGCTACAAAATATTGGAAGTCAACATAATGGGGAAAGAACAGGAGAAATATGAAAAACAAAAATTTTAACAATGTTACCAATTACCTTATGGGACAGTTTAGCGAAATCTTTGATGGACCCTCGATGATTTCAGCATCTATAGTTTTCTCAAAAAAACAAGTTCCAAATGTCAGAAACACAATATGACATTTATAAAAGCTGTAGTAATTAGGTGGGGATGGGGAGCTCATTGAAGAAGTCGCTAATTATTTGCTATCATTTCTGATGATCACCATTACTTTCAACCTGTAGACATTGTTTAAAATCCAAAACATCATTACCTGGTGACATTAGCCAGGCACAAGGTGTACATCAAACCATCATGATTACTTTTAATGAGTAGAACATCCAAACTGGTTGTTGCATATGTTGTTGCATACGAAGGAAGGACCCAATTGGTTCTATGACATTCTTGGAATAGTGCTCATGCAACAAAGTTTGATCAAGGTCCTTAAAAAAACTACCTCATTACATTTTCCATTAAAATAACAAAATTCAAAAGAAATAAAAAGAGCACATTTCTTCACTTAGACAGAATCATAATATCATTAAAATTCCTCCACATGTAGCACATGGAAACCACCTGGTTATCTTCGGAAGCAAACATTTTCCAGACACGTGGGGCAGAATAGATAATGTGATTCAATTTCTGAGCCTATATGCAGTGGAAATGTAACTTGATGACATTCTAAAGGATGCAAAGCGTAAGAAATCGAAGAAGAAATAAAGTTTAAAGTGATGTAAAGTTGGAGCACTCCTCTCCTTGCGGATACAATAGCTAAGCTGAGAAGATAGGAGGCCAACAGGGAAGAAACACTCCAATGAGAACTGAGAAATGCAAGATGGATGTCAAGGAAACAGCAACTCTCTTGGAGTGCGGGAGTGAAGGGCAGACAAGAGTGATGGCTAGACCATAATGGAGTTTATAAGGACAAGAAAACAGGGGAGCAGTGGCACATAATCAAGGGAACATGACACAGATCTGGAAAGATTTCTGAGTGCAGAACAGACTATCAGGTGCATTGGCCAATGGTCATCAGGCAAGAAATTAAAAGAAGGTAGTTTTCTTATCGAGATGTAGCAAATCAGGTTGGAAGAGTTTCTCATCTAGTAGTGAATAATTTTCCTCGGTAAGTCAAGCTGCTGTAACAGAGATGGTTTGGAAGAAAAAGAATGTAACTTTTCTATTCTGTGCCATGGTCTGTGGCGTATATTTGAAGAAAGAGGAAGAGAAAAAGAGGAAGAGGCATGCGCAGGTTTCTGGGGAGGAAAGCAGATCACCAGTCATCCTAGCAGATCCATAATCAATCTATATATATATATATATATATATATATATATATATATATATATATATATATATTTTTTTTTTTTTGGGGGGGGAGGTTTAAACCCCAAGAAATTACAAGTATACCATTAAGACATGATGCCTTAACTACCCTTACACTGTACACAATATAACAAAGAAACCAGTGGACCAAAAAGCCCCTGTACACAGCCATGGTCATCGCCTACACTCCCCCTCAAGCTGAGCATAGATATCTCTAGGGGTGTTCATTATTTGGTCCAAACCGAAAAACCGAACTGAACCGACCGGTTCGGTTCGGTTTCATGAGCCTCACGGTTCGGTTCGGTTTGGAGCTGGGAAACCGAAATAAACCGAATATAGATATATACTTATATAAATAATAAAATTAAACAAAAAAAAGGGTGGTGCAGTGGAGGGCGCGCGACCGCGCCCTCCACTGCGCCGGGTGGTCGCGAGTTCGAAGCTCGTGACCACCCAAAACCCATCATTTTTGCCCAGTTTGCCTAAAACAGGCCAAAAAAATGTCAAAAAAACCTAAAAAATGTCAGAAAAATCCTTAAAACACCAGAACAGTTAGGATTTCGGTTTGAACTGAACCGAACCGGTTCGGTTCGGTTCAATAACTGAATTCGGTTCGGTTCGGTTTCCTCCAAAAATGGAGGAAACCGAACCGAACCGAACCGAACCGTGTACACCCCTAGATATCTCTAATGTTTAGCTTGGACAAGATAGAAGAAAATAGCTCTCAAGACAGCCCTTTAATGAAGATATCTGACAGTTGATCTGCAGACAGAACATACAACAAGCAAATGTTGCTCGTGTCCAACTTTTCACGAATAAAGCGATGATCAATCTCAATATGCTTGGTACGATCATGTTGAACAAGGTTACTAGCAATGTTAATTGCAGCCTTATTATCGTTCATCAGAACAAGGACCTGAACACCAATGTCCTGTAAAAACAGCTTCAACCACAACATTTTAGTAACTCCTTGAGCCATAGCTCGGAACTCAGCTTCTGCACTTGACTGTGCACACATAGTTTGTTTCTTGCTTTGCCAAGTAACCAAATTACCTCCAAGGAACATACAATATCCAATAGTAGACTGTCTATCATCCCGAGAACTGGCCCAATCCGCATCAGTATAACCTTCAACACTGAGATGTGTTGCGTTAGAATACAATAGTCCATTAGTCCTTGACCGGGGCAGGATTTAATGTACCTCAATATCTTCTCAATGGCTTGCATATGAGAAGTGCGAGGGGCATGCATAAACTGGCTAACAATGCTGACCGCATAAGTGATGTCTGGCCAAGGTTTGCCATATCGGATCTCGGCTTCGTCTCGGGGGGGGTCAAAGAGAAGAGATCTCGGTAAGATCTCGGGAGATCAGGATAACATAAAAGTGTGGATCACATAGGTTCACATAGATAATTCCTTAAGAAACATAGATAATTGCATACATTCCCAAGTCTCAAACATGGATGACATAGGTTCATATCATGGTTTGCTGGAGCGGCGATTCGGACCGAATCGGGTTCGCCTTGATTCGATCCGATTCGTATGGAATCGGTCCGATTCGCATAGGATTATTATATATATATTTAATATAACACAGGTAAATAAATAAAGAAACTAGAAAGTGAATTCTCATGAGTTTGGGTGATGATAGTTTAGGTTTGACCAAATTTTGAGAGGTCTCAAGCAGACTAAGTGCTCAGTAGGAGAGTGGCTCCATTGGAGAAGTCACATGCACGTTTGACTTTTTTATCGGACTTTGAATTTTTAGTGTTCCATGTGGTTTATTTGAATTATCAAAAATTTAGATAGACTAAATTATGAGAGATTAGAAAGTTAGCATTTTGCTAAAATCACCGAAATCACGATTTTCTTCTTCGATGGGAGAATTGACTTTTTATTGGTAAGAAATATGATTTTTTTGATATTTTTATTGGATTCAAATGGAGGGTACTTCCTTACTTACATGTAATATTTTAAGTAAATGAAACTACAAATACTAACATGTACTTACATGATATTCAGGTAAATAAGGGGATCCTGACAACCCTACCTGAAGAGGATCCTAACCCTGACTACTAATCTTGTCCTTCTCGTTTCTCGGGAAGGGGCCGAAACCAAGATTCTCGTGAGATTGCTTACCATGTGTCTGGCCTTGTAAGAGACAAATACAACAACTTGCCCACCAAACACTGGTACACCCCATTCTGATGATCAGATAACACATCACCTGAAGTTTCACACAACCCGTGGTTGAACTCAATAGGAGTATGCCTGGTTTGCACCCCAACTTACCTATCTCTTTGAGCAGATCAAGTGCATACTTCTTCTGGCATACATATAACCTTGTTTTGGATTTGGCAACCTCACTGCCCAAAAAAATACTTCAGCTCGCCAAGATCGTTGATTTCAAATTCCTCTGTCAGGTCCTTCTTTAGCTAGTTAATTCAGAAACATGATCACCCGTAATAATCATATCATCAACATAAACAAGAAGTACAACTACTTTGCCATCCTGCCACTTACTGAATGAGGTGTGATCTGAGATATCTTGTGAGTACCCAAAGTGTACCATAGCAGCATAGAACAATGCAAACCATGCATGAGGAGGCTATTTCAATTCATAGAGCGCCTTCCTCAGACAAGACACTCTCCCTCTTGCAGGGAGATCGGGGGCTGCTGCATATAGACCTCCTTATGAAGATCACCATTGAGGAAGGCATTCTTAACATCAAGTTGGTAAAGCTCCAAAGAAAATTGGATAGGATAGCCAGACAGAAAAGAACACACAGATTTAAGTTTAGAAACTGGAGCAAAAGTATCAAGATAGTCAACACCATTAGTTTGTGTGAAACCACGAGCAACAAGACGTGCCTAATATTGCTGAACAGTCCCATCAGAATTATACTCGATGGTATAAACCCAACAAGAGCCAACCACACTCTTCCCAGTAGGAAGCTCTACCACGTCCCAGGTATGATTCTGCTGAAGAGCACTCATCTCCTCATTCATGACAACAATAGACATCCAAGTCAGGAGGAGAGGCACTTATGGGAGAGGAAGAAGTGTCGGGCACAAAGATGTAGCAAGTTCCTGAGGAGGATCAAGGGTAGGTCCCTGTTCATGCCAATTATGCCGGGAATATGTGAGGACATCATGGGCAAGCACATCAGTCACAACTCTAGAGGGAGAAGACTCAAACAAATGTGAATCAAGAGCAGACACAAAGCAGGAATAAACAAAGGAAAAAATGGCTCCCCCTAGCTCAAAGATGGAGAAGAGAAATAAGAGTCATTCTCAAAGAAGCTGACATCTTTCAAGACATATCTTTGATTTGTTTTGGGGTCAAAACATTTGTACCCCTTTTGGGTCGGAGAATAGCCAAGAAAAATGCCTCAAACAGCATGCAGATCCAATTTTGTTGACCCAAGAGATAAATAATGAACAAACCAGAGATACCCAAAAACACGAGGCAGGGAAAATAGAGGATGGTTAGGCACTAGAAGCTGAAGAGAAGTGAATTGTCCAAGTGTGTGAGATGGCATGCGATTAATAAAGTATGCAACAGTTAATACAACATCTGCCCAGAATTTCTTAGTCAAGTCATGTTGTAGAAGCAACGCCCGAGCAATTTCCAGATAATAGCGGTTTTTACGTTCATCAATGCCATTTTGTTGTGGCGTATTAGGCACAAGAGGATTCATGAAGAATGCCATGGTTTTCCAGGAAAATGTTCAGAGACCACTCGAAAAATTCTTTTACATTATCAGATCAGAACACCTTGACTCGCCGCTCAAATTGAGTTTCAACCATCCAACAAAATATCTGGACAATCAGAGGAACCTCCACTCGGGATTTGAGAAGATAGATCCAACAACAATGACAATAATCATCAACAAAACTACGGAAATAACGATGACCATTGATAGAAGGAACCAGGGATGGCCCCCACATATCAGAATGCACAAGCTGAAAAGGAGCAATACTTTTATTGATTGAACAAGGAAATGTAGTACGACAATGCTTGGCAAGTTGACAAACTTGACACTATAATGACTCAATCTTTATTTTCTTGAACAAATGTGGAAACAAGATTTTTAGAGACCTAAAAGATAAGTGATCTAAGCGATGATGCCAAACAAGAACATCGTTAATTGATGAGCTCGACTCCTCTAAAGCAAGGTTCGCCGCATTGGGGAATCGGGGCGAATCGGGTTTTTCCTGACCCACCACGATTTGCCAGAATTGGACCGATTCGCATGGGAATCGGTCCGGTTCGATGGGAATCGGACAAATCGGGTTTCTCCTGATTCGAACCATGCTCTAAAGTACTGGACTAAAATGCAACCCTAACCACAGGCTCAAAATGGAAGAGACCACCCACTTCACAACCAGTCTCAATCACTTGCTTTGTCTGTAGGTTCTGAAACATGCAATGAGTAGGAAGAAAGATAACTGAATGGTTCATTAGTTCATTGAATTTGTAAGACTGCTAACAAAAAGTAAACTTATGGGTAGAGTAGGAACATGAAGAACTGAGGACAGAGGTAAGGTGTCAGTCAATGGGACGGCACCCTTGCCAGCAACTATAGCACGGGTGCCATCAGCGACTATAACTTTGTCCTGACCAGAACTCAAGGAATAGGATCGAGAGAGTAAGTGGATGTACCTGTCATCTGATCAGTGGCCCCTAAATCAATAACCTAGGGAGCACAGGGAACAGTGGGAGAGACACTCAGAGCAGTCCCCAAAATACCTGTGGGCAGGGTTCACCGCATCGCCAATTCAGAGCGAATCAGTTTTTTTCTAATCAGTTCTGATTTGGGAGAATCGGGCCGATTCACATGAGAATCGATAGGAATCAATCTGATTCTCATGCGAATCGGGAGAGTCAGGTTTCCCATGGTTCAATCTGATTCACCCGAATTAGACAGATTTGTTCGGCCACGGCAAACCCTGCCTGTAGGTGTGCAAGTTGAAGCGGTGAACCCCAATTTTGAGAAAATGCATTGAAGGTGACTAATATCAACTAGGAGGGAGCAACTATATGAGACGAGGTAAAGCCACTGTCTGGAGCTAAGTTAGGAGAGCTCTCCCCAGGTTGAGCAATCACTGTCATGACCTTTGGTAAAGCCATATCTTGTCGCAGTACAAGGCAGAAAAAATGTATAGAAGACACAACACCCAAAGAAGAAACAAGTATTTAGGAGACGCAACACCTGCCTGTTTGGAAAAGGGTTGGGGTTAACCCAACTCAACCCCAAGCATAACTTTAGACCGGATTAAAGTACATTTTGATTTGGTAATGCAAGAGTTAACCTTATGGGTTAAAGTAGGTTAACCTACTTTTTGTCTTAGTGCTTTGAAAGGCCAAAGTGACTAACTCATATACTTTTGTATTGTTTTTCCTAAAATACCCTTATCCTATACCCTCTATAACTTATTATTATTATTTTATTATACTATGTGCTACTATATTCCTTATGCTATCTAGATACATATTAAGATTATATAAAATATATTATAAATAAATTATAGAAATATATTGAAATTATCATATATAATATAATTAATACCCTTATCCTATACCCCCTATTACTTTTTTTATTACTTTTTTATTGTACTATGTGCTACTATCTTCCTTATGCTATCTAGGATTCTAGATGCATATTAATATTATATAAAATACATTATAAATAAATTGTAGCAATATATTGAGATTATCATATATATTATTCAACATTATTATTTTTATATCTTGTGCTATCATCATATAAAGGTGTAAGGAGGAAAAAAAAGGTGGGTGGACGGTACAACGAAGAAGGAAGAAAAGGTGTAAATAGGGTATGAAAAGTGAGGGCAAAAGGGTAATAAAAAAGAGTTAAAATGGGTTAACTCTACTCCTCTAGAGGTGGGTTAGGGTAACCCGGGTTAACCCAGCTTAGATCCAATCTAATCCATTTTGACCCAGGTTAAAATTTATGGCTTTTCAAACCACTTTTTGACCTAACTCTGGGTTAACCCAGGTTAACTCTATCCTAACCCTTTTCCAAAGGGGCCTAGAGAACAAGCAACTGTGCAGGAGACTCCCTACATGCTACCGAGAACCAAGCCTTTGCTGCATCCTAGAACAGGGAGCCACAGAACAAGGGAAAAACCCGTCCCAAACACAGGGCCAGCTAGAAGAGAAGACTGCAGGAGAGAAGCCTCAATCATCTTTTTCTTTATAGGATACACGTTCCCTCCAACAACAGGGCCGCACTACGAACTCGTGCTACAGTAATCGCGGTGCTACAGTGACTCGCTACAGTACCACGAGAGATGAAGGGGTACGACCTGAAGAGGAGAAAAGAGGATCGATGATCTGATACCATGAAGAAAGATAACAAGAAGTAAGGGAAGAGGCATGCACAAGTTTTTGGGGAGAAAAATAGATCACCAGTCATCCTGAAAGATCCCTAATCAACTAATATATATATATAAACCCCAAGAAATTGCAAGTATACCATTAAGAATGATACCTTAACTATCCTTACACTATACACAATATAACAAAGAAACCAGTGGACCAAATATCCCCTATATGGTAATCGCCTACAATATCCACATCCATCTAAGTAGATTTCTCCAATAAACTTCAGTCAGCATTACTCAACAAAGGAAAAATCCAGGATCTAACCTCAGTTCCTTGAGATGAGAGCATCAGGAGAGGGGAAGGAAGGAAACCTCTTCTAACAGCATTGTAGGTCACATTTCTCCATCTGGGATGTGAAAACTTACAAGTCTATCATAGCTTGTTTGGTGTTTCTAATGAAGATAAGTGCAATGTTCCAATTATGAGCCAGGGAGGAAAGGGCCACCCCTAGAGAAGTACTAGCTGGACGTAGGGGTGAAACGTGCAGATGTGGAGCATGGAAGGCAGAATCGGCCGATTCCGGATTGGATTGGCTTCTAGGGGGTAACCCCTTAAATTTAGAATCCTAGCCAGATTGGCCAAAATCGATCCAAATCGGCCAGGATCGTTTGGAATCAGTCCGGATCGGCCAATTCGAATCAGGATCGGCCGCTTCAGGAACCATATGTATACTTATTTAAGTAAATATGTATATTTGTTGTTTCATTTACTTAAAATATTACATATAAATAAGAAAGTATCCCCCATTTGAATCCAATAAAAATATCAAAAAAATCATATCTCTTACTAATAAAAAGTCAACTCTCCCATCTAAGAAGAAAATCACACTTTTGGTGATCCCATTAAAATGTTGGCTTTCTAATCCCTCATAATTTATCTTAATTAAAATTTTCATAATTCAAATAAACCACATGGAATACTAAAAATCCAAAGCTTGGTGAAATAAGCCAAACACACGGTTTGCAGAATCGGGGCGAATCGGCCCGATTCCCTCGAATTGGTGAGAATCAGGGGAAACCCGATCCCTAATTCGCCCTGATTCCCTTTATATATATATATATATATATATATATATATATATATATATAATATAATATTTGTAATATATGTTATACATTATAAATATGATATATATTACATATATGTATTTAATCAATATAAATGTGTCTAAAATATGATATATGTAATATATAATATACCCATGTGAATCAGTCTGATTCGGACCGATTCTGGAGGAATCAGGGCGAATAAGGAGAAACTCGATTCGCTTTCCGATTCCGATTCTGATTCGGCAAACCATGGTCAAACGTACATGTGACTTCTCTAAGAGACTCACTCTCCTATTGACAGAAGTCAAGTATACGTTTGATTGTCAATAGGAGAATAAATCTCTTATAGAAGTCAAGTATACGTTTGACTTATTTCACCTGACTTTGAATTTTTAGTGTTCAATGTGGTTTATTTGAATTATGAAATTTTTAGTTAAGCCAAGTTATAAGAGATTAGAAAGTCATCATTTTGATGGGATCACAAAAATCGTGATTTTCTTCTTAAATGGAAGAGTTGACTTTTTATTAGTAAGAGATGATTTTTTTTATATTTTTATTAGATTCAAATGGAGGCTATTTCCTTATTTACATGTAATATCTTAAGTAAATGAGATGTTCAGGTAAATAAGCTCCGTATTGTATAGGAAAATAAGGTATCATAATTATCATTGCTCCGTATTGTAATGTTACTTGTATGTGATTTTTACAAAATTGCAAAGTTCTTGAATTTACTGGTTTTTCTCGCATTTTCCCTGATTTTCTAAAAATAATTAATTTTTTTAATCTGGCCGATCCAGAATCTGCCAGATTTCCTAAGGATCAGCCGGTCCACTGATCTGATCCCAATCCGGATCGGCCTGAACCAATTCAGGGGTCCGATCCGATCCTGCCTTCTATGATGTGGAGCCACTACAACATGGTGCACTACTATGTCTGGGGGGTGCTGGTCAGAGATGGTCCACAGATATATCAGAAAACCAAACTCACCATGCTAAAAGAAATTGGTAATATGATTTAGTCATTACCAATCAATAATGCAATTTAGCCACTTTTAAAAAAATGAACAAACAAAAGAATTTATGCGTCTTATGTTGTGATAAAAATAAGACAAATTCAAAACCAAATGAGTACCAATAAATTCAATACAAGTAGCTGAAACATTCATTAAATTTGTACTAATGAACCTATTGAATAGAACAAACTTGGTTACCATGTGCAACTGTCGCGGCAACTGGTTGTACATAATCCTGGAGCAAAGGAATACCGGAGGACACCATTTTGCTCACAAAGGCTACAGCTACAACATAATTACCTGATTTTTAAAAGAAAGGTCAGGGAGTGATAACAAGGTATGAACATTCTAGACTTGGATAACTGAGCATACCGCCAAAAAACCCAACGGCTTGAAGAAGATTAGTTCCATACTTGAGCATATTGGTTATATCTGTTGGAAATTGAGGGCCAACATCCTCAAAAAGGAGAATGTTTACAGTTTTACAGCTTTAGTAGCCAACATCATGTAGAAAAATTAGACAGAAAATTGATGTTCAAAAGTTTATGGGGCAATATGCTAACCACATAAGCAGTTGTCCTTCTCTCAACGCCTCTTCCATTTACAAGAAAGCTGCGGAAAGAGAAGTAGAAAGTTTACCTTGGGAAGAAATAAACAAAGTACTCAGAACAAAAGAAAAGAGTCTTACTTCACATGTGGAGGGCTAATAAGGCAGGAAGACGTCTCCATGTTATCTTTTTGAGCTACAACTAGCATCTGAAAATATGAAGGAAAAATGTGATGTGCGTTAGCACTTAAAAGTGAGTGCAAAAACGTGAAATTGGTTTAAAAATCAACACATCAAAGATAACCAATAATAGGATCACAGATGACAAACACTTGAGAAATTATAAGTTGTGAACATGATACTGTTCAGAAATTAGGCATCAAGAATCCCACAAGTCCTACAACAGCATGGCAAGGGAGGCCCAAGGTTTAGCTGCCTACCTAATGTCAGCCTTCCAAACACCATGCACATACAAGATCATCTGATCATGTACATTATCTGAATCATCATCAAAGCCTTATCCCATTATCTGCATATATTACTTTATCAAGATTTACAATGTGCCCTCTCCATGTGAATATCCTTCAACTCTGGATCTACAACGGTAAGTATACTTTTTCTGTAATATTTTTATTTTGCAGCAAAACATGCACATGACTAGATTTATTGTATTTATGTTCCAATTCTTCCCTAGACCATAGAAACACCATTAGTGCATCCCAGATCTAATGTGCAAGCTTATTGAAGGCTGCCAATGCGTGGAATTCTGACCAGGATAGGCCAAGGAATCAGCCATGACTGAATCAAAGGAAGTCAGAATAGGCCTGATAAAAGATATTAAATGGTTTAAAAAAATCAACAAAAATCATAAAAATTAGGGAGAATTAGAGAAAAATCAGAAAAAGAATCAAGGAAAGAATCAATACATTTATAAACAATGTTAAATAAAACTAGTACCATTAAGATACATTGATATAGGTTCCTTGAGAAACATAAATTTTAAGAATCCCTTGGAGAAGTCATATGCACATTTGACTTTTTCCACTTGGATTTTTAGTGTTCCGTTAGATTTATTTGAATTATGAAATTTTTAAATAGATCAAATTATGAGACATTAGAAAGTCGCTATTTTGATGGAATCACCAAAATCATGATTTTCTTCTTGGATGGGAGAGTTGATTTTTTATTGATAAGAGATATGATTTTTTGATATTTTTATTGGATTCAAATGGGGGCAAGGATGAGGGTGTCGGTTTCGGACGAAACCGTCCGAAACCTATAAAAGTTGACAAAAAAATTGTAAAAAAACTCAAATAAATTTGTAAAAATATAAAAATTCATCACAACACAAAAAGAACCAGTGGACATGCATATAAGATTGAAAAAAATTGGATTAAGTGACAGATATATGTGGGTGACATGTTAATGGAATATTCGATGCATATGAGCCCACCCCGGATCATCCAGTCCCTGGCTTTGCTCTTCTCTAGCTCTAGCCATGGTGCTACAATAAAAAAATAAAGCACAAAAATATGTAACTAGAATGACATAAAAGACTGCTTGGAACCTAAAACAATCAAACATATCACTTATTGTTCAAATGTGGAGTCCGAACTCTCAAATGTGCGCCTTCGCACGCGGATCGACTTGCGCGGTCACCTACACAACGAAGCTTGAAGAATGGCATATCCAGTCTAAAGCAAAAAAATAATACATACAGCGAAGCGAACACCTACAGCGGCGGCGGGAAGAGCGTCTCCGGCAATGCGTCCCCCTCCCCCCTTGCGCCCCTGCCTCTCCTCCCACCTCCGGCAGAAAAAATCCCCCCCCCCAAGAAAAAGCCGAAACCACCCCCTTGCGGCCCTGCGGCAGTGTCCACCCCCCTTCTGCAGGGGGTCACGGGACGCGAACTCCCTTTTCAGGGAGTTCGCATCGGGTTTCGCCTGGTGTCGCCGGTTTCGGGCCGACACCGGGTGGTGTCGGTTTCGGTTTCGCCCGAAACCATTAAGTCTCGGACCGGAACAGTGTTCCAGTCCGGTTTCGTGTCGCCCAAGGCCGAAACCGACACGTTTCGCCGTGTCGGTTTCGGTTTCGGGCGAAACCTACAACCATGAATGGGGGTACTTCCTTATTTACATGTAATATCTTAAGTAAATGAACTTAAATAATATGAAATGTAAATAAGGTATGAGTTTCACAGGGTTTCTGCCGACACCTAAATGTGTCGGCCGAATTAGACACGCATCATGCAAATCAGAGCGAATCGGGAGCGAATCGCCTGATGCTGTTCGATTCGGCTGGTTTGCATGTGAACCGGCCGAATCAAGCGAATCATAGATCGGCTTTTCCGTGATTCGCACCGATTCAGCCGAATCGGGCCAATTCGCCCCGCTTCGGCAAACCATGTATTAAATATTAAAAATCCAATTGCAATGAAAAATCTGGATATTAACTTAAATACCTAAATAAGATTTGGAAGTCAGTTAATAATTCTTGCAATAGTTTATCCTTTTATAATATATTGTATTCCGTTAGGTGATGTGGCATGTGTAAGAAATAAACTAGATTATCTCAAGGTATGCACGAAAATTGAATTTATGTCCAAATGAGAGAACATTAAAATAATTAGGAAATTGGAAATATCTGACTGAATTGATTCTAAGTCGATTCAGGCTGATTCCACGGCCCTTCCGGCTGATCCCACTTGAAGTTGTTAACCTGGGCCATTACCCCCTAGAATTGGATCAGCACCAGTGATTCCGATCCAAATCAGCCATTCTGATCTGGATCTGGCAATTCTGCATTTCATGCCCCAATGTGGTAGAAACATCTTGGAAAAACAAGGAAAATACAATTTTCTATCTCTTGGATACTTAATCCTCCATCTACATTAAATAATTCAAACAATCTGTACTTCCATGCTTGGATAAAGTTGACATAAAGAAATACAAAATCTAGTCTTTCATCATAGGAGAAGTTAGAAAGTAGAGTTCTTTTAAGGTTTTGGTTTTCTGGAAGCAGGTTTAATTGTACTAGTTGGGTACAAGTACAAGAAACAAGGTAATCTTTTCAATATTTCCTAGTACAGGTTTAATTGTACTTGTTGGGCAAGTCATTATGTTAGGGTAGGCTCATGTCCTAGAAAGGTCTGAGGCAACAAGGTCAATTGCTGACCCAAGAAGGCAAGGAAACCAATTGTATCATACCATAAAAAATATGCTATACTGAAATTCCAACTCCAACTTTTGTTTCACTCTAAAATTAGTCAGGAAATTAACAGAAATACAAACAACATAGTCGGTATCTGCAAACAAATTTGGCTGGTGGAGATACTCACTATCCTTTGATTAGGAGGTCTGTCCCTTGGAATAAAAAAATCAGTAACAAGAATGGCATATCCAGTCTGCAAGAAAGGAAGATGCAGAAACAAATGAGAAAGTACAACTTAGAAAGAAACCAAATGGCAAACTCAAAACTTAACTTGCCCATGCAACAAACTATCAGTGTAGAACTATGCAATGGGAGACCCAAAGAAACATATTCAAATTGCATTTCCAACAGATAAGGCTATCACTTTTGAGTAGAGAAATTATTTGAATTGCACAAATGGTATCCAAGGCCACAGTCTTCATTTCTCCATGTAAAACTGCATACATGAGGTTGGAGTTCGCCATGTCTGGAATGAGGCTGAGGGTTCACACTTCCATCCTGATGCTGGGTCCAGGAGAGTTGCTGGTGTCGATTGTAGTGGGAGTTGACAGGGAGAAGTCAGAAGTTAGTCATCCGATGTATTGTGCTTCAGGAAGTTGTACACCAGGCACCATCGGCACCCCTAGGGCAACCAGTGGTCATTCCAAGGTAGAATACAGAGTTTGGGTGGGCAATTCGATTTTGAATCACCCGCTCACTCACACTAACCAGGTTGGTTCGAATATGGCCGCTTGGGTGCCAATTGGGCCGGTTGAGGGAGGAGGTCAAGCGGCTGAGGAGAACCAGATTTGGCTAGGCACAGATACGAGTCTCGAACCGGCTGGGAGTCTTCGCCTGCCCAGGTCTAATTGGAGATCCAACGACGTATGTAATAACCGATTTCCTGTGCGTATCGGGTCATCCAGCCTGTTAAGCCCTGTCTTCCCCGCCTGTTTTTGGCTTAAACCTTGCATTCCAATACGAGGAAGCCTCGACGCGGCGATGTCTTCTGACAAAGGCGGGGGATGCTCTGGACGATCTGTCTCGGCATGTTTCGGTGACAGAGCTGGTAAAAGCCACGCTCCATTGCACACTTCCTGGGGGTCGGAGTGTGACGAGGACCCTTCGCCCTCCCACAGCCAGCTGGCGACATCCAGGCGACCCGATGGCATAGATTGAGGACGCTGATGATGACCTGGGCTTCCCCCAGACCTCTCTAGGAAGTGCAGACTCCTTGCCCACCACCCGTCCTCGGCAACGGGACCTTCTTCGCCCTCAGGTGAGGCTATGTTGTGGCAGGTGTCTGGTTCGCTAGAGGGTGACACACTCTAGGAAGCGGCTGAGGCGGCATGTTGCGGCCACGGCGCATGCATCTTCTCCGGAGAATTCAGCTGAGGCTGGGCGTGTGTTTTGCGGGGGTGACTCCGGCGGCAGTGAGGGAGATGGAGAAGACAGCGGGCGTCGTTGTGGGGAGGAGGAGATGCTGGAACTGCTCCCCTTTGTTGAACCACTCTTATATTTTATTTCTTTATTTTGGTGATAATAAAAACTTATGTTTATTTCAAATCTATTTAATAATATTTTAAGAATATTTTAAGAATATTCTTGCACTATCGCTTCATAGATTTGCACTGCAAAGCTCAATCGATTGTTGTTCAATGCATATCGATTGGTGACTAAGTGCTATATCGAGATTTAACTAAGTGCCATATCAATTAGTATATAAGTTCCGTATCGATTGCCTTGAATCACATCGATTGTCTGTATGCAATATCGATAGCCTTCAGGCATCGATTACAGTCAAGTAGCACATCGATTGCCTTCACACATCGATTACAGTTAAGTCACAGATCAATTGCCTTTACAGATCGATCGTCTTTACGTATCGATTGTCTTTAAGTTCCATATCGGTTATCGTTCTCATATCGATTGCTGTTATGATTCATACCGATTGATTTTCAAAATGTCTTGACACCAAATGAAATTTCAAATGTACTTCATAGGCTTAACTTATTATTTCTCTGACTAAAGTTTCTTTTTGCATTTCTCAAGGACTTCTTCTTTCTTGATAGAAAGAAAAAACTTATATCTAGTATAGCCGGAATGTCAGTTGGAAATGTGAACTTCTGCAAAAGAGGTATGGATGTTGACTGACACATTACCTATTTTACCTAACACTGTCCTCTATGCTTGTAGAAATCTAGTATTCTCATGAGGCATCTGTTAGAAACAAAGTTTGGAAGGCTCTTCTTTGCTCCAAACATTCGTTAGACTCAGGAGAGCAGAAGAAGAGAGCTAAGAAACTCCAACGACCATCTGTCAATGGTCCTCTTCAGCTGCTCCATAAAATGAGAAGTCAAAGCAGAAGAACAAATAGAGCGAACCTAAAAATCTTTCAAGGATTGTACATCCAGTGAGCATCCTCACGCCATAGACTCAAAGAAAAGAGAGAGAGCTCAAACCCAAGAAGAATTGTGCGCACAAGTAGCCATCTGAAGTCCTTAAACATTCAAGCCATTTTCTCTCTTCTCTCTCTCTCTCTGTGCATCATTGTAAATCTGGGGGAGAGTCTGTAAGCTGAGGGTTTAAGCTTCCTTGTGTTTATCTTGTAATCCTTTTAGCTCTCAGGTTGCAGTTGGAGATCAAGCAAGCTAAGTTCTTTGTTTCAGAACTTGATCTCCACAGCTTGTTCTTTCTTTTCAAAGAAGAACAAGGGAAACTTCCACTGTGAAAAGAGGACCAACAGGGTTGCTGGGGGTGGTGACCAACAGAGGGTATGTACTCTGTGTTCCCCTTGTGTTAAGGGAAGAACCTAGCTGTGGTTTGTTCCAGTAGAACCGCACTGAGGTTTGTACGAGGAGGTTTGCTTCTTGGCTTGTAAGAGAAGTGGGCTGCCTTCTTGCCCGAAAAGAGAAGAAGACCAACAGAGGTTGGGTGTTGAATATCTTTAGAGGGATTGTATCTCAATTAATGAAATCCCAAAAGTGTGCTTGGGGACTAGACGTAAGACTGCTATGAGAAGGGCTGAACCAAGATAAATTTGTGTTCTTATGTGTGATTGCTTCCGCGCCTTTAATTTCCATTACACACTTTATTTACACTAACCAAAGTTTCAAATGGCGATTTTGTCTTTCAGATTTCTGTTTATCCTATTCACCCCCCCCTCTCTAGGTAAACCTTGTTGCTATCCAAGTGGGCCAACAAGTGGTATCAGAGCCGTCGTCTCTGAGATTCAAAGAAGAACTAACGATGTAGGAGCAAAGATCTATAACAACTCAAGGATTTGCTGAGGGACAGTCCTTCACAAGACCTACACTATTTAATGGAGAAGACTATCAATATTGGAAAACGAGAATGAAATTCTTTCTACAAGACTATGACTACCTACTCTGGAGTATCATAGTGTAATATCTGGTACGTTCGAATCGTAGTTTACCAGGTTTAGGGGCCAGTGTGTGGCCCATTGGTTGAGTGAATGTGTTTATACATGTTTTCACAGGTTGGAGGCTGGAGGGTTGGAAATCCCAACCCAAACAGACCTTTGGCAGGTTCATTAAGAACGCGACCAACACAATCGTCGCGATTCTTACATGAACGCGACCACCTGCACCGTCGCGATTTGGAACTGCTTCTACGTGAGCGCGGCTGCATGCGCGCCGCGTGGCGTATGCAGGGTCGTCGGAGTTGAATCGAGTCGGCGGGGTACGTCGCGTTTCTAAATGCAACGGCCTGATACGTCGCGATTTAAACTCTCCCTATTTTGGGCTTCTGCCCCTAGCCGAATAATGCAGTTGCACTGTTTAGCTGGAGGAGGTTGTGTTGGAGGATTCTGGGGCGATTTCTGCTGTTTTGGTGTCCATTCGGCGTGGTTCTGGCGCGGGGACGTGCTTCGGAGCGCGGGGAACGTCTGGACGGCGTTGGATTTGCGTTTCATCCGTTGGTAGGGGAACTCTTCACTGTTTTACCTTGTGTGGGCTGTGTAGGTTAGGATTTATGGTTTTATAAAGGGGAATTGCATGAACATGATAAAGAGCATGCCTAGGATTCTATATAAACAGTTATTTCCCGCTTTACAAGCATGTAACACTATTGGGTGTGATTCCCGAAATGAAAGATTAAGGTAGGTTTCTACTGTCTGAAAGGCGACAGAACCAGTCGTCGCGTTTTGTGAACGCGACGACCTAGTCCGTCACGATTCAAGCCTTAAGGCGATGGGTTGGTCCGTCGCGATTCAAGCTTCAATTGGCGACCATTGTGTTACTCGCGATTTAGATTGTGGCCACCCGAGCTCTGGGGTTCTGTGGCCAGACTGTATGTTTCCTGTTGTACACTGCTTGGGCAATGATGATTATGCAATGTAGGGTTTGTAAGGGTTGTGTCGGCTTATACCGTGGATGATAACGATGGATTTTGTTTGAAAATGAGTGCATAGCAAGTTGGGTTGTAACGCCTTCCGTGGTTACCTCTCTAGTCAGTTACCCAGGCACCGAGTGCTCGGGTTTTGTCCCGGTACGGTGAGTACCGTCAAGGTTTGTGTTGTCTTCCTGGACACCCTCACTCCTGAGTTTGAGTTTTACGTCCGCCTGAGGGAAAGACGACAGTGGGTAGCGACTCGTGTTTGTGGGTGTGCGGTCGCTTGTAGCGCGCTCGTGGTTGGGGGACGGACACCGATAGACGTACCAGTCCCCAACTAGTCATGTTTCCAGTGCCTCACTTAAGGGAGCTCGGGTTGGAGTCCCTAAAGGTGTCAGGCTTAAGCCTGCAGCCGTGTGGTCTGCAGGAGTGGTGTTGGTTGGTCTCCACAGTTCTTGTCCCTGTTAAGGTGGAGCGACAGCTGGACCTTTCGTCCGTGACTGCGAGACTGAGAGGTGAACTTGTGTTGTTTGTCTGGGTCTGTGGCTGGTGCCGCGAACCAATTCTCGTGACTCGTGTGCGGCGTACCCTTCTTTAGCTTGTACACGCGTACGTAGTTTGCTGTTTATTTATCTACAGCTGTAGTATCATGCATAGGCAGTGATATATTTAGTTGCTTATGAGTTTTACTCACTTAAATTATTGTACACTGTTTACTCGACTTTGGGGGAGTTACCCTACTGAGCCAATGACTTGTGAAGCTCACCCCTTCTTCTTCCAAGTGAAGGAGAGCAAGAGGGTTCCAGTCCCTCTTCTAGCTCCGGTTGGCACCGTAGTGGAGTTAGGCCTTCATCACCAGCAGAGTAATATTCTTTCTTGTTGAGCCTTGGGGGTTTGTCCCTGGTTGTTGTACCTTGTACTATGACTTATGTTCAGAACTAAATATGTACATTTCATGTGAATATATGTGAGATATAGAATCTTCTATATGTTCAGTGTGTTCTTTTATACTTCCACGGACATGTGTGTGTTGATATCCCTTGCGAGGCTACGGCCCGTTCGCGGAGACGGAGTCGTGTCGGACACGTTATTGGGTTAACGGGCCTCAGCGGCGAGGACCGTCACAGTTGGTATCAGACCAAGGTCCGTGTAAATATGAAAGAACAGAAAATGTACATAGTATGTTCTCTACTATAGTCTACTGCTGGTAGTTGACCCTGTTTTTGTAATGATATATTTGTGTGCTATGTAGATTGGAATGTTCGTTGTGCATGTTTATAAATGGTCGATAGGAGAGATTGGAGAGGTGGTGGTGATAAACCTGAGGAGACCACACATCAGATGATATAAAGGTTATGGGATAGTATTACCCAGATTCGGACACGGTTAGATCAGTAGCCACCGGTTTAGCCAGCGGTTACAGCACCACAGGAGGTAGTATCGGCACCACTAGCACCACCATTTGGAGTTGAGATACCACCTGTAGTACCTTTACCTCTAGTTGCACCAGTGCGGTCAGCTAGCGTGGAGTCTATGGTACTAGTAGATAGGGCTGTTCATAATACGGTTCAAACCGTAAAACCGAACCGAACTGGCCAGTTTGGTTCGGTTCGGTTCGGGTTGAGAGGTCTGACGGTTCAGCTCGGTTTTGCATTGGAAAACCGAATATATATTAAATATATTAAATGTATAATATATATCAAAGAGGAGCGCGTAGCCCAGTGGGCTAGCGCCTCCCATTTACTTGGGCAGACCTGAGTTCGATACTCAGGTCTGCCATCTGGGCTATTAAAGCTTGTTTTTTTTTAAATTTCGGTTCAAACAGAACCGAACCGATTCACCCAAAAAGTGGGGTGAACCGAACCGAACCGAACCATGTTCACCCCTACTAGTAGAGAGGTTTCTACGGTTACAACCACCTACTTACTCGGGAGGTCTGAATCCGAATACAACAGAGCATTGGGTACATGAGATAGAAAGGGTGTTTGCCACAATGAGGTGTCCACAGGCTGATAGAGTGATTTTGGCTACTTACCAGTTGCGGGGATTTGTACAAGAGTGGTGGAAACTCAAGATGTAAACCGTGTTTGCAGGACGAGTAGAGGATACAATTACTTGGCTAGAATTCTTAGAAGCATTTAACAACACATTCTTTCCGGTACAAATTCAGCAAGCCAAGAGGGAGCAATTCAGAACACTACAACAAGAGAATTTGTTGGTGTTGGAGTATCAAATGAGATTCATGGCCTTGAGCAGATATGCCCCTTATGTGGTAACCAACAATGCAATGATGGTGGAGTATTTTATTCGAGGGTTGAGGCCGGAGTTGCAAGATGCAGTGACACCTCTTATGTGCGGGACGGTGGAGGATAGGGGTGTACAACGGTTCGGTTCGGTCCGGGTTGGCCAATTTTTGGCCAACCCGAACCGAACCAAACATACATCTCAACCCGAACCGAACCGAACCGGAGTTATTTCGGTTCGGTTCAAACCAAATTTCTATATTTAATTAAATATAATTGAAGTTATTAATATTTATACAATAAAAATAAGAATAAAATTCAAAAATATACATATTTATATGTAAATTTAGTCATATAATTACATTTTTAATACTTGTAATATAAATATTATTATAATTATATTAAAAATCGGTTTATTCGGTTTATACGGTTCGGTTCGATTTCACAATTTGTGAAACCGAACCGAACCGAATTTCGGTCCAAACCGAACCGAACCGAACCGGCCAATTCGGTTTGGTCCGGTTCGGTTCTTCGGTTTGAACCGAAATTTGAACACCCCTAGTGGAGGAGGCAGCCCAAAGAGCAGCTATACTTGAAAGAACTGTGCAAGCCAAGCAGTCCAGCAGATCAGGATCAGGAAGTGGTAGTTTCCGACTTCCACAGCAATCTCCGGGTGTTAGCAAAGGCAAGGCACCTGTAGGAGGAGCGTCTACATCGGGTTTTGGCAAGTGGGGTTCTAAGCTAAAGAAGATATTTAGAGACCGAAGAGGTGGCAAGCAGCAAGGATTCCAACAGGGCCGAGGCTATAAGCCGGAGACGAAGGAATCGCAGCAAAGCACAACAAGACAGTCGCCAGAATTTAGATGCTATAATTGTGATCAACCGGGGCACTTGGCAAGGAATTGTCCATATCCAAGAAGAGGCAGTTATGGTAGAGGGGCACCACCACAGCAGCAGCAGCAGCCACCAGTTGAGCGAGGAAGAGGCACACCTTACCAGAGGGGACGAGGACGAGTGATGGCAATCATAAGGGCACAAGCAGAGGCGTCAAATCTGATTGAAGGTATAATACCACTTCTCAAATTTTCTGCTAGAACATTAATTGATCCAAGTGCATCACATTCCTTCATTTCTGAAGATTTCATTGATAGTATGGTACATCCCTTCGAGGAGAGGCACTGTGAGCTTGTGGTGGAGGTTCCTTCCGGAGATTTTATGCTTACTACATGTTATTTGGATGAGGTTCCCATAATGATACAAGGTAATCAGTTGCCAGCCAGATTGTATGCACTTACAGTTAAAGGAATATGATGTGATATTGAGCATGGATTGGTTGGAAGCATATGGGGAAATAGTTGATTGCAGGAAGAAGAGAGTAAGGTTCGGCCATCCCAGTGGGGTTAAGTTTGAATTCCAAGGTATGCTATTTTATACCCCTAAGTTCATTATTTCTGCTCTTATGGCTAGGAAATTGATCAATGCAGGGTGTGTAGCCTATTTGACATCAGTTAGTTTGGTTGAGGCATGTAAGACGATAGATATGGTACCTGTTGTTAAAGAGTTTGTGGATATATTTCTAGAAGAGTTACCGGGTTTGGCACCGCATAGAGAGGTGGATTTTACAGTGGAATTGTAGCCGGGTAGTATGCCCATTTCCAAAGCACCCTACAGGATGGCCCCTGTAAGTTGAAAGAATTGAAGAAACAATTACAAGAGTTGCTGGAGAAAGATTTCATTCGGCCTAGTCACTCAACATGGGGAGCACCGGTTTTGTTTGTCAGAAAGAAGGATGGCAGCTTGAGAATGTGTATTGATTACCGCCAGTTGAATCAGGTTACTATTAAGAACAAATATCCGCTTCCACGAATTGATGATTTGTTTGATCAGTTACAATCAGCAAGGGTGTTCTCCAAGATAGATTTGAGGTCAGGTTATCACCAGTTGAGGATACGGGAAGAAGACATTGATAAAACAACATTTAGAACAAGGTATGGGCACTATGAGTTTGTGGTTATGCCATTTGGGCTAACCAATGAATCTGCAACTTTTATGAATTTGATGAACAAGATCTTCCATCCATATTTAGATCGGTTTATTGTGGTGTTCATTGATGATATATTAGTGTACTCAGCTTCAGAGGAGGAACATGCAGCTCACTTGAGGATTACATTACAGACAATGAGAGAGCACCAGTTATATGCAAAATTCAGTAAGTGTGAGTTTTGACTTAGAGAAATTCAATTTTTGGGACATGTTATCTCAGGTGAAGGTGTTGCAGTTGATCCAGCAAAGGTAGAAGCCGTTATGAAATGGGAAGAACCAAAGACAGTGCTAGAAATTAGAAGTTTTCTTGGGTTGGCAGGTTACTATAGGCGGTTTATTCAAGACTTCTCAAAGATTGCAGCACCAATAACAAGGCTTACCAGGAAAGGAGTATCATTTGTAAGGTCATCTGATTGCAGACGTAGTTTCATGGAGTTGAAGAAGCAGCTCACTTCAGCACCAATATTAGAAATACCGTCAGGTCGAGGTGGTTTTGTGCTATATACAGATGCATCCAGAAAAGGACTTGGGGCAGTACTTATGCAACATGGAAAAGTGGTGGCCTATGCATCTAGGCAATTGAAGCGACATGAGGAGAATTATCCCACACATGATTTAGAGTTGGCAACGGTTGTGTTTGCATTGAAGATATGGCGGCATTACTTGTATGGTAAAAGATTTGAGATCTTCATGGACCACAAGAGTTTGAAATACATATTTTCACAAAAGGATTTGAATTTGAGGCAACGCAGATGGATGGAATATCTAAAGGATTATGATTTCAGTTTAGCGTATCATCTAGGCAAGACAAATGTGGTTGCAGATGCTTTGAGCAGGAAGACAGTTATGAGTCATATGATGATGAGAGAGTGGAAATTATACGAAGATGTGGCTGAAAGTTCTTTGATTGTTCCGAGTAGCCAGCGAAGAGCAGTGTTAGCTAGCAGCACAGTGGAACCATCTTTGTATTGGTAGATCATAGAAGCCCAGAAAATAGATGAGAATTTGGTTGAGATTGTGAAGATGGAAGATGTCACCATTGATGATGATTGTGTGGTCCGATTCAGGAACAGGTTATATGCCAAGTGAAACTAGTGTGAAGCAGAAAGTATTAGAAGAAGCACACCGATCCAGGTACACTATACATCCAGGAAGCACAAAGATGTATTAAGATTTGAAGAAATATTTTTGGTGGCCGAGCATGAAAAAGGAAATAACAGAATTTATATCAAGATGTTTAGTATGCCAACAGGTTAATACAGAGCATCAAAGGCCAGGTGGTTTGTTGCAGCCATTACTTATACCGCAGTGGAAATGGGATGATATAGCAATGGACTTTGTTGCAGGTTTACCCAGGACAACATTAGGTCACAATGGTATATAGGTTTTTGTTGACAGGTTGACAAAAGTGTGCAGGTTGCTAGCCGTGAGCATGTCATGGGCAGTGGATAGATTGGCAAGGTTGTATGTTGATAGAATTGTGCCATTGCATGGAATACCAGTCACCATAGTTTCAGACAGGGATCCCAGGTTTACTTCCGATTTTTTGAGGAGTTTGCAAAGAGTTGTTGGTACACGGTTGAGGTATAGTTCAGCATACCATCCTCAAACCGATAGACAGACAGAAAGGACAATCCAGACTATTGAAGATATGCTACGAGCTTGTTGCTTAGTTTGGGGAGGCGGATGGGAGCAACATTTAGGTATGGTTGAATTTGCCTACAACAACAGTTACCACAAAAGCATCGGGATGGCACCGTATGAAGCACTTTATGGAAGACCTTGCAGAACACCGTTGAATTGGCATGAAGTGGATGAGAGGCAGGTGATGAGACCGGAATTGGTGCAATAGTGTGCAGAAATGGTTAAGTTCATTAAGGAGAAGCTTCAAACAGCACAAAGCAGACAAAAGAGTTATGCGCAGGCCACTACAGTTTGAAGTTGGCAATTATGTGTTCTTGAGGGTTTCTCCAACCAAGGGTGTTTTGAGGTTCAACAAGAAGGGCAAGTTGAGTCCCAGATACGTGGGTCCATTCCAGATTTTGGAAAGGATTGGTGAAACAGCGTACAGATTGGAGCTTCCAGCCGACTTTACTAATGCTCACGACGTGTTCCATGTCTCGATGCTTAGAAGGTATATTCGAGATCCCTTCCAGATAGTCAGCTATCAGCGAGATGATTTGAAACCGGATATATCCATGCCAGAGTATCCAGTGTTGATTACAGGCTGCCGAACACAAAAGTTAAGGAATAAAGACATTGAGCTGGTAAAGATTAGATGGGAAAACAGGCAGGGTGGAGAAGACACTTGGGAGTTGGCCGATGAGATGTACAAGACGTATCCATACTTGTTTGAGTAAGCGTTAAATTCCTTTAGGTGATAGTCATATATGTGTTGCTTTGTTAATTACGGTTACTTCTTTAATTTCGAGGGCGAAATTCTTTTTAGGTGATAGTAATGTAATATCCGATACGTTCGGATCGTAGTTTACCAGGTTTAGGGGCCAATGTGTGGCCCATTGGTTGAGTGAATGTGTTTATACATGTTTTCACAGGTTGGTGTGGCAGGTTGGGAGGCTGGAGGGTTGGAAATCCCAACCCAAACAGACCTCTAGCGGGTTCATTAAGAACGCGACCAACACAGTCGTCGCGATTCTTACATGAACGCGACCACATGGACACCAGCAGTGTGTTGGCGTCCATCGATGAGGACGTCGACTGTTGAACTTGGCGTCAAGCTTTGTGGACGTCTAGTTGTGGCGGTCTGGTTAAACAGCCAAAGGGTTGACGTTAACCTGGCCTGCCTGTGTTTTTATGGCAGACCCGAGCTCTGTTCTTTCTCCTCCTTCTCCCTTCCTCTTCCCCCACCTTCACCCTTGAGCTTCTTCGCGAGTTCTGACGGTCGGCGGGAGCTCGTGGGAAGGCCGTGGTGCGCGTGGTAGCGGCAGATTGGGCGAGGAATGACGGATTGGAGCGCGGTGTTCGTGGGACGTTTCTCGGGTTTCGGCGTGATTCGAGGTTCTTCGGGGGTTTAATTGCGTTTCTGAGGTAGGGGTCGAGCCTTGTTAGCTTGTTAGAAACATTAAAACACGACTTAATCACTTGAACCAGCATTTTTATTGTATTTTCGGATTAAGTTGCACCATGTGGGGTTAATGGGTGGTTTGAGTAATTTAGTGAACGAAGCATGCTGTGTTGGGTTGTTTTGGGTTCAAGTATGTTTAAAGAACCGTTTCAGTACATTTTCTTGTAATTTTAACGGTTGGAAAACTTGTAGAGCTGGATTAGGGTTTCTGCAGGGTTTTAGGCCGGAGAACTTGGCGTCAAGATCTCTTGTCGCCAAGCTCACCAGCCGGGATATTGACGGCTAGATCGCTTACCGTTTACTTCTTATAAGCGGCAGTCGATGATGCCGCCAACCTGTGCATGTATCCATGTAGTGTTGTTTACGTAGTTTTCTTGGTTATGAATAATGTGTGATTGTGTGTGCATGGCGATGACCGGTGTGAGCCAGTGCACTTGGTATGCTCTATACTGCTCATGAAATGGGCAAGTTTTACATGAATGATGTGTGATGTACGTAATCGCTTTTCGTGGTATGTGTGGTGCGTTGGCACCCGTGGCACTCTTGGAGTGCGTTGTCCATGTGTTGGACATGTGGTTTACGTGGAAGACGTGTGGTACACCATCCAGGGTGTAATATACACGTATTGTCTACGTGGTTTGAGTGTGTGTTTACTACACACTTTGTTGTAATGTAATTCTTATGATTTATCATAGTAACTGGGCAGTGAGGTTCCTGTGTGAGCCTAGCCATGACTTTGTGGTATTTGGGCAGTAAAGGTCCATACCGACCTAGCCCTGGTCCGTTGTTGTCTTTCGAATAATATTATATGAATTTATGAAGTAAGTAAATGGTGTGTTGTTACGAAGGTCATCTCATGACCGATGATAGGCCAAATATGATTGGCTATCGTGATTTATATATGTATTAGTGTGAGTTAGCTTGGAGGTTACAAGATGACCAATGATAGGCAAGTTAGTGGTTCAGGTATGTGTTGGTGTGAGATAGCTTTGGGGTCACACGGTGACCGATGTTAAACTAATCCTAACACTTGTATATTGTGAATTATAAGTAAAGGTTATATGTGTAAGTATCGTGGTTTGTGCTAGCCGAGTGTGGTGGTCCGGCGCCTATTCCGGAATGCCTCTCTAGTCGGGTACCCCAGGTTCTTTGTGAGCCAGGCACGTGTGTTTGTTGTGCTCGGGGTTTTGTCCCGGTACTTGTGTTGTACCGTTGAGGTCTGTGTCGTCTTCCTAGACACCCTCACTCCTGAGTTTGAGTTGTACGTCCGGCTGAGGGAAAGACGGCAGTGGGACAACGACTTCCCAGAGTTTGTTCTTTTGTCGCTTGTAGCGCGCTCGTAGTTGGGGGTACGGACACCAGTAGTCGACACTGGTCCCCAGCTAGCCCTGTTTTCCAGTGCCTCACTTTAGAGTGCTCCGGCCAGAGACTCTAGAGGTGCCAGGCATGGGCCTGCAGTTGTGTGTCTGCAGGTGTGGTGTTGGTTGGTCTCCACAGTTGTTTGACTTCTTCCTTGTGGAGCGCCAGTTGGACCTTTCGTCCGTGACTGCGAGACTGAGAGGTAGTTCTTGTGTTGTGTTGTCCGGGTTGGATATTGGTCTGATCAGCCAGTAGTCCGTTCCCGTGTGGTGGCGTCGTTCTTTCTGACTCGTGCTTAGTAGCTCCAGTTGTAGTTGTGGTGACGTCGTTCCCTTCCGACTTGTGCTTTGCTACTTGTCGTAGTTTGTGAGTTTGTGACTCGTGGTCGAGGTTTGACCAGTTCGAGGTGTGCCCTGGTGTTGGCACAGTTGCGACTGAGTTGTGGTTTGTGTGACTCGTTGATTAAGGTTTCACCTGTAATATTGTGCCTAATTAAAGGTATAATATAATTATGGTTCAGTGTGGTGTTTATCACCTACTTGTACCCTTGTTCGGGTGTTTGTGTTGTGGTACCTCAGAGTAGCAGGTACCTATTTCCTTCGTGGGTTACTTTGTAGTTTTGTGGTGGTACATTGTGTACCAACCTTTCCAGGTACTTGTGTGTTGAGGAGGTCTTATGGTTTGACCTGCCACTTGTTGTATCCTAACTGTTTTAGGTAAATCTTTGTTTATAATTTATTGTGGATTAGTTTGTGATTATTAATTATGTTACCTTTATGGGTATTTTGCCGATGAGGCTTATGGCCTAGGCATATTGTGGTTTAGTTGAGCTATGCTCCGTGGAGGCCGTGTGAGACCTTCCACAGTTTGAGTTTTTACTCATCTTGGGTATGATTCCAATTATAGCTTTAGTGTGTTATGGATTAACTTCGTGTTAGCCAGTTCCATTACCTTTGAGTAGTTCTGTTGTAAAGTGGTTTGGAGTATAAAGGACCAGCTCTTTGTTAGCAGTCCTATTACTCAAATGTTTGAGGTTCGCCTGTGAAGCTTGTAGCCTGGGCAATGACTTGCCTGTGTGGCTTATAGTTTAGGCAACCCGTTGTGGTAGCAGCGTGCCAGTGAGACTGTGGTTTAGGCACTTTGGTTGTTGGGGCTGACTAATGATATTATGTTAGTCCTGTAGTCCTACTTTTCTTCTGAGGACGTTATGTTTATTATCGTAAGCATGTTTAATTATTATTTATTGTAATGATGTGAGCATGAAATGGTTTGGCTATTGTTGTTGCCAGTGAGACCCATTGGGGTCGAGGTGTTTGTGGTTACAGTGTTGTTTTGGGTAGCCCCTACTGAGCCAGTGACTTGTTGAGGCTCACTCCCCTACAGTTCTTTTCAGGGCTTGCCGTGTGTTTGGCTTGCAGTGGCGTTGTGTCAGACTTGTACCACCAGCAGTAGTTTAGTAGTTAGTGTTGTGTGAGCTTGTGCTCCCTCGGGGTATGCCCCAGGTAGTTGTACTCTTTTAATTGGACATGTATTAATGTAATGGGACAGTTGTACAAATAATGTGAATAGATATGAGTACATGTACTTTCTTGTGCCTTATATTCTTGTGGTTTGTCTTTTTATACTCTTACTGGACTCGTGTGTGAGATATCCCTTGCGACACTTCGGTGCGTTCGCGGGAGGCGGATCTAGATATGGAGCCTTAATGGGCATAAATACCCCGGTCCGTCACACCATCGGTTGCCCTCCCCCAACCGATGGTGATTCACCATCGGTTGGGGGAGGTTCTCTCCTCCCTCTCACGCATGTAAGGGGCAAAACCCCTATAAATACCCCCCCTATTCCATAAGAAAGGGGGGTCTTCCATTTTGCTTCGGCGAAGCCCTGTTGGAGAAATCCCAGAAAAATAGAAAAGAGCATTTGCTCATTCCCTCTCTCATTCTCCAATCCTCCTTGCTTGGTGTGTGAAGGTACAAACCCCCCTTCTTTAGCCCGATAAGTCAGGTGCGGAAAGGAGAGTTATCGGCGTAATCGTCATCGACATTCCTTCTTAACCTCCATCCCCCACATCGAGCAAGTCTCTGTGGGGTGATATTCCCCGGGGTTTAAATACCGTCCATATCGAGCAAGTCTCTATGGACACATGGTATTTAAATACCCATGTTCTCCCCGCCCATCGAGCAAGTCTCTGGGATGGTGGATTTTGTGCTTATATGTATATGTTTTCTTGAGGAGACTCTGCCCAAGCGGAGGTTCTGCCTAAGGACATATTCGTATATTCACAAATTTGTGTTTTTATATATATGTTTCTTAAGACGAAACTCTGCCCAAGTGGAGGTTCCGTCCAGGAACACATATATAAAGATTACAAATTTGTAATTATACAAATATGTTCCTTAAGGAGAACCTCGCCCAGGCAAAAATCTTTCTCAGGGGACGTATCCATATAAATACAAATTCGTGTTATATGTATATGTTTCTTAGAGGAAACTCTGCCCAAGCGGAGGTTCTTTCCAAGAGCATATTTGTATATTCACAAATTTATGTTCTTATGTATATGTTCCTTAGGGGAAACTCTGTCCAAATGGAGACTCCCCTAAGAACATATCCATAAAATCACAAATTTGTGCCTATACGCATATGTCTCTTAGGAGGAATCTTGCCCGGACAAAAGTTCCCTCTAAATTCATATCCGTATAATCATAAACTTCATGTTTATATAAATGTGTTTCTTAGTGAAACCTCTGCCCAAATAGAGACTCCGCCCGAGAACATATCTATATAATCACAAATATGCCCCATTGTGCATATGTTTCTCAAAAGGGAATCCCGTTCACACGGGGGCACCTTCCCATCGGATACTCTACTCAAATAGAGGTACCGTTTGAAAATATATCCACAAAGTGTAATTTTGTGTTTATACACATATATCTCTTTAAGGCAAAATCCCTCTGGGCAAAGCTTCTCCCGAGGACACATGGACATAAGCATACGCCTATATAAATACACCACTACAAGGACACCCTGCCTAAGCAGGGACTCGCCAAGACATACTCATATATCCAAAAAAAAAAGGGGATTGTGATAATATACACACATCCAAAGAAAAAGAAGGATAAGACAAGAACTGCGCTCAGATACTCCAAATGGGAGCACATATGCACCTCCACGAGAACCATACCCGTGGAAATAGACTTTGGACAGTAATCACAATGGGACAAGGACTTCCATAGAGATACATCCATATGCTCTCCGGAAATTGTATCCACACAAGTGTGAAATGAGGAGAAAAGAAACTCTACCTCAAACTCGGACTTGCTTAAAAATGGCACTGTGAAAGGACCTCATATAAAATTTGCACAGTCATCCTTCTATTACGGAAGTGTTGCTCTGGGTTACAATACCCCCAAGTTCAAATCAAAATCCACGGGCATATACCCGTTCATAATAATAACCCTCATGTTTTCCCAAATAAAATGTCTAATCAACCCTTTTGCAAAAAGAAGAAAAGACCTCAAATAGGTCCACGGGTATATACCCGTTCCCCTCTTCAAAAATCAGACTTTGGACTCCAAAATGGCAGTCATTTCAAAAAATGAGATAAAATCAAAAGAAAAAAAAAAAACATGTCACACCAGGATTTTCTAAAAGAGCATGTATATTTTTCTCGTCCTTTACTATGAATGGTATTCGAGTTAGGAATCAGTATTGAATAATACCAAGAGTTTTAACTCGATGTAAATGTAACATCGACTCCGGTCGATGGAGACAGAGGTCCAGCACATGCTACCCTAATCACCTGATGAGAATAGACATGGGACTCAAGGAGTTCAGATTAAAAAACGGCGCACCCGTCCGCTTCACGGACACCACACCCGTCCGTTTCACGGACACCAAAATTCCTCTTCCGCATTGCGCGGACTTTTTTCTTCTGTCTGCTAGACAGGCTGGCACGCCTCGCGAACACGAAAGAATCCATAGCATGTAAAATGAACGAATAGATGAACCGAAATAAAACAGAAAGAACGGATCAAAAAGAAAAGAAAATGGAGTGTGAAAGATTCCCCCGTGTCAACAGCTACCATGGGTCGGTGTTCCCCCCCCCAAAGTCGGGTCGCCAGGGGCCGACCCAACTCAGAGTCGGCCGACTCCGCTCCGAGTCGGCCGACTTTGCCATCCACCGGTACGTCGCGTTTCTAAACGCGACGGCCCGATACGTCGTGATTTAAACTCTCTGTATTTTGGGCAGTGCAGTTGCATTGTTCAGCTGGAGGAAGTTGTGTTGGAGGATTCTGGGGCGATTTCTGCTGTTTTGGTGTCCGTTTGGCGTGGTTCCAGCGCGGGGAGGTGCTTCGGAGCGCGGGGAACGTCCAGACGGCATTGGATTTGCGTTTCATCCGTTGGTAGGGGAACTCTTCACTGTTTTACCTTGTGTGGGCTGTGTAGGTTAGGGTTTATGGTTTTATAAAGGGGAATTGCATGAACATGATAGAGAGCATGCCTAGGATTATATATAAATAGTTATGTCCCGCTTTACAAGCATGTAACACTGTTGGATGTGATTCCCGGAATGAAAGGTTAAGGTAGGTTTCTGCTGTCTAAAAGGCGACGGAACCAGTCTTCGCGTTTTGTGAACGCAACGACCTAGTCCGTCGCGATTCAGGCCTTAAGACGACGGGTTGGTCCGTCGCGATTCAAGCTTCAATTGGCGACCACTGTGTTGGTTGTGATTTAGATTGTGGCCGCCCGAGCTCTGGGGTTCTATGGCCAGACTGCCTGTTTCCTGTTGTACACTACTTAGGCAGTGATGATTATGCAATGTAGGGTTTGTAAGGGTTGTGTCGGCTTATACCGTGGATGATAACAATGGATTTTGTTTGGAAATGTGTGCATAGCAAGTTGAGTTGTAATGCCTTCCGTGTTTACCTCTCTAGTCGGTTACCCAGGCACCGGGTGCTCGGGTTTTGTCCCGATACGGTGAGGACCGTCAAGGTTTGTGTCGTCTTCTTGTACACCCTCACTCCTGAGTTTGAGTTTTACGTCCGGCTGAGGGAAAGACGACAGTGGGCAGCGACTCGTGTTTGTGGGTGTGCGGTCGCTTGTAGCGCGCTCGTGGTTGGGGGACGGACACGGGTAGACATATCGGTTCCCAACTAGTCCTATTTCCAGTACCTCACTTTAAGGAGCTCGGGCCGGAGTCCCTAAAGGTGTTAGGCTTGGGCTTGCAGCCGTGTGGTCTGCAGGAGTGGTGTTGGTTGGTCTCCACAGTTCTTGTCCCTGTTGAGGTGGAGCGACAGCTGGACCTTTCGTCTGTGGCTGCGATTGTCCGGGTCTGTGGCTGGTGTCGCGAACCAGTTCTCGTGACTCGTGTGCGACGTACCCTTCTTTAGCTTGCACACGCGTACGTGGTTTGCCGTTTATTTATCTACAGCTGTAGCATCATGCATAGGCAATGATATATTTAGTTCCTTATGAGTTTTACTCACTTAAATTGTTGTACATTGTTTACTCGGCTTTGGGGGAGTTACCCTACTGAGCCAATGACTTGTGAGGCTCACCCCTTCTTCTTCCAGGTGAAGGAGAGCAGGAGAGTTCCCGTCCCTCTTCTAGCTCCGGTCGGCACCGTAGTGGAGTTAGGCCTTAATCACCAGCAGAGTAATATTCTTTCTTATCGAGCCTTGGGGGTTTGTCCCAGATTGTTGTACCTTGTACTATGACTTATGTTCAGAACTAAATATGTACATTTCATGTGAATATATGTGAGATATGGAATCTTCTATATGTTCAGTGTGTTCTTTTATACTTCCACGGACATATGTGTGTTGATATCCCTTGCGAGGCTACGGCCCGTTCAAGGAGACAGAGTCGTGTCGGGCACGTTATTGGGTTAACGGGACTGAGCGGCGAGGACCGTCACATATAAAAGATGGTGACTTCCAAATATCAAAGCCCAACGAAGAATGGACCGACAACGACAAAATGCTGATCTCATTAAATAGCTAGGCAAAGAGTTTTATGCATTGTGCACTACCTAGGCAAATGTTCAACTGGATATTAGCGTGCAAAACAGCCACAGGCATATGGGATGAGCTGAAACTCAAATATGAAGGAGAACCTATTATAGTTGAAAAACATGCTCCTCAAATTTAGGAAAATCCAAAAACTCCTCAAGATGAGATCATTCCAGTTCTAGAAGAAGACACTAATGCTCAAGTGTCTAAAGAAACAAGGTAGGAACCTATGATTCCATCTCCTCCAACTGTCACCATTAGAAGAATATTGAAAGAATTACATGCTGACGGTATGATGGAAGCACCCATTTTAGGGGAGCAACAGGAAGCTCCTTGGGAAGAATCCTTCCATATGAAGAAGAAGCTATAAAGGAGGAACCTCAGATTGAGGGGGAGCCTCAGATTTTTCTCAAAGAAGATATCCTTGAAGAGAGAATTGTTGATGAAGCTTTTGATGAAGAAGAAGCTGAGGGTAAGGCACATAAGTTCCAAATGACACCACAGAAGGCACATTCAGTAAAGAACCACTCAGGTACCTCAAGCACAGGACAAGATGAAGAGAATGTCAATCTAATTCTGATGGACAAAAACACAAGAGGGCATTCAAATGAGTATGGTTAGAGGATGCTCAAAACCATCTGATTGGTAACTACCAACTCTTCACTTCATTCCAATCAGAAGAGGAAGTAGGCATCCTTAGTTTTTTGTTTAGATTTCAATTTTAATTCATATCTTTACAATGCTACTAAATTTCTTGCAAGACTTCTTTTGTTTAGACCTACATAGAAACCCTTAAAGACTTAACAAACATCAAATGAATGTGTCAATTAAATCACAATAAGGGAGCATCAACTAAGGGGGAGCCTCACATCAAAAGGGAGCCTCACATCAAGGGGGTGTTACATATTCATGACAAATATTGTTAAACCCCTCTCCTTCAAACTTACATCTTAGAATGGTAAGAAGTCTCTACAACTAAAGGGGGAAAATACAAATAGTAAGATCCTTCCTTTTTGGTTATTGACAAAAAATGAGAGAGTATTTTATCTATGAATTTTTTGATTAATATATATTTTATATTTGTCAATTTCAAAAAATTCACATGAATTTTGTCATCACCAAAAAAGGAGAGATTGTTGAACTACTATTATATTTTATTCTTTTATTTTGGTGATAACAAAAACTCATGTTTATCTCACATCTATTTAATAATATTTTAAGAATATTCTTGCACTATCGCTTCATAAATTTGCACTGAAAAGCTCAATCAATTGCTATTCAATGCATATCGATTGGTCACTAAGTGCCATATCGATTGGAGAAGAAATCTCTATCGATCGGTAACTAAGTGCCATATCGATTAGTATATACGTTCCGTATTGATTGTCCTTTATCGCATCGATTGCCTTCAGGCATCGATTACAGTTAAGTGGCACATCGATTGTCTTCAAACATTGATTACGATTAAGTGGCACATCGATTGCCTTCACACATCGATTACAGTTAAGTCACAGATCGATTGTCTTTACATATCGATTGTCTTTAAGTTCCATATCAGTTATCATTCTCATATTGATTGTTGTTATGATTCATACCGATTGACTTTCAATATGTCTTGGTGCCAAATTAAATTTCAAATGTACTTCACATGCTTAACTTATTATTTCTCTGACTAAAATTATTTTTTGCATTTCTCAAGAACTTCTTCTTTCTTGCTAGAAAGAAAAAAACTTCTATCTAGTATAGCAGGAATGTCAGTTGAAAATGTGGACTTCTGCACAAGAGGTATGGATGTTGACTGACACATGACCTATCTTACCTAACACTGTTCTCGCAGAAATCCAGTACTCTCATGAGACATTCGTTAGAAACAAAGTTAGAAGGCTCTTCTTTGCTCCAAACATCCGTTAGACTTAGGAGAGCAGAAGAAGAGAGCCAAGAAACTCCAACGGCCATATGTTAACGGTCCTCTTTAGCTGCTCTATAAAAAGATGAAGTCAAAGCAAAAGAACAAGTAGAGCGAACTTGAAAATCTTTCAAGGAATGTACATCCAGTGAGCATCATAAACACCATACACTCAAAGAAAAGAGAGAAAGAGCTCAAGCCCAAGAAGAAGTGTGCGCACAAGCAGTCATCTGAAGTCTTCAAGCATTCAAGCCATTTTCTCTCTTCTCTCTCTTTGTGCATCATTATAAATCTAAGAGAGACTCTGTAAGCTGAGGCCTGAGGGTTTAAGCTTCCTTGTGTTTATCTTATAATCCTCTTAGCTCTCAGGTTACTGTTGGAGATCAAGCAAGCTAAGTTCTTTGTTTCAGAACTTGATCTCCATAGCATGTTCCTTCTTTTCAAAGAAGAACAAGGGTTGTTCCTCTTCCTGTGTGAAGAGAGGACCAGTAGGGTTGCTGGGGGTGGTGACCAGCAGAGGGTATGTACTCTGTGTTCCCCTTGTGTTAAGAGAAGAACTTAGTTGGGGTTTGTTCCAGCAGAACCACAGTGGGGTTTGAACCATAAAGTTTGCATCTTGGCCTGTATGGGCTACCTTCTTACTCAGAAAGAGTAGAAAATCAACAGAGGCTGGGTGTTGTATATCCTTGGAGGAATTGTACTCCGATTAGTGAAATCCCAAGAGTGTGCTTGAGGACTGGACGTAGGACTTCCATATGGGAAGGGCTGAACAAGGATAAATTTATGTGTTCTTATCTGTGATTGTTTCCGCGTCTTTAATTTCCATTGCACATGCTTTATTTACACTAACCAAAGTTTCAAGTGGTGATTTTGTCTTTCAAATTTCTGTTTATCCTATTCACCCCCCCTTTCTTTTAGGTAAACCTTGCTGCCATCCAAGTGGGCCAACACTTTTTTCCTTTATGTCTGATGAGCTTTTCCAGGAAGCCCCTGTCCTTCGTCTGCTTGCCCTTCGGCAAATGGGTTGCTGGGTGCGTGGAGGAGGTTGTTCCTTAGGCCTTAGCTCTACCCGACCCGTCTCCGGTGTCCGATGTGTAGTGTCATAGCCGTTCAAATCCGAGTTTAATAGTTGTAGTGTGGTGCTTTTGGCAAATGTGTAGTCATTGGGTCTTAGTTGTGGTATTCGTGCGTTGTGTGGGTGTCGTGAGCTAGAGCTTTGGGCCCATAGTGATAGAACCCACTGGTTCTCTGGTTGAGAACGCGATGGGAGTGTATGTCGCGTTCTGAATACGTCCCTCGCCTGCGTCGCGTTCTCTGCTCCGCTTCTTTTAGTTGTTTGGCTGTGTGAGTGACATGTGGCACACTGAGTTTCTGAACGCGTCGGCTAGGTACGTCGCATTCTTAACACGACGGTCACTTACGTTGCGTTCTCATTTCCGATTAGTTAAGAGGAGGTTTGGCTGCCAAACACAGCAGGGAGCTCTGCTCAGCCGAGGAGAGGAGCTTTGCAACAGTTTCTAGCGATTTCGGCTTAGAGGCTCGTGTTTTGGCGTGGTTTTGAAGAGAGGAGGTTGCTCGGAGCATGGGGAACGCCGATCGAGCCTCATTCTTCGAGTTCTTCATGTTGGTAGGGAGATTCCCTCATTTTTTTGAGTTCTTTGAATAGTTTAAAGCATGTGAATCCTGCATCGAGGTGTGGTTAAGAGCTTTAGATCGTTTAATTGAGTTGGAGGGATTTGGTTTGCATATAAATGAGGTGTTTGGAGATTTTTGGGTGTAACCGAAGGGTTTGAGGTTTTGTCTGAGAAGGCGATAGATCAGGTTGTCGCATTCAGGTCGCGACCCCTGACCCTGTCGTATTCTCTTTGTGAATGCGGCGTGTCGAACTGTCACGTTCTTAATGCGACAGTCGACCCGGTCGCGTTCTTCTTTCCGAGGTGTGTTATGTGGTATTGGGCAATGAGGGTTCCGTGTGGACCTAGCCTTGATTATTTAAGGTTGATTTAAGATGTTCAAGCATACCTCTCTAGTCGAGTATCCCATGTTCTTTGTGAGCCAGACACGTTGTGCTCGGAATTTGTCCCGGTACTGTGTGTACCGTAGAAGTCTGTGTCGTCTTCCTGGACACCTTCACTAGTTTGTTTGTTGAGCTCATCCGGGTGAGGGAAAGGCAACAGTGGGGGAGCGACTTGTAGTGTGCAAGTGTTCTCTGTTAGGTCGCTTGTAACGTGCTCGTGGTTGGGGGGTGGACACCAATAGACGTACTGGTCCCCAACTAGCCCCGTGTTTCCACTTGCCTCACTCTGCGGGCCCTGGAGCCCGTAGAGGTGTGTCAGGCGTGGGTCTGCAGCATGTGTTGCTGCAGAGTGGTGTTGATTAGTTTTCACAATTATTTGGCTTACGCAGTGTTGTGGTGGAGCCACAGTTGGACAGTCTGTCCGTAACTGCGAGATTAAGAGGTGGTTCTCTTGTTTGTTAGTCCGGGTTGGATAATGGCGTCATGAACCAGTAATCTTTACCCGAGTGGTGGCGTTGTCCCTTCTGACTCGGGTTCCCAGTAGTCGTGGTTGTGAATTATGATATCGATTGTAGTGTTCACCGGCTATAGTTTCTTACTCGTTGGTCATGCAAGGCTTTTAGTTGCACAATGTGCGTACCTTCTGGTTTCAGGTACCTGTACCCTTCTTGGGTAGCTAGTCATTGTGGCACGTTGTGTGTTGGTTTCAGGTGTTGTTGTGGAGTTGTGCTTCGTGGAGGTCGTGTTGCGTAACCTATCACTTGTCGTATTCTTACCCTTCTGTGGATAGTCCTCCGGTGTGTTTTATTACTCTAGTGTGTGGAGAACTGACTCTTTGCTGTCAGTCCCATTACCTTTCGTTGGTGGTTTGTCTGTGTGGCTTGTGACTTAATCGTTTCAGTTGCTGGGGTGCACTGGTGTTTCCGTGCTGGTCCTATTGCTCTCTTTATTTTCTGTGAGTTGTGTTAGCTAGCGTGTTTAAGTTTAAATGTAATTTAATTATGTTCTTTGCGAGCATGTCTTTACTCCAGCAGTCCTACTGTCAGTGTTACCAGTGAGACCCTGAGTGGTGGAGATGTTAGCTCCTCTATGCAGTTTCTGATTGTTGTTTCTCTTTTTGGGAGGTCCCTACTGAGTCTGTGACTTTTTGAAGCTCACTCCCTTACAGCTCTTTTTAGACATTAGTAGCGTACTTGGTTTGCAGAGGCTTTGTGGTGGACTTGTGCCACCAACAATTGAGTTGTAGTTGTTTTGTGAGCGTTTGCTCTCTCGAGATATGTCTCAGGTAGTTGTACATTTATCTTAGACATGTAATAATGTACTGAGACAGTGTAATTTACTGTAAATGAGTATGAATACATATACTTTCTTGTATCTTATACTCTTGTGGTTGTCCTTTATATTCTTACTGAATACGTGTGTGAGCTATCCCTTGCGAGATTTCAGTCTATTTGCGGGAGACGAGTCTGCATATGGAGTCTTATTGGGCATAAATATTTAGGGTCGCTACACGATGACGTGAGGGCGGCATTAGGAGGAAGCTTTTCAGGGGAAGGAGGCAGCTATTTTGGACAATGGGAATCTAACCAAGGGTGAGGTCATGGATATCTTGACCAACGTTGAGAACTTCATGAAGACACAGGCGAGTGAAACTGCTAGGTTGATTGGTGTCTCCGATGAAGGCATGGACAAAGGCTTAAATTCCACTCTTCCTTTAATCAAATAGAGGTGGATGGCGGACATTGCGAGAAAGACGAAGTCTGATGCGACCGTCAAGAAAGAAGTGTCGAAGCAAAGCGAAGCATAGGCGGCTCATGGAGCCAGGGGTGGTCTCAGCGGACTACAAGATTTTCTGTGGTATTGTCTTTTTGGATAATGTTTGATGAGGGTGTTGCCATTACGTGAGGAATATTTTGTTTGGGGGCTGAAGGGTGTGTTTGGTGGTGGAGGATGTTGAGGGCACATGTGCCCTACTTCTCTTTTCTTTGCTCCCTTGGCAGACCCTGGTTTGCCGCTTTTGTTTGGGGGGAGTTCTTTGGGAGTATTCCCTCATTTCATGTATCTTTTTTTTCCTTTTATAATATACCAGTGATACTATACACTTTTAAAAAAAAATGCATGCATGAAGTGAATTAAAATTGTATTTTGATTAACATCTATCATGGTTTGCCAGTTGTCACAACTCACAAATACCTGTAAATCTGCATGAGGGAGCATCATGACCACTCTAAATAAAAATAAGGCTGATAATACTTAGAAAGATATTCTGTTATATGTCGCCATCCATTAAGAAAAACAGACTTTTCATCAACTTCTAAACAATATCACACCTTGGCTTCTAAAGTCACAAGAAAGCTCCCGAACTTCAATTGAGGATAAAACCTGAGCAAGAAAAAAAGCAACATCCTGTTAGCGTAGCTAAAGAGTGGAATCTTCAAGTTGTCACATGATAATCTGCTTGTGTTGACTCATTTGATTAATCTAAAATACCTGGTTGGTATCAAAAGATTAAAAAAAATCAGATTTGTCACTAAACAAATAGTCACTAGAATTTTAATCTCCATTCCCATCATTAGCCAAGAAAGTTATACCTCTGAAAAAATTATCAAAACACTCGTGAAAGATTTCAAACAGCCAGAAAAAGAATCATAGCATCGATGCACACAAAATGTTGTAATACCATATACTATTTACAACCTTTTTATGCCTATAAAAGGTTCCTACATGTAAGGAATATTATAAGTAAACAAGAAAATCTGAACATAGGACAGGTAAAAAAGAATTGAAACTAATTCACTCTTGAACTCATTTCATTTCCAAGACAATGTTGTCAAACAAATTCACTCTTGAACTAATTTTATTTCCAAGACAACATTGTCAAATTCAGACTTGTATCCTATTCACCTAATCTTACACTCTTTCCAAGCCCAGGAAGAACCTTCATTAGCAGCAAAACTTCAAGCTGCACACCAAGGTGTAGGTTACTATATCTGCCAAATCCTCATATTTGTCTTCTCAACAGAAATGTCTAGCCAAAGAAGTTCTTCACTAGAAACTTGGCAATTGGCACTCTTACAAGAGGAGAAAGGGAAGAAACTGCAGGGCATGTGATGCGGGATATAGAGGTGGGAAGAGGGGGAGAGAAATGAAGGGGTGGTCGGGAGACTCGGGACAGAGACAAAGGGAAGGAGGAGGAGGGGGTGGGGAGGAAGAAGATGAACAGTGGGGCTCACCCCATCCACACAAATGTGCGCCTCAAAACTCCATTTTTTTTCTTCCATTGCTTTCTTCAAAACGTGGGATACATGTGCATTTAAAGAGAGAGGACTTAGTGGCCCTTCTCACCTACCCAAAGGCCAAAAGACCAAAATACCCCTTTTCAAAGCTAACAACTAATTTTAGACCTAAACATTTTTTTTAAGAAAAAATACATCAATTGGGCCTCTAATAGGCCTAATAAAATAAACAAGACAACCTTGAGTCCTTTGGGGTGACTTTTCGATTCCCATCATTCTTTTCCGATTCGAGAAAACTCGTCCTCGAATTTTGAAGTGAGGCAGTATCCACGGAGAGATGAGGGAAGGAGCGAACCCAGGCGATATCATAAAAGCCTCATGAGTCAATGGGTAGAGGATAATTGTGCTTCTAAGTGGGAAATGTGCCTTAATATCGCTCCAAATGTGATCAACATCGTGTGGGCTAATAGCATCCTGGATGGCTTTCGACTATCTTTTTTGTCGTCGGCTCATGCTTCTCTACAACATGGATGGGGGTGTCGTTCGATACGTATCAGTATTGGACCCCTCCGATCCGAAACCAAACCGGAACACTATTCTGGTCCAATAACTAAACAAAACTTTTTAATGGTTTTAGGCGACACCCGAAACCATTTCGCCCGGTGTCGGCCTGAAAAGGCCGAAATTGAGGAATTCATGTTTTGATGCCCTTGATATATATAATGTGTTATGGAATCCCTTCAAGCCCCTGATATATACAAAGTGTCTTATTTACTTGAACATCATTTAAGTAAATTTACCTTAACATCATTTAAGTAAATGTTAGTATTTATAGTTTCATTTACTTAAGATATTATATGTAAATAAGGAAGTACCCCCATTTGAATCCAATAAAAATATCAAAAAAATCATATATGTTACCGATAAAAAGTCAACTCTATCATCTAAGAAGAAAATCGCGATTTTGGTGATTCCATCAAAATAGTATCTTTCTAATCCTGCATAATTTGACTTATCTAAAAATTTTATAATTTAAATAAACTCAATAGAATATTAAAAATCAAAAATCTTGTGAAAAAAGTCAAACGTGCACATGACTTTTCTAAGGGAGTCACTCTCCTACTGACTAAGACTTAGTTTTTTTTTTTAGAAGTTGGCCGAAGGCCAAATTTCATTAGCCAAAAGGCAAAGGAAAAAGCAAAAAGCATACAAAAGGAAAAGATAACCATAAAACATCCAGAAGAAAGGAAAAGGGACGAGGGGTGACTATCAAGATGATGGAAGCCCCTGCCCCTAACCTTAAAAAAAAAAAAAAAAAAAAAAAAAAAGAAACCACCCAATTACAAGGTAAATTTCCTCCACCCCTTCAGCTGATCTAATAGGGCAGATAGCTTGACCGGCTCTCCAGAGACGCTAAGATGCCACTGATACACAAAGGAGATACAATCATTTAGAATAAGGAACAGGTTTCTGAACTCCTGGTTAAACAACCTCTTATTCCTCTCCTTCCAGATTGACCAGAGCATCGCTGGTAGACACAGTTTCCAGAGATCCTCCTCAACTCCTGTGGGTTTATACTTAGGCCAGAAATCAATAAGCTGATGCAAATTGAGGGGAACGCAACAAGAGACATTAATAGACTTGAAGAACAGATTCCATACAATTCTGACTACTCCACAAGCAGTGAACAGATGGTCCAAATCCTCCTGAAAACATGCACAAAATATGCATACTTTCCTCGAATCTTTTCTGAACATACTGACCCTGACCAAAGTAAATAGCCTCTTCCATGCAATTTTCCACATAAAGACCCTGATTTTCAAAGGCAACCCCTTATCCCACACTTGCTTATGCCATCTGACCTTCAACCCTCCTTGAATTAGTAGACGAACCGCTGATTTGACTGAAAACTTCCCTGACCTCTCCCACTTCCAAACTCTGCTATCCTTCATACCAGGGGATAACTTAGTGTTGTCAAGTGCCTCAGATAGATAAAGGAACTCACTGATCTCCTCCTCCACCAAATTCCGTCTGAACATTAAGTGCCATGATGGACCAGATTGAGATTGGGACCACAAAGCAGCCAATAGAACCTGTGACTGTGACACAGTTCTGAACAATCCCGGACATGAGAGCATGAGAGGCTCATTATTTAACCATGGGTCTTGCCACAATCTGATTCTCCGACCATCTCCCACCTGAAGCTTAGAAGAGCACAAGTAGAAATCCAAATTCCCCATAATGTGCTTCCAAATTGAGGATAAGTTATTCCTACTCAGTAAGTGAGAACACCACCCATCCACATTCCACAAGTACTTCCTCTTAACTATACAGCTCCACAATGCCCCATCATTTACATCCAATTTCCACAACCATTTCGTGAGTAATGCATGATTAATACATATATAAATCTACGCATGCATATATGTATACATAATATATATGTAATCACATACATATCTATTACTGTACATACATAATTAATATGTATATCTTTATAGTATATATATCATCTTGCTGAACACTTTATACATATATATGTGTGTTAATGTTCATACAATCATATATATGCAATAATAATATATGGTTAATGTATATATATATACATATTTATATATATGACTACATATATATAATTTGTGTGGCAGAATCAGCCGGATCGGCCTGGGATTGGGATCAGCTGATCCCAGGCCCAATTTGCTCCGCTTCCGGACGAATCGGCCAGAATTTCTACAATCTAGGGACTACCCCCCTGGAATTGGATTGGCCTAGGCCGATCCAATACAGAATCGGCTGATTCCGCATTCCATGTCTAGAACTAGGCGAATAAAACAGCAAGCTGCTGGATAGAGAAAATATGATGAGGAACCAAAGTGCTAGAGAGATACTACTGGCGGATGAAGTGGCAATTAATCTCAATGCATTTCGTCTTGCGTGTGCAAGATTGAACTGTTCACAATCTTAAGAGCACCCTGATTGATACAGTATGGTAGAATAGGAACTTTAGAGGTGACCCCATGGTCCTGAAGAAGACATCAGGATTCAGGGGTAGACAATCTCAGTAGAAGCATCAACCACAGTACAGTACAACACTTTACGCTGGGGCAAGAAACGACAGCCTGCTTCTTTCTCCACTAAGAAATGAGAAAGGAGCTGAGGAAGATTCAGAAGCTAGTAATGGAGAAACAAAAAATATAAGCACCAACCAAATCTGCATTGATATAGCACAAAACTCTAAAACAACAATGAAGGGCATACATAAGGAGTGACCAGTGGTGCCATGAGTACATGCATAAGAACAATAAAGTGAAAGGAGGTGTGAGGGCTGACAAAATGACTCAAGGTATTAACTGCATGAGCAATGTCAGCATTAGAGAGAGTCGGGCGTACAACAGTACCAACAAGCTGATAATACTGCATTGGATCCCCCCCAAAGGAACACCATACAAGAACCAAATTCTGGGATGTAGCTGTATGGGTGTGTAATGACAGTACCAGAATCAAAGAATGCTGCACATTGAAGGTCACTGTTATACTTCTGTTGAGACAACGAAAACCATGAGAGGAGTAGGCAACCGCAAGGCCAAGAAAGTAGAGCAAAGGCCCATGACCTATCATCTGATGGAAATGCTACTTCAGAGAAGCAATAGCAGCGAAGTTACCCCCTGTAATGATCATTCCACATACACAGACAAGGAGGTTGTGGACCACGCTGCTTGAGAGAATTGGCAATACTCCTTGCCATCACATTCATTACTATATGACTTGAATGCAACCAGAGTGCGGAAAAAAAACCAGATGGATAATATGCATGGACGCTGATGTCAATCACACGATCATTGATGTGAGGGCATAAACCATTGCAGCAGTGAGAAGAGAAGACACAGGACCCTCTACCCTAGCTACTCTAAATGGAGGCAGTGAGGGGACGGCAGGAGGCAGTGAGGGGATGGCAGGAGGCAGTGAGGGAAGAAGAAGAATGGAGGTAGTGAGGGGACGGCAGCAGGCAGTGAGGGAAGGCACCTAGCTACCCTTAATTGAAAAGAACAGTCTGATCCTTCTTCTCCCTGATTCAATAGGAGCACACACAGGCAGTGAGGGAGGAGGGTAGCAGTTGGCACAGTGAGTGGCTGAGGCAAGCAACAGCAGGTGATAGGATAAGAAGTGGGATGGTGGATAACATAAAAGTGTGGATCACATAGGTTCACATAGATAATTCCTTAAGAAACATAGATAATTGCATACATTCCCAAGTCTCAACCATGGATGACATAGGTTCACATCATGGTTTGCTGGAGCGGCGATTCAGACCGAATCGGGTTCGCCCTGATTCGATCCGATTCACATGGAATCGGTCCGATTCGCATAGGATTATTATATATATATTCAATATAACACAAGTAAATAAATAAAGAAACTAGAAAGTGAATTCTCATGAGTTTGGGTGATGATAGTTTAGGTTTGACCAAGTCTTGAGAGGTCTCAAGCAGACTAAGTGTTGTCAGTAGGAGAGTGACTTCCTTGGAGAAGTCACATGCACGTTTGACTTTTTTTACCGGACTTTGAATTTTTAGTGTTCCATGTGGTTTATTTGAATTATCAAATTTTTAGATAGGCTAAATTATGAGAGATTAGAAAGTTAGCATTTTGCTAAAATCATCGAAATCATGATTTTCTTCTTCGATGGGAGAGTTGACTTTTTATTGATAAGAGATATGATTTTTTTGATATTTTTATTGGATTCAAATGGGGGGTACTTCCTTATTTACATGTAATAACTTAAGTAAATGAATCATTTACTTAAATGATATTCAGGTAAATAAGGGGATCCTGACAACCCTGAGAGGATTCTGACAACCATGCCTGAAGAGGAGATTGCTTACCATGAACCAACCAATGCCCAAAACCCAAATATTATACAAAAACCCTTGAAATCCCACCTTTTGCAAAAATACCCTTGGGATCTTCCCTTTGCAAAAACACCCCTGGAAATGTGTGAAATGACGAAAGACCCCTCTTTATATAGAGGTTGGGGCACAAACACCCCCCACCTCCGTTTAGGACCGGAAGAGGGGTGCCTCCGGTTCAGACTAACCGGAGGCACCTCCCCCAACCGGAGGGGGGTTACCTCCGGTCCTAAACACAACCGGAGGTACCCCACCTCCGATCTCCATCCTACCATGGAAGGAAGAATCGCCGGGATCGAGCCAGAATCGCTCGATCTTGGATCGGATCGACCCCCCAAGGACCGATTCCCCCTTGAAGCCCCCCAAAACCCCACATTTCCGGCTGGATCGACCCAACTCAGTAGGATCTGAGTTGGATCGCTCGAGTCGAACCGGGATCGATCGATCCCGGCTCGATTCAGTCGATCCAGACTGATCTAGGTCGATTCCCTCAGGCTACCTTCAGGATCCTCTTCAGGCAGGGTTGTCAGGATCTCCTTATTTACCTGAATATCATTTAAGTAAATGTTAGTATTTGTAGTTTCATTTACTTAAGATATTACATGTAAATAAGGAAGTACCCCCCCCCATTTGAATCTAATAAAAATATCAAAAAAATCATATCTCTTACCAATAAAAAGTCAACTCTCCCATCGAAGAAGAAAATCGCGATTTTGGTGATTTTAGCGAAATGCTAACTTTCTAATCTCTCGTAATTTAGTTTATCTAAAAATTTGATAATTCAAATAAACCACATGGAACACTAAAAATTCAAAGTCCGGTAAAAAAAGTCAAACGTGCATGTGACTTCTCCAATGGAGCCACTCTCCTACTGACAGCACTTAGTCTGCTTGAGACCTCTCAGGATTTGGTCAAACTTAAGTTATCATCATCCAAACCTCTTAGAATTTGGTCAAATTGAGCTACCATCACCCAACTCATGACACTCATGAGTTTGGGTGATGATAGCTTAGTTTGACCAAATCTTAAGAGGTCTCAAGTAGACTTAGTGCTGTCAGTAAGAGAGCGGCTTCTTGGAGAAGTCATATGCACGTTTGATTTTTTTTGTTGGACTTTAGATTTTTAGTATTTTATTAGACTTATTTGAATTATAAAATTTTAAATATGTCAAATTATGAGAGATTAGAAAGTTGCTACTTTGATAAAATCACAAAAATTGCGATTTTCTTCTTGGATGGGAGAGTTGACTTTTTATTAGTAAGAGATGTGATTTTTTTAATATTTTTATTGGATTCAAATGGGGGATATTTCCTTATTTACATGTAATATCTTAAATAAATGAAACTACAAATTTTAACATTTACTTAAATGGTATTTAGGTTAATAATACACCAAGTCTTTAATATTTTATACTTTTCTTGTATTATTATAGTAGTAATAATACACAAAATCTTATGTTTAATATATTATGAATGCATGTATGATTGGTTTTTTATGCAAATATTAGTTCTTTCAATTTATCAGATTTTCCCTCATTTTTGCTGTTTTTTTCTATTTTTTCCTGAATTTTCCTGAATTTTTTCCCCAAAAAAACCATTTTATAAACTGGCCGATCCAGGATCGGCCAGACTTCCCTTGGATCCATGGGATCTTGCGATCCGATCCGATCCAGGATCGGATCAAGCCTGGTCGATCCCGATCCCGATTCCGATCCTGCATTCCATGCATCCTACCCCCTACCCAAACTCTATAAAAGGGGAAGGGGATCCTACATGAAGGGGGATTGGATTGGATTGGGCTTGAAAGGACCCTACTTGCAAAGGATTGGTCAAGTGTAAGGGTTGGTCCTTGGGAACCTCCTCTTTGCCCTTTGATTGGCTATTTGGAGATTCCTCTTTTAAGGCCTCCTCTAAGCTCTCCAACAGTTGAAGTGCTCCAAATCTTGAAGTGATACTCCAAGCCCTGAAGTGCTGCGGCTGGAAGACTGCCCCAGGTGAAAAAGACAGTGTCATGTTGGAGTTTAAACCCCGGGTACTTTTATGAAAAAGTCCTTTGTTGATAAATTGTATGCTTGGGGATAAAATGCCATATATGAACCCCAATGTGTCTTGTGTCCTATGTTTTAGGAGAAAATATGTACCATGAGGAAATAAATGTTCTCATGAAAATATTTCTGTCATGTATCTTTGTAAATTGCAATTATACCTAGAAATGTTGGAAATTTGCCTGTGTCCAAGAAGAGGGTGTCAAAGTGTTAATGTCATACTTGTACCCCCTTCACCAAGCCAAATTTGGATTGGAGGGGAATACTACAAACAAATCCCCATGTGGGGCAAATGTTGTGAAAATGGTCATGTTGTGTATGATGAAAGCGAGGCTGAAACGGCATAGTATCAAAGGTGTTCGAGTTATGCTCGATGTAAATAAATGCTGACTGCGGTCAGCAGGGAGTGGTCCAACACACGATACCCCAATCGTCTGATAAAATCACGCGGAATATATACTGTCCAATATATGGATGAGTAAATACCTGCATCAAGTGAATTTTAAATGTCTGTTTTTACAGACTAGCACGCCCGCAACATATGTGCACATGTGTATGTACGCACGGCGGCGGTACGCTGCGTATCTCTCCCGCGAGGGAAGATACCGACATATTCACCACATTTATTCCACGTCCAACACGGACCTATTGTGATAAAAGCAGGATTCCTATTGTGTCACAGTTTTCACCAGAGATCCTCAAGTGTAGCTTTTTTCCAAGTAAACAGATTGTATATGTGGCTGAATGTATCACAATAAATACGAAAAAATGTGCAAAAAAAGAGACTCAGATTTCACCAAATTTTCATCTGAGAAATTTGGTTTAACAAGCTGAATTACTCATTGCTGCATGAAGATTAAATACTCCATCAGATGCATCCTCCCTAGTTTGCATGCAATAGAATTACAACATCATCTTCTGGGGGAAGAGATGTACATTTTCCAAGTTACGTTTGGCTCTCTAACAGCATTCACAAGATCCTCACAGACTGGCCAACTGAATAGTGAATACTAAGAATATGCATGAATGATGACTTGCTAGGAGATGCTTCCAGAAAAGATGACACAGCTCTTGATGATTGTTTACACGTGGAAAATTCTTTCTTTTAATATGCATTTCATTGGATAGATATGCATATATTTCTTTTTGGCATATTATTAATTCCGCATGTTTGATTTATCAGACAATTTAGGCTTCGTGTACTGGACCTTTCCCCACCAACTAGAGTCAGTGTTAATTTACATTGGAGCGATCCCGAACTCCTTTGAGTAACTGTCAAAGAACACCTTTTACCTCTATCCATTGTGACATTAATGGCCTTGATGATCGCCCATTATGGGTACATTCTCTTGCAAAGAAATTTGAATACTTTATTTCCTTGTACATATGTAATTTGAATTACAATTGGTCATTTAAGACCTTCACAAATGGCCCTGATTATGTAATTGGGTCTTCAAGATTTACATTCGATCATGGCCAGACTCTGTGAATTTGCTATAATCTGCTTTTGGATCGATTTAATTTGCTTCTGTCACTACTAGGTCATTGAATTTGCTTCTATTACAATTGGACGGTTGCATTTGAATTCCACCACGATTGGACCATTGAATCACCAAGATAATCACTATCGGTCCATTGTATCTACTTCATGGTCATCATCACTTTTTTTATTGTGATTGGACCATTAAGTTGACTTGATATCCACAAAGGACATTTCCGCACAAGGCGGGGGTATATTTGAAGCTCCTCACCTTTCTCGTTAGTTTTTGCAATTTCTGATCCTTTCTGGATATTATTGCAATTTCTTACCCTTTTGGGTATTTCTGCAATTTTGTACTCTTTTGAGGTATTTTTGCAATTTCCTATCCTTTCTAACTATTTCTGCAATTTCTTACCTTTCCTGGGTATCTCTGTCATTTTTTATATTCTCAGGTATTTCTTGCATTTCTTGACATTCCTAGATATTTCTATCATTTCTTGACATTCCTGAACCTTTCTGTCATTCATTGACATTCCCAGGTATTTTCAGGTATGATAGTTCTTGACCATGAAAAGGTAAATAGATTTGGGGTGGCTTTCCTTAAACAGAACTCAGTAAAGTGCACGCCGCTTCAAGAAAGTGACACGGACCCGCTCCACCGAGTCGTGCAAATGGCATTTGAATTCTAAACAAAGGTGTTTTGGTAATTTTGAGACGTGCAGTTACTGGACTGAACAAGGTTTTTAATGCAATTTATGAACTTTGGTGGTATTTTGATAATTTTCCCACAAGCGGGGTGCTTCTGTGATTTCTGGACAGCGGAGGGTATTTCTGCAATTTGTTACCCTTCAGGGTATTGTTGCAATTTTGACTCTTTCTTGGTATCTGTGCAATTTCCTACCTTTCTGATTATTCTTACAATTTCCTACCCCTTCTGGGTATAGTTGTCATTTCTAGCACAACTATAATATCCATGTGCAAACTTTTGCTCTTCTGATTTTCTTGCATTTTTCTGGGAATGTGTAATTATGCCAAAGTTCAGGGAAAAACTGCAATTTCAAGATTTTTGTAGAGTTTACCCAACTTCAGAAAAGAAATCCCAGAGCTATTCCACATTTCCACATCATTTGTCTTTTTATTAACATGTATATAACATGAATACACAAATTTCCCAGACAGAAGTCTTCTTATGCCTCTGTGCAGGTTTTTAAGCTTCAAGTTTTCCTCAACTTCAAGTCTTCAAGAGGATTCCCAAAAGTTTGTTTTGTGCTGGCTGCCAACAAGAGATCCGCAAGTTCTGCTCCAAAATTCTCAAGTGCTCGTCTTTCTGAGGCTGCCCAGAAGAAGACTTAGTGCTGCCCCCCCCCCCTCCCCGCAAAAAAAAGAGCTCTTTTGTTGTTGGTCAACCAGAAGATCCTCCTCCGGGTTTCTCCCCAAGAGAATTTCAGATGGGGCCCATCCGACCACGGAAGGACCCAGCGGGGCCCATTTGACCACAGTTGGCCCAACCAGGGTCGAAAGGATCCCCAAAGGGTCCCATTTGACCCTGGTAGGCCCAACTGGGTTCAAATAGACCCCTGCGGGGATCCATTCCACTCCGGTGGACCCAATTGGGGTGACCCGGCGGGGCTAACTGGGGCCAAAAACACCTCTTTTTCATCCAACCGGGGTCAAAAACCCCTTTTTTCATCCCAGCAGGGTCAAAAAGGCTTTTTTCATTTAACTGGGGTCAAATCTCAAATGGCCATTTTTGTGACCCAGGTTGTCAACCTGGGGTCCAGAATGTGATCCAAGTTGTCAACCTGGGGTCTGGCCACTTCTATATATATGCCCCTTGAGCAGAAGAATTGGAAGGTGGAACCAGTTGGAACTAGGAGTGTTCAAGAGTTGTCCGAAGCTGTTTGTTGGCTCATTAGTCCGTTTGTTCGTGTAAATCCACCAAGGGTATGAAATTACATAAATACCCCCAAATTTTTACACTAATACCCTCATGGCTCTGATAATGTTCGCTATGTAACGTCTTTATGCCTCTTGGATGGCTGAAATACGTAACTCTAAGAAGTTACGAAAATGCCCCTCGCAGGTTGGAAATATCCAAGTCCTATAAATTATAGTTATACCCTGCAACTTTCCAAAATTGTGGCTATACCCTCATATCTCTTTTGCGATCGTTTGGAAAATTGCGCATATACCCTTGCGATCCAAAAATTTACCAAATGACCCTCGAACTTTAAAAAATTGCCTCAGTGCTTCCGAAAGTTAGTGATTACACTAAAAACCCTTCTCCAGCAACTTGTATCAAGCCCCTTGGCCTAGTCAAAATTACCAAAATACCCTTGCAATCTAAACATAATCAAATGACACCAAACCCTTACAGAAATTGCCTCAGATCCCCTGAAAGTCAAGGATTGCACTAAAACCCCTTTCCAGCCCAGAACTTGTACCAAGTCCCTCTAGCCTGGCCAAATTACCAAAATATCCCTAGAGTCCAGAAACCCCCCAAAACTCCCCAAAATGCCTATGGCTTTTGCATATTGCACATATACCCTCAGATTATAGGGTTATGCGCAAATGTGGCCCTTATGAAACCCTAATTCTGTCAATTTTGTGGTGGTGAATGAGAATCCATAGTGAGCCATGTAAATGAGTCTGCCCTCAGTGTCAGAACCCACACAAAAGGATCCTAAGCCTTCTTTGAAGGTCAATCAAGGGTGTTCGGACTTTATGCCAATGTAAATTAACACTAACTGCGGTCAATGGGAAAAGGTCCTGCACTCAAACCCTAATCATCTGATTCAAAAAAAAGTGCACGGATCTAACCATGCATTGGCTATCTATACAGCCCCATATGTGCATCGATATAAATTTCTCCTTTTCAAAAGGTCTTGAAAAAAAAATTTATATTTTCCAAGTTAAAATTCTGTGTCCAGCAATAATCAACATCACAAATACTTCAAAAAAGATGAAAAATGATTTTCCATTAAAGGGATGATGCTTGCATAAATTGTTATCTACAGTATATGCCAGAAAAACCACTACTCAGGTGGCATCTAGATTGTTTGATCCCTCGATGATTGTACTTCAAATTACAATTTTTCATCAAAGGATCTATGTTTGCATAAATTATTGTCTATAGTAAACACAACTATGATAGCATCTAGGTTGCTTGACTCTCGGAAAATTTCACTTATGATGAGTGAGGATATAATGTGTTTCCTCATCTGCACAACATGTGGGACCTGTCATAACCTATAGTCCACATTGACAACCACTTCTTTTAGAAAGATGCACATGCTAGCCAAAACTTCCTCTGCATTAATATTGCATGTGATCCCTTGAAATTGGAAGAGAAATTGAGATACAAGCAAAATCATAACGCACTATATGATATCAGCACAAAAACTTCTTTCTAATGTAAGATAATATTCTCAAGAAAATCAGGATATAAAAAAGAATACCTTGAGAGATCAGAAAACATACCTAGGCATAATCATGGAAATAACTGACAAAACTTGACTTTCTTCAGATCTAGAACTTCCAAAAGAAAATACTTCTGACATCTAAATGGCACAAAGTCTGCAATTAGGAAATTTATAAATTTGAAAGACATAAAATGGAAATAAATTGTACTGGAATTCATGTCATTGAGGGAATGACGTAGAACCTCATTTGCCATGGCGATAAGCTCATTTCTCTCAGCAACATCAAACCAGCCATGTTGACAAGCATTCTGATAATAGACACCAAAATTCTTCAAGCTCATATGCTCAAAGCGTGAAAAAAAAAATCAAAGTAGGAAGTAAAAGATACTGAATGTGGAATGGTTTTACCCCAAGACCCTCCAGTGAATGCTGAAGAATCAGGTATGTGGTAATATAATACGTTTGAGTAAAAATGAACAAACATGGAAAAAAAAAATAGAAAGTTAATGACATTACAATGTTGACAAGCAGATGCACCATCACGTTAATAAGTTTTTTTTCTGATGGATGGTCAGTGGATAAATGCGAAGCTAATGTTAGAAATCCTCCAGGAAATTACAGGTTTGAAGGTCAACTACAAGAAAAGCCTCCTGATAGGAATCAACATGGATGAACGTGAAGTTAGCATAGCTGCGATACTTTTTGGTTGTCAGGTTGGATGCTTCCCTTTCACCTATTTGGGGCTCCCACTCTCGCCAGGCACAATTAGATGCAAGGATTGGCAGGGGGTGGTGCAGAGATTTGAGAGTAGGCTTGCAGGATGGAAAGCGAGACTTTTGTCCTACGGAGGACAGAAGTCGGTTAGTACTCTCAAAGTCAGTGTTAGACAGCTTGCCAATCTATTTTATATCCATATTCAGGGTACCTGCAGTGGCGGCTAAAAAGTTGGAGCCAATTCAAGCCAGAATTTTTTGGCATGGGAGCAGTGGGTCAACTAGAGGATGGCATGACATTTCTTAGGGTAGAATCTGTCAACCTAGGAAGGCTGGTGGTTTGGGGATCAAGAATATCAGAAACTTCAACATGGCTCTCCTCTGCAAATGGTTGTGGAGGTTGTGAGTGGAAGAAGATGGTCTATGGAGGAAGCTTGTTTCACAGAACTACTATTCTACAGTGAGAGTTTGGGACCCTCTCCCTCAAAGATGGTATGTGGTATCTCCTATTTGGCAGGGTATTCTGAAAACAAGGGATTTCGTGAAGTTGAGTGTGAGAGTTTCACTAGGGAACGAGAGCACTACCTTGTTTTGGAAAGATAGGTGGTGTGGGGACTTTTCCCTGGAGGAGTTATTCCCTTCTTTGGCAGTCCTTGCCTCCACCTCTCACAACTACGTGGCACAAGTGTTCGATCATCAATTGTCCAGAGGAACATGGTCTCCAATTTTCAGAAGGAATCTCAACAGGAAGGAGGTGGATCAATTAGCGCAACTTTTATCTTTTTTGCTGAATTACAGGCCTACTCAAATAGTAAAGATTCTTGGACTTGGAGATGGGGTAAGAATGGATGTTTCTCTGCTAAATCAGCATACAATCTTTTGATAGAAGGGGGATCACACTCCCCTTATACCAAAATCATTTGGCGTACCAACAGTCCCCTAAAGGTTAGGGTGTTGGTCCGGAGGATTTTGCATGGAAGAATTCCGACTCGTGATAAGCTGCAGCATTTTCTTACTGACATTGATCCGAGCTGACCCTTTTGTGGGGATGAAAGGGAAGACGTGGATCATTTATTTGTTGGCTGTTTCTTTACTAGGGGAATTTGGGACAGGCTGGGTCATAAAATTAACGCTTCGCTTCAGCACTGCAGGAAGGTTCAGCAGCTCATCGTTTTGTGGAAGAGAACAAAGACCAGCAAGGAGGACAGGGCTTTTTGGTGGCTCATTTTGCATGCTACACTGTGGACTTTGTGGATGGAAAGAAATAATAGTGTTTAGGAGGAAATCTAGATCAGAAGATAGTCTCTTTCCATTTTTGAAAGATAAATTAATATTTTGGGCTAAGATTTTATGTAAAGAACAGAACTCATCATTCTTTTTTAGGTTGGGGAGTTAGGGTGCCTTTTGGTTTTTTGTAAGTTTTTTGTTGTAAAGGAGTTTTTTGGGCTGCTTTCCCCATACTTGTTTATTCTTCTTTTCTTAATATATCCAGTGGTATCGTCCACTTTTCAAAAAAAAAAAAAAACTAGCTTTCTTTCCCTTTTCCAGGAATGATGGTCTTGAACAACAAATTGATTGACAAGGAAAAATCTTTCCAAGTAAAGAAAGGAAAAAGGAAAAATCTTTATCCAGGATAAAGTTTTATCCACCCCTGTGGGTCCTCCCTCCAACACACCAACATTCTTTTCCCAACAGATTTCTGTGATAAAAAAAGGCTCACCAAAAAGATGAACACAGCACAAACCCTATGCCTGAGGTAAGCTATACTTCAGTTTTTCTTACAGCAACTGGTAGTCACTAATGATGAAAACTAGACAAATTACAGACATCCAGGCAAACAATATCTTCTATGACCTAGTTGTTCAACAAGTCACCATCTATTTTTTCCTAATGTATCCAACCCAAAAGAAAACCATCTATTCTAGTCTTAAATATTTTTTAGCATCCTAACCATCTATACTGCATCCAACACAAATACACATCCATAGGCAAAAGTTCTTACGATCAAAGCTTTAATTTTCTTAATCATTTGTGCATAGTATTTGGAATAACAACTTTTTAGAAGTAAAATGGAATCAGTGGATTGTACCACCAATTTTATTGCTAAACAGAGGTGATACAATTAAGGTATAGAGGAGAGATTTCCCACAGAAACGAACATTTGAGGTGAGGGTGGGTTTGTGTTTGCTAAATTGCCTAGGTAATTTATTTTCGCACTAACTTTCACATGTTCTGCAAATGTGTGTAAACGATAGTAGGACTGTAGGAGTTTTATCATGTTTTGCAAACACGTGGAAATGTTAGCTGGGGTTTTATTTCCAAATGCTGAGAATATTCCCTATTCCCATTGGAACTATTTCTCCACCTCCCATCTTGGGAAAATATAAACATTTCCCATGAATATTCACTATCTCAGAAAGATTTCCCATGATTTCTCTTTTCCCAACGATTCGTTCCTTGCACTCATCTAACAGAAAATTTAAAAGGTGTTTACTCCAAAGAAATGATAGTGACGAAATTCTAGCAAAATATTCTCAAAATGAAGTCTAATTTGCTGGAATAGAACACATTGTGCTCCCTCCAAATACTCAACAAATTGCACAAGGAATGATTGAAATCACACTTTATCTGCAGAGTCTCCATCCAGCATCCACATGGATGAAAACCATCCCAAGAAAGACATGCGCTTTTCATATACACACACATGGCCAAGTGAATACCGCCTCGCATAAGACCGTAGAAGTTGATGAAACAAAGAAGATCTCTTTTATCCCCCATCTCCAATGACTTCTAATTTCAATTTCTGGTTTGATGGCAAGAAGAGGGTACAAAGCCATAGAGTCTGCCACTTCAGTCTCATGAAGATTTCTGAAGAATTTGATATCACAATGGATTCCATTACCTGAATGTGTCCAATGTCCATATGGTGCTTATTTTAAGATAAACTGATATTGTCCAACTATTCTAACCAAAATGCACTATCACCCTAAAGATTCTCTTGTACAGGAACCAAAAGCAGAAGGGTCATCATTCTAACAGTTGTAAGACAGTCACCCCTAAGCCCAACAAAAGCCAGCCACCTTAGGGAACTCAGTCAGTCTTAGAAAATAACGGCCTTGATGATGCTGTCCTAAGACAACAAAAACAACAGCCTTAGTGAAATTTAATCAACAAAATGCTAACTCAGGCAGGGTATGAACAGGTAATTACTCAGTAGCTCAGATCAAAAATTCAAAAAAAAAAGGTAATCTAGCAAGACAGAATGCCAACAAGCAATCATTGTGATGTTGATACATAAAAAACTAAAATACAAGTAATCATTGGCAGAGTTTCATCGAGTCAACAGACTTTCTAACTCCTAAGCAAATAAGCAGATTCATCCCATTTAACTCCGCCGTAGCCGGTCCCAAGCCCGGGTGAGAAAGGAGGAGGGTTTGCGTTAGGTTGACAGCCAGCAGTAAAATAACGTCAAATCCTTACATGAATTCTGATCTAAATATTTGTGCTAATGCTAGGGCGTCCCCCGTAAGCAACGCGTTTCATCGGAACCCGGATGGAATGATAAGTGAGCTAGGGCCAGCTAGGGCGTTCCCCATAAGCGACGCGCCACGATGGCGCCCCATTGCGGTGTCAAATAGGCAAGGGTTCCCGTGTGGGGTTGGACGAACACGGGTATAGAAGTTAGTCCAAAAACATAGGATTCGTCTAGCTACTTGGAATATAGGAACTTTAACAGGTAAGGGTTTGGAGTTGGTCAAGTTAATGAGGGATAGAAGGGTTAGCATAGCTTGTCTACAAGAAACTAGGTGGAAAGGATCTAAAGCTAAAGATATTGATGGTTATAAAATTTGGTATACAGGAACTAGAAACTCTAGAAATGGTGTGGCCATAATAATAGATAAAGACTTAAAAGAGAAAGTTGTAGAAGTTAATAGATTGGGAGATAGACTTATCTTAATAAAACTTATCGTAGGTGAGGTTACTTTGAATGTAGTTAGTGCATATGCACCACAAGTGGGTTTAGAAGAGAGCATTAAAAAGCATTTTTGGGAGGCTATTGATAGATTGATCCAAAATATCCCTAGTGAAGAGAAAATTTTTATTGGTGGGGATCTTAATGGTCATGTGGGTGAAAGTAATAGAGGATATGAGAGGATTCATGGAGGATTTGGTTTTGGCGAGAGAAATGACATGGGTACTAGTATTCTTGAGTTTGCTATGGCGTATGATATAGTAATTGCTAACACATTCTTTAAGAAGAAAGACGAACACCTAATAACTTACAAGAGTGGAATACATAGGAGCCAAATTGACTATTTTCTTATTAGAAAGGCTGATAGAGTTTTGTGTAAAGATTACAAAGTTATTCCTGGAGAGAGTTTAGCCCCACAACATAGGTTACTAGTAATAGATGTTCGTATTCCAAAATTTAAAGGAAAAACATCATAAATAATTGTGCTAAGATTAAGTGGTGGAATTTGAAAAGTAAAAATTTAGAAACATTTAAAAATCATCTAGTAAAAGAAAATATCTGGAATTTAGATCAAGAAGTTAATGTAATGTGGAATAATGTCACAAATTGTATAAAAAATGTAGTAAATCAACTCCTAGGTAAATCTAAAGGTAAAAGGAATATAGAAAGAGAGACTTGGTGGTGGAGTGAGGAAATTCAAAATACCATTAGAGCTAAAAGAGATTGTTTTAAAGCTTGGCAAACAAACAAGAATGATCAAACTTTAGAAGCTTATAAAATAGCTAGAAAAAGGGCTAAAAGAATAGTTAGTGAAGCTAAGTCCAAGGCGTATGAAGAATTATATAATAAATTAGGAACTCGAGAGGGAGAAAAAGACATATTTAAACTTGCTAAATTAAGAGAAAGGAAGAGTAGAGACTTAGATCATGTTCGTTGCATTAAGGATGAAGATCAAAAGGTTTTGGTTAAGGATCTAGAGGTTAAAGAGAGATGGTATAACTATTTTCAGAAATTACTTAATGAAATTGTTTTAAGGATGCCTCCTTAGAAGAGAATCAAGAGTCAACAAAATTTGATAAGTATCAGTATTTCAGGCGTATTAAGATGTCAGAAGTGGGCGATGCTTTAAGAAAAATGAAATTGGGTAAGGCCTTAGGACCGGATGGCATACCTATTGAAGTGTGGAAAGGCTTAGGAGACATTGGTATTAAATGGTTAACTAAGTTTTTCAATAAAATTTTAAAGGAACGGAGAATGCCAGAAGAATGGAGAAAAAGTGTTGTAGTTCCTTTCTATAAAAACAAAGGGGATATTCAAAGCTGTAATAATTACCGCGGAATTAAGCTTATGAGTCACACTATGAAACTTTGGGAAAGAGTAATCGAGAGCCGAGTGCGATGCATGACTAGTATATCAGAAAATCAATTTGGTTTTATGCCTAGTAGATCTACTACAGAAGCTATTTTCTTATTGCGTCAGTTAATGGAGAAGTATAGAGAGATGAGAAGAGATTTATATATGTTTTTCTTGATTTGGAGAAGGCGTATGATCGAGTACCGAGAGACTTGATTTGGTGGGCATTAACAAAGAAGGGAGTCTCTCAAGGATATGTTGACTTGATTCAGGACATGTACGAGGGTGCTACTACTAGTGTGAGAACTATTGCTGGAGAACCCGTGAATTTCCGGTCACTATAGGTTTGCATCAAGGTTCTGCCCTAAGTCCATATCTCTTTGCTCTGGTTATAGATGAGGTGACAAAACATTTGCATGATGATATCCCTTGGTGTATGCTATTTGCAGATGATATTGTCTTAATTGATGAGAGTATTGATGGTTTAAATGTTAAGTTAGAAAGTTGGAGACATGCTTTGGAGTCTAAAGGTTTTAAAATTAGTAGGAGTAAGTCTGAGTTTATGCACTGTAATTATAGTAATCAAAGGGTTCCTCAAGGAGATGTGGTTCAAATTGGTGGTCAAGATATTTCTAAGAGTAGTAGCTTTCGATACTTGGGATCTATCATCCAAGAGAATGGGGAGATTTATGACGATGTGGCACACAGGATTAAGGCAGGTTGGGTAAAGTGGAGAAGTGCATCAGGAGTCCTTTGTGATCGTCGTATACCAGTGAAACTTAAAGGAAAGTTTTATAGAACGGCAGTGAGGCCTGCATTATTATATGGCACGGATTGTTGGGCAGTGCGAAAGGAACACGTAAACAAAATATGTGTAGCAGAGATGAGGATGCTGAGATGGATGTGTGGTAAGACTAAGAAAGATAAGATTAGGAATGAGCGCTTCCGTGAGGATCTGGGGATAGCTCCAATTGATAGAAAAATGAGAGAAAATAGACTTAGGTGGTTTGGACACGTGTACCGTCGCCCTAACTCGGCGCCGGTTAAAAGATGTGACCAAATTTTAGTGAATGCTAGTAAAAGAGCTAGGGGAAGGCCTAAAATGAGATGGTGCGATGTTATTAAGAAGGATTTGGACTTTTTGAGTTTAAACACGACTATAGCACTTGATAGAAATCTTTGGCGGAAAAGGATTCATGTAGCCGACCCCAAATAATGGGATAAGGCTCTGATGATGATGATGATGATCCCATTATGTATTAAGTGACTAAGGACATGTAAAGTTGAAAAGTTTATCCAACTTGTACCCAAAAAAAATGTGGAAGTCACCTGCAAACATTGCTGCTAGGTGTCTAAGTGGCAACTAAGGGAAAAACAACAAATCATACAATGTCAATCAGTGAAGATACAAATGATCAACAACATAAAGTAGTAGTTTTGTCACAACCACAGCTCACCCTGTTTCCCTCTCTATAACAAGTTAATCGCAAATAAAGACTTCTTAAAAGACAGGGCAGGTTTGATTGCCAGATAGGATAATCCCAGGTAAGAAATCCTGGGTTTGTTCAATTGGGGTTAATCAGTCAGCCAGATAAGGGCGGTTAATGTAGCCCACCCTTTTGGGTCGACTTCCTTATCTGCCCAGATAAGGGGTCTATCCTGGGCTAAGGTTGGATAACCAATAAGGCTTTTCAAACAGATGTACTAGCTACCTGCCCTGTTAAACGCACCTAACAGGCCTTATCCGGCTATCAAACCGGCCTTAAAAGTTAAGGAAACACTACATACAGAAAAGCATACATATGTGATGGGAATCAAAAAGCTGCACCAAAGGATCCATGGGCCGTTTGTTTATATTGTTTGACCCATTAGAGGCCCACTTGATGTAATTTTCTCTTTTAAAATTTTAGGTTTTTAGAAAGGGGTATTTTGGTCTTTTGGGCCCTTGGTAGGTGAGAAGGGCCATGTGGGGTCTTTAAATACATGTAACCCCCCCCCCCCCCCCCCCCACGTTTGGGCAATGAATGCTTTGAAGAAAAAAATGGCTTAGTGTCTACTCAGAGGGGTGTGCCGCTGTTCCCCTTCTTCCTCCTCCTCCTTCTTCCCCCTCCTCCAGTGGATTCCGGCCCTCCTCCCTTCCTCCCCCTTTCTCCGGTGACCCTTACTCTTTTCTATCCCTTTCTGTCTCCCCCCCCCCTCTGTTCCTCATCAATATGTAAGAGGGTCATCTTCTCAAGACTAATGAGCAGGAAGAAAGTGGTTTTCTAGAGAAAGAATTACCTTAACAGCAATTAGTAGCAGCATGATAGCTACTTGAAGGGAAGGCTCGTTTTTGAATTTATATACCTTAGAACAAAAAATGAAGTTAACATCCAGAAAAAGACATGTACACTAAATATGGGAATGGTTAAAGATGATTTCACATAGAATCATAACCACTACCTGCTTTACAAGCGGTGGCAATTCATGAGGATTGGCATAAACGTCACCAGCAGAAACTGAAAAATCAATCCCTCTGTAATTACCAAAGGAAATCATGTTATGACCACTAAAAGGGATTGGAATCTGTATCCAACTTAAACCAGCTCAAATAAAGATGTGAGGATCTTTCATGAAGTGTACTGAAAAGGGCTAAACTGCTGTTAAGATATCAGTAGAGACATCCTGAATTCAAAATATTTTGAAAGAATACTCTTCCTGAAGTTCATATCTGCAAGAGCAAAGTAATATCTTTTCTACTATATGAACAAGAATGTCCTTGATTGTTTCATAAATACATTATCTCAATATAAACCTATATAAAACAAAATAATTGAGAAGATTTTTGGTAGCATATTGTGACTTTGCAGACTTCATCACAAAATATTAAAAAAAAATGATGCCACCAGTTATAGTACCCTAAATTTTAATTCAGTCCTTCAATCCACACCAGAATCAACATGCGCAGCAGGAGCATCCCAATTTATAAATGAATACATTGAAATAACAATGTTCTACATGTGAAAATAGCACACGTCATTGGGTCATATTCCCTTTTGTATAGTGATGTAAATAAGTTAGATTTCAAATCTTGGTACTACATCATAATCATATCCCTAGAATTTTAGTATAAAAGCCATACAATATATATTAGATTAGAGTGTTAAATTAATGAAAAAACAGAGGGCATTTTCATTTGTTCAGTAATACATTAAAAAGAAATGCCCCATGGCTTTTGCCCTTTATGGATATGAGCTTCAACTGAAATTCTTTTAAGATATATTGAACTCAGGATGTTCATATGAATACTTCAAAAAATTAAACCCTTCTTGTAAGTTTCCTCTAATGGACTAAAAAGTCCAAAAATAAAATGGATCATACAGATCATCTTATAGGTCTCTTCCATATCATGCTACAGATGGATAATAGTACTCTTAAAGAAATGCTGCCAAAAAGACACATGATAATGCAATAAAAAGAAAGAGATAATAACAACAGCCAACAGTTATTAAGAGGACACAGAGATAGAGCATTCAAGTATAACAGAGAACCAACCATAATCAAGGGAAGGAGAAATGGTTAAAGCTATTGACCAATTATCCCATTTTCTGGAAGAAAGCTTTCAGGATTTTTTTTTTCTGTACCCAGTGCACAAGGCTCGGCAACCTTACCGTTGCTCCTAGGCCTGCCCTTTGCATGCTGAAGTGATATATATCTCATTAAAAGAAACGTTCATGCATTGAAGAGAAGGTAAAACATGAGTGCAGTCCAATGCTAAGTCATGAGGAAACCTAAGCACCTATGACCCAACTAGCAATCAGGGATTACTCAGGAAGAACTTGCAGTATACAACAAATGAACAGAAGATTGTCTACATCCTATTCAGAATTAACTAAAGTTGGGAGGTTACATTAACCAGAAACCAATACATATTCACAAGAAAAATGAAAGGAATAGAAGCCGGTAGTCATGACTTCTGTGGTGGAAGGGGATAAAATTTCAAATCATTCTCAATCAGCAACATCTGTTAAGTTCACCTTGCAGCCAAGATGTACGTGTCATGGAAACATAGCCAGAAACTTCAGCAAGGGCCATAGTCCAAAACTCCACATGGAAAGTTCTGGACTTTCAAATTAAAATGAAAGTATGGTGAAAAGTACATTGCAATTCTGTAGCTGACAGGAAAATTTCTAAGAAAAAAGGACAATATGTTAGGAGAGTACATGTTCAAAATCTTTTAACATTTTGTTACAATTTTGCACTAAAAAAATCCAATCTTCTAACTTAAACATGACCTTCCAGACAGGCACTTTTGGTGCATTTCTCATGGCCCAGCCTTGCAAAACAGTGCAGACAGGTTGCTTCATTGTTTGAATCTTGTCACTAAGTACTTAGATCTGAAATTCTATATAGAAGCTTTAAAATTTTCCAGCTCTTTTGAAGACTTAGATGTCTTTTATTCTGCTAAGAACAAAGTAGAAAAGAAAAATATCTCTTTTTTGAAAGTGGATAGTACCACCTGTATATATCAAGAAAGAAAGAGAATGTACAAGTATAGGGGGCCCAAAAACACCCAAAAAAGAGCACCCCACAGTACCTATACATCAGCATTACACCAAGTAGGTGTAAAACAATCTAACCTCCCAAGATGACCAAAAGAGGAGACAGAGTTGAATTTACATTAGACAAACTGACTGCCCATTCCTCCACCCTACCCCAAACAAAAGAGGAGACAGAAAATAAAAATGATTTGGAACAACGTTCTCAATATTACCTCTTACCTTTCACGTTTCTTCAAAAGTTAAATCCAGCTCTACCTAGTGGATAAAGCCACTCTACTAATAGAACAATAAACCTTCAAAATGAGCTAGCTACTTGGAAATCGAGAAAAGATGCCAGCACCTCAGAAGCTTCATGCTGCATATTATATGATCCAAGTACCAGAGTACCATTTTCCAACTAACAACAAGAGCTGGGTGTCTATCGTGCACAATCCCTTCAACTCATCAATCAAATATAGCTACAGTAGTCCAAATGGGAACTACCTGGGGAGGAGTTAGGAACAGGAACAAGGAGAAGCCAGATTTCTCATTACATAAGAAAACCCATTCGATACAGACATGTCCACCTGCACAAAACTAATTATTCTTCTATAGTCCAACAGATCTGGGATATTGACAATCTGCAGTGAGCCAACTTACATATTAATGAATTAAATCCATCAAATCATTATTTTATCACATGTCAAGCATTTCCCAGGCACGTAGGTTATGAAAGTATAAAACCTCGTCCAGGTACATGGAAGACATAGGAACATGTGCCAAAAATAACATTGCAGACTCAGCCATCATTACTAGAGCAAAAGGAAAAAAAAAATAAAAAGTACATTTTTTGTTCAGACCATGAGATTCCATGAAAATTTCCAAGTTCCGTCTAAAAGGAGAATGAAGAACTTCATCATTGACCTGGTTACTTGAGTTGCTCCATGCATGAATACCATAACATCTAGAATCAATTTATTATTTTCATAGATGGTAACAACAAATGAAAGGCCAACTTGCAAGTGAATGGTGCAAAGGCTCAAAAGACTCTGCACTATCTTATTCTAACTCAAATCCAAGCAGCCTCCTCTACAAACACATGATAGTCAAATCTCATGTTAAATTTACCAAGTCGTTGCTTTGTTAAATTATTTCACCTCATTAACGAGACATATAAAATGCTGTCTTTCTTCTAAAGATTCAACGTAGTCTCACTTTCCCAAAATTGATCTTCCCCTTCCACCAAGGCTGTTTCATATCTTCAAGTTAACACTTTAAATACAAACAGCGCTAGTGGTCAATTTTCAACCCCAAAGAACATAGCAAGCCCAAGATGCGCTATAGTAGTGATTAATATCTATGTAGCACTATCCAAATTCCAAAACTAAAAAAAACTGGACAGAGGCAGAAGCAAAAAAACCCACCCACGACGCCGACATAATAGATGGCAGGCTCCCAACCGACGGCATGAGCCTATTCCATGGCAAATACATCTCAAATGGCATCTGCAGTTATTCGAACCATGCAAAGCGACGATTGCATTTCTCTTTGATGAAAACGTCAATGATCCTTTACCACAGAGGCATGTTCGGTATGGATCAGTAACAAGCACACCGCGAGATACTACTCCCCTCCCCGGAACTTAAGTACACAGCCAATACCTCTTCCCCGCCCCAACCAACACACTATGGATGGAAAACCGAAATACAGGACTGTAATCTTCCCAAAATCAGAAGAAACTGGAGCATGCACACGCAAGAGACCACATCCTTCCAAAGACTTAAAAACAGCCAAGAAGGCAAGAAGACGAGATCTTGCGCAGTTGGGAGGACAGGAAGAAGACCTGGCAAGCGAATAGCAGAGCTGTCCCAACTGTGACGGATCACCAGGGCAACCGCCCTGAACAAACGAGGCGATGCGACCCATGACGATCGTGATGCGCGCCGCATTAACCTCCCTCAGCGTGAACCCCTTGGCAGGGGCGGGGGACGGAGCGAGGGGGGCGGACGGCATGGGGGAAACCCCCGGGGCGGCATCTCGCGGGGAGGCGGCAGCGGCCGGAGAGGGAGAGGGAACTCCCGGAGCTGCAGAAGGAACTGCGCTGGCCATCCTCGAACACTCCAACCCCGCCTTCCCCCCTCCTCTCGGCCCAACACGGTTACACGGCTCGTGCGGGCTTGCACACGTCCCGTCCAGGTTGCCGTGGCGGGGTCCCTCCTCTGTCTCTCTCTCTCTCTCTCTCTCTCTCTCGCTCGCTCGCCGTTTCGGTACGTGTTTGAAATGTGCAAAGAACGGGTAAGAACAAGGGATAATGGGGGTGCGTTACGCCTATGCGGTGGGGCCCACAACTCTTAAACCCCAAGACACCGATTTCTACACCGCCAAAGGATTTACCCGTAATCTCCTTTTTTTTTTTTTTTTGCCCTTTCCTATGAATAGACGTAGAATACTCACAGGAAAATTCTTTTTCTTTTTCTTTTTTTTTTCCTTTTTTTTTGACCGTAACAGGAAAACTTTTTTCAAAACTTCACTGAGCAACCCCGAGTTATGCCTCTAACCTATATCTTCTGTCTGTTCTTGGGTGATACTGTTTCCATTACTATCTTAACCTTGTTCTTTTTTTTTTTTTTTTGTAACGAGGAAATAGATGTTTTTAGCAAGCATCCATGCTTATGTGTTAGGTGGAAATGCAAAAGTTGAACGCAAAAATAACTCGATTATAGACAAAACTAGTTGAAAACCCGTGCGATGCACGGTACTTGTTTATAAAATATTAAGATAAATAAAAAATATTATTTATAAAAAATATATAATTTTTATTACAAAATTTTTGTTAAACTAAACAGGAAAAATTTGTTCTTAAAACAAAGGAAGGTGGACTGCACGAAGGTAGGCTTAAAATTGAATTTTTTCTAAAAAATTATGATCTGCTCGGTTTAGCAAGATTTTTCAGATGGTGAGTATCTTACCTTGTTTAGAAAGATTTCTTCGTTGACTTAGGTGACAATTAATGTTTGAGACTTACCTTACGGGAGGTGTGTTAAAGTTGATAGATTTATTATTTTATGTTAGCTGCTATATGTTAGGATTTATTTACTCGAATTTTGCTTAACCATATTTAGTTGCGATATAGATAGATTTAGTGGGGAGGTTTAAGAGGGAAAACTCTGCTTCTGGTGCTACCACGTGGCTGCTCCAAAACTGAGTTTTATTAGAATAGTATAGATGGAAAGTTGACTTTCGATTACAACAACGAGGTCAACAGGTGGGGGGTAAAATTTATTTTCTAGTTGGTTGCTAAAATTCTTTATTTCTGGACATACTGTCAGAAAAGTGGGTTTAAATGAAGAGAATGACTTTCTGCACTTATGAAAGTGAATGACTAGGTATTTCTGCACTTTCACAAATACAGTGATTCCCACTAATAAGAGGGGGAAGTACATGATAACTAAATATTTCTGTATTTTCACAATTACAGAAAATTTTTCTCTTAAATGAAAAAGGAAAATTATTGACTGTTAAATTTATATGTCAAAGCATCATCCTCCAAAGATTTGATTGTTGGAAATACAAAATTGACCTTAATTGTGGTAAAGACCATTCCTTTAACTAGAAGAACACCTTTCTTCCACCAAACACAAGATGCCACGGCCCTTTTTCTCTCCTTCTTCTCTCTGTCTAAAGTCTAAACCCCCCCCCCCCCCCCCCCCCCCCGAGTTCTTGCCCGTCTATGGCTACTCTTGCAGCACTCAAAAAGTGAACTTACACCCTAACATCTCCTTCGCTAAATAGTTAAGTAGCTTCTGCTTTTTTAATTATATATATTAATCTAATTTTTCACATAAAATATTTTAAAGTAAAAAAAAGTGGCCACTAGTTAACCAAGAATAGCGCTAAGTACTTTAAACGTTTTTGTACCCATTCATAATCCATCTTAATCATAAAATCTCATAGTTAGCTTAACTTGTTCATCAAAACCAATTAAATTTTAATCCTCAGCATATATCTCTACACTAGAGGGTTAAAAACACCCATTGGAGATTTTAATATTGTAAAAGTTAAAACCTCCCCCAAACTCCCTTTACATGGCCTTTGAAGCCCAAAAACCAAGTTATCATAAATGCCATCTCTCTCTCTCTCCTCTCTCTTAAAATCTACCCATTGAAAATTTACTTTCTATATTTTATGTTTGAAAAAAATTGAGAGAAAAAAAGAACTCCAATGATTGGAATTCAAAATCCTCTTTTTCACTTTTATTTCCAAACACTGCCAAAGTTGAATACTACACCATTACCTCTAAATCAAACAACTCTGTAATACAAATAAAAATATTTTATTAAGAAATTGATTTATTAACATACTTTTCTAACATGAAATTTGACTCTAACTAATAAAAATATATTATCATTTATCAGAAAGAGCACATAAACACCTCATAAAAGACAGGGTTGTGGTGAATTAAAAATTGTGTCCGGAGAGTGTCTTATTAAATCATTTTCTATGGATAAATTGTAATCCTATTAATCTAACCAAAATCAACAACACGATATAATAACAAGGGTAAGTCTTGTTACAAATCGCCAACATAGCGGTTTGCAACAAACTCAGCTCCCCATTGAGGGAGCTGAAGTCATTGGAGGTGGGCACATCCTTAGGGTTGTGCCCACCCCCAATGGGGGTATAATTTGCATCCACGTGGAAGTAAACTTCCCATGAGAGTTTGCACCAAGTGGTGCTCTAACAACAAATGAGCGCGATAAAATTGACAAGACAGTTCAAGAAGAACCATTTTATTACTTTGCACATATTTATTTATTACTCTGTCGTCTCATTTATTACCTCTCATGCTGGTAGGTCTTTGATGATGGAATCTCGGTGAAAAGGGTTTATCAACCCTAATAAATAGATTTTTCTTTTTTTGATAATCCAGATAGCTTATGCAAAATTTATATCTCACCCTCTAAAATATAATAAAATCACATACAAAAAAAAATCTCTTGTTTAAGAGAAGCATCCGAAAAATTATAAGAAATCTGTAAATATGCTGACAAAAAAAAGAAGGCGTACACTAATGGGCGGCTCGGCACGTGTGCAACTAGTACTTCATCCAATTCGAGGCTGACGTCTTATCCCGGCATTACTTCGGACGGTACTTGTTTTGGGTTTTCTTAATCTACTCCGGCCAAGGATATGTCCTTCGTATCCGGGGTTAAGCGACAAAGTTGCCGGAACAAAGTTGGCTAAGTGCCCACGTGTCCATATCAACGGACACAGAAATTTTAGTCTCTCACCGATCATTGGTCCACTACAAAATATGAATCTAACAGTGTCAAAATTTCCAAATCTAGTAAAGTAATCAGAATAATAATTTTATTTATTTTGAGCTCAAATTTAAGGAAAAAATAAAAATAGATGAAAATTTTAATGGAGTCACATAATTCACTGGGATCTTCGTAGATCTACCACTGAACATTCGTATCTACTGATACAGGTGGATGTTGACTCCACTATTATATTAATGAGTATTGTTAAGTGCACGAAATATCGAACAAATTATTTATCTAATTGACCTTGTCATTGATTGACGTGCAGATGGAGCCGCAAGCACCACGCCAGTCAATCGGCGGACAACTTACATAACATTTTTCTATATTAATAACAAGATCTATTCACTTATGTCTATAAAACCAAACAGGTGGTTCTTGTAAGAGTTGGGCAAGAGTTTTTTTTTTTAATTCTGCCCCCCCCCCCCAATTGGATACCGACTAAGTTGGGTCTTCCCATTTATTGAGAGGATCCCAACACTTATTGTGATGGAAGAATCAACACAAGTGGGTGTGACGTAGGGGTGTAAACGAAATCTGATATTCCGATATTCCGATTCAATTCTGATAAAAAATATCGATTTCGAAATTGAAAAATAATATCGATAGTTTATCGGAATCGATATCGAATATTCCGATAAGTTATCAGAATCGAAATCGAAATTGAAAAATAATCAAAATCGGAATCGGTTATTCCGATAAATTATCCATAAACTGAAAAAGAAAAATTATGGTAAACACTTTAGCTTATCGGAATTTCGGTTCTGTTAATATTATCGGAATCGAAATAGAATCAAAAATAAAATCGAAATCGAAAACGAAACTATATTTCGGTTATCAAAATCGAAATCAAAATCTGTGCTTTTGATTCCGAACTCGACCCGTTTGCAACCCTAATATGACGGATGATAAAAAATGATAAAATAAAAAAAAATCCAATCAAAAAATGACACGAACCCCCTCTTTTCCCTTGTCGTTTCTTTTATGGCGGTGAGAGTAATGTGGGACCCCCTTGTCGTTTCTTTTATGGCGGTGAGAGTAATGTGGGTCGCACTGGTCCCACTTTTTGCCAAAGACTATTCAAAATTTCAGGTCCCAAATTTAGCAACCGGTAAAAGCGACCAACTTATTTAAGCAAAACATTCTTGCTCGAGGAGTCCGATTTGACGTTGGTGGGGACAAAAAAAGGGCATAGATTAAATATCACAAAAGGTTACATATAAGAGTGAAGGGTGTCACCACTCACCAGCGTGACACCTGCCCATTAGGTGGCCACTGGCCAGTCAATTTGGCGTTCTGCCTTTCTCACTACCCTCACTCGCCCAAAGTATTTTAAAAAAAAAAAGAGTGGAGGGCATTTCCGGCAAATAAAAACTTATTTGAATGGAAGCTGCCAACACTGCTTTATCCTTTTTAAAGGGAACAATAGTAGAAATAAGATGTTGATTCAAAAGATATTGAATAAATTAATTAATAATTTCTGACGATAATAAATAAAATATTTACTGTAATAAAATTTAAAATATATTATAACAGAGAGTAATATTTACTATAATGAGTTATAATTTTATCTGAGATTAAAAAATAAGTCAAACATTTGATAGAGACTTCTAATTAAAAATATTTTAAATTAAAATATAAATACTATTCAAAATAATTTTTAATGCTTGTAATTGTGAGTATAAAATTGTGGTGTTGAGAGATATAATTATAAAAGAAACGTTGAGTAACCATGTATAAAAATATACCTATTTATTATGTCTCAATGCATTCTTTGCTGAAATTAACTATAACACAGTTATTACACTTATATTCATGTAGTAAAGTTATATATATATATATATATATGAATGATATTTCTGTGTATAGTGAACAACATAAAAGAGTTAAATCTTTCCATTATCCGATTTCTTAAAAAAAGGCAAAACTTCCTAATCAAAGTTTCAGGATCTTAAGTTTATGCAGAAATTTAGTAAAAAAATCAAAATAATAAAAAATATTCAATAAATAATCACATTTTAAAAATATTTATAAAAATAGTCACGAATGACGGACTTGGCCCGCTGCCTGATTTATAGCAATGTCGACATTGATAGCATCGGACATTAATTTGTTTAGGACAAAGACATTGGGTGAGGAGTTGATATTTGTGCTTTATACAAATTAATGTCGGTGTTACCAATGTTGATAGTGCTCTGTACAAATCAATGTCGACATTATCAACACCGACATCAATGTCGATATTATCTTGTCCACCTAAGTCGGTCACAAAACTATTTAGGTGGTAGTTTTGTGATTAGTTATGTAAATATTTTTAATTATTATTATTTATTTAATATTTTATTATTATTTAATTATGTTAATAAATTTTCCATGAAAAAGGAAATTTTATAGATAATTCTATTTCAAAAAATATTTACACAAACGTGTCTAGTTCTAATATATTTACAAATTTGTCTCCCACTTACATTGATTCAATATAATTTACATATTTTTTTGTAACTTACATTCTTTCTCTATGATTTACACTAATTCAGTGTAACTTAGTAAGTTATACTGAATCATATGAAATTACATTAAAATCATGTAAATTACTGAGAAAATATGTAAATTGTAGAAGAAAAAAAATGTACAAGTACACTGATTCAATGTAAAAGAGAGACATAAATTTATAAATATATTAAAACTAGACATATTTATGTAAATATTTTTTAAAATTAAATTATATTTTTAATAAATTATTTTATGAAATCATACCGTACCATCAGAGCTCCAGAGTGCGCTAGAGGTACTTTCTGCATTCTCCGTCCTTGTGGAATGGCGTGAAGAACCAGGCAGCGTGTGGTTCTTCCGTTCCGGTCCCGCCGCAAGAGGCGACATGGAAGCCGTGGAGAAGGTTCCCCTCGGGATCATCACAGGTGGAGATGGAGAAGAACGAACCCTTGGTTAGAGCAATGGAGTACAGACGAGGAAGGCTCTCCTCCTCGCGAAACCAAGAAATTTTGAGGGAATGCGGCTTTTTTTTTCCGGTGTTTAGCAGGAGAAGCCACCGCGCAAGGAAGCTGGGAAGCAGCTTTTCCAACATGGATTTCGCCATTGAAGGAGAGGAAGAAGAAGGAAGTCCAAGATAGAACCAGCTGATCAACTCTCTTACTAGTGCAGCTGTTAGCTTGCAAAGTATCGGTCCGGACAAATGAGGGCAACGGGCAGGAATCCATATCCACAAACGGACAACTGGACAAGGGAAAGATACCCCCTCTTGCCAGCAGAGGTTCCTAGGAGAGATCGCCGGCCGGGAAGAAAGCACCCACGCACCAGAACGGTCACACACGCGAGAGAGGACACCGAGACTGAGGTACGTAGGATCTTAGGAGACCACCATCGGACTCTAAGTGTAAACAGAGAAAGTGGGGAAGCGAACCTGGCGAGTAGCATCAGCTTGTCCGGGTCCACGGGAGGTTTCCCGGTGGGCGGACGAGGGTTCTTCCTCATAGAAGGTGATGCGTAGGCGGCCGCCGGCGCCGGGAGCCCCCTCAAAGCATCGCCGCTAGCGAGGCGTCCGAAGGCCGCCGCCCCTGCCAGGCCGGCGTTCCACATCGGCGGTCGCCCTGGTCTTTGCCGCAGAGACTTCCCAGCGTCAGACGCCTCGCACTGGACTGCACTCGCTGCGCGTAGGTGTTGGCAGGGTTACAAGAGGGAGGCTGCTGGCGCCGTGGCAGAAGTATAAATAGCAGATGCAACCGCCTTCTACATTTGGAAAGGTGGTGAGATTCGAGTGCGCCGCGTTGCTCCGCCCGCCTCCAAAAGTTTCGACAGGCGGCACCGCGTTGGCCGGAGAAATGAATGCCCACATTTAACCGCACCACCGGTTTCTGAACTCCTGTTTCTCGGCTGCTCCGGCGTAGTCTCCTACCCCACACCGACCCTCCTCTCCACACCCCACCCCACCCCAGCCCGCCGGCCGCGCGCCACTTCATCCATAGGTCGAAGTCGACCCGGGGATTTGGATCAGACCATATAGGAAAATGGTTTAGTAATATTTATTTGGTAACATATTAAAATAAAAAAATCAATCAAAATACATCACAATCTCATCATTTATGAGGTATTTTTAATTTTTTTATTTTAATTATTAATATGACACATTTTTAATGATGATGTTATTTTATGCGATGTTTCGGAACATTTTTTTTTAAATATTTTTACCTAAAAAATCATGTTGTGTCAGTTTTTAACTTATAATTATAAAAATTTGATCTTATCTGTTTGTTAAAATTTTTGAAATTATATTGATGTGTTTGATAGAGAAGAAAAAAAAGAGGGGACCACAGGGCAAGTGGAGGGGGCGGCACAAGGGGGGGCTTCCGAAGGGGGGATCCAAGGGGAGGTGGGAGAGGAGGAGAGAGTTGTGTGTATATTTTTTTTAAATTACTTTATATTTATTTTTTTTCAGAGAGAATATTGATAGCGATCGCCGCAGGGGAGGAGGGGGCAATCCGGGGGTAGTTGGGAGAGGAGGAGAGAGTTGTGTGTATATATATTTTTTAAATTACTTCATATTTATTTTTATTTTGAGAGACATTGATATAGAATATAATTTCTTCCTTAAAATAAAAAATTATAGACAATATATGGTGGAGGGGGCGATGCAAGGGTGGGGAAGAGCGATCTAGGGGTTCCAGTGGGGGGAGGAGGAGGGGGCAGCACAGGGGGGAGGGGGGGGGGGGGAGGGGGCGGCACAAGGGTGGGGGGAGGAGGAGGGGGCGATCTAGGGGTAGTTGGGAGATGAGGAGAGAGTTCTGTGTATATATATATTTTAAATTATTTCATATTTATTTTTATTTTTATTTTGAGAGAGATTGATATAGAATAAAAATTTTTCTCTGAAATAAAAAATTATAGACAATATGCAAGTGTGAATTATTATGATATCTAACTTTCAATTAAAGAACTCTAGGTCATAATAGTATAGTTCATTTTTAGAATTGAAATATCAAGAATATTTTGCATGATTATTGATGTACTTTGGCATCATGCCTTAGAGATACCTAAGTCGACTCTCATATAATAGACGCTCGACTACATTATGATAAATGATCATTCACTTTTGCTATTTAAAGAAAAAATATCATTTTAGATTACGCTCCAACAAATCCCTAGTCAAGGTTGAGTAGTTAAACAGAGAGAAATTTATGGTTTAACTAGTAAGCGTGAATGTACCCAATCACATGTATGGAAGGTTGACAACATGATCATACTTTAAAATGTGATTAAGAACATTACATGAATAAAAGACTATAGCTATTAGCTAATTGTAAACCAAAAGGTTATGAATCTCCTTTATCATCAAGGGCAATGACACATCACTAACTGTTATCTGTTAGTTAGATTTAGATTAATTATGAAATAATAATTTTATTTCAAAATAAAAAAGTAATTAGATAATATTAAAATGAGTTCTGATATTATTAAGTTCACTACAAATTAACTTGATATTGGACTTAAGGGCCACACATATCTAGCCAGCGTTTGGGATGACTTTTTTAAAAGTCAAAATTCACAAAAGTGGATTCCCATCCACAATCACAAATGGTAGGACGTGATTTTTTGTCAATTCGTAGGCACGGCCCTCGTCACCCATGCCCAACTTACGAAGTTTGTATAAAGAAAAAAAAACAACTTCTCCCTATCTCTCTCTTCGCGATGTCCAGAATCTACAAAAGTCAAAAAAATGCCGCTTCGCGATGCACCGGAGAGAGAAAATGAGCTATCTCCAACTCTCTCCTCCGCGTGGGAATTAGCTGTGCGTTAAAGTCGAGGCTACCGAGTGTGTTTGGAAATATGACGGTGGTGTTAGAGATTTTTGCCCCTAAAATCTAGCGAACTTCGTTCTCAAATAGCGTCTTAGTGATCAATTGATTATTGAAAAAATAATTAAATATTAAAAGTTTAATATAAGAATATAGGAGAATTATGCTTAGAATATAAGATAAGTAAGTACAATTAGGAATTAGCTTACAAACTTTTAAGGTTAATTAAGTTTGAAATTAGATAGTTTAATATTCGGTGATGGCAAAGTTAGAAGGGGGGTTGAATAGATTTGTAGTGGAAACTTAAGTAATTTAAAAATTATTTCAGATTAAGATATCTACTCAATTAAAATCCCTCTGATATGATGTAATGTGTGTTATTAAAATGTGTGAAATATTTTATCAAATAATGTAAGCGTCAAACATGTGATTAACGTGTGTGAACAAATTAATAAGTAGTGTGTAGGTAAAATCCCTATGCATGCATCTAGCGCAATACAAAGTCAAACCACAGTGCATAAGGGATTTTTAGATGGTTCAGAGATCACATCCAGTGACTCCTACGTCCACCCCTCACACAGTGAAGACATACTACTCAAAGTTGAGTACAACACACACACTTGAGCACAACGGTTCAACTACACACACACGCTAGATCAAGGCCACAAAAGATCAGATCCTCTAACCTTGATCTGATACACACGAGATCTGAGATGAATAAAATCTCAGATTAACCCACACACATGCGGATCGAGCACAATGATTGCTCATACCAACAACACACACGCGAAATGAAAAGTTAAGGTGTAGGAAGAGTTCAGAGTGAAAGAAACAGATTGAATAGATGAAATCTTCAAGTCCTTCGTCCAGATGATCTTCAGACTTCGAGTTGTAGAAGTTCTGATGTTGATGCTTGAAGCTTTAAGGACGAATCTGCTCCAACCTTGTCTTCTTAGATAGATCTCCTTGTTGTTGATGCTTGAGACTTGGAGCAGAGAACAGGGAACCTTCTTCTTGTTCTTTTAGAGTTGGAAATTGATGTGGAGGCTCCTTGCTGCGAAAAGGAGTCTTTGAAGTCTTTATATGGAAGTGTCATATTCTCACACAACTCTTGAGATTCGTGTGTATGAGAAAAGGATGCCCTAATAAAGACATCATGTTGCTCACATGTTGCAACTTAACGGCGGCTATAGGCAGATGCTCATCGGCTGTCGACAGGTACTGCAACACATCTGCCTTCCAGAACTGTATTTCTGAACTATAGACTGGGCTGTCAGCAGATGCAACCTGACTGTCGATAGCTACTGTTATCTTAGTTTTCCAGAAACTTTGAGATGAAATTCTTCAGTAGCTGTCGACAGATGAGTCCTGGCCTGTCGACAACTGTTGTTTTCTTTGGTTTTCCAGAACTTGGTTAATGGAAAGACTTCAGTGGCTGTCGACAGGTGCAGTGGTGCAGTCAACAGCTACTGCTTGAATTCTTCTATTCAGAACATTTTTTCCTTAAGGTTTCTTCATGTTGTGCACTTTCTTTTTCATGTAATTTCCTACAAGGAAGAAGCTTCAAATTAGATATCATGTAGGCATATGTCTAAGATATTTTGTCATAGTGTCATGGCATTTTATCACATTGTGTCAATATCAATTGTGTCATTATCAAAAATATACAAGCATCATGAATGTCATGCAAGCATAACTCAACAATATTTAATTAATTTTTCAATCATGTAAGGCCCTCGAAATTCCGTCGCATTATTCGTATTTGCAAGAGTGTGTTTGTGCTTGTGTATGAGTATACATATTTACGTACGTATTGATTAGTATAAGTGCGTGTGCATGTGCTTATATTAAATATAAGTAATGTATGTGTTGCATGGTGATAGTGTGAATAAAATACCGTATACATATTGCATGTATGAATGCTCGGTGTGCATAGTTTTCTGCATAATTTAGGGTTCTGGCCGAAGGCCATCTTGGCGTCAACCCCATGGCCGCTTAGGTTGTGTCAGCGTCCAGACATGGACGCCAACACTAATCCTAGCGTCCAACGAAGTGGACGCCAATTTCTCTGACCTGCATGCGTTGCAGAGCCAGGAAATCCGGCCGGATCAAGAAAGCCAACCATTGGGGGACTGTCCCCAACGGCTCTAAGGGCTGTCAAGTCACCCTAGTGAGTGGGAGAGAGACCCTCTTTAGGTCTGAACCCGAAATGGCTCTCCCCACTCTTCCCTTCACCCTTGCAAGAGGAGGAAAGTGAGAAGAAAAACCCTAGGAGCAAGTCTAGGAGAAAACCCATTTTGCCACCCAAAAATCCCCATCTCTGAAGCTTGATCTGGCGTCCCCCTGCTGCAAGGAGGTTGTTGGACCAACGAGGAAGGCTTCCCCGACTTTCCCTTGGCATGGAGAACAACCAGGAGCCCGGAGGAAGGCGATCTAGAGGGTGTTTCTACAACTTCTTGGGACTGCCCAAGGAGGTCTTCACCGAGCTCTAGATCCTTTGGAAGAATTTTTGAAAGGCAAGTGACCTATCTATGATGTCCCCGTATGAGTCTAGGTCGGTTTTGTTATTTTTATGGAATTTTCCTCGAGTCCTAGACCCTCCCATTCACCCAAGTTTCAGAGCTCGGGTCTGTGTTTCTGCACAGACCTGATTAGACGGCAAGGTCCCTGGACGCCTGTGATGAGCTTGGCGTCCCACGGCCATGCCGCTGACCCTGAGTCAGCGGCCAGAGACCGCCGCCTAGTTCCTCTGGACAGAACAGTAGCTGTTCTGTCCTTCTTATGCATTAATTTCGGTATGTTTTCCGTGATGAGGATATATGGTAACCCTTATACTCTATGTATATTGTTAGTTGTGACGTGTGGATGAATGTGGTGTGATGGTGAATGTGGGAAATTGTACCCCTTTAAACTTGTGAGCATGACTTGTAGACAATCTTGCAAAATCCATGATTCATGATTTGGATTAGTATGAGTGCCTTGGTTTTGGTCTGATCATGAAGATTAGTGGGTCAGCATATGTGTTTGCAAATTTTGGTAATTTATCCGCGCTTGTGTAATTTGTAAATAAGCTCGGTTCGGTAAAATAAAAGCATGCAAGAATGGTTTGTAGGGTTCAATCCATAGATGTATGAATTAGGGTAATTTTGTATCCTAAATTCCTGCATATGTTAGTAGCTTATGTTTAAACAGCAAGTGGCTAAATTACAAGATGTGTTGTACCCCATGTTAACTTAAGTTGTTAATAGCATGCTAATTAGGCGTTTTATTTTCTGTAAAGTCTACATAGCTCAGAAAAATCTGAAAATTTGGGTGTGTGATCATGAACCCGAAAACAGCATGTGGTAAAAATTTCAGGTCATTTGGATCAGTAAATAAAAAGTTATGTATTTTCATGTGAAATGTGATAATTCGTGCATATGATCGTAATGTGATTAGTTATGGTCTAAAACCAACATGATTAGTGTGTTTATTGTGTGTTAAACTCTTGAAATTCTGTAGTACCATGTTAGGAAAAACAGAGATATTCATGTGAGTGAGGAAGTGAATAAAATGAGAAGAGTTATGTGTAAAAATCATGTGTAAAACGGTAAATGTGTAAAAGTGTAACTGTGCCAATGTGATACTGCTTCCGAGAAGGCAGTGGAGCTGTATCAGGGAAAAGTCCCCCTGAGAAAGTTCATTGTGTTAAGTGACCCTAAGGGCATTAGAGGGAAAACGTGGAGGTGGACAAGTACCACTGGTTAGGGTGGAGACTTGTTCTCCCGGTCTGCGCAGTCCAAGAGTCGCCATTGGAATGCCTAGATGGCGTCTATGTGTAATGTGATGTGTATATGTCCTTCTTTGGTGGTTTGGACTATGTGTCACGGCACCTAAAATGTGTAATGTGAAATGTGTAAAGTGTATGTGTCCATGTGTAAATGTGTAAGTGACAACGTGAATGTGTATGTGTAAAGTGTAACCATGTGAAAAGAGGAAACTAGTGTAAAGAAAAATGTGAAATTCTAGATGTGTAAATGTCTTATTGAAACCCATGTGAGACTAAATCTGAAACCATGTGAATTCAGAAAATGCATGTTATCGTTCCCATGTTTATGTGTGCAAAAATGTCTAGAATCCATGTTAGGGATAATTAATGAGTTTGTGTGCAAAATAGCATGATTGTTTGATCACACGTTATGTTTTATGTCATGATGTAGCTCTCATGTATAGGTTTACAGCCGTTAACCCATGTGAAATCAGCAACCTAAAGCATGTGAAAAGGTTATGTATGTACTTAAGAACATGTGGAATCCATGCTAATTGTGTGCCCCTGTCATGTATGTAAAATGTTCATGATTGGTAGCTCTCATGTTTTAGCTCTTTAAAGTTTAAAGTTCATGAGTAAATTGAGTAGAGAGCATGTGATAGGTGAATCTTATTTTAGAAATCTGAAAACATGATCCATGTGTAGAATTGTAAAACTTCCATGATAGGTTGAAGCTTGAATTGACTAGCATGCTATGTGTGGCAAATTGTAAATGTGCATGTAGAGACCACTAGGACTTGTACGTGTATATCATGAGTAGTGTTGCTTGCTGAGTCCTTGGACTCACTCCTTGCCTCGGCGTACAGGTATAGTTGGTGACGCGGCACCGTTGGAGGAGACGGTGGAGACGGACTCCGAGCGCGGAGACTAGCTAGCTTTGGAGTTTATTGAGATTTGTGTATTTCTTAAGTATGTAATTCGAACATTGTATTAGAATATTATGAAAAGAATGTAAAAGTGTGGACATTATGTATTTCTATTTCAGTAATTTAAATTATGTGAGTCCTTAGTTCCTTTTTGTAAATTGCGAAAACTCATGTATGTTCAAATGTGGATGATGAATGAATGGAGATAATTCTCTTTTACTTCCGCTACTTTGTTGTATATTCGCGTGTATCTCAGTTGTATGTATCGTTGGGTAAATGTCCCACTGTGGCAGCGCTCGCTATACCGACGTGGGTTGGTATGACCGTACCGGCATAATGAGGGCCGTCACAGAGATTGGTATCAGAGCGACCGGTTGAGATTACACATGAATATACCTAAGTCATCATCCCCATTGCATGCTAAGTATGTCCACATGTGTAGAAAACGCTAATAAGAAGTGAAAGATAGATAGGAAAATGGTTAGAAGGCTTAGTAACCTAGCTCTAATGGTGGCTGAATTTTTATTACAGCCATGGCTTCCCGTGGACGGCGTGGAGGTGTGCCAGCTCGCGACGACGAGCAGAGGCGTGAGGAGCGGGCGGAGTAGCAGTCCCCGGCCCCACAGGGTCCTGTGCTTCCCCCACCACCGCCAGTGGACTATGGAGTATTCATGCAAGGTCTGGTGCAAGCCATGCAGACGCAGGCCCACACCCAGGCAGCACTCCAGGCCCAGTTGGAGGCCCAGGTAGAATGATGAAACAACTAAGTAGTCTGCTATTTGAATTGTATGATATCGTGTTTATTATATATTGCTTGTTGTTTAATGTAGCAGGCTCAGGCCCCAGCTCAGGACCATGGTGGACCTTCCATCATGGAGCGATTCAAGAGGATGACCCCACCCTCTTTTAAGGGGGAGAGTGATCCGCTAATGGCTGAAAGTTGGTTAAGGGAGACAGAGAAAATCTTCCGAGCTATCAGGTGTCCTGATGAGGACAAGGTGACATTAGCCACCTACATGCTACATGTATGCTTTAGTTTATACTTGTATGTGGTTTGTCAAGCTAGAATTTGTTAGTTGGTGCTTATGAAGGTGTATGGCAGGAGAGAGCTGATGTATGGTGGTCCTCCCTACTGCGTACACGCTTTGAGGACGGAGCAGTAGACGTGACGTGGGACGCGTTCGTGAGGCTCTTCCGAGCCAAGTTTGTCCCAGAGCATATCCAGGACAAGATGGAGCAAGAATTCCTTTCCCTGACGCAAGGATCAATGACCGTCCTGGAATACGAGGCAAGGTTTTCTGAACTTTCTAAATATGCACCGCATATAGTAGAGGATGAGCGCAGGAAGACCAAGAAATTCGTGATGGGTCTCAAGCCATCACTGCGGACGAGACTCGTGGCGTTTGACCACCGCACGCTAGACGAGGCCCTCAGCGCTGCCTACAGACAGGAGGGAGAAATGGAACAATATCTGGAGGAGAAGAAGGCTTCGCAGAAGAGGCCGGCAGCGTCATTCCAGCGGCAAGATAAGAGGAAAACGGTGTACCAGACACCGCAGAAACCGATGACAGTCAACAACTCTCAGGTACCCTCTGTACGTTCCCCCGATGCGAAGAAAGAGTGTCCCCATTGTGGGAAGACCCATGGAGGTTCCGAGTGCTAGTTAGTAGCGGGTAGATGCTTAAAGTGTGGGAGCAGCGACCACAAGATCAAAGATTGCCCAAGACTTCAGCAAGGAGCTCAGCGTGGAGCGCCAGCACTAGCAGTAGCGGCAGCCGCGCCAGCTACAGGGAGACCAGGAAGGCCTCGAGCCCCGGCTCGAGTGTTTGCTTTAGCTTGTGAGGACGCCGAGCAGGCGGAGCATGTCACCGAAGGTACAGTTTTGCTTTTCGGTGTGCACGCTCGGGTTTTGTTTGATACGGGTGCTACTCACTCGTTCATTTCCGAGCGGTTCGCTAGGCAGTTAGCCCTAGAATCAGGCATAGAGTCTGAGGAGTTAGAGGTTCCTTTGTCTGTGCACACCCCTGCGGGTACGGTATCGACTAGGAAGTGCATTCCGTCGTTACCTGTGTGCATTGAGGATAGATTCCTAGATGGGTGTTTCTTCTTGCTAAAGATGAAGGACTATGATTGTATTTTTGGTCTGGATTGGCTAGAGGAGCATTATGCGTTAGTGGATTGCCGTAGGAAGAAGATTGTTTTCCGCATTCCTGGTGAGGACGAGTTCTCTCATCCCTTGCCAAAGAACTTAGCGGAAAAGCTAGTTATCTCTGCCATGAAGTCGATGCGCATGGTGAACAAGGGATGTGACGCATTTCTTGCCAGCGTTATGCTAGTACCCGATGCTGGTTCGTCACTGACTCTTGCAGAGATCGATGTGGTGCAGGACTTTCCAGATGTCTTTCCCGATGACTTGTCTGGATTGCCACCGGATAGGGAGATAGAATTCACTATAGAGTTGCTTCCAGGCACCTCTCCTATCTCGAAGGCCCCTTATAGGATGGCACCTGCAGAGTTAGCGGAGTTGAGAAAGCAATTGCAAGAATTGCTCGATAAGGGATTCATCCGCCCTAGTGTTTCCCCTTGGGGTGCACCTGTATTATTCGTCAAGAAGAAAGACGGGTCACTTAGGTTGTGCATTGATTATAGGAAGCTGAACCAAGTGACTGTGAAGAACAGGTATCCCTTACCTCGGATTGATGATTTGTTTGACCAGTTGCGAGAGGCATCAGTCTTTTCCAAGATTGACTTGCGATCTGGTTATCATCAGTTGAGGATTCAGAGTGAGCATGTGTCCAAGACGGCATTCAGAACCCGTTATGGACATTATGAGTTCTTGGTCCTTCCCTTCGGATTGACCAACGCCCCTGCAGCGTTCATGGATCTCATGAACCGGGTGTTTAGTCCGTATTTAGATAGCTTTGTCGTAGTGTTTATTGACGACGTGTTGGTCTATTCTCCGGATGAGGCCACGCACCGTCAGCATTTGAGGTTAGTGTTAGAGGTTCTTCGTGAGCACAAGCTGTATGCAAAATTCAGCAAGTGCGATTTTTGGTTGCGCGAGGTTCATTTCCTCGGGCATGTTATCTCCGGCGCTGGTGTAGCTGTTGACCCAGCGAAGGTCCAGGCAGTTATGGATTGGGAGATTCTCAGGACCCCTTCGGAGATTCGTAGTTTCATTGGGTTAGCTGGTTATTATCGGCGATTCATTGAGGGTTTCTCATCCATCGCCGCCCCTTTGACAAAGCTGACCCGGAAAGGTGAGAAGTTCGTATGGTCTGAGGCATGTGAGCGTAGCTTTCAGCTATTGAAGGCTAAGCTTACTTCTGCTCCGGTATTGGTATTGCCTAGTGGTCTGGAGGGCTTTGCCATTTATACGGATGCATCTCAGATTGGTTTAGGCTGTGTGCTCATGCAGCAAGAGAGGGTAGTGGCTTATGCTTCTCGTCAGTTGAAGGAGCATGAGAAGAACTATCCGACTCATGACCTGGAGCTAGCAGCTGTGGTTCATGCACTAAAGATCTGGAGGCACTATCTTTATGGTGTCAGATTTGAGGTGTTTACCGACCACAAGAGCTTGAGGTATCTTTTCTCCCAAAAAGAATTAAACCTGAGGCAGAGAAGATGGATTGAGTTCTTGAAGGACTATGACTTCGACCTTCAGTATCACCCTGGAAAGGCGAATGTCGTAGCGGATGCTCTTAGTAGGAAGAGGTCTTCGCTCCAGCAGGATTGGAAGATGTTGGAGGATGCAGCGTGCTCTATGACCGAGTTAGAGCCATCGTTGTGTCAGGCTTTTGTAGCTCAGCTATCCCTTAGATCCTCAGTCTTGGATGAGGTGATTGAGCAGCAGAAAGCCGACCCTAGGTTGTTAGAGTTAGTGGGTAAGGCGGGCATTGCTCGTGATGAGGACGGTGTGATTAGATTTCAGCACCGTGTTTGTGTCCCTGATGTAGTAGATGTCCGTGAGCATGTGTTAGCGGAGGCTCATAGATCGCGATTCTCTATTCATCCGGGTAACACTAAGATGTATCAAGACCTGAAGAGGTCATTTTGGTGGTCCGGCATGAAGAAGGATGTTGCGGATTATGTGTCTAGGTGTCTAGTATGTCAGCAAGTGAAAGCCGAGCGGCAGCGACCATCCAGCCTTATGCAGAGGATGGATATCCCAGTGTGGAAGTGGGAAGCTGTCACTATGGACTTCGTATCGGGTTTGCCTCGATCTAGAAGGGGCAATGACTCGATTTGGGTAGTTGTAGATAGATTCTCGAAGACTGCTCATTTCTTGCCTATGAAGAAGAAGCAGTCAGTAGAGAGTTTAGCTAGATTGTATGTTAGCGGTATCGTTAGATTGCATGGTGTGCCGAAGTCGATCATTTCGGATCGAGATCCGAGATTTACTTCGAGATTGTGGAAGGGTCTTCAGGATGCGTTAGGTTCGGAGCTTAAGCTCAGTTCGGCGTTTCATCCCCAGACCGATGGACAGTCCGAGAGGACCATCCAGACGCTCGAGGATATGTTGAGAGCGTGTGTTCTGGATTGGAAGGATGATTGAGAGCGTCATTTACCTCTTGTGGAGTTCGCATACAACAACAACTTTCATGCTAGTATTGGCATGGCTCCATTCGAGGCGTTGTATGGTAGGCCCTGCATATCTCCTTTATGTTGGGAGGAGACTGGTGATAGGCAGTTGATCGGACCGGAGTTAGTTCAGGAAACTTCGGATAAGATCCAGCTTATCAGGAAAAGGCTTGTTGCGGCACAGGATAGGCAGAAGAGCTATGCCGACAACAGGAGAAAGGATTTAGAGTTCGAGGTTGGCGATCATGCCTTCTTGAAGATATCGCCTACTAAAGGTGTGGTCAGATTTGGCAGGCATAGTAAGCTAAGCCCTAGATTCATTGGCCCATATGAGATTCTCAGGCGTTTGGGCAGCGTGGCGTACGAGCTAGCATTACCCCAGCTTTGGCTAGCGTTCACCCGGTATTCCACGTATCTATGCTCAGGAAGTATGTCCGAGATCCGTCTCATGTGATTAGTCATGAGCCAGTGGAGATCCAGCCAGATCTTTCGTATGTCGAGCAACCGGTAGCCATTCTTGACCGGAAGGTTCAGTGTCATGCCCCGCCAATTTAGCAGCGGAATAAATCGGGGAGGCATGAACAACGAGTATGGTAATGTAAATTGCGCATACATTCGCAAATATCAGAGCAACTAATGAACAATAATTGTAACAAAACTCATCATTTTATTGATAATTCATCTAAACCATTACAACCACTAATTCAGAGCCAAAACATAGGGCTCAATGACATTATTACATTGGAAAAGAAATCTAAAGCAAATCTCTAACTAGACTCTAAGGTGCTAAGGACATTCCATCGTTATGACTTCAGGACGCTCATCACTCTAGTCCAATCCCGTTGTCGTGTGTAAGGTCATCACTTGACTTACCTGAAAACACAATAACAAATAACGAAGGGTGAGCGATAACGCTCAGTAGGACTTAATATCCCGTGTAAACAAGCATGCTTTAAGTGATTAATGTCTTGTAACGCAGGTTAACTAGAGAGAACGATCATGTATGGTCAAGCGAGTAATAGTACAAGATAACAAGTGAACGACATTACATTTCTCAAGGGTATCGCAAAATTAGAATGACAACATAAAGAGATAGCGTGTAACAAGATAGTGTATAACAAGATAGCGTGTATCAAAATGACATGTAATATGATAGCTTGTATCAAGGTGGCGTGTAACGAGATAGCTTGTATATCAAGATAGCGTGTAACGAGATTGCATGTAAAGAGATAGCATGTATGGTTGCACCACGGTGCACTAGTCGAGTATGGCAATAGTCACTTTGGGACAGTAGCCATTTAACGATAGTACATTTCGTCTAAACTCCTCAGACTAATGTTAATCAGTCAGTGCTAGCACACTAGTAGCACAGAACTGGCACACTATGTCTAAACTCCTCAAACTAATAGTAAAACAATTAGATGTCTAGCCAATGTCGAGATAGTCAGAACCGGTGCAATGCATAACACCGTCAATAGCCCCTGCAGGTATTTTCGGGTGGCTCTCTGCCCCCAGGACTAGATTGGAGCCCCTCGGACACTCTCCGTGCCCTGCACACTGTGCATTCAAGTCAGTAGGGTCATCGGACCCATATTATGGCGCTAGACAGTCGTGTATAGTACAAGCAATGGGAGCCACAACAGCTCAAGAGTTTCAAGAGAGTACTAGATGAATAGACGAGATAGTAGAGTGAATGTGAACAGATGAGAGTACAAGGATAGTAGACGAGATAGGGGTATAATCGTAAAACAACGATAAACCACGATAGTAACGGTTGCACAGCACCAGGTCGGGTACCGACAGTCTGGTAGAAGTCACATCCGCCCATTAGCCGTGCTATGAACACTGGCTAGATGGTCCGGCGTGATCACAAGATAAGAGAGATCTCACTAAGGCCGATTGGATCGTACTGATCCCTAAAAGTGTAACAGGATTTAAAGGTACAACCAGCTCGTCGGCTAAGGACGTGCGCCAAAGCCAAGAAGACTTACGGAGGCCTTGACAAGGAGTCCCTAGTCCAGTCGAGAGTATTCCCGATGGAGAGGTGGTCCAAGTCAAGATAAAAGTGTGTAGAAAACGGGTCCGTCGTGCCTCGAGTGCTCGAAGGCAGAGGGACGCGATAACGTTGTACAAATCACGCGAATAAAACGAAGACATGTGTCATTTAAAATAATAGGTAAATTAGGTAATTAATTTCACTTAATTACCAGATACATTATTGAGTAATTTAATAGGGTCAAATGGCAATAAACAATGTTCAGTGTGCAAGTGTAAAGAAATCATGGGAATAGAGTAAGTCGTGCTCACGGCTTTTAAATTAATAAGAGTCATCTAAATATTATCCAATAAAAATATTCAGATCATTTATCAAGCTTAACAGTACATGGTTTAACTTGTACAAGGATTAGATGGCATTTAAAGCAGGGATATAAGAGCAATTAAAGGTTCTGGCCGAAATTTCAAGAACGCGACGGACCTACCCGTCGCGATTCAAGTCGCGACAGGGCGGTCGGACGCGACACGGGGCCTGGCCGGTCTGGCCCGGTCTGGAGCGAATCGCGGCGGCTCGTGCCGCCGCGTTCTTGACGCGACGCCATCGGCCGGCGCGACCCCACTGTTATCGCGGCGGGTCGCGCCGTCGCGATAACATGTGGGTTTGCTCTTTTTCCTTTTTTTCCAGGGCGAGCCCTCTGTGATACATGGACGTTCTAAATTACATATAAAATAGTATGGTGATCCAAAAAGTACGAAACTAGTTTTAAACGAAAGTAGACATATATATCTATCAACATGCACGATTAATTTGAAAATAGACAAGGTTTAGATATGCATTGATCAGGTTACATTTCGGTGACCTAAACAGGCGCAGTCAGGGTTCAATGAATTATTCAGGGATGAATACATCATGAAAAATTATGAAACCAGCGTCGTTTGAAAGCTAACATGTGGCAATATTTATGATAATTTTATCATGGAATGATGTCAAGTGTGTACGAGATTAAAAAGGAAACAAGGAGGGTCGAGTGCACAGGTCTGACAGATATTCAAAGATTTAATTCTCTCTCATGAGAGATCGAAATCAAGCAAGACTAGGGGAGTTTGAAAGCTAATGTGATTTAGTATATCTGAAAATTTTATCATGGCCTGAGAGCATGTACACATCGGGAATTAGAGAAAACATGAGATTAGGGTTCATGGTGACAGCAGGATTTCACGAATTAAATTCGCCTAAATGGGTGAATGAAATACCACGAAACCATAGGGCTTTTGAAGAGGTACATGAAGGCTACCTAGGGTAGTTATTTCACGATTTTAGCTTGAGAGATTGCCTACCTTTTTCATGGAGCAAGAAAACCCTAGTTTGGATGACGAAAATCCGAAAACCCTTCTTGTTCTAGCCTCCTCCTCCTTGCTCCTTTGTCTCCAGCCCTTCTCCTCTTTCTCCAGAGCTCTAGCCACGAAAATGGGTTGCTAATGATGAGTTTTTTGGTGTATATGGCCAACTATAGGAGTCCTAGTCATTATAAGAGTCCTCCTTTCCATTAAACTCTAAATTTCCTTCCTTATCTCCCACTTTCTCTTATTTATCCACCTAATATGGCTAGGGAGAGAGCTAATTTCGTGGGTAATGGTTTAGGATAGAATTAGGACTTTTATTAAGATATTTATAAGCTAGTTTAGTCATTATCTTATCCCTTTTTAATTTATTTAAATATTAACTCCGAATTTACACATTTATTTCCCATATTCTAGCATTAATCCACTAATTGGCTTAGGGAGAGATCTAATTTTATGGCTAATGTGTTAGGATGGGATGGGGACTCCTTTTAAGATATATATGAGTCATATTAGTGCTTTAATGACCCCTTTTTAATTAAGAGATAATATAGTTACGAATTTCCATATTTAATTTGGGTCTCTTATATTTAACCCAATTGCCTCACATCTAAATCCCAATTTTTTGATTAGGATAGAGTCCTATTGGGTTAGACTAGGGTTAGGACTCTTTTTAAGATAAGTAAGAGTTAAAATAATCATTATCTTAACCCTTTTCTATTTATTACTATTTTTAGGTACGAATTTAGACTAATTACTTCCCATCTCATGATGGGCTCTTCTCATTTGGGCCCAACAATTCATGTTAGGTCCATTAATCAAACTCATTACTAATTTAACTTAATGGGTATTGATTTAGTTTCCAATTATTCACCATTTATCCTTATGTAAATCTATTTATCACACTTATTCAAGTAATTTTATATTTTTAAATTGAATAAATATTATTCATGCCAATATTTCTAATATTCATCATTTGGGTTATTACTCTTGGCTCAATAACTCATATGAGCTTAATTGTACAACCCGTGTACTTACTTTACTTATTGGATTTTTAATTATCCTTTTATTAGAGAATTTATTCATGGGCCAAGATTGTCCATTGGTCTAAATATCATAATGGGCTATCATCCCATATTATTTAAAGTCTACCCACATGTTTATTTTTTATTTATAATCCACTTTGGGTCAGAAAATAATGGGTTCTTTGACTTATTCCTTAATTATGCTAATAAGTCGCATAAATTCTTAAACTTGGTCTAAACGATTTTTCTGTGCCCAAATTTCTTGATAGGTCATTATAGAACATTATTTAAAGTATAACTACTATTTTTACAAAATTTTTATAGGGGTTTATACGCATGCAATAATGATGTGTATCGTTTTAATTAATTGAATTTATTAATAGATAACATTTCTATTTATCTATAATTTTTAATTAATGAATTTTCTGGGGTACTACATTCAGCATCTCCGGAACAAGAGTATTGCGTTGGTGAAAGTTCTATGGCGGAACTTCTCACGTGAGGAGGCTACGTGGGAGCTTGAGGATGCGATGAAGAGGAAATATCCCCTTTTGTTTGAGTAGTGTCGTTCTAACTTCGAGGACGAAGTTTCTTTAAGAGGGAGAGGGTGTAAGGCCCTCGAAATTCCGTCGCATTATTCGTATTTGCAAGAGTGTGTTTGTGCTTGTGTATGAGTATACATATTTACGTACGTATTGATTAGTATAAGTACGTGTGCATGTGCTTATATTAAATATAAGTAATGTATGTGTTGCATGGTGATAGTGTGGATAAAATACCGTATACATATTGCATGTATGAATGCTCGGTGTGCATAGTTTTCTGCATAATTTAGGGTTCTGGCCGAAGGCCATCTTGGCGTCAACCCCATGGCCGCTTAGGTTGTGTCAGCGTCCAGACATGGACGCCAACACTAATCCTGGCGTCCAACGAAGTGGACGCCAATTTCTCTGACCTGCATACGTTGCAGAGCCAGGAAATCCGGGATCAAGAAAGCCAATCATTGGGGGACTGTCCCCAACGGCTCTAAGGGCTGTCAAGTCACCCTAGTGAGTGGGAGAGAGACCCTCTTTAGGTCTGAACCCGAAATGGCTCTCCCCACTCTTCCCTTCACCCTTGCAAGAGGAGGAAAGTGAGAAGAAAAACCCTAGGAGCAAGTCTGGGAGAAAACCCATTTTGCCACCCAAAAATCCCCATCTCTGAAGCTTGATCTGGCGTCCCCCTGCTGCAAGGAGGTTGCTGGACCAACGAGGAAGGCTTCCCCGACTTTCCCTTGGCGTGGAGAACAACCAGGAGCCCGGAGGAAGGCGATATAGAGGGGGTTTCTGCAACTTCTTGGGACTGCCCAAGGAGGTCTTCACCGAGCTCTAGATCCTTTGGAAGAATTTTCGAAAGGCAAGTGACCTATCTATGATGTCCCCGTATGAGTCTAGGTCGGTTTTGTTATTTTTATGGAATTTTCCTCGAGTCCTAGACCCTCTCATTCACCCAAGTTTCAGAGCTCGGGTCTGTGTTTCTGTACAGACCTGATTAGACGGCAAGGTCCCTGGACGCCTGTGATGAGCTTGGCGTCCATCGGCCATGCCGCTGACCCTGAGTCAGCGGCCAGAGACCGCCGCCTAGTTCCTCTGGACAGAACAGTAAGCTGTTATGTCCTTCTTATGCATTAATTTCGGTATGTTTTCCGTGATGAGGATATATGGTAACCCTTATACTCTATGTATATTGTTAGTTGTGACGTGTGGATGAATGTGGTGTGATGGTGAATGTGGGAAATTGTACCCCTTTAAACTTGTGAGCATGACTTGTAGACAATCTTGCAAAATCCATGATTCATGATTTGGATTAGTATGAGTGCCTTGGTTTTGGTCTGATCATGAAGATTAGTGGGTCAGCATATGTGTTTGCAAATTTTGGTAATTTATCCATGCTTGTGTAATTTGTAAATAAGCTCGGTTCGGTAAAATAAAAGCATGCAAGAATGGTTTGTAGGGTTCAATCCATAGATGTATGAATTAGGGTAATTTTGTATCCTAAATTCCTGCATATGTTAGTAGCTTATGTTTAAACAGCAAGTGGCTAAATTACAAGATGTGTTGTACCCCATGTTAACTTAAGTTGTTAATAGCATGCTAATTAGGCGTTTTATTTTCTGTAAAGTCTACATAGCTCAGAAAAATCTGAAAATTTGGGTGTGTGATCATGAACCCGAAAACAGCATGTGGTAAAAATTTCAGGTCATTTGGATCAGTAAATAAAAAGTTATGTATTTTTCATGTGAAATGTGATAATTCGTGCATATGATCGTAATGTGATTAGTTATGGTCTAAAACCAACATGATTAGTGTGTTTACTGTGTGTTAAACTCTTGAAATTCTGTAGTACCATGTTAGGAAAAACAGAGATATTCATGTGAGTGAGGAAGTGAATAAAATGAGAAGAGTTATGTGTAAAAATCATGTGTAAAACGGTAAATGTGTAAAAGTGTAACTGTGCCAATGTGATACTGCTTCCGAGAAGGCAGTGGAGCTGTATCAGGGAAAAGTCCCCCTGAGAAAGTTCATTGTGTTAAGTGACCCTAAGGGCATTAGGGGGAAATCCTGGAGGTGGACAAGTACCACTGGTTAGGGTGGAGACTTGTTCTCCCGGTCTGCGCAGTCCAAGAGTCGCCATTGGAATGCCTAGATGGCGTCTATGTGTAATGTGATGTGTATATGTCCTTCTTTGGTGGTTTGGACTATGTGTCACGGCACCTAAAATGTGTAATGTGAAATGTGTAAAGTGTATGTGTCTATGTGTAAATGTGTAAGTGACAACGTGAATGTGTATGTGTAAAGTGTAACCATGTGAAAAGAGGAAACTAGTGTAAAGAAAAATGTGAAATTCTAGATGTGTAAATGTCTTATTGAAACCCATGTGAGACTAAATCTGAAACCATGTGAATTCAGAAAATGCATGTTATCGTTCCCATGTTTATGTGTGCAAAAATGTCTAGAATCCATGTTAGGGATAATTAATGAGTTTGTGTGCAAAATAGCATGATTGTTTGATCACACGTTATGTTTTATGTCATGATGTAGCTCTCATGTATAGGTTTACAGCCGTTAACCCATGTGAAATCAGCAACCTAAAGCATGTGAAAAGGTTATGTATGTACTTAAGAACATGTGGAATCCATGCTAATTGTGTGCCCCTGTCATGTATGTAAAATGTTCATGATTGGTAGCTCTCATGTTTTAGCTCTTTAAAGTTTAAAGTTCATGAGTAAATTGAGTAGAGAGCATGTGATAGGTGAATCTTATTTTTAGAAATCTGAAAACATGATCCATGTGTAGAATTGTAAAACTTCCATGATAGGTTGAAGCTTGAATTGACTAGCATGCTATGTGTGGCAAATTGTAAATGTGCATGTAGAGACCACTAGGACTTGTACGTGTATATCATGAGTAGTGTTGCTTACTGAGTCCTTGGACTCACTCCTTGCCTCGGCGTACAGGTATAGTTGGTGACGCGGCACCGTTGGAGGAGACGGTGGAGACGGACTCCGAGCGCGGAGACTAGCTAGCTTTGGAGTTTCTTGAGATTTGTGTATTTCCTAAGTATGTAATTCGAACATTGTATTAGAGTATTATGAAAAGAATGTAAAAGTGTGGACATTATGTATTTCTATTTCAGTAATTTAAATTATGTGAGTCCTTAGTTCCTTTTTGTAAATTGCGAAAACTCATGTATGTTCAAATGTGGATGATGAATGAATGAAGATAATTCTCTTTTACTTCCGCTACTCTGTTGTATATTCGCGTGTATCTCAGCTGTATGTATCGTTGGGTAAATGTCCCACTGTGGCAGCGCTCGCTATACCGACGTGGGTTGGTATGACCGTACCGGCATATTGAGGGCCGTCACAAATCATCAATTGATCACTAAGACGCCGTTTGAAAACGAAGTTCGCTAGATTTTAGGGGCAAAAATCTCTAACACCACCATCGCGTTTCCAAACACACTCAGTAGCCTCGACTTTAACGCACAACCGATTCCCACGCGGAGGAGAGAGTTGGAGATAGCTCATTTTCTCTCTCCGGTGCGTCGCGAAGCGGCATTTTCTCAACTTCTACAGATTCTAGACATCGCGAAGAGAGAGATAGGGAGAAGTTTTTGTTTCTTTATACAAACTTTGTAGGTTGGGCACGGGCGACGAGGGTCGTGCCTGCAAATTGACAAAAAATTACGTCGTACCAGTTGTGATTGTGGTGGTAGCAGGTCCAGTCATTGTGCATCATAGACCTACATACAATAAATGTATGTTAGACTAGAAAAGTCTTTTGTCAGATAGCCCATATCTCTGCTGGTGAAGACCATATTTCCAGCTGACAGTCTTGCTGTACTAAGTAGAAGCTGCTTTCTAGTAGGAAATAAGGTGTCCTTTTAGTCCTCTATTAATGCTGACACCTTTCTTACCTACCTTGAAAGTATGGACAACACATCGCATGATTGCATTAAGGATTTGAAGACTATTTGAATTTTCATTGGGTGCTAAAAGCACTTGTTCATCAATTGATATGTTTGAAAGCCTATAAACAGCAATCGATATAAAACAATATCAATTGGAATGATATTTAACATCAATCGGAATGAAACTTAACATCAATCGAAACACTTGGTCAGTAATCGATTATCTATTGAATCTTCAACTGGTGAAGATATGAACTTCGACTACTAAGAATCTCAGTCAGAGTCGCAATTCGACTGCTAAGAGTCTCAGTCGAAATCATACTTCAACTGCTAAGAATATCAAGCAGTCAGTCGAAGTGGAACTTCGGCTGTTTCAAAAAATAACGTAGTCAGTCGAAGTGGAACTTTGGCTGGTTAAAAGAAAATAATACAGTCAGTCGAAGTGGAACTTTGGCTGGTCAGAAGAAAATCGCACAGTCGGTCAAAGTGGAACTTCGACTAGTGACTTCAATTGATCATAAGAAAGTCGTGCATGACAAAGTGAAACTTTAACTGATAGCTTCGACTGATCAGAAGAAAATCGTGTATGACGAAGTGAAATTTTGACTGCTAGCTTCGACTAATTAGAGATTTCTTCTTCAATCGAAGTGGACTTAAATAGAAATTGATTGAGGTTTTCAATGTAAATCTTTTTAAAGCGATGAAAGATATATTATATTCATGAGAGAAATAATATTGAATATATTTAGGATATTTATGCTTAACATGATTTTGATTATCACCAAAATAAAAGCATAACAAATATAAGAGTGGTTCAACACATGTGAAGTGTCTATCTTTAAAGATCCTAAATTTGATTTACATTAGTGCCCACAACATGAGATTAAGAAGCAAAAAATGAAAGTCATTCTATATGATGCTACCCTAAGGTGCATGATGCCTGCTCAAGTTTGCACCCATCCTAATAGTTTCTATGCTATAGGAATACTTGGAAAATGTCAAAACAATTTAAAAACAGACTACTAGAAGGCTATAAAGAAAGTAATGATATATCTTCAAGAAATTAAGACTATAAGCTTAAATATGGCAAAACAAATCACTTAGACGTGATTGGTTATACAAATGTAGATTTTGTTGATTGCATGACAGGAAGTCCACTTCAAGTTATATTTTGTTACTGGTTGCAGGAACATTTCATGGAAGAGTGCCAAACAACATTTAGTGGCAACTTCTACCAAGGAAGCTAAATTTTCTAGCTGTCATGAGGTATGTTTCTATGCATTATGGTTGAAGAAGTTCATCTCAAAACTTAAAGTTGTAGATTATATTACCAAACCCATAAGACTTCGTTGTGTCAGTTTCTCTGTAGTTTCCTTCTCCAATTACAATAAATCAACCTCTGAGAATAAGCACTTGATGTTAAGTATCTTTTGATACATGAAAGAATCAATAATCATCTTGTATCAATTAATTTTGTTAGTAGTGCTGACACGGATGCTAACTCTATGAATATGATTATGATATTTAGGGGTGAACACAATTCGATTTGGTCCGGTTCACCCCTTATTTTTTAACAAATCAAACCGAACCGTATTACTGTAACAAATCGAACCGAACTGGCCTACAAAGTGCTTTGTGATATTATACGGTGTTATTTAATTATATATATATATATATATATATATATATTCTGTTTGAACTGAAATAAAAAAAAACAGGGAATATCAAGTTGCAAGTTTTGAACTCGCGACCTCCAAGGAGGTCGAAAGTTCGGTTTTTCGGGTTCAGTTCGATTTTTCGGATTGGACTAAATAATGAACAACCCTAAAATTGATACCTAAGTTTTCATAAGACTTGTGAAGAACATGAGTCTTATTGCATGGGATAATTGATGATGTAATTGATACATTTGAGATCTCATAATAGATGATTGATTATTTTCTTTTGTTTCATTATTATATTTTGTTAACAATTATGTGTGAAAATGAGAGAAAATTTATCTGTATGATATTAAAGTGGGACAGTTTGTGCAATCCACTATTAAGGAGTTAGTTAAGTGAATTTGTTGACATTATGATACATAGAAGGAAGTGTGTCCTATGCTACATATAACCACTATGTCAATAGATTTTCTTAATCTAAGTATGAAGGTTGAATTGAGATATACTGACTGGGAATATTTTTCAAAATTAGAGTGCACTTATCTGATGATTTTCAAATGACAATCCCAAAACCATACTTATTTATTTTTATATTAGGCTAAGTGGAGAATGTTAGACTTATTCCATAAGATGGCCTAAAATTATAAAATTGATCCTTGGATTATATTAAAGAAACCCAGTGTTATAAGAACATAACTACAATGCTAAATATGTGGAAATACTCTTCTAACAGGAGGCATGATGGGCAAACTCTATATAAAGAGTAGTCTCTCTCTCTCTCTCTCTCTCTCTCTCTCTCTCTCAAAGTAATCAAGGGTTACCATCCACCACCTCTCTCTCTCTCACAAAAAGTAATCAAGGGTTCCCATCCACCACCGCACATAGAGAAGTGTAAATAGAGAACTTACACTCACACGGTCTTGCATTGATCATGTTTTTGCTCGACTTTCTTGGCTACGCTATGTGATTCCTTTCTGTGTAATTTGTATAGATGAATTTAAATATGTTTCCACAGTATGTACATCCAACATATACGTACTTACAATTAAGATGGGGCTTGGTAACACTTAAATCTTATGTCTAAAATCTTGTTTCTCATTTATTCTCTAAATTTGAAATTTAAAAAATACTTAATATATAAGACATTCATTAAGAGTTGTTTGACAATCAACTTAAGTAATATCTTAATTAATATCTAATTTGACAAAAATGTTATCTTTAATTATTTTTTGAACATCTTAATATATGAAAAGACAGTCGGTGATCTGAATCTAATTGTTGACCATCAAAATTTGGTGAGCGTAGAATTCACGGCTCCAATCATTAGATTCTGGTCGCTAGTAAAATCGTTGAATTTCGACGTCTGATAAGTAAATTTTGGTTATTAATCGTCGGAATTCAATAACTTGCCGATTTTCGGCCGTTGGAATCTAGATGTTGACGGATTGAATTGAATAGATAATAAAAATTTTGTCTAACAAAGTTTTTGGTGCAAATACAAAAAAAATAGATTATGAGTCAATTATATTTTTATCAAAGGTATATATGCAAAAACGTTTTAAGTTACTCTATTGGATTTTTATTAATTAAGTTTTTGTTAGGTACAATGAGGGTGAATATTTAAATCTAAGTTATTAAGATGTACATAACCACTGAACCATTCACTGTGTATGATTTTCCACTAATCTATAGTTGTCCACAACTCCTCAGATATATATTAAATGAATCCGGTTCATTATTATTTGCGAATTTATTTGATCTGATCACGGAGTGAGTACTCAAAAGATTGTTTCCGATTTATGTATTAAAAAGTGAATAAAAAGCGAAAAACAATTACTCCAATAAATGACTATATCTATAAAAACTCAGGACATCCTGCTCACGCATACAGGTGCCGCACATCTAAATTCTAATCGTGTGTGTTAATCCAACTCAAAATAATACGCAAAGGAATGATTTGAGTTTAGGGTTTAAGATCTTTCATGTATATCTAAATAATCAAGGTTTAAATTTGTACACTTATTACTTATAAAGAAAATTCCTAACCCATAGAAATTATAATTTTGTTCATATTTTTATCTCCAATATCCAACTTAAAAAGGACCAGAAGATTGGATCTTGAGTATATATAGCACCACACTTTTGTGCCACCACTTTACTTTTTCACCATAAAAGACAAATATCACGGAAATTAATTATTAGCTATTGTGATAATTTTCTCTTATGGTTGATCAATTAAGTATATATAAAGAGGACCCCGGTTGGGTCAATCGGTAGAACTCTTACTTAAAAAGTAGGAGACGTTTATCTGATCTACATGTAATCTTCGATGTGTGTAGTTCTGAGATTTTTCTGATCAAGTGAGATAAAGACAATACGGGTACACGGAAAGTAGGAGTTGTTAAATCTTGATCTTGAAGTTCACGAATACTAATTTTTGAGCTCACAAAAATCACACGAGACAGGATTTTCTCGTTATCAAAAAAATATTAAATATATATAAACACTCTACTTACCATTCTACTAAATTTTCGTTCATATATATTTTGATCTACGTACGTGTTAAATATGGCAAGTACAATACCCATCTACAACTAATGGATATATGTTGTATGGTCGGAGTAATATTCCAACTTAATTATAACGGGAGGCTACATACTGCTTGTTCATATATACGTCGGTCTGCAAGTTTGACAAGATCCGAATTTGCCGCTGTAGGAGAACGATAAGGATTTTGGCGACCACACCAAATACCATTCACACAGGCGACAGAGACGCGCCCATCGCCACGTTTGCGTCGACGTTGACACTAAGTTATTGTCCGGCCACGCGTAGAGATCATGAGCCCCAAGAGAACTAAAGATAAGAAAGCCACCACGCGCGCTTCCCGCGTCTTCCACCGCGTGGCTGTCAGAATAAAGGGTGATCAGAAGGCTCGCCGGCCCCTTCTATCACCGTCTTCCTCAGGTAGCTAGCTAGCTACCTAGCAACTACAGTTTAATTTCCTCTATCTCCCCTGTTCTCCATCTCCTACGTACCGTTGTCTCCCCTCTTTGAGCTAGATCGCATCGCGACGATTAGCTAGCTAGATCGGCATGGCGAGCGTGGTGGACAAGGCGAAGGAGTTCCTGGCGGAGAAGGTGGCGCACATGAAGAAGCCGGAGGCGGAGCTGGCGGACGTCGACCTGAAGGACGTCAGCCGGGAGTGCCTCACCTTCCACGGCAAGGTCGACGTCTCCAACCCATACAGCCACCCGCTCCCCATCTGCGAGGTCTCCTACACCTTCAAGAGCGCAGGCAGGTGCGTGTCCATGAACAGTATATATGCATGGCTTTGTTAATTATGAGTGTCTTAATCTGCATGCATGGGGCATGCATGCGGATTGATGCGGTGGTGCAAACTATGTATGTATGTATGTATGTACTGTGTGCAGGGTGGTGGTTTCGGGGTCCATGCCGGACCCGGGCTCGATCAAGGCCAACGACAAGACGAGGCTGGAGATACCGCTCAAGGTGCCCTACGACTTCCTGATCAGCATCATGAGGGATGTGGGCAGAGACTGGGACATCGACTACCAGCTGGATGTCGGGCTCACCATCGATCTCCCCATCTTCGGCAACTTCACCATCCCGCTCTCCACCAAGGGCGAGCTGAAGCTGCCCACCCTCGCCGACATCTTCTTCTGATCAGCTCAGTTCAGCTGTTACCTTGCATGCATGCTCCCTCCCTTTTATATATGTTTTTATTAATACCCAATTAATTATGGCTTCTTTACCCCTTTCTCTAATTAGCGATCGAGCCCCCTCGCTAATATAATGAGTAAGTTCTTGTGTCAAGGTCACAGCGACTGCTTTTGAAGTGAACAATTATATAGATTCTGACTTTTAATTTCTGGGGTAAGGGATGGGTAAACAGTATTCTGCCCCCTCTGCGAGTGTTGTGTAGGATATATAATAGCAGTACTGCGAGATGCGCGCGTCTGATCATGATGTGTATTTCTTGTGAGAATTGGACATTAGGAAAGGGGCCATCTACCTCTAGCTAGTCCGCTTTCCCAATTAGTTACCAAGCTATGTAGCTCTTCAAGGTCATCTTCTGACTTTCTAACCAAAATTTTCAATCATGGCGTGCGTTTTTAGATGAAGCAAGAATAGATCGTTGCTAATTATATATAAAGAAGGTTTAGCTGTCAGTTCCGACTAGAATTAATCATAACCAATTTTAATTAATACCTTTTTAATTTTGAATGTTCAAATTAATTAGAAGTTAAAAGTGATTTCCATCAAAGGAAGATCCGCTCTTATCCATCAAACTTTCAATGTGATTGAGCAGTCTACTTGACAAAGAAATTTGATCGGCGCGCGCACTCAAGAGGCAAATTATATATGTTGGCATATGACTGATAAAAGATGATCCCACCTAGGTTCAGAAATAGATAGAAGAATGTTTTATGTTCATATATATATATATATATATATATATATATATATATATATATATATATATATAATCTAAGTATATATATAGATACCAGATCCAATTTACAATATTGATCGCTGCTAAATGCAGTTAATTAGAATGCGAAGTTGATATTTTGGATGCTCTCCGTTCTTAAAAGGCAGAAGTTAAGAAATGTATCGTGTACATCGTGAGGTATAAATTATAACAATTCATTAGTTAAATCTATGTGCTATGGAGTCAACTCTTTGTATCTAGTCAAAGTTGCTTAAATATAATTAAGCAAGGTGCATTCTAGCTTGTGCAAGTTCCACGCAGGTTTGTGATTGACCACAAATACTAAAATAGACTTCAGAATTAATCTTTAAAATACGAATGGACTCTCACGCCTATCACTAATGTCCAATGAATTCACGTGAGAGAGAGCTACCTACAAGATGTCTCTAAATATTATTTCTCGTCATAATTATATCGATCAATTTAGTTGTAGAGATTATTTTCAGTCTTCTAAATCCATAGACCCATCATGACACAACAAGGCGATCAGGTTTTGGCCTTCCAGCCACGTATCTTCGAGTTCAATCATTGGTTTCCGAACACGCCCCAACCACTAAGCGTCTAAGAGTTTCTAGAGCCTCCGCACACCATGGACCCTGTCTGAGCAGGACGGGTCCGATCGAACAGACCTCAAGGTTCCTGTTTGAACCATATGCGGTTCTAGCGTCAGAGCATTGTGCACTAGACAGCTACATCGAATAGGCCCATTCGCCACTATTCGGATTTTAGCACCAGGGTACCGGGCACCAAACAACCGCACCGAACAGGCCCATTAGCCCTTGCTCGGCACTCCCATATATAGCCAATAACGCTAAGCAACTCTTCGCTTACTGTAATGGGATGGCATAACGCACCTCCCCATGATCTGGAGTAATGGTAGGGCAAGATCCCAATAGACGTCTCAAACGAACAACCATCGCTTTGGGAACTCAACCGACGCGTCCATTCAATTATCATTGGAGAAGGAAAATATTCAGACCCTTCAGGTCCCTACTCTATATAAGGAACATGTAACTTTCATGTAAAGGTACGAGACATCTCCCACACACAATCACCCACACGTGAATCTGCACACCAAGAAACCTTTCTTTCCTGCCCTCTTTAGATAGTCTGATCTGATTTAGACATCGGAGAGTTCCCCCAGTTCTTCAACCGAGACCCCTTGACGTTTTTTCTGATCTTATAAGTCTTCATCCGCACCGGCGACTGATCTTTACCTCTCTTTTAGTAGAGACCCGTTCGACCCACTATTGAACAAAAAACAGTACCACCACACTAGTGAATGGTAAAAATTTAAAAATTGAATTGTATATATAGTGATATATATATATATATGAACAATCACAAGGAAATTAAGATATCTTATTCACGAACATGAAAGAACCGACACATCTAGATTCCCGTCCAATTTAATTAATTACAATCGGCACTAGAATTTGTTCCTATTTGATCTAGTATACTAAGTCAATGATGAGCCCCTAATTAAATATAACACCACTTAATTCCTCGCCACACCCACGAGATCCGACTTACGCCCCAACACCCCCCCCCCCCCCCCCCCCACCAAAACCGGAAGGGCGTACGTGCCGACCACACCGTCGCCCCAACACGATCCACACGCAAAGGAGACGCGCCCACCGCCATCCAACTGTGGATCGATGTCAACGGGGAAGCTTCTCCAGCTACGCCGTGCGTACAGACGAAGCTAATTAACACAGAGCATAATATATAAAAGAAGGGAATCAGACACGTTACCAATAAAAGTATGTCACTTCAGTAATTGTTAAAAAAAAAAGTCAAACACACCTCATAAATGAAAAAGTTGTGGTGTATTTTAATTGATTGGTGTCTTTAAAAGGCAGGTCCATCGAGTGTATTATTAAATTAATTTTTATAAAAAGAATATGAGTAATATTATGTTTTCGATTAGTCGGAAGTATAATGAAAAACAGTTTTGTAACACCATTTAGTAACATCATTTGGTAACATCACCATTAAAACTATGCCACATCAGCAACTAAAGTAAAAAAGTTAAAAACACCTTATAAATGATGATGTACATTGTGGTGCACTTTAATTGGTGATGTTACCAAATGATGTTACTAAATGGTATTACTAAATTATTTTCCGAAGTATAATATGACAATGGATCATGTGGAGGGGTCAGGTACATTTAATGCACTATTTATTTTTTTAACCCTCAAATAATATATATATATATAATACATATACTAATACACACAAATAACATAATAATATATACAAATAATATAAAATTGTACTATGTATTATTGTGCTATTTATATGTACTAAATCCTTATGTGTATGTATTAATATGAGTATTTATGTGTGATAAATAAATATTTATATATATTATTTAAGTGTTAAAAAATGACGTATTAGATATATTTGGAATCGTGTCCCTCCACAGGACGAGCTCATCATGCCATGCTCCCGACTAAGAATATTATGAGATCCCATGCTCATAACAAGGGCTTCACGCGCTCACATCGATCGGGCGCCCCCCCCTCCACCCATTGGCGTCGGAATTTAAGGAGAGGGTGATCAGTGAGAAGGCTGCACGGCCTCCTCCATCTACTCCGCCTTCCTCGGGATCGAACGTAGCAGCTAGCTAGCTAGCTAGTTCTTCTCAGGAGAAATATACGAACTCCCGCGCGCGTCCCTCTTCGAGATCGTGCATTAATTAATCTGGTAAACTCTCTCCCCTCAATTGGCAGCTGGTACATATATACGTAGAGGTGATCACAACTGCAGGAAGAACCCGGCCGGCCTTCCTCCTGCAAGTTGGTACACAACACAGCCAGTTAGCTAGAGTGTGTGTGTGGGGGGGGGCGGCCGGGGACGGGACCCGACGGGGATCGCCATGACGACCTTGATCGACAAGGCCAAGGAGTTCCTGACGGAGAAGGTGGCGAACGTGAAGAAGCCGGAGGCGCAGCTGATGGACGTGGACCTGAAGCAAGTGAGCCGGGAGTGCCTCACCTTCCTCGCCAAGGTCGACGTCTCCAACCCCTACGGCTGCCCCCTCCCCATTTGCGAGGTCTCCTACATCTTCAAGAGTGCAGGAAGGTATATAAAATTAATTATATAGTGAATTAAGACGAGTCTCCTGCAACGTTAATGGTGCATCCAAAGGATTAATTCATCTTAAATCTTGAGAGCCTCTCCAATATATATGTATATATTCATGGATCTTAATTAATTCGTTCGTCGGTGCATGCAGGGTGGTGGTGTCGGGGAACATGCCGGATCCGGGCTCGCTCAAGGCCAATGACAAGACCAGGCTGGAGGTGCCGCTCAAGGTGCCCCACGACTTCCTGATCAGCATCATGAGGGACGTTGGCCGGGACTGGGACATCGACTACGAGCTCGAGGTCGGGCTCATCGTCGACCTCCCCGTCTTCGGCAACTTCACCATCCCGCTCTCCACCAAGGGCGAGCTGAAGCTGCCCACCCTCGCCGATATGATCTTCTGATCATCAGCTATTGGCAATTGACCCTTCTTGTTTGTTTCCTTCTTGATCCAAGTTAATTGTGTCTTAATAATTTGTTTCCTTCTTGTTTGTTCTAGCTCTTGACAATTATCCGTCCCAAGTCTCAACATATATATATATATATAGAGAGAGAGAGAGAAATATTATGGTGCGGCGGAGTCTTTTGGTACGGCTCCGCCGTAGTATAGCACAGATCGTTAAATTTTAATTTAACGGCGGAACGCTACAGTACATCTGTACTTGGTGTTCGAGTGCTCAGAAATCAGAATATTCTTTGTTCAGTATTCGGTTCTGTTCGGTGTTCGATTATGTTCGATAAATATAGACGATCTGTATTGATGATACGGCGGAGCCATACCCTGCTGCATATATATACATGCGTCCGATCCGATCCGATCCGACGAACGTGTCCCATTCATTACTCATCACCAAGAAGCAAATGCAAAATAAGCTAGCGCACAGCTAGCTGGCTGTATAGTTGAAAATTTCACTGCCATGTCAATTATCGGGTCCGTGTATAACCACGAGGTGTATATTATCTAAACATGCATGTATGATCAGTGACTTAGACATTTATTTAATGAAGTTATTTTAATAATTAGAGTGTATTTACAGATTTTATTTATAATTTAGTGAAGTTAGTCTCTTTAAAAAAAATTCAACCAAAATTATTTTAATAAATATTTTTTAAAATTTTTTAAAAATTTAATGATGTCTCTGACCATAACTTAGGTCCGTCACTGTGCATGATCGTAATCCAACAACGGAATATTAAACACGGCTCGCTCGCGACCAAATCTGATCCAACCCAAGAGATCGATCAGAGAGACAATGACATATACTTGTCGAGCCACCTCCTGCATGCGATGCGTCTCATCTGGGATCCAACAACTATTGGCTTGGATACGGTAGGGCCGCACCAATTAGCCATGCCGTATCCAAACCTCCCTCTCTCTCTAGAGAGAGAGAGAGAGGAAAATGTTAGGGTGCGACAGTGCGGCCCCGCCACACCCCAGCTACTGTGGTCATATCACCATCCAACGACAATGTGTTTTAGGCGCGCCACAGACGCGCCCCACTTTTTTTCTTTTTACACCGTTAGATCGTGGATGCTATAGTACAGTGAGGATACACCGTCATGCTGTAGCATCTCTCTCTCTCTCTCTATCTATAGTTCAACTCATACTTTCAGCACTCCAAGATGAGAACTCAAAATGGAGTATTTCGGATTCACCCCCGAATTCGAATGAAATGGAGTATCTTGGGTCAAAGCATCGCATTTGAATTTCAAATTTGGATCGGGTTTTTTGATCCCATGGATTCATTGACAGGGTTAGATCTTAAGTACGAATTTTTATCATTATTTTATATATTTAAATTTTATTATGCCACCCATTATACACATCGGAGGCTATAGATTACTCACATCCCATCTCTAATGCTCTCGCTCGATCGATGCGATTTGGCAGCATGCCTATATTAACTCAAGGATTAGGATTGCACACAGTTTAATTTAATTTGAATCAAGGCCATTTCATTCGAACCGATTTAGAAATATTGGAATCGAACTGAATGGAACCAAGGCTCATATAATTAATTGAATCGAATATAACGGAACTAATTTGATTTGCTTTAGTTCGTTTCATGGTTTGGGTTTTTTAGATTTTTTTTAGATTGTTGGTTCTTGTTAATTTTGGGGTTGCTTACAATTTAGGTATAAGTTTTTAAAAATGTCTTATTATTTTGGTTATGAAATTTTAGTCATTTGACAAGTTGACATTTATGAATTAATCAAATTAAATTTAGAGAGCTAAAAATCTCAAATTAATAAAATAAAAAATTGAAGATTGAGCAATGAACACAGCTATTGGCAATTAATTACAAACATGTATATGGATAAGAGAATGTCACCTGTAAATGAAAACCAATTCACATCATACAATCCTATTCAAGTTCAATTTAAGAGTCAAAAAGAGAAAATCTCACATTAAAAAAAATAAAAATAGAGAGCTAGAAATCAAGTAAGACAACATCTAATATCACAACATCTAAATTCATTTTCTAAAAAGTTATCCTCCTCGTAGAATCCACTTCTTAAAATTCAATTTGGTTTGATTTGATTTGTCAAGTCAAATCAGAAATTGAATATCATTACCTAACACACCATAAAAATTGAATGACAACTAAAGCTAACTTTTTACATATATATTTAAAAAGTATAATATAAAAATAGATCAAAAATAATGAAAATAAAAAAATCAGCGAGAAAAATAGTGAAAATAAAAAATCAGTGAGAAAAATAGTGAAAATAAAAGGGAAAATATGTACATACTTATACCCCAGTATTCGTAATATTATACTCCATATTCCTAAAATAAAAGAAAACTATAAGTTATATCCCTAGGGCTAGTTAGCTGTAACATCCTGGGTTTTGGTTGCCTTGGAGTTGTTCTTGGGATCGCGACGGATCGGGGTGTCGCGTTTTGAACGCGACGAGATCCGTGTCGCCTTCTGGTTGAGAAGGCGACAGCCCCTGTGTCGCATTGCCACGTGTCCGCATCTTGTGTGTGAAGGTGACGTGCCAGTTGTCACGTTCACCTGAGGCACATGTGTGAATGATACATGGTCTGGAGGTTGTTTGCTTGTCAGAAGACCTGTCGGAACTTTTGAGAAGGTGACAAGATGCATGTCGCATTCTGATGAGAACGCGACGTGCTTCTTGTCGTGACCTCAGTTCCGAGGCCTTAAGGCATGCATACTCTCCTTTCTTTTTCTTCTCCTTTCTCCTTCCTTCTTCCCCTCTCCGTGGTGGGGGAGCTCCCTCCCTCTTTCTTAGGTTTTGGGCTTGGTGGAGGTGCCGACGTGCTCGTGGCGGGGCGATGGAGAGGCGTGGAGCGAGGAGGAGGCAGCCATTCTGACGTGAAGGGCCCCAACGGGTCTGGCTCGTCATTTCTCGGTAAGGATCTCTTGCTCTCTCTTACTGTCTTGAGGAGATGGAGCTTGAGCTATCCTCCCTGTGCTCGAGGCTTACTTGTGGTTTTGTATGAGAGAAAGCTTGCCGGTGGTGCTCCCTCTTGTGTAGTTTCATTCCTTGTGGGTTGTGGGCAAGGAGAGGTGGCATTGATGCCCCTCCAGCCATTTTTTAGTTGTGCTTTTAGTGTGCTCTTCTTCCTCCCCTCTTTTGTGGTTGTTTTGTAGCTTGGGGGATTGTGGGATGGCCCCATCCCCGGAGTTGGTCTTCTAACTGAGATCGCGACAGAATGGCTGTCACGATACCAGTCAGAAGGCGACGTGTTTCCTGTCACGTTCTAGTCACGACAGGATAACTGTCGCATTCTTTGTGCTTGTTGTCTCCTGTTTCCGGTTGTGGTGGAGGATGGCCCGTGTCCAAGTTGGTTAGAGGGAGGTCTCCCCAACTTGGCACGGGTCTTGTCTTCCTATTGGTGGTTTATCTTCATGTTCTTTGGGTGTGGGTCTTGGGGTAGTTCTGCCCTAAGGGTCCTGCCTTCAGATGAGGAACGCGACGGGTCGATACGTCGTGTTCTAAATCTAAAGGTGACACCTTCCTTGTCGCGTTCTGGTCGCGACAGCTTCCTTGTCATGTTCTTGTCGCGACGGGGTTCTTATCACGTTCTTGTTGGCCGTTTAGTTTTCCTCGTTTTTGGGCTATCGTGAGGTGGTCTGTGCCTAAGTTGGTTAGGAGAATGTTTCTTCCCCAACTTAAGCACATGACTGATGTTCCGTGGTTGCTGGCCTTGTTAATTGGGCTGAGGTGTGTGTGCATGTGTTGGCCGATGGTCCTCCTGGGAGTTCCGGGAGGTGTGCCTTGCGTGCCCTATACCTGCTGGGCTTGTCTTGGTTACGAGTTAGCAGTGTTGTTTGCTTGTTGTGGTTGCCCCGCCTATTCCCAGTTCGCCCGGTGCTCGACACTTGAGGGCTTGTCCCATTTAGAGGTTATTTACCATTGCCTGGGACCCCCAGTCCCCGCGCCCGTTGAGGGAGTTCTCCAGACGGCAGGCGAGCTCGAGTTACAAACTCTGGTAGCAGAGGGGAAAATAGTTGCATTAGTACATAGGAATTAAAACTCAAATAATCATTCACTCTAAAACTGAAGGTTACAAGTACACATCTGATTATACTCACTAAACTCTTACAGTACACTTTTCCAATATTACACTACTATGTGATGAGGGTACCACTCTGTGCACATTCCCGCCCGCTTAATCTCATGGGAGATACCTGAAAAATGTTAATGAATATTTAATGAGTATAAACACCCAGTAGGATTTATCCTATAATCTTACTAAATCATAAGCTATTAGTTAATAGATTTAGTTAATGATCAAAGGAAGAGAAACAATGATAAGACAAGGATAAGAGTTCAATAGTAGTGTACGGTTCATTGGATTGGTGAGCACAAGAATTCACTTAAGAAGAATTGCACGAGATTATCACGATATCAAGAATTAAGCTAATTACTAATTAACTCAAGAAGGCTGACACTTGTAACACTTTCCATTAATAGCACTCACGTAGATGCACGAGAATGAATTGTAAAATAAGTAAATCTAGTGCACACATGATATCACATGAGGTGTATGCCACACACCAGGCCATCACTTCTCAACTAGTACTAGTTGACCAATAGAAGTGTTTGCGATCTTCCTGAGACTAGACCAGATCCCCCTAACTAGCATTGATCATCACTTGGGTCCAAGCTTAAATATTTGCTAATAATTCACTTGGCACAAAATAATTTACCAGGATTTTCAAGAAATAGTTCAGAACTTCGATAATATTTCAAGGAAAAAATGTAAGTACAGACAGTATTATCAGGTGAGAATTGATCAATAGTAAATATGGCTTGTTCAATCTTAACAGTTCATTTAGCGATAAGAGTATTAGTCAAGCCCATACTTTAGGTAAGATTCTAGAGGTGGCCCTCATAGGCTCAAGAGGTGGCTCCCACTATGTAACACTTTGTGTCATTATGATCTCAAAAGGTGGCTCTCGCTATGTAGCACTTTGCCCCATTATGACCTCTAGAGATGGTTCCCATAGCTTAAGATTTTGCCATGTGTGGCACTTAGCTCCCACATTTGCTAGGGTTTGAGATTAACATGGCAAGGGAGATCAAGGAAAAGCTCTGAACTGACACCAAGTACAAGATTAAGGCTTTCATGTATTTATTCATGAGTTTAATCAAGAGATTTAAATGATAAACATGAGAATTTCAGGATAGATAAAAGGATCTAGACTTCAATCTGGCAGAGTTTCGAGTTAAGAGAGTTGCAATAACGAGTATTCAATTCGGCAGAGTTTTGGCACAGGAGAAGACACAAATACGAGAATTCAATTGTGTAGAGTTTTGATATGAAATAGGATCTTGACTAAACAATCCGGTAGAGTCCCGACATAGCGAAAGATCTCAACTAAAAAAATTGATAGAATTCCTCCATAGAAAAGTAACAAAACTAAATAAATTGACAAAGTCTTAGGATAAAAAAGAGCTAAAAAAAAGGAAAATTCACTAACTAATGACTTAGAGAAGGCGAGAGGATCCTACCTGAAGACTGGAAGGTTGTAGAAGCTTAAGACCCTAGGGCCTTCCCTTCTTCTTCCTTGCCCAAGCCCTTAACTTTGGCCAAGCACCTTGGGAGGAAAGAGAAACGAGCCCTAGGTACTTGTGAGAAGGGGGTTTAGAATCTCTTTAGGATTTTCAATATGGGACTAAGGTGATAGGACAGGAGTGCCAATTGGCTTACGTCTGGGTAGAATATCTTGAAGTAAGGAAGCTAGTATAGGGTGCTCATTGAGTCGAAGTGTGGGGATAAAATACCAAACTCCGTGTAGTGCTAGAGGAAAATAAACGAAGAAGGATTATGAATGCAAAATAGAGATCAACTTTGGGGTTGGCACACAATTTCCTTCCTCGCCCTTGAGGAGGTGGAGGACTTAACCATGGCTAAATATGGGCTAAGTTAACCAGGGTTGGGTTAGAGCTAGTTTTGGAAATCTCATGGAAAATTTCACTTAAATCTCTTTATTATTAACTTATTAACTTTAACCCTCAAGTTTCAAAAGTTGTAAATATGTCTAGTCTACTTCTCGATTCGGCCAATCTTGCTTCAAAGGGCCTCCGATTGGGATTCTGAAGTTTAACTATAGTCTTGGAAAAAAATATTAATTATAATTTAAACCTTGAACTTTTGGTAATTATAAATATAACTTTTTTAAAATATTATTATTTATGTATATATTTTATTTATTTTTTGAGATATTACTGAGAGAGAGAGAGAGGTGGAGAGCCTACAAGAGGAGCAAAAGAGAGGGATAGGTGAGAGAGAATTATTAAAAAATAATATATTTTAAAGAAAGATACAAAGTAAGGTGGCATTTGACAACACTTTAAAAATATCTAAAGTCTAATTCATCATCTAATCCTTAAATCTGAAATTTAAAAAGTACTTAAACATATTAAGGCTTGAAAAAGAGTTGCTTGATAACTAACTTAAATAACATTCGAAGAGAATGGGATGCAGCTAGTGGCTGGAGGTGGCATTTGGTTGCGGCAAGGGGGAGCAGTCGATGATTGATAGCCTGCAAATGGTCGGCGACTGATGTCGGTGGCTAACAATCAGAGGTCGATGCCTGATGCCAGGTGGTAGTGCTTGCGGTCGGCGACTGAGAACAACACCAATGGTCGATGGTGACCGGCGCCTAATGCCCGACACCCACTGGCGCCTGGCGACTGATGCTTGACGGCAACACTGATAGTCAGTGATCGACATTGGCGCTAATGGTTGGGGGCGACTGGCGGCCAACGACCAACATTTGGTGCCAAGTGGCTGGTGGCAGATTCTCGACACCCGACGGTTGCAACTGGAAGTTGGCATGATGATCGACACTCAACGGCCAACAGCAGGCAATCGGCTGCTGACAGCCTGCATCCGGTACCCGATGCCCGATGAGTGAGAGGGGTCATTGATCGACTGTCGATCAGTAAAAGATGTCACAATGTCACATGTCTAAAAAAAGTGACATATTCTTCACTTTTTTTAAGAGATTTAGACGTAAGTTTAAACGTTTTACCAAACAATCTGGATGGTCACATGTCTAACGACTTCGAAAAGTAGACATCAATTAAGAATTATCAAACACTACCTATTTTTTTTGCTCTTTCAAACGTGGTTAGATTAAATAGATAGAATTAAATAGTAGAGACATATATGAGAAAATGCAACATTTACAATTCTAAGAGTATACATATGAATATGTTATGTATATATGTATTTTTTTCAAATAAAAATCAATGAGAAAAACAATAAGTGAGAATAAGAGTAAGAGATTGTTAAATGCTGCTATCTATTAGTGGAAAATATAAGTATAAAAATCACTTAACAATTTCTACAAAAACTAGTGAAAACAAAAACTAGAAAAAAAAAGTAAATAAAATAGATTTTCTTGCATAAATATCTAGTTGCGCAATAATTCATCTTAAAATCACATTGTTTTATATACTCATCTTATACAATAAAAATATCCCTAAAAATTCTAACGTCACATACCGTGATGGAATAGAAGAAAACCGTCACCGGACTTGTACGGCGAACTTTCGCCGAGGAGGACAAAAAAATACCCGCTCATTATTTGGTGTCACATGGGCTGCCAACCCATGTGGATGGTGCCACGTGTTTTTTGTCCATGTGTCTTGCACTTCAAGACACATGGGTAAAAAACTCATGTGACACCAACTTTTTTGGTGCCACATGGGCTGCCAACCCATGTGGATGGTGTCACATGAGTTTTTTGCTCATGTGTCTTGTACTTGTGCACTTTTCAAAAATACATTTTCTCGTCATGAGAAAGACTTTGTGCACTTTTGAAAAGTGCACAAGTGCAAGACACATGGGCAAACAGCTCATGTGGCACCAATTTACATGGGCTGCCAACCCATGTGGATGGTGCTACATGGGTTTTTTGTCCGTATCTTGCACTTGTGCACTTTTCAAAAGTGTACAAAGTCTTTCTCTTCTGTCATACATACCCCCCTCCTTCCCCCTCTCTTCAAAGGTCAGCACACACACACACACGTGGTGGTATCCGCATCAGGGACAAGTATGTGTGGGGGTGGGGTGGAGTTCCGTGTCACCCACCTTTGCACAGACCTCAAGACCCCGGAGGCGTTTGCCTACAAATCTATATCCAAGCGCAAGCTTAGCTCAGCTGCCGACATGGAGGATGTCTACTGCGAGGTCACCATCATGTCTACCCTCCCTCACCAACCCAACATCGTCCACCTGTGTGCCGCCTACGAGGATGCCGATGCCATCCACCACGTCGTGCATGTAGCCCTGCAAGGGTGGCGTGTTGTTCCACCAGATCGTCGTCCGAGGCCACTACTATTGAGAGCAAATTTCGCCGCATCGGAGAATTGAGACGAATCAGATTTTTCCTGATCTGGACCGATTCGCATGAGAATCGAATGTGAATCAGTCTGATTCAATAAGAATCAGACGAATCGAATTTCTCTTGATTCAATTCAATTCGGCCGAATCGAATCAATTCGATCCGGCAAACCATGATTGAGAGAGAGCTATTGTCAACTTCTATTGTGCAGAATGAGATGGCAGGGGAAATAGGGCTCCATTGGCACACACCTGCGACCGACGGAAAGAGAGAGATGGCAGGGGGCTTCTCCGGCACTTGCGAGGGAGGACAAGAACTTAGAGAGAGATGACAAAGGTTTTTTAGACATTTCATTCGATCACAAGACGTGACCGTAGAGTCTCCTAAGATACTTTTATCACGTACGATAGATACATAAAACAATGCAATTTTAAAATGAATTATCACCGAATTAGACATCTAAAATAGATATTTATGCAAAAACCCAAAAAAGAACAAGTAAATTTATTTGGTTCACACAGAAACCAAACTATTTGAAAACTAACTCGGTTTGGTTTGAATCATTGATCCAAATTCTAACATTAACCAAACCGAACGGAAATTCTCGGTTCGAGTCCAGAAATGAACACCTACACGTCAAAAACAATCGCTCGACATCGATGTGCATCCACGATAGATTTTTCCCGGAAATAAAAGGTCAACAGATGGCATCGGCAAACACTTTTAATCCACCTGCTCCGATCACATCCAAATAACCCCACGTCTCATGGATACGAATATGGTAAAAAAAAAAAAAAAAATCTCCATTCATTGCAATTACACAGATCACTCAGCCAACGACTCCATGCCTCTTGATCCTCGAGGCTGTATAACAAAGCATGTTCACGGGATACGTGATGATTGATCGGATAGAAAACGGAGTGCAGTGACCCAACACACAGCGCGGGTCGCAGTACAGTTTTACAATAGAAGAGTATATGTCCACCCCCCATCCTTCCAAATTAACTTCACACTTGACAGCCATCAGGTAAAGGTCAGCGAAATAACATTTCCTGTTTCTCTGCTCTCCCGTAAATAATTAGGTAGACGAAGTGGCGAGGAAGCAAAACGGGTCATCATGCTGGGAACCGGAGCAGCTTGGCCAGCCTTTTCTACAGAAACCTCGGGAAGGTGTCTTCAAGCCAAAGGAGTTGCAATCCTTTCACCATGGATACGGTGGCACGCTGTAATTAGTCTTTAGCACCCTGAAAGGGTGAAAAAAAAAGGAAAAACATGTAATCTAGTTCAGGAGCTATCACTTGGGGTCAGCCCAAATTCTATTTCAAACAGCAGCTCAAAAAGAAAGAAAACAATTGCATTGCCACAATACCTTGGGGCTAGACGCAATAGAGAAGACGCAATAGAGCTATAATAACGGAGACTATTGAGAAAAATAATAGCATAATGTCATTTTCCAGTAATCTAACGTGATGAAATACTAGAAATTCAGTCAATGTGCCTATGCTTTAACAAGCGATGTACAATAGTATTACTCAAGTCAATCTGCATCCATCATTTACTATAGTGGTCAATCAAATATGAAATCAAATGACCGAAAGAGAATTACACCTGGCCAAGTTCTTAAGTTGAATTGCCTAAAAGATCAGCTAATCATATCCTCTTAAAAAAGTGACACTCGTTTTGATGACTTGATCAAAACATTTTACTTACGGTTAAATTCAACTAAGGATGCATACACAAGCTCGCTACACAGCCACGGGGGCCATAGAGATCAACTGTTACAGATATGACTAAATTGAAAAATATAATTCTTGCTGCATGCCATATAAGCATGCAACAGGGACCGTGCAGATAATAAGCTTCCCAATTGTATATGGACATTTACTACATTCTTTTTCCACTATCACCTGAACCTCACAGAACATTACCATGAATAGTAGGTGGAATTCATTTGAGCCAGAAAATTCTTATTATCTAGCTGCAGGTACCCTAGCAAACTGTCACACGGTAATACGATTTGGACAGAACAAGGAAATGTATACTTTCCAAGTTATGGCATTTGGCAGTTGGATGTACCTAGTTGGATTAGAGACTAGGTATAAGAGCAGTAAAAACTGATGTCTGTGAAAACCATTTGAGATTGTTCACACATTCACTAATAAATAAGAAATCAGATCACAGGATCGTCCATGGCCATCACCAGAAAGAGGACCTACAAGCGAAGAGCTTTCCTCATGTGATGTGAAAATTCCAATTAGAGCTTAACTGACAAAGCTTTTTGACTGAAGGAATGTGTTTTTCTGCCTGAATTGATCAAATGCATTTTTGGCTGTGGCTGAATCAGATTTTCAAGGAAACCAACTCGTTTTACATGCCAACTTGTGAGTGTCCAAAGAGAAAGAGAAACTATATAAAGATTAAGATGGAGGCAATGAAAAGACTGGAAGTTACACATGTTGAAGTTGAATACAATCATATACGATTTAGTGGAATCAGTGACATAGAAGGACAGGAAACATACATCTGATACCAATTATTGGCACACGGTGGGTGATGATACTAAATAGCATGTGCTGGCAATCCCGCATGTGTTGTATGAGAAAAAACAGGCAGAAATTGCAATATATTACAGCAGACTACATTCAGCTTTTGAATTGGCTGACACGCAATCCTCACCTTTATGTGATGTACATGGGATTGTGTTGGTGGGGGAACTCTAAACAAAATCCAGGCATACCCAAACAAATTTGGCTTATATGTAGTGTCTTTTTCTGAGGTAATTAAAAGAAATTCAGTTCAATAAGAACAAATGCTTTGAAATCCTTATCCAAGTACCAAACAACTGCAGTCTCTTTGCGACCACACACTGGAAAAAATATTCTTTCACCGGTTCAGACTGGACCTGGCCAGTCCGATAGTATCAACCAATATCAAAGGGATGCATGGCTGCTGTATCACACACCATTCCAACATTAATATCTATATTGTTGCAGACGGCAGGTATTCGTTTTTTTTTCTACCAATTTTTGGGTTCAGAAGAATATGTCATCATAATGAAGTTGACAATTGTTGGAAGTTGGTACCAAAAGTCACAATCCATGTTTTTAAGAGTCCACACTCCTATCTTTCCTCCACCCCTAGATTCCTAATTCTCTTTTTGTTTGGCTGTTGCCCTTCATGATCCTACACCAATTAAAATACTGATATGCCTAAAAACCATTAGCATAAAAGCTGACACTTCAATTCCATGTGGAATAAGATTCAGTTTTATAAGCTGCTGAGATCATTGTCCATTTTAACAAAAAATGCAAAGTGACAACAGAATTATACTCATCCAATCTCTGGTTATAAGAGAAGAGACCAGTGGACCAGAGTTACGCAAGGGATGTCTGATAGGATAGGGATAAGATACCTTTCTTGGAGGCGTTCCTGGTCTCAACATGTTGCCGCCAAAGCCAACCTTCCCTTTCTTGTCCAATGGTTTAAGGATCTGGAAAGAACATGTCAGGGTATCGTCCACACTCATCATAGCACCAGCATTGTCAAACTCTCCGCAATAGTTTGGTGCAGAAAATATAGTAACAAGCTGACGTTTTGCAAAGAATGCATATCCATCTTCTACAACCTGATACAGATGAATTACAAGCCTGTTATTTACATGCACACTTAGTGACTTGTTCAAAGCTATATCCAGATGACTGGTTAAATCCATCGTCATGTGATATCATCAAGGAAACCAAACAAATTTAGGGAAACATTAGATAAAAGCTTAAGACACATCCTGATTTCTATCCAAAAGTCTCATACCATAACTCCTTAAGTTTAACTCTGATAATTACAACTCTTCTTTAGTTTTTTTAAGCACATAAACATTTTTCTCCATTTTTCCACGCCCTGTATCTTTCAAAATCTTATTAAGAATGTTAGTCAGCAATCATACACCACCATCTCCAAGACTTTGCCATTGGCTCCCAAGGCATCATTTACCCATTCCATTCTTAGAATTTCTACTTTTGAAGTCCATCAAAGATGTTAATAACTGGAATTATCTGATCTTCAATTTTAATGCGACTAACATGATCTAAATCCTAGCACTTTCTCTCATAGCCTTTATTATCCTTCTCACATAATAATTTAGATCATCTCCGACAAAAGTCCTGTCCCCATTACAAATATTGTAGATTACCCTATCAATGTTCTTCCAAACATGTTCAGTCTCTCTGGCCCTATTCTGGTGCATAAGAACTAACAATATTGGAATCTCGTCACCTAGTAGAAGCTTACCCCCCTGCTTGAATTCTACAATTATATATTCTAAATCTTTGTTTGCAATAAATGCTAGACATATTGTGGCATTATACTTTTATCAAACAGGTATCTTATGTTCCATGTAACTAAACAAATTCTGTCCTACGGCTAACTACTTTATCTGTGTTTATCCAACAAACATGAACCCTTGCTTACTTATCAGTTATCATTACAACCAAGTATCATGACAGCATGATGCTTCTGAGCATGCTCTTGGTAACCTTGACCACTTGCAACCACATTTAGTTGCTGGTGGATTGTGCTCTTTTGTAGAAATACTAACATGTGAAAGGATTATGTGCTCTTAAATCAGAAATTTTAATGAAATTATCAAAAGTTATCAGCTTGCGTACAAGATACTTCCGTATGCTTCACATATGGCTGAACATGCAACAAAATTTAGCTTTGCTTAATGCCCTGATACACATGTGAATATACCATTCAGGATATGCCAAGCTATGTTGTCAAAGGCAAGAGGCAGCTGAGGCGATATGGCAAAAATATAAACTATATATATATATATATATCATCTATATGAGTGCATAAAACAAAAAAAATCATAAAAGTATTCATTCTTATGTGCCAAATTATTGAAAACTCACTAAATCCAATAATTCCTATATGTAAAGTTTAACAAACTAAATTGCAAATAAACAAATTCACACTCGTACATATAAATACACTAAATGATAAAAGAAAGTGAACAATACTAGCTTAAATGGGCCTCTTTATAGGCCAATTTGTGGGCTAGACAGGGGCCAAGAAAGTGGCGACTGAGGCCTCCACTTGCTGAGATGAAATCGGCCGGTCTCACCCATGGAAAGCAGAATCAGCCGATCCGGATCGAGTTCAGCCAAATTCTGGATCACCGATCCAATCCCGAGGGGAACCCCCTTACTTAGGTAAAATTCCGGCCAAATCGGCCAGAATTCCGCCCGGATCTTCCAAATCGACCTGGATCGGCCAATTCCAAGCCGATTCTGCGACACAATTTTTTTATTGTATATATTAATTCATACATGTATTAAATGTAATTAATTTACATATTTATGTATATATAGATGCATTAACTATATGCATTAACTATATATATGTGCTTGTTATTATGTTTACTTTAATATATGATTGTATGTACATTAACACACACATTAATATATAGTTGATATACATATTAATTATGTTTATACATTAATATATGTACATTAACTATATATGTGCTTTACATTAATATATTTACATTAATACATGATGTATGTATATTAACACACACATTAATATATGATTGATGTACATATTAATTATGTTTATACATTAATATGATATGTATATATGTGCATATTGTTATTATATGTACATTAATAAATGATTCCATGTACATTAACACACACAAGCACATTAATATATGATTGATATACATACTAATTATGTTTGTATATTAATATATGTAAAAATTGAAGACATGTTTTTCCTTATTTTTTCTGATTTTTTTTCTGATTTTCCTTTTTTAAAATAAAAACTCTTTTTTTAATCTGGTCAATCCTAGATCGGCCAAAATTCCTAAGGATCGGCCAGATCGACGATCCGATCCCAATCGGGATCGGCCCAGGTCCAAGCTGATTCCTAGGCCGTTTCGATTCTGCCTTCCATGGTCTCACCTGGCTTCATGGTCTAGGCGACCACTGTGCCTCAATCACCTATGACAATCTAGCTACCAAGTAGAACACAATAAAAAAACAAGGTAAAATGAAACAAGCCACGATGACTAGGTAGCTCAATGCCTACATGGGCTTGCTAGGAGGATCTGGATCCATACTGCACAATGGCATTTTCCAAACAGACTATAGTGTTCTAGAGAGACTTACTTGATGTGCACGGCAGATGAGATCTAGGTCATGTTTTTCAAGAAACTCGTTAACCTTGTCAGCACCAAAGGTATAAGAAACACCCCTATCATTTTCTCCCCACCCTTCGATATCCTTATCTGGATCAGACCATAGTAAATCACATAGAAGACCTTGGTCTGGTACATCCACAGGGCGAGCAATATTACGAATCTGATTTAGGTTCTTCAAGTCAGGGGACAATCCACCGTGCATGCAAAGAATCTTCTCATCAATAAGTGCAGCCACTGGAAGACAGTTGAAGCAGTCAGTAAATGTTTTCCATAGCCGAACATTATACCTCCTCTTACATTCATCATAGAAACCATAAATACGATTGATGGAAGCACATTCATGATTGCCCCTGAGAAGAAAGAAATTCTCTGGATATTTTATCTTGTATGCAAGAAGAAGGCATATGGTCTCTATGCTTTGCTTCCCACGATCAACATAGTCACCAAGGAACAGATAATTTGCCTCTGGTGGATAGCCTCCATATTCAAACAAGCGAAGAAGATCAGAGTACTGGCCATGAATATCTCCTGGCAACATGGTTCAGAAACTCCACATCAGCAGGTATACAGATTTTTTTACCTCCCTATAACCACTACAACCTCATTCAATGGGTAAATAACAAAAATTTATTGTCAGCAGAGCCATGTTGTATGCCAAGTCATCATAAGACTCTGTGCAATTAAAGTTGCATCGATAAGATCATTCGAGAATGCAAACTTGGTAGACAAAGAATAAAGTGAGGTTCCTACCAATAAAAGATAACAAGCGACAACATTCGTCTTTAAAAATGAACACTTAGTTACCCTCTTGATGGAACAAACCAACAAAAACAAAAACAAATTGGACACAAAAATAGAAACACAAGTTACCAAGTCCAATGCTTTAAAAGAACTAGGTGGTCAAGCTCGGATAACCCCCTCAATGATTAATCGAACCGACTAGGCAGCAAGTCGGGTGCCTCATGTCCGAGTCAGTTTTTTTTTAGGATTTTCTTTATTTCTTCTGCATGGCTCTTGCTAATTGGTAATGTTGAGTGTATATATATCTCATATTTAAGAACATGGCATCATGAAAAATAATCTAATTGAATTAATGGTGTAGGTTTAAAGCCCCCACATTAGAAGTGAACTTGGAACCCTGTTTGTGGAAGGATGATCATGTATAGTTAGAAAGTAGAGGAAGAAACGACAAAAAAAGGGTAACTCAAATATAATCAAATATGGAACTTAAAAAGGGGCATAAAAGTCATTTACAGAAATAAAAACATGCTAAATGAAATATTGCACAAATAGTCAGAGTTGAGATCCACCTAAGCAGCTAGGTTCCCCGGGCCAACTAATTGGCCAGCCTAGTCACCTAGGTGACTGACATTTTAATTACTGACCAAGCCTAACAACTCCTATAAATCTTTTCCTTCTGTACAGTTTCCTAATTTTCCTTGATGATAATAGTTAATCTGAAGGATATCTTTTACTTGGCTTATAAACGGTATGGTGAGTAATAAGTATCATAACAACATCTTCACAGTCACAGTGCTGTGCATGATGTTGAAACTGACAGTATTAAATCTTTCAGTGTCCCATGCCTCTCTCAGATCTCCAAGAATGTATAGGAAGAAATGCTTATGCACCTCATCTCATATGCCCCACAGATTATGCTGGAAATTTTCTTAGATGTATTTCTACACATAAATATATTGGGATTTTTACATATTTTTTTTGAAAAACTGATTAAGAGGAGAAAAGGGACATACATGTATAGACTGAGGCGACTTTACATATTACCTTGTAATATTTCAATATTCCAAATAACACCTTGGAAACTCTACATGTGCCAATAAACCCCTGAAATCTACTTGGATCCAAAAATAGCCCTTGGAGTTAGTTGCCATCCCAAAAAGGTATTTCTTGATGGAATATTCCACACTGGGTAACCATTAGAATACTTAGAACAAAAATACCCTTCAATGTGTATATTAGGGTGGGGTTCTCATTTGGAATTATCCTCAACCTAGGGGCAAAATGGGCATTTCCTAAATAGGGTTAAGCTAAACTCTAATTAAGGACGAGCTCTCTAACAGAAAAAGATGGCAGGGGCCTTTTTTTAGAATGGCAGTAGATTTCAAGGGGGTTATTGGGAAATATCAAGATTCCAGGTTTTATTTGGAATACCATAAGATTTTTTATTTGAATGTGGAGAGTACCACTGATATTATAAAAGAAAAAAGTATACATGAGAAGGGGGGAGAGCTCCCAAATAACTCCCCCAAACGAAAGATGACAAGTCACAGCCTGCCTCAAGAGCAAAGAAAATAAGACGGCAGAACACCTACTCACCAAGCCCTCCTCCAAGCACACCCGACAGCCCCAAAAAATACTGTCTCTCAGAGCCTCACCCTCAACATACAACTTCCAAAACACTTCATAAAAGAAACAATAGTCAACCCACAAAAGCTCTCCTCGTTCCAACTACCACCTGTACTTCAATCTGTTGCGAAGCTTCTTTCTCGGCGGCCTCACCAGTCTTTGCTTTTCTAGCAATGTCCACCAGCCACCTACGCTTGATCAAGCGTAGGGTGGATTTCAAGACTTTATCCATACCTGCATCAGAGACACCAATCAACCTAGCAGTTTCACTCGTCGGTGTCTACATGAAGTTCTCAATCTTAGACAAAACATCGATCACCTCCCCCTTGGAGAAAGGTTCTCATTTTCCACACTAGCTAACACCTCCCCTAGGAGGGATTCCTCAGCTTGCTCCTTTGTTGTGCGCAAATCTTCCGACACCAAGGGCAGGGCAGGAAGGGCTAAAAGACCTCAAGGTGGGTGTCTACTACCTCCGGCCCAACAGCCCCATCTGCCAGAGGGGTAGGCAGGCGAATCACCAGAGCTTCTCAGAGCTGTTCATCAGACAGAAAGGAGAAGGGAAGGTGATCCAATAGCACACCCACCTCCTCCCAGCTGCCCTACCCACTTCCACCTCCATCTCCCTCGCCGACACCCGAGCCACCACAATTGTCCACGCGGCCAACCTCCACTGAGAGCCTTCCCAGTTGCTTTGGGGGTGACCACAAGGGTCTCCGAAGAAGGGTCCGACACCGTGGCCGTGCCCGTGCCCGTGTGAGAGACATCTTTGCGACGCCTCAACCACCCCCTCAAGTGGACCCTCCGCTGATGGGCCAAGCACCTGCCACACCCCAGCCTCACCTACGGACAAAGAAGACCCCACTGACGCATGGATGGCATAGTCGGGTCGGGGTGCTGGGTCGAACCCAGCCGACCCCGACCCGAGTCGGATCGGAGGATCCACCCAACTCCATTGGAGTCTGGCCGATCCAGGATCGGCCAGGTTAAAAAATGATAAAAATTTGTAAAAAGATGAGAAAAAATCATTAAAAATATATAATAATAGAACAATTTGGGTATATCCATAGTCTAGTTGCACATATGTTCATATTACAATACAGAGCAACGATAATTATGATACCTTATTTACCTGAACATCATTTAAGTAAATGTTATATTTGTAGTTTCAACTTAAGATATTACATGTAAATAAGGAAGTATCCCCATTTGAATCCAATAAAAATATCAGAAAAATTATATCTCTTACAAATAAAAAGTCAACTCTCCCATCCAAGAAGAAAATCGTGATTTCAGTGGTTCCATCAAAATAGCGACTTTCTAATCTTTCATAATTTGACATATATAAAAATTTCATAATTCAAATAAACCCAATATAATACTAAAAATCTAAAGTCCAATAAAAAAGTAAAACATGCATATGACTTCTCCTAAGGAGCCACTTTCCTACTGACAGTACTTAGTCTGCTTGAGACCACTCAGGATTTGGTCAAACCTAAACTATCGTCACTCAAACTCATGAAAATTGTCACTTTCTAGTTTCTTTTCAATTAGAAAATGAAAAATCTCATGAGTTTAAGTGATGATAGCTTAAGTTTGACCAAATCCTGAGATGGCTCAAGCAGACTAAGTGCTATCAATAGGAGAGTGGTTCCCTTGGAGAAGTCATATGCACGTTTGACTTTCTTACCGGACTTTAGATTTTTAGTATTCTATTGGGTTCATAGTTGTCAAGGCGTCAAGGCGACCAAGGCATAGTTGGGGTCTCGGATCGCCTAAGCGCTTAGGCGCCCGCCTAAGCGGTGCCTAGGCGTTTAAGACGGAACCAAATATGAGTTATTTTCAAGTGTCCCTCTTACATGATATTTATGTATCTATTAATATATATAATGATGAAAATTCAATAAAAAAATATCATAATATGACATACATAAAGACAATGACATATCATAATATGGCAAATATATTATTAAAATAATACATAAATTTGAAATATATATATAATAGCTATGTATCACAAAAAAAATACTTGCAAAAAAATAAAATGTCACAACAAAAAGGTCAAAATTATATGAAAGCAACAAAAATTAAACTACAAGTAAACAAACTCACATTATATATCATGAAGTCATAAAAAATCTAAATTGACATCTTCAAATAAATAAGCACACTAAATAAGAATAAGAAGTACAAATATCATTCCATCATCAGAAAACTAATTTCCAACTTTTAAAACAAACCAGTAAATACACATACATGTAAATATGTTAAATAAAAATAAGAAGTGCAATATCTTAACACACTTAAAACAAGTAAAAACTAAATGAGTTCATTACATAATCCCACACTATGTCTAAAAATTGAAAAGAAACTAGAAAATGACAAGTCTCATGTGTTTGGGTGATGATAGTTTAAGTTTGACCAAATCATGAGAGATCTCAACCAGACTAAGTGCTGTCAGTAGGAGAGCGGCTCCCTTGGAGAAGTCACATGCACATTTTACTTTTTTTACCGGATTTTGGATTTTTTGTGTTCCATATGGTTTATTTGAATTATCAAATTTTTAGATAGGTGAAATTATGAGAGATTAGAAAGTTAGCATTTCGCTAAAATCACCGAAATCATGATTTTCTTCTTCGATGGGAGAGTTGACTTTTTTTTGTAAGAGAGATGATTTTTTTTATATTTTTATTGGATTCAAATGGGGGGTACTTTCTTATTTACATATAATATCTTAAGTAAGTGAAACAACAAATTATAACATTTACTTAAATGATATTCAGATAAATAAGATGTTTCCTGAAATCGAACTGGATTCACCCTTGAAAACCGACCTGAATCTGCTGTCTAAACAGGTCTAGGCGCGCCCAAGCGCCCCTGGCGTGCGCCTTGGCCGCCTTAGCGGCGCCTTGGGGCGTCTTTTCTACTCTTAAAAAGGCGGGGTGTTTTAAAGCGGCTAAGGAAGCGCCTTAGCGCTTAAGCGGCGCCTAGGCGCCGCCTAGGCGTCCGCCTTGACAACTATGATTGAGTTTATTTGAATTATGAAATTTTTAGATATGTCAAATTATGAAAGATTAGAAAGTCGCTATTTTGATGGAATCACCGAAATCGCGATTTTCTTCTTAGATGGAAGAGTTGACTTTTAATTTGTAAGAGATATGATTTTTCTAATATTTTTATTGGATTCAAATAGAGAATACTTCCTTATTTACATGTAATATCTTAAGTAAATAAAACTATAAATATAACATTTAGCTAAGCTGAGAGAGTCGGGCTAAAGCAGATGGAATCGAGGTGGAATCGGACTGGATCATCCGATTCTGCTCGATCCACCCCGATCCCACCTTACATAGTGGGTGGGTTGTCGTCCCCCCCCCCCACATCGGGTTGCCATAGGCCGATTCCGACGCTAGTCAGCCGATTCCGACCCGGATCGGCCGACTTTGCCATCCATGCACTGACGAGGACCGGAGAAGGGGAAGGAGACAGCCTTGACCACACTTGAGCCTCCCAGAGATGCCTGGGAAGAGGAGGAAGCACCCAGACCAACGCCAGCGCCCTTTGTCTCTGCCAACGAGACCACCCAACTGTTGTCTACTGGCTGTGGAAGAGATGAAGGAGCACTGTCCTGGACAAAGGGGGACGGAAGACACCTACGCCGCTGCTGGCCGTGGCGGGCAAGGGTCGTTGAGCATCAAAGGTTTCGGCTAGAAAGGCCCAAGAGGTATACAACTCGGGTGGGGAAGTCAAGTCCTCTCGTGTCTCCAAGACCCACAAAGCTCGTTAGTCTCGAATCCGCTAGTTAAGTTCGGACCTCAAGCTGGACCCGAAGAACACCCGCCTGTTGACACGGGGGAAAATTTTCCTATTGAAAATATCGCGGTGGATTGCGTTCATTCGTTTTATTTGGCGTGTGTATTTATTGTTTTGATATTTTGATGTTTGTGGGGGCGTGCCAGCCTGTCTAACAGACAGAAAAAGAATCCGCGCAATGCGGAAGAAGAATTTTGGTGTCCGGGGAAAGGACGGGTATGGTGTCCGTGGAACGGACGGATATGGTGTCCGAAAAAAGGACGGGTGTGTCCGCGAACGGACGGGTGCGCCGTTTTTATCTGAACTTCTTGAGTCCCATGTCTATTCTCATCAGGTGATTAGGGTAGCATGTGCTGGACCTCTGTCTCCATCGATCGGAATCGATGTTACATTTACATCGAGTTAGGACACTTGGTATTATTTGATACCGGTCTAAACTCGAATACCATTTCATAGTAAAGGACGAGAAAAATATACATGCTTTTTCTTAAAAAACCCTGATTATGACATGTTTTTCCTTTCTTTTGGTTGTTTTGGAATGTTTTTGTTTTGGATGTTTTTATTTTTGAAATGACTGCCTTTTTGGGAGTCCAAAGTTTGATTTCTTTTGAAAAGGGGAGCGGGTATATACCCGTGGACCGATTTGAGGTCTTTTTTTCTCCTTTTTGCAAAAGGTTGGTTATGGGTTTTCATTTGGGGAAACATGGAGATTATTATTGTGAACGGGTATATACCCGAAGATTTTGATTCTGAACTTGGGGGTGTTATAACCCAGAGCAACACTTCCGTATTAGAAGGGTGATTATGCAAATTTTTATATGAGGTTCTTTTGCAATGCCGTTTCTGAGCAGAGTCCGAGTTCGAGGTAGAGTTTCTTTTCTCCTCATTTCGTACTTGTGCGGATCCAATTTCCGGAGATCATATGGATGTATCTCCATGGAAGTCCTTGTCCCATTTGTGATTTTTGTCCGAAGTCCATTTCCACGGGTATATTTCTCGTGGAGGTGCATGTGTGCTCCCATTTAGGGTATCTGAGCACGGTTCTTGTCTCACTTCCCTTTTTCTTTGGACGTGTGTATATTATCACAATCCCTTTTTTTATTTTTTGAATATGTGGATATGTCTTGGTGAGTCCCCACTTAGGCAGGGTGTCCTTGTAGAGATATTTTCATATTGGCATATGCTTATATCCATGTATTCTCGGGAGAAACTTTACCCGGAGGGACTTTGCCTAAGAGGGATATATGTGTATAAACACAAATTTGCACTTTGTAAATATATTCTCACACGGTATCTCCACTTGAGCAGAGTATCCGATAAGAAGGAGCCCCCCGTATGAACGGAGTCCTCTCTTTTTTTTTTGAGAAACATATACAAACGGGGCATATTTGTGATTATATAGATATATTCTCGAGCAGAGTCTCTATTTGGGCAGAGATTCCACCAAGAAATACATTTATATAAACATGAAGTTTGTGATTATACGGATATGAATTTAGAGGGAACTTTGTCCAGGCAAAATTCCTCCTAAGAGACATATGCGTATAGGCACAAATTTGTGATTTTATGGATATGTTCTTAGGGGAGTCTCCATTTGGGCAGAGTTTCCTCTAAGGAACATATACATAAGAACATAAATTTGTGAATATACGAATATGTTCTCGGACAGAACCTCCGCTTGGGCAGAGTTTCCTCTAAGAAACATACACATATAACACGAGTTTGTATTTATATGGATACGTCCCCTGAGAGAGATTTTTGCCCGGACGAGATTCTCCCTAAGGAACATATTTGTATAATTACAAATTTGTGATCTTTATATATGTGTTCATGGACGGAACCTCCGCTTGGGCAGAGTTTCGTCTTAAGAAACATATATATAAGAACACAAATTTGCGAATATACGAATATGTCCTTGGGCAGAACCTCCGCTTGGGCAGAGTCTCCTCAAGAAAACATATACATATAAACACAAAATCCACCATCCCAGAGACTCGCTCGATGGGCGGGGAGAACATGGGTATTTAAATACCATGTGTCCATAGAGACTCGCTCGATATGGACGACATTTAAACCCCGGGAATATCACCCCACAGAGACTTGCTCGATGTGAGGGATGGAGATTAAGAAGGAATGCTGATGACGATTACGCCGACCGCTCTCCTTTCCGCGCCTGGCCTATCGGGCTAAAGAAGAAGATTTGTACCTTCACACACTGGACGGGAGGGATTCGAGAATGAGAGAGGGAATGAGCAAAATGCTCTTTTCTATTTTCCTGGGATTTTCCCAACAGGGCTTCGCCGGAGCCAATTCCGAACCCCCTTTCCTTATGGAATGGGGGGGGTATTTATAGGGGATGAACCCCTTTACATTGCGTGGGAGAGGAGAGAGAGGGTGCCCCAACCGATGGTGACCTCATGATGAGGTCACCATCGGTTAGGGGAGACTCCCCCTTAACCGATGGTGACCTCATCAGGGGCAACCGATGGTGACCTCATGCTTAGGTCACCATCGGTTAGCCCCTTAACCGATGGTGACCTCATGTTGAGGTCACCATCGGTTAGGGGGAGACCCCCCCTTAACCGATGGTGACCTCATTGTGAGGTCACCATCGGTTAGGGGGGCCTAACCGATGGAAAGAGAGGGGAGAGAGGGGGGATTTTGTCTATAAATACCCCCCCTACACCCTCATTTCCAGGACTTGTTGGAGCCCGGAGGTGCTGCTGAAGTCCTGCTTGTTTCTTTGGAGTTTCACCCGACTTCTCGGAGTTCTGCCCGATCGGAGGGTGCCTTTGCAAGCCTCGGAGTTCTTCCTCGAGCTTGTTCTTTGTGCTTGTTCTTTGTATTCGGTCTATAGACCTTGTGCTGCCGGAGGTGCTGCTGGAGTCCGGCTCCGTTTCCTTGGTGCTTCGCCCCAACTTCTCGGAGTTCTGCCCGATCAGAGGGTGCCTTTGCAAGCCTCGAAGTTCTTCCTCGAGCTTGTTCTTTGTACTTGTCCTTCATACTCGGTCTATAGACCTTGTGCTGCCGGATTTTTTCGTGCTTCGTACTTTGGACGGAGACATGTTCTCCTTGTACTTTCATTTTAACTGGGACTCCGAGCACCATTTTAAGGGCCGGAACTCCCCTGCTGAATTTTGGGGAAGGATCCCGCTAATAAGTTTGTAACTTAAATAACCTTGGGGTCATTTTAAATCACAACTTTTTGGCCTCTGAGCAGGCTGCTGATAATGTATTGTAACCAGGCCTGCTGATAACCAACATTTAATCTTCGTGGCCCAACGGCCCCTTTCATCATGTCCGCGACTCGAACCGTCGTCCGCCAAAATAGGCTTCAACTAGGCTAGTCGCCGGACCATCATCTGATGGATTTTGTAATTCCGCTGAAATAAACGTGTCACACTTTTGCCGTTCAACACCGCCCACCTCTGAACGGCCAACAAGCCCAAACCTCAACTCGAGGCAGCCCATTTAGCATAACAAGCCCACTATGAGACTCGACCACCGGCCGACCCCTGAACCGAGCAGATAATGGGCCTCCTCTAGTTTAGCAATCCACTCACCCGCTGCTTCGAACCGTACCCCGCTCCCCTAAGCGGGACAAATTGAAATCGAATTGCCCGCCCATTGTTCATCTTCCACCTCCAACCGCGATCCACGAAACCCTAGCCCGTTAGCAACAGCAAAGCTGTTGCTGCCCGATCAGCCTGCTCGACACCCTCATAACAAAGCAAAGTCGCCCCCCCCCCCCCCCCCCCCGCAAACATCAACAAGGAGCACCGAAGGAATCGGATTAGGGGACTCTACCACCACAGTCGCCTCCAAGCAGTTCAGCTGCCCCTCTAGGACCAAGCACAAAGTTCCTGCCTTCACCTTACCAAAGCCTTGGACAAGGAAGGCGAATTAGGCTTCATCACATAATGGGAGTGGCACCCCCACTAGCTTCATCTAGAGCTCCAACTTGCCTGACAAAGGGTAGGTCCCCCTCTCGATTGACCATGGCAAAATCGTCAGGATCGAGCCTTCTCTCATGAGGGCTCCGGCGGCCTCCACCTCCTTCATAACTTCCACAGGAGCCGATGGCCAGCAGACCATCCCTATGCACCCTCTCAACCACCCAAGGACTCCCTCGCGGCCACCTCTCCTGTAGCAGGGATCTCACAGCAACATCGCCCACTCCCCCTAACACCTAAGAGATCCAAAGGCACCTCCCGAGCCAAGTAGCCAAGCCAAACAACGGGAATACACCAGCCTGCATGGCCTATCCCGTGGTTGCAAGAGACCTGGAGCTGGCCTCGGGGCTTTTATGACATCTGCATAAGAGACCAGACACTAGACCCTGACGATCCTCTTTGCCCTACAACCACAAAGCACCTCGCACGTACGTCGCAGATGACCCCTCCAACCGCAGGAGAAAAAGATTAGGCCCGGAGATCCCCAGCACCCAACCGGAGGCATCTCACAGCCCAGAGAGGCAAGACAGGGGAACGAAACCCTCAGAGGTACTTTATCTAAAAACGAGTACAAAGAGAATGCATGGAGTCGTAGTAATAAAAGTAGAAGGGGTAATAAGTAAAAATCCCATATATATGATATGTTCATCCATAAACAATTACGCCAGTTTCTTCTGAATGATGACTCCATTTGTGCACTCCAATCCAATTTTTTGTTATGCATAGACTACTGGATTTAGAAGATTTCAGATGTAATACTCATGGTCTGTGGCCACTTAATACTGGGTAGCAGGAGGAATGTAAGGAGCCTCCCATGTTCAAATGTGGGATAAATGGGTTTCATATTTTTCTTTGGTTCAAATGAACGGACCCTTGCACTGTGCAGGATCCCTCAAAAGATTTGTTCAAAGTGTAACATGAAATTATAATAACTAAGCAATCGATATAAAAGATAAGATCTACCCACTTTCAAAAAAATAAAAAATAAGATGTATCAAGTATCAAACATCAACCATGGAAATACGAATAGAATCATCTAGAGATAGTCTATCGAACATATATAAGCCTCCGGTCTATTGATCAATATAACTTCCAAGGATCTTTCTTTAATGGTGCCAAATTCTATTCTTTTTCTTTTGAACATGATTGAGGCTATGGGACCAAATCCTATGCAATAAGATGTCCGAATTATGTACTTGTAGTATTTTACAAATAACCAACGAGCCTGATTGATTGTTCGACCATACATTAGAACATTTTGGACATATCTAATTGATTGCCATTATTGACATGGCTAACCAATCATCAAAATCATAAGTATTACTGTATTGATCTTGAGTTGTAAGCATCAGCTAAATGCTAAATCATTCACTAGACCAATTCACCCTGCTTAAATCCTTACCCAAGACAAAATATTCAAAAGTTATATTTCTCACCCACTAGATAAAAGGTTTTGGGCACAACATTAGTCTATGTGAGAACTCTGATTCATAAAAGGATACAAGACAAAACAGATTGCAACAACCGCCTTTCATGGTACATCAACATGCGCATCAGCCACAGGGACACTTTTCAATTCCCAGCCATTGAAACAAGTAAACCAAGTGAAATTCACTCCATAATTTGACTTAAAATTCACAGATAACGTATGAAATTGCCCTTTCTCATCGTTAGCAAATAAATAATGCACTTACCTCTTCTGTTTGGCTTCAGAAATGAACTCCAACCTGTGCTAGCTGTGGTACGCCCAATTATTTTCTAAAGCTCAAGAAAGCGGCTAAAGGTTGTTCACCACATGAAAATTACGAAAGGAAAGATACAGAGAAGAAAACGAAGTGGGACTATCGAAAAAAAGACTCTATCATTCCCAAGCTACAAGCGTATTGAAGACCAAAGGTCAGTAGACTATGAAGTCACAGACAAACAGAAGCAAGATATCAAAATAAAAGGAACGAAGGAACGCCATAGCGAAAATGTATCTCTTTCTTGTCGAAATCTATTTTATGTACCGCATATCTTTATAGGAGCTTCAAGCTCCAAGAGATTGGGCTGGCCGACGAAAATCTCCTTTGCTGTCAGGCACAACTGCCGGATTTCTGTATCCAGCAACTGGACCTGCTTCGGAGTCCGACCGTTTTTGGCTTCCAGAAGCCTCCTGATGATGTCGTCCAGCAAGCCCCCATCCATCGGCATACCCGTCCCCCCCCCCCCTCCGCTTCACCTCTTCCACAGAACTTGCAACTCACAAAAAGACTCCCCCCTTGGAAGCCCGCAAGAAAGCTATCGCTCCTATAACACACCTAGTAGGAGAAAAAGCGGCGGCACTAGGACCGAAGAAGATCGCCACCACCAGCAACTAATAGGGTTTTAAAAGCGGCCGACGCGGAGGGAATCGATGCCGCACCGAGGGATGAGGCGTGAAAGAAAGCACAGAATAATGGCGCCGACAACGGCAACGCCGTGCGACGACCCTTGAAAGCTGATGGAACAAGATTCCCGCTACGCTACTCCCACCAATCCACCAGCTCCCCCCACTCCCTCTCCGACCTCCTTTTTCCCTGCCACTTGGACAGGGCGGCCCGTGGCTACCGCGAGCTTCTCCGCCCGAGCATCGTCCGTCCACCTCTGCCTCTCTGGGTGGCACCCGGTCACTTTTGCAAGCTTCCCCTTTTGCTGCAGCTCTCGATGTGGCCGCCAACGGCGGGAGGAAAAGGGGGAGGGGGCGGTGGTCAATCGTCAGTGGAGGAGGGAGATGCGAGGTGGAGTGGTGTTTGTGGCGGGCTGCACCGGGCGTCCCCTTTTCTCTGCTGGGGCTCAAAAACGACGTTTTCAGCTGTGGCGAGAGCGAACCTTCTCCCTCTTCCCCTTCCCCGCAAACCCTATCTTTCCCTCCTCCGTCCTCCCGCCCCTGTCAAAGTCGTATTCCTTGGCACGTGGCGTCACGTGATGAGGTCAGCACCGTGGGCGGGCAAAACGGAGTCTTTCCGTCCGTGATCCCATCCTGACTAGAGACTATCCGTGTAATATATGGGTGTAGTATAATTATTAAAATATTTTGAAAAAAATAAGTAAGAAAAAATAATGTGTTCAAATAAAAGAGAATACGTAGCTTGACTAAAAGTTAATTATTATACTTAGAGTAATTGATTTTGTTATATATATTTTTAATATTGTTAACTATTTTACTTAATTTCTACTCTAAATTCTAATTAATTAGAACAAGATTATGATCACTACAGTAAAAAATTTATTTTGAGACATACTACTTATAAGAAACAAATCTTTTGATTGATCAACATATGTTTATCTTTTAAGTTGTCAATAACTTTTCTGATAACAAGATATCTATGATTATTTGTGCTTGTTATGGTTATTTGATAACCTAAAAAAATATAATAAACTTATAAATGTAACACTTGAAATGCTACATTTTCATAAAATGGGTAATTCTCCTATCATGTAAAAACATTTGAATTTTATGGTTGTTTTTCATAATATACTCCAATGCTTTACAATAATCAAATGTCTATGTATATGGTGTCATGCCATTTTTGGGCACGGTGGATGGGATTCGATCCTTACAGGACGCAGGGGATCGCCCATGGGTGTTCATCCTAAGGTCGCTAGTGTCATACCGTTTTTGGACTTATTAAATCTAAAAAAAACCAATATAGTATTTTTTAACAAATTTATATACTATTAGGTGAATGCAAAAAGATTCAATAAAAATTATATATTGATTTTGAGTAAGAAGTAATTAATTATATATTAATAATTAGATTTTTAAATACACTTCAAGATAAAAATAAAAGAATGAACTCAAATAAAAGCACAATTTGATCTGGCAAGGAATTTGCCTCTTGGTTGTGTTCTTATCAACCTCAATTGAAGCAAGGGCAGGGCGGGGTGAGCAGGAAAGAAAACAAATAGGAGGAAAGAAAAAGGAAGAAGGCTGATAGAGCCTACATAGAAGAACTCAGCCAAAGATACCAGTATTGTTTACTTCCTTTCAAGCAGCATCTCCCTTATGAAGCAACATCTGATCAAAGTGCCAGACTCCTTCAAAGAGAAAAAAAATGAAATATGAAGGGCATTGTTTGAGAACATATTTTGATGATTTTATTTTTTAAAAAAATCAAAATCACTCAAAAAAACTCATAGAAATCAGTTTTTGAGGCTCTAAATCCAAAGCATCATTATTACCTCTCTTCTCTCTATCTCTCTCCATCTTTCCTCCATTTTTTGAAAATTTATTTTTTGAGAATTCACAATTACTTTTTCTCATTTGAAAATTAGAGTGAGAAAGAGTGATTCCAATCATTAGAATCTATTTTTACCTTTTCCAAACTTGTTTCCAAACGGTGCCGAAATTTTTCATTCACTAACTTCTCGAGAGACAGAGTGAGCTCCAATATTGCTGAACAAGAGAGATGATTCATGTTAGATATCAAATGGTTATTGCATACTCCGTACTGAAACCATCATAAAAAACATCCACAAGGAATAGAAAAGAAAACAAGAAGAACCGACAAATTAAGTTACTTCCGCATATGTAATGATCGCTACCAACCACATGTATCCAAATACACGGGTTGGAGCACCAAAGAAAAATTTGTTCTTTCAAACAAACAAACAGATCAAAATGGGCATTGCAGGAATATTGCACTCACCATAGAGCGCATCCCCTTTCTCATCATGATCAAACTCACTGAGGGGCGACAAAATGGACAAGAGTTACACTCTGCTGCCTCATTCGTTCTGAACAAAATCGGAAACATAAGATTTTAAAAAAAAATATCTTAGACTTCTAATAAATGAACCAAAACCATTAAATAAACAAATTAAACTGAGAAGATGAAAGAGAAGATGATCCATCTGCAAGCATTGGTATTTCATAAGCTTTTCAGCATGTTCACGCTCCTCCTCACTCGATTCCTTGAAAAATCTAAGAAGTAGAGCATGTTAAAAGTAATGTCGGCAAGAAAACAGGGTAATCCCGTTTTTAGTTAGCATTCAAGACTTACTCTGCAAGCAATGTCCCTATCCGAAGTAGGCGAGCGATGAATGGTAGACATAGGAACCAATGTACTCAATGCTACAGAACCATAAAAAAATCAAGAAGCGAACACAAATCAGACACATAAACATGAAGTATTCTTCAAATCCGGAGAATAATGGGAGCCAAAATAGAGAACACAGTTTCTCCAAAACACCATAAGAAGGGACCTCAGAAACATCTTTCCTGCTTCCTAATCGAGAGATCTAAAGAAGGAATCGCACGGGACATAGCAAAAAGGGCCAGAATCAGAAATCGAAGCATGAAAAAGTGCAAGAGGGTGGGGTTGCGGTGAATATGGTGATGGCGAGGGAGGACCTGCGCCGGAGATGGAAGATTGCGTAGTCTGTTGCCACCGGCTCTGCAGCAGGGGACGGTGAGGTGCACGGGGCAGCCACACTGCGTTGATGCAAGGGGATGCAGTGATGTGGCCAGGCAGGGCGCAGACATGCTCGGGAATTGCTGGTGTGGCTTGTTGTGTGAGGAAGAGTGGCAGTCTGCTGGTGTTTCCGCAACAGGGGACGATGGGACGTGGGTGCGTTGGAGTAGCGGCAGTACGACGATGAGAGAAAAATGGGGAAGAAAATTCAAAGTGCCTCTTTTAGTATATAGTTATAGATATATATTAGTTTTATGTACTTGCATTACACGAAAATTTGTTAGATTTAAATTAATAAATTTTATAAGTAGTATATATATAAGTAATATTTTTATTATTTATAAAAATAGATTTTAAATAAAGACGTGAGCTTTTAAGAATGGAGAGATGTTTAATGGGAAAGAAAAGAGAGGGAAATTATATTAGTTTAAGAAGGGTGAGAGTGAGGTTGAGAGTTTTTTGAAACTACCTGTATTTCTATTTTTAAGGAGAGAGATGTTATGGAGAGAATAGAATTGTCTTGGTGCAGCCACGTGGTAGCATCAAGACAGTTATATTATATTAGTATAGATACATTAGATTATAATATAAATAAGAGAAAATTAAGTAATAGTCTCTCAGAGTGATTTATTTCTTAATTTTTATCAAAATATAAAAAATTATAGAGTTTTTATTTTTTTCGTGTGGTTTAATTTTAGTCTCTATTTTAATTTTTCTAACATTTTTGAGTCTCAAAATATAAATTTTATCCTTTTAATGTCGATTTTTAAAATTGTTGCCTCAATATAACATATTTTTTCACTTAAAAAATATTTTTAAATCATTTAAGTCTTTTTACAATAAATGTTATTATTTGTTACAGTAAATTTCATATTATGTTACAATAAATATTATTCTCTATTATATTAATCTTTTCTGTTATAATAAACATTGAGTGTCTTTTATATGTTAAATTTTATTATAGTAAATATTATTTTCTATTACAATAAATATTATTATCTATTATAATAATATTTTCTTTTTTAGTAAAAATTGTGTGTATTTTACAATATATCTTAAGCCCCATTATATTAAATGTTATTCTCTATTATAGTAATAACTTTCTATTATACACCACCTAATATATATTTTCACTTGCAGTATGTTTTTAACATCGCTTACAGTATGGTTTAATATCACTTACATAAAACGTCTATTACATTGAGTGATGTAATCATCAATAGATATTATAAGATATGTGATGTTCTTTATTGTAACATGAAAATATTACTGTAATAGAGAATAACATGTATTGTATTGGGATTTGATGTTTATTATAACAAACACTCAATGTTTACTATAAAGGAAAATTTACTGTAACAGATAATAATATTTTTTTATAACGAGACTTGACATTTACTGTAACAAGAAATAACGCTTATTGTAACAGGATTTGATGTTTACTATAACAAACAATCAATGTTTACTATAAAAGAAAGATTACCATAACATATAATCATGTTTATTATAACGGTACTTGACGTTTACTATAACAAGTAATAATGTTTACTATAAAGGAATTTAATATTTACTATAAGTGATACAAAAAATATACTACAAGTGAAAAAAAATCATCTTTCGAGACACATAAATGTTGAAAACCTAAAAGTAAGGAATAAGAATTAAACCACACGAAAAAACAAAGTGTAAGACCCGGCCCTTGGCCCTGTCCTCAGGGTCGCGGCAGGTATCTTGGTCGCGACATGGTCACGCCAGGGGAGCCCGTCGGGACAGGCTTTGTGACCCGGCACACCTGGCCGTCACGACATGGTGGCGACGGGGGTGGGCGTCGCGTTCTTGTCGCGGCGTCTGGTGGCGTCGTGACTGCTTTTTCTGACAAACTTAACCGGTGTCCTTTCTGTCAGAACGACTTTGTCGGGTGTCAGGTGCGTACATCGTTGACGCGACTTGGTCAGCCGTCGCGTTCTGGGTTCCCGGTCTTCGAGATTTGACCGCCCTTTGGGGTTGCACTGGGGGTGGGCGTCGCAACATGGTCGTGACGCCTAGGGGCGTCGCGACATGGTCGTGACACCTAGGGGCATCGCGGCATGGTTGTTGTCGCGCCGTGCCGACTTGTTGCGTCTTGGGGGTCGTTGGTTTAAAACCGAGGCTACGCCCCATTTCCCCCTCTCGTCCTTTCTCTTCTTCTTCTTCCTTCTTCTTTCCCTCTCGAGCTCCCTTGTGATTTCTCGACAGTTCTTCGTGCTCGTGGTGCTCGTGTTGAGGTGGTGTCGTCCCGTTCGTGCAGGAGATGTGCTTGTGGTGCTTGGAGCGAGGAGGAGGTGGCCATTCCGACGTGAAGGCCCCAACGGGTCGGCTCTACTTGTGGAGGTAGGGGCTCTTGATCCTCTCGCCCTAGCATGCTCCCCTTCCCCTTGAGATCGTGCTTTCCTCATGGTTTGGGTTGAGGGAGTGTGAGAACCATGCTCGTGGTTGAGTGAGGTTTTCCATCGAGCGTAGATTCTTGTAAATCCATGTTTGTGGGGGTTTGAGGGTGGTTTGCATGGTTTAATAGCTTTCTTACATGTTGAGCATGCTCCCCTCCCCCTCTGGTATGTTTGTACCATGTTTTGGGGTAGTCTTCGGGAGGACTGCACCGGAACCCCCCTCGGCTGAAGACGCGACATGTATAGAGGTCGTGATGAATCGCAACGCTCTTGTGCGTCGCAACCTGGTCGCGACGGCTTGGGCCGCCGCGATAGTGTCGCGACAGGGTGGGGCGTCGCAACAAGGTCGCGACGGCCCGATGCGTTGCGACTACAGCAGAGACAGGTTGAGTCCTTGCGAAGTCCGTTTTCTGTGGAGTCTTCACCATTTCCGCTCTTTACTGTACCCGTGGCACCTGTGCTAGTTCCCTAGTACCGTCCTACACTAGTCATTTGCCCGGTGCTCGGCACCTGAGGGCTTGTCCCGTGAGAGAGGTTGTTACCGTTGCTTGGGACCCCCATCCTCGTGCGCCTTAGAGGGAGCATTCGGGGCGACGAGCGTACTCGAGTCACAGACTCTAGAGTTGAGGGGAAAACGGTGGTTAGGATGGCGGCGTCGAGTCGTTTGCAGAGCTCTCGTGGTTAGCCTGGGACACCGAGGACGACCGGAGTTCTACCCGGTGCAGGCTAGCCAGTCCTTTTCTCACTGCCTCGCTCTTTGTGGCCCCGAAACCACTTAGAGAGGTCAAGCGTGGGACCGTAGTTCGGCCAGACTACGACGGTTACTGTTGTGTACTTGTGTCCTGCCTCACTCTGACGAGATGTGGAGATTTGGACCTGGGTCGAGGATAAGACGTCAATGGATGCACCTGACCAGTTGAATAGTGGTAGTGCTTTTTGTAGCTAGTGTTTCTTATCTAGGCGGAGTTCTCTCTGTCTGTGTTGCTAGCCGTGTGGTGGTCACGACGAACAGTTGTACAGAGTTTCTGACCGTGTTGTACTTCCGTATCATTGCTAGATAGTAGCTTTGCTTCCGCACTTTCGTTCGTAGGTAGAAGATAAACTGATGTCATTTGATTAAGTACATAGTTTTCACTACCTGTTAGAGCCAGTAGGAGATTGGTAGTCCCTACTGAGCTTCGGTTGTGAAACTCATCCCTTCTTTTCTCAGGTGAGACTTCTCAGCAGCGGCAGGGCGCACGCTGGGCGGAGGAGACGGGGCGGTAGTCGTGGTCCCCGTAGCTAGCAGTGGTTTCCCCCTCTCAGTGTACGTCACCCTCGGGGTATGCTCCTAAGGGACTTGTCCTTCCCTTTTACTTGTACTAGTTGCGTGTGTTGGGACTGTAACTAGAGCGATACACAGCGGTCTCGCTCTTCTTTCTGCTTCTGCGTGTGTGTTACTAGTTAGCAGTTGACGTTTATTTCCTTTACATATCCTGTTAGATTTATATTATAGCCCTTCCGAGTCTCCGGATCCGTGGGCGGCGACCGCGAAAATCTGGTCCTTGGCGTGGACCGAGGGTCGGGTTCTCGGGGTCGTTATAGTTGGTATCAAAGCTTTGGGTCTGACAGGACTTGTAGTGGATTTAAACTGCAACAGGAAGTCCCAACAGTAGTACAAGTGCACTGCTAGCTGCCCGAGTTGGTATTCTTAACCTTATTGGTTGTGTGCCGTGCAGGATATGGCCGTAGGCAGGCCAGAGAGCTGATAGAGCAGCATGACGAGTCTAATATGCCCGCACAGGGGTAGGTCCAGGAGGAGGTGGCGGCAGAGGAGTCTGTGGCACATCCTCAGGGTACACCGGCAGCAGCAGCGGCAGACGGGCAGCAGTAGCAGGAGTACCAGCCTCAGCCGCAGTAGTACACAGATTGGTTTCCCCTGGCAAAGCAGTTCTTTAGGAACCTGTACTAGGGAGCGTGGCATCCTGGGTAGGTAGCAACGAGAGGTCAGCCTCCAGTACCTCCCTCAGTGGTATCAGAGCAGCAGGCAGATCCAGAGGTGGCACAGCCAGCAGTTCAGTAGCCGTCTGGTACTGGGAGTACCCGGGCCGATGGGAGGAGGACGGCTGTCACGGAGGATAGGAACGCCCTCTTGGAGAGGTTTTTGCGTCTCCGGCCACCGATATTCTTCGGTGAGTATGATCCAGACAAGCCAGAGAGTTGGACACACGAGATGGAGCGCACGTTCTAGACTATGGAGTGCGCCGAGGAGGACCAGGTTAAACTGACGGTGTATCAGCTCAAGGGAGCAGCCCATGAGTGGTGGAGAGTTCAGCGGCAGACCCACTTTCAGGGGCAGTGTTTGGATCAGATAACTTGGTAGCAGTTTTTGGAGATCTTTCACGGCGAGTACTTCCCCGACTATGCTTGACGTGAGAGACGAGACCAGTTCCACGAGTTGGTTCAAGGCGATCTCGCAGTTACTCAATACCACCAGAGGTTCATCCGGTTGTTGAGGCATGTTCCTCATGTTGCAAGCATCGAGCAGGCTTGTGCAGAGAGATTCATTGCAGGACTGAGGCCAGACTTGAGGTGGGGCATGACAGCTCACATGTGTGCCACCTTAGGAGAGGCCGTGGCTAAGGCCACCGCCTTAGAGAGAGGGCTAGGGGCACCGCCTTGGAGAGAGAGACCTGGCAGTCCCAGCAGCAGCAGTAGGGAGGAGCCTCTTCCAAGTCCTTGCCGTACCAGCGTCCTGCAAGTAGTCGCAGTAGTGCGACTTCTTCTTCTCCGGGCTCAGGCAATTCAGGCAGTTCCGGATTGCGCTCGAGGTTCAAGCAGATGACCACACGTGGTGGTGGTCGGGGGAAGCAGCATAAGCGCCAGTTGAGGTTTGCGGAGCAATCAGTCCAGTAGGGAGCTGAGCAGGGCAGACAGGAGGCAGTTTGCTACACTTGTGGTTTACCGGGCCATTTCAGGAGGGATTGCCTGATGGGGCAAGTCCAACAGTAGCAGCAGCTAGTGCAGTACGCGCAGCAGCTACCGCAGTATCAGTACCCTCCCCAGCAGCAGTGTAGCAACCCGAAAAATTTAATACTTAAAATTTTAAAATAATAATTTCTTTAAATCGAAATAATAGAAACATACGTACCACTATCGTATGTGTAAGAATACATCGAAAAATTTCTTAAAAATCATAAATCAACCCAGACATTATTCCTAAGTATTCTACTAAGAAATTCAAGCAATGAAAAATCCGATTGGCCATGTGTACGTCACAATGTGACTAATTATCCAAATTAGGAAACTAAGTCAGAAAACCGTTAACACAGAAAAATAACGCGCCCATAAATTAAACGAACATGTCGGAGAGACTTCCAACATCATGAAATGATTACCTATTATCGGAAGTGGACCAATAGACCTCTTATACCCCATGAATAAATTCAAGTAAGAAATGCAATAAAAATATGTAACTCTATTATTCCCTAATTAAAAAGGGAAATCTCATAAGATAAATTCCAATAAATAATGGGCTTTGTGAAATTGACCATATAAAATTTATTAGGCCAAAATAGGGATTTTTAAAAGAAGAATAATAGAAAAATATCCTAAATTCGTAACTTAAATATTTCTTAAATAGAAAAGGGGTATTAAAGTATTAAAATAAGTAGTTTGAGTTAGAATTAGATTCCTAAACCTATCCTAATGGGTTAGCCACGGATTTGGATCCCAACCTAACCCAAATTGGACATGGCAAGCTTGGAAGGTGGAATTAAATAGAAAATCTTGGAATTAAATAGGAGTTAGAGTTCTATTAGGAAATAGAAACATAGGAAGCATAAATACTCTCATAAATCTCACATGGTCGGCCCTAGCTCGTTGCCAAGGGTTGCTGGACCAGGAGGAGAGGCCAAGGAGGAGGAGATCTCGTGGGGGAGAAGAACCTCTCAAGCTCTCTCTCTCTCTCGTTCTTCAAGTTCTAGCTCTAGAAGAGGAAAATGACTAAAGGTAGGCATTCTCATGAGCAAAATCTAATTAAATTTGTCTGTAGATTGTTCCATGCATCAGGAACAAAACCCCTTTCGTTTCATAATTTTTCGTTCACTCAATCTTTTGATCTCGATTTTTGAATCTCTGCAAACCACTTGACCCCGAACCTTCATGTTTAATTTATATCTCCTTGAATACTCTATCCCATGCCTTGAAATTTTTATTGGAGATACTGATGATTGTTAGGAATCTTTTGCCCCTAAAATCCCTAATTTTCATCCACCATACTGCTTAAATTAAATCTTTGATCTCTACTGTACACAGTTTCATGTTCTTCATGAATAACTTGATTAAACCATGCCTAAATCCTGTCTGTTTTCAAATCCCTATTTACTGTAAGTACCCATATATGTCTAGATCAGTTTGCAACTTGTTTCGTGATTTTTCATCAATTGTACATTTAGTTATGAATTTTCGAATCACCATGTGTCAAAAGAAGGAAACTTGGCCCGCAATCCCATGCTCTGTCTTTTTCCCGCTCGAACTCAGGTACAGTACCTGAGAACGCGATGGCTCGATAGGCCACGTTCTCAGGGCTGGTCATGACAGTGCACCCCGTCGCGTTCTGAACGCGATAGAGGCTGTCGTCATGTTCTGGCCGATTAATCAGACAAGCCTATCGCGTTCTTTACAAGGCCATGTCGCGATCTGACCCGACCCCCGTCGCGACCCTTACTAGGGTACATCGCGATCTGGGACTTTTGCTTGAAAACCCAAAATTTTGATGCTTTGACCCTCTACAGTGCTTGTACCCTCTATTAATAGTCATACACGCAGTAAATATACTTGTCATAAATTGAACATTTATGTGTGTTTAAAATACATACACATGACCACTTTCTATCTACAATTTCTCTTATACATACACCCACTTTGAACCATCCAAATATGGCTGAACTTGGCATGAAAATATCTCTTCAAATATTTGGTAATTATATATTTAAATTGCCCTATTTTAAATGAACTTGTCTACGTTTTCTCACGATGATTTGGAACATCGTTATCGACGCTCCACTATTCTAGAATTCCTCTAGAACGTCGAGCACTTGTTTCTCTACTCACTTTTCTCTTGAGTTGGACGAACTCTCCATCGGATACTCCTTCTGCCGGACTAGTGAGTCTTTGTTCAAGGCCTCCGTAAGACTCCTCTGTCCATGGGTTCCCACATGGTCGACGAGCTAGTTGTACCCTAATACCTATGATACCCTTTAGGGATCAACATGATCCAAACGGCTATTAGAAGTTCTCTCTTATCTTGAATCACGCCGGACCTCTGGACCTGTGCATAACATGGTCCTTGGAAGGGTAGTGAATTCCACCTGACTGCCTACACGGATCACGCGTGTTGTGCAACTGTTACTATCGCTTGTTTAATGTTGTCTTACGAATATGTCCTTGTCTCGTCTACTATCTTTATACTCTCGTCTATTCATGTTCACTCTACTATCTCATCTATCTCGTCTATTCATCTAGTACTCTCTTGGTACCCTTTGAGCTATGTGGCTCCTACTGTTTTGCACTGTTCATGACTGTATAGCGCTAAAATGGGTCTTGTGACTCTACTGACTTGAATGCATACTACTGAGGGCACGGAGAGTGTCCGAAGGGCTCCAATCTAGTCCTAGGGGCAGAGAGCCACCTGAAAATACCTACAAGGGCTATTGACGGTGTCTGCATTTGCACCGGTTCTGACTGACTATTCTGAAAAGCTAGACATCTGACTGTTACATTGTTACTGTTAGTATGTTAACTCAGACATACTGCACTGTTACTATACTACCACTGACTGTTACTGAACTGTTACTATCCTGATATTGAGCGACTACTGTCGTAATCTTTCCTTGCTCTACTTGATACTTGCTATCTTGAGTTATTGCGTTCTATTGTGACTAAATCGCATTCAAAGTGTTATATTCTCTCTCGGCTATCTACGGATAACCAAAGTACCATTACTATTTCGATTGACGAAAGTTAATCAAAAGTGCTATACTATCTTGATTGATGAAAATCAATCAAAGTGCAATTTACTCTTTACATGACCATCTACTATCTCTTTCCTTGCTATATATGTTGCTTGACGTTGACGTTATTTGCCATCGTGTTGCTATCGTTTCTATCATGACTTGACTTTAATCATCGTGCTATATTGGATTCATCTCCTATTTGAACCAAAAACTCCAAGAAAACCCCCAAAATCACGCCGTTTCTTCAAGCACACCCTGCGAGGCCGAACCTCCAAATCTACCATCTCCTTGCTGTTGAACCACTCTCTATTTGTTCTTGTATTTTGGTGATAACAAAACTTATGATGATAACATAATGAATATTTTTGTTTCATCTGTGTCGCATCAATCTCATAGCAAAAGCTAAGTCCTTCATTGATGCAATATTTGGCGCACTAAAATGATAAAATCGATGTTTAATCAATATACATCGATTTCTGTTTAAAGTGCCAAAGTATCAAGCGCCGCAACGATTTGCTAAGAAGTCGATGCCATAACGATTTGATAAGTGGCCATAACGATTTCTTCTTTGAGCGTATTGATTTGATAAGAAGTCGTTCCCATAACGATTCCTTAAGTGACCGAAATGATTTTCCAAGAAGTCGATGCCATAACGATTTCATAAGTATTCGCAACGATTTCCTTAGAAGCCATAACGTTTTGTTAAGAAATCGATGCCATAACGATTTGATAAGTGGCCTTAACGATTTCTTCTTTAAAGCGCATTGATCTGGTAAGAAATCGATCTCATAACGATTCTATAAGTGAGCGCAACGACTTGCTAAGTAAGCACAACGATTTGGTAAGAAATCGTTCCCATAACGATTTCATAAGTCTTGCTCATAACGATTTCTTCATGAATTCTGATCAAACACAGATTGCCTTTATATTTCAAATATGCTTGGCGCTTAAATGAAAAGTCAAATATCTTCTGACAAAAAGCTGCATGCATATTTCAGAGTCTTGTCAAAAAGATATGACCTCTATTTTCAGTATGTTAGCAGAAGCACAGTACCATGCATCGTTTATCATAAACACTCTTTTATGCTAACACTCTCTTCTATGCTCACAGACATCGAAGACCATCAGAGTCTGATTAAGACAAATGAAGAGGAGATGAGCAACGGCTAGAACTCCAACGGATCTCTTCAACGGATCCATTCAAAATGCTCATATAAAAGAAGGAGCACTGCTGAAGAACAGAAGAGCCTTTTCTTGAATATCTTTGAAGGAGTGTACATCTGTGAGAAGCACCTTCACGCCACATACACTCAAGGAAAGAGAGAAAGAGCCCGAGCCAAGAAGAAGCATTTCAAGCTTCCAAGCTTTCAAGCATTCGAGCCTTCTTTTCTCTCTTCTGTTTTCTCTCCGAGCTCATTGTATATCTGGGGAGAGTTTGGGACTGTGAGCTTTACATGAGTGTTCATCTTGTAAGGTCTCTCAGTCTGATCTTTCTAAGAAAGATCTGTGTCCAGCTGTAGGACTGTATACAGTTGTTAACCCAGCTAGGGGTTGGTGTCTAGCAGAACCTAACTGGGGTTTGTACCAGTTGTCAACCCAGCTAGGGGTTTGTGTCTAGCAGAACCGCACTGGGGTTTGTTCCAGGAGGTTGGCTTCTTGACCTGTAAGAGAAGTGGGCTGCCTTCTTGCCCGGGAAAGAGAAGAAGACCTGGTGGGGGATCCAGGGTGTTGTAAGGTCCATAAGGGGGACTGTACCCTTGGTTAGTGAAATCCCAAGAGTTTGCTTGGGGACTGGACGTAGGACTTCCATGTGGGAAGGGCCGAACCAGGATAAATCTCCTGTGTCCTTGTGTGATTGTTTATTTGCTTCCGCACTGCTACTCTTTATCACACTAAACTAACCAAACCTTCAAGTGTTATTTTCTGTGTTTAAGATTCTATTTCAGATTTCAGAAAAACCTATTCACCCCCCCTCTAGGTTAGCTTGCTGCCGTACCAAAAGGGCCAACAAGTGGTATCAGAGCGGGTCTCTGAACTTCCAAGAAGATCCAACGATCTTAGAGCAAAGATCCATGGCAGCTCAAGGATATGCTGAAGGTCAATCAGTCACCAGACCTCCATTCTTTGACGGAGAAGATTATCAATACTGGAAGATGAGAATGGAATGCTTCATTCGAGGCACAGACTTTGATCTGTGGCAGGTAATCGAGGTAGGTGATTATGTTATTGTTCCTATTCCAGGCACTACTGCAATTACAACAATAGATAAAAGTAAATTATCTTTAAACTTTAAGGCTAAAAACTATCTATGTTGTGCTCTATCTAAAAGAGAGTTCAGTAGAGTTTCTGCATGCAAATCTGCTAAAGAAATATGGGATAAATTGCAGATAACCTATGAAGGAACAGATAAAGTAAAACAAACTAGGATAGATATTCTTATCTCTCAATATGAGCAATTCAAAATGCTTCCAAATGAAAACATTACTACTATGTATAACAGATTTTCAAGTATAGTAGTAGGTTTAAATTCTCTTGGAAAAATTCTTCCTAATGAAGAAACCGTTAGAAAAATACTTAGGTCCTTAACTATTTCATGGACACCTAAGGTAACGGCCATAGAAGAAGCCCATGACTTGACCAAATTATCGATCGATAATCTGATAGGTTCTCTCATGGCACATGAAATAAATATGGAGCGATTATCTGAAAGTTCATCTAAAATGAAATGCACTAACGCTCTTAAAGTTGTAGCCAGTCCTTCCATCTCTTCTTCTAGTTCCCAGGATGTAGATTCTGAAGACTGTAATATGGATGAAGTATTGTCCAAGCTTCAGAAAATTTTGAAGAAGAAGAAAAACGGATCAAGAAGGATCCAAAGAAAAGAGAAAAAGGAAAAAGGACCAGTCTGCTATGAATGCAAAAAACCTGGACATCTGAGACCAGATTGTCCAAGACTCAAGAAGACTGGTCAACCAGAAAAGCCCAAGAAGCAGCACAAGAAATTCAAAAGAAAAGCAATGGCAGCTGCTTGGGAAAATGATGAGGTCACAAGCTCAGAATCATCAAGCTCAGATTCGGAAAAAGAGCAGGTAAATCTAGCCCTCATGGTAGGACTAGATGAGGTACATCTTAACTCATCTTTTGATTCTTGCACAGATTCAGGATCAGAATCTGAAGATTTAGATCATGTTTTTAATGAACTTTATGATAAACACAAGGTTGTTGTAAAAGAATTGAAAAATATCAAGAACAACCTTACTTGTTTGGAAAACACTAATTCTGATCTTAAATCAGAAATGGAACAATTAGAAGATCAATTAAAAGAATATAAAGATAAAAATTATCTTTTAAATGAAGATTTGAAAAGCAAGAACAAAGAGAAGTTAGAGTTAGAAGAAAAATTAAAAACTCTAACTGAAGAAAATCTCTATTTAAAAGAATCAGTTAGTAAATTAACTAGAGGGAAAACATCTTTAGCCCTATGCTTAAAAGGATCAAAATCTGGAAATGACAAAAAAGGGCTTGGTTATACACCTCCAGAAAAAGGAAAACAAGTAATAAACTCAGGAAAATATCCTTTACCAAAATTTGTAAAAGAAACCAAAATGCCTCAGAAAAAGGAACCTGAAACAACCAAGCTTTATCAAAAGAAAAAGGTTTCTAAAAATTATGATCCAACCTTGCATCACAAAGGCAATAAGAACTGCAAAACAAATTATATTCACTGCTGCTCTCATTGCAATAAACTAGGACACACTGTGAACACCTGCACAACCAAGCACCTAGTTTGGATACCTAAAGGCTATTTTTATGCATCTAACGATCAAGGACCCAAAATTATTTGGGTACCTACTTCTGAGTAGCTCATTTGCAGGATAGCCTTGGGGCATCAGGAACAAAGGATGCTCAAGGCACTGAAGACTGCCAACTCTTCATCCATCTCATATCTGAAGAGGGAGTAGTCATTAATTTATTCGTAAATTTTAAATATTACTAATAATTATTTTCAAGTTTCATTCAGGTGGAGTCTCTCATGCTCAGGGGGAGCACAGACTAAGGGGGAGTCTCATACTCAGGGGGAGCCTTCACTAAGGGGAAGTTATTCATTGAATATCTATTATTGTTGAACCCCTCAATGGTAAGAAATTTTCTCAAAGGGGAGAGAATGCATGGTAAGATCCTTCCTTTTTGGTTAGTGACAAAAAGGGGGAGAGTTTGTATGAATTTTCTGAAACCTCTATGCTAACCTCTATGCTATATACCTTTTTATCAGAAAATTCACATAAATTTTGTCATCACCAAAAAGGGGGAGATTGTTGAACCACTCTCTATTTGTTCTTGTATTTTGGTGATAACAAAACTTATGATGATAACATAATGAATATTTTTGTTTCATCTGTGTCGCATCAATCTCATAGCAAAAGCTAAGTCCTTCATTGATGCAATATTTGGCGCACTAAAATGATAAAATCGATGTTTAATCAATATACATCGATTTCTGTTTAAAGTGCCAAAGTATCAAGCGCCGCAACGATTTGCTAAGAAGTCGATGCCATAACGATTTGATAAGTGGCCATAACGATTTCTTCTTTGAGCGTATTGATTTGATAAGAAGTCGTTCCCATAACGATTCCTTAAGTGACCGAAATGATTTTCCAAGAAGTCGATGCCATAACGATTTCATAAGTATTCGCAACGATTTCTTTAGAAGCCATAACGTTTTGTTAAGAAATCGATGCCATAACGATTTGATAAGTGGCCTTAACGATTTCTTCTTTAAAGCGCATTGATCTGGTAAGAAATCGATCTCATAACGATTCTATAAGTGAGCGCAACGACTTGCTAAGTAAGCACAACGATTTGGTAAGAAATCGTTCCCATAACGATTTCATAAGTCTTGCTCATAACGATTTCTTCATGAATTCTGATCAAACACAGATTGCCTTTATATTTCAAATATGCTTGGCGCTTAAATGAAAAGTCAAATATCTTCTGACAAAAAGCTGCATGCATATTTCAGAGTCTTGTCAAAAAGATATGACCTCTATTTTCAGTATGTTAGCAGAAGCACAGTACCATGCATCGTTTATCATAAACACTCTTTTATGCTAACACTCTCTTCTATGCTCACAGACATCGAAGACCATCAGAGTCTGATTAAGACAAATGAAGAGGAGATGAGCAACGGCTAGAACTCCAACGGATCTCTTCAACGGATCCATTCAAAATGCTCATATAAAAGAAGGAGCACTGCTGAAGAACAGAAGAGCCTTTTCTTGAATATCTTTGAAGGAGTGTACATCTGTGAGAAGCACCTTCACGCCACATACACTCAAGGAAAGAGAGAAAGAGCCCGAGCCAAGAAGAAGCATTTCAAGCTTCCAAGCTTTCAAGCATTCGAGCCTTCTTTTCTCTCTTCTGTTTTCTCTCCGAGCTCATTGTATATCTGGGGAGAGTTTGGGACTGTGAGCTTTACATGAGTGTTCATCTTGTAAGGTCTCTCAGTCTGATCTTTCTAAGAAAGATCTGTGTCCAGCCGTAGGACTGTATACAGTTGTTAACCCAGCTAGGGGTTGGTGTCTAGCAGAACCTAACTGGGGTTTGTACCAGTTGTCAACCCAGCTAGGGGTTTGTGTCTAGCAGAACCGCACTGGGGTTTGTTCCAGGAGGTTGGCTTCTTGACCTGTAAGAGAAGTGGGCTGCCTTCTTGCCCGGGAAAGAGAAGAAGACCTGGTGGGGGATCCAGGGTGTTGTAAGGTCCATAAGGGGGACTGTACCCTTGGTTAGTGAAATCCCAAGAGTTTGCTTGGGGACTGGACGTAGGACTTCCATGTGGGAAGGGCCGAACCAGGATAAATCTCCTGTGTCCTTGTGTGATTGTTTATTTGCTTCCGCACTGCTACTCTTTATCACACTAAACTAACCAAACCTTCAAGTGTTATTTTCTGTGTTTAAGATTCTATTTCAGATTTCAGAAAAACCTATTCACCCCCCCTCTAGGTTAGCTTGCTGCCGTACCAAAAGGGCCAACACTTGCCAGATCCAAGGCCGCCATGAGCACTGCGACCTCCCCATGAGCTCCCTATCGACAGCCGTAGGTAGTGGAGTAGAAAAGAGGTGAAGGTGGTGGTGTGGAAAGGGGAAAAGGGGTGGAATGAGAGGCCTCAGGTTTCCATATAAAAACATGCCCGACCTAGGTTGACGTCAACCTCGGTTGTCGTCAACCAAACAGCCTTGAACTTGACGGCAACATCGATTGTCGCCGAGTTCAGTCGGAAACCTCCAGAAACCAGGTTAGACGACAACATCTGTTGCCGCTAAGACACTGTTGACGACACAACCCTATGCCACCAACACCCATTAGACGTCACACTTCAGTGCTGTCAATACAAGTTTGACGGCAGTCGATGTTGTTGTCAGCATGCATTATTACCGAAAGGCCCATTAAGGGTCCAATAAGGCCCAAGGCCTTACAGCCTCCCCCCCTTAAAAGAATGTCGCCCTCGAAATTCAAACAAGAACAAGGGGTAAGATATCTCATAAAAGAGGTACAAAAACTACTCACGCATCTCGTCCTCCCTCTTCCAAGTCGACTCGCAGCCCAAGTGCCACTGCCATGCAATACGAACCAGCAGAATCGCTTTGTTCCTCAACCTCTTAACTCAGCGATACTCAATATACAACGGAAACTCTAGCACTATCAACAATGGTGTCACCTCAGTTCACTCTCAACTTGGGAGAACATGTGACTCATCTGCAAGGTACCGCCACAATATCGACACATGAAACACATCGTGGACCGCTGCCAACTCTGAAGGTAACTATGGCCGATACGCCAGACCTCCAATATACTCAGTGATGGTGAAGGGTCCGATATAGCGGGGACTCGGCTTCCTACACCTACCAAACATCATCACCCCCTTCATATGGGACACTCTAACAAATACTTGGTCCCCAACCTGAAACTCAAGCGGTCGCCTGCGCTGGTCTGCATAACTCTTCTGTCGGCTCTGTGCTGTCTGAAGCCTCTGCCTGACAAGCTGCACTACCTCTATTGACTACTGAGCCAACTCTGGTTCGGTGACAACATGCTCACCAACCTCAAACCAGTCTAGAGAGGTGCGACACGGTCGTCCATGTAGAGCCAAATAGGGTGCCATACTGATGCTGGAATGATAACTGTTATTATAAACAAACTCGACCAACGGCAAGTGAGCAGCCCATGATCCCTGCCAATCCAGACAACAAGCTCGCAATATGTCCTCCAAGGTCTGGATAGCCCGCTCTGACTGTGGGTGGTAGGCGGAGTTAAACGCCAGTTCTGTCCCCAAAGCTCTCTGAAAGCTGCGCCAGAACCCAGAAGTGAAGCAAGGATCTCTATTTCACACAATAGAGATTGGCACCCCGTGCAAAGGAACAATCCGCTCCACGTAAAGCCTTGCCAACCTACTCACCTCCCATTCAGCTATAATGGGCAAAAATCTGGCAGTCTTCATCAATCTGTTAACAAGCACCCGAATACTATCATAACCTCTTGATGTCCTTGGCAGTACACACACAAAATTTGTCGTCACATGGTCCCACTTCCACATGGGGATCCCTAGCGGCTGAACAAGCCCTCCAGGGTGCTGGTTCTCGACGTTTATCTGCTGACATACCAAACACCTGGAAACAAAAGCCGCTATGTCTTTCTTCATCTCGGGCCACCAAAACTGTCGTCTCAATTTGTGGTACATCTTGGTTGACCCTAGATGAATCGAGTATCGGGACCCATGTGCCTCCTGCAACACTACTCTCCTGAAGGACTCCTCAATCGACACGTAGAGTCTGTCTCAGAACCTCACAGTACTGTCCTCATGTAACTCAACCTCTGGGAGTAGCAACACTCTGTGCAACTCAGAATTTGCCTGCTGAGCCTCTATAACCTGCCAGACAATGGCTGGAGCAACTAACAAACTGCCTAGTAAGTACTGCTGTCGTCTGGAGGAGACTCTGAAGGACCCCTCTGCTGTAGACTACCACAACTGCCACTCTCTCAACATGAGGTGGCTAATCTGAGCCTTTCTACTCAATGCATCTGCAACCACATTAGCCTTCCCAGGCTGATACTGAATGCTGAAGTCATAGTCCTTTAGGTACTCCATCCATCGCCGCTACCTCATTATGGAGTCCCTCTGTGAAAAGACATACTGCATACTCTGGTGGTCGGTGCGAATCATAAACCTCACTCTGTACAAATAGTGATGCTAGATCTTCAAAGCAAAAAACCATAGTTGCCAGCTCCAGTTCGTGGGTGGGGTAGCTCTCCTCGTGGGGCTTTAGTTGACGTGACGCATAAGCCACCACTCTACCATGTTGCATCAGAACTGCTCCCAAATCGACTCTAGAAGTATATGTGTAGACCTCAAAACCCTTCATACCTAAAGGTAACACCAAGACTGGCGATGACGTAAGAAGTCACTTCAACTCTACGAAGCTCTGCTCACACTGCTCCGACCACTCAAATGGTACTCCCTTCCTCGTCAAACGAGTCAGGGGTGCAACAATCTGTGAAAAATCTCTAATAAACTTGCGGTAGTAACCAGCCAAGCCTAAAAAATTGTGTATCTCTGTCACTGTGCGGGGTCTCTCCCACAACAAAACTGCCTCGACCTTTGCTGGATCTACATAAACTCCGTCACCTGAGATCACGTGACCTAAAAAGTGAACCTGCTGCACCCAAAACTCACACTTACTGAGATTGTCATACAATTGGTGCTCTTGTAGAGTCTGCAACACGATCCTCAAGTGCTAGGTGTGCTCCTCCTCTAAAGCAGAGTACATCAGGATGTCGTCAACAAACACCACAACAAACTGGTCCAAGTACTGGTGGAACATCAGATCCCTAAGCAGAGTACGTTAGGAAGGAAATTAGGTTTTTTTTATTTGTAGAAGTTTACTGTACTATGACAAGTAATATCTTATGAGTGTAATAAGGGATGACGATTATATGAATGATGGTTGTGACAAGTTACTTGTCTTGTGGATAAATTACATACTTCTAAAGCATTCCTATTTGACTGTGACATGTTCAACTTTGACGTAAGTTCGAGTTGCAATATCAAACTTGGGGTGTTACAAAATGAGACTTGATTTTTATAAAAGTTGAGACTTGATTCTTAATGAGACTCGATTCTGGCTAACATAAAACTCAATTCTTGCAGACTAACATGAGACTACATTCTGGCTAATGCAAGACTCGATTCTTGCCGACTAACATGCATGAGACTCAATTCTGACTAATGATGGGACTTGATTCTTATAAGATATTGAGACTTGATTCTTATAAAACTCGATTCTCATGAAATGTTGTGACTCGATACTTGAGACTTGATTTTGATGATCATTGAGACTCGATTCTGATAACATACATGGAAGTCGATTCTAGGGCATTAAGACTTGATTATGATAAACATTAAGACCTGATTCTGATAATATACATGGGACTCGATTATAATAAAATGTATGAGAGTTGATTTATATAATTGATAATTTAGCATGAATTAACACAGTCTAATTATCATGGGTATCTTGTATGCATACAAGGGCTTGGAAACCATCAAACAGTAAAGAGTAAGGTTGGGTATCATGAACAAAACCCTAACTTCTTCATAAGCATCTCCAAGGATGAATTCAAGGGCAAGATTAAATATGAATCATGATACTAGAGTCAAGGAAAACTCTAAACTAATATCAAATTTCAAAGAGAACTCTGAACTATAACTTGATGAGAAACTCATGAACATAGTGTACACTCAGATTATCAATAAAAAAAAACAATTAGAAGCCATGTTTATCACGAAGACAATCATTCTCTCATGAAAAATACAAGTGGTACAAGCTTAAGAAAAAGATAATTTCTTAACTTGGTTTAAAATGCAAGGTCTTCAAGAGCTAGAAGATCTCTTTCTTCTCTCCCCTTGTTGCTAGAAAAGTTACACCCATGTACCTAGGGAGAAGAGATAGATAAACTTGAGGGTACAAATACACACACACACACACACATATATATATATATATATATATATATATATATATATATATATAAAGATGTTAACTTAAGCAACTTATGTCAGTTGGAAGTCTACCCAAGGTAGGGCTCAGTAGCCAGTGCAACACCTAATGATGAAAAACACTATTCCAAAGGTGTCTAGGTGGCAACCTATATATGCCAAGGTTAAAATTAGCCAAACTATTAACCAAGGGAGGTTAACTGCCATAATCCCCTGCCTATGTGTTAAATGACTTGATTTTCTTACCTTTTAGTCCTCTTCTTAATATTTATTTGAGTTTTCTAACTTTAATTTTTAAGAAGTTGCAATCGTGTCCTTCCTTGAAACTCTTATAATTATACTTATATTTGGTCCTAATTTTGGGTCAATACAAGTCCAATTGTTGATGATAGGCCTATAGAGGATGGAGAACATGTCTAGAACCTACTAGAGTGCAATTACTCTGGGTGTGCAAGGCCTCCATTCATTCGGCCTTGAATGGACAAGTCATTTTCCAACCGTTCTCGACCATTAGCTTATCGATAATCTCCCAATCTCTGAAGAGGAGTCATCAGAGCCATACATTTTTGAGATGACCATGGTCATAATGGGGTATGTCCCTAAGAGCTTAGAACATGGTGAGAATGGTGAGGCATGTCCTTACGACTCCAGAGCATAGTGACAATAGCAGGGTGGGCCCTAAGCTTGGCAAGTTCAATTAGAATGCACATTGGCCCATAACGATGACAACTCCACCCACATAGGAGCCTCCAACTATCCAAGAGCCATGTTGTCTAGGGAGAAGAGGAGCCCATGGGGAGCATGGGGAACCCTTGAACGATGCTTATTAGAGTATTGATAGAGACTAAATGACATAAGCTCTGTGGGATGCTTGCATCCGCACGTTTGAGCACTCAACTCTCCGCTCGACTCCCTTCTGCCCTCTCTCTCCCACCTCTTATTCACTTAAAGTATTAGAGGATTTTTCTTTAGAACAGCACTTGTGGCTCCCCTCTCCTAATTGCTTGTTCCCTTTTATAGGTCCTTTACGACATTTTTTCCATTACAAATCTTAGAAACACGTAGATTTGACAGTTCGGCTCATACGACCATTTTCCGACCTCTACATTTGGAATGGACATAGATTTACAAATGTGACTTCTATTTCTATTTCCAATGTGTGGACTAATCATCAAAGTAACACTTTGGATGTGTTTGTGCTTGCGAGCCTTTGTGTCTTAATTTTCCTTATTAAGTAGAGGCTAACTCGTTCTTCACTACTTGTGATTTATGTTCAGATAAGTACCGTCTAAATTTGATGATTGGATTGTGATGGTATACAATGGATTTACGGAACTACTATCCATCTTCATAAATTGAGAAGCTATTATATATAAAGAGTGGTTTAATAGTCAAGCCCTATACATCTTAATGATCTACATTCAGATCATTAATTTTCATCCTTATTATTTATAAAAGAAATGAAATCCCAAATTAAATTGGGATAGATCAATTTGTCCGAGGGTCTTATGTTAACCATCGATTAACTGAGATCCCAATGTGGCGAAATCATATCAAACACACCTAGCCTCTTGGTGAAGCTCTCTTCAACACATCTAAGACGAAGTAAGTCGACTGATCAAATACTTAAGAGAGAATTAACCATGGGTTCTCGAGAAAACTCTATGACATGTGCAAACTCGGAATGCCACGTGTCAGTGAGATCAATAGAGAATTAGTCTCATATTAATAGTTCAATTCTTAGAGAGATTTATTTAGTCTATATGTAATCTAATTTGAGGTGTATAAATTTGAGATTTTTGTCGATCGATCTAATAGAATAGGGTAACACGACTACATGGAAATTAGTAGGGGTGTTCATAATATGGTCTAAACTGAAAAATCGACCGGTTCGGTTCGGTTCGGTTTCACATGTCTCACAGTTCAGTTCGATTTTAAGTTGGAGAATCGAAATGAATCGAAATATATATATATATATATAAATATAATTAATAATATATTTTTATACAAATGCTTGTAGCGCAGTTGGTTGACCGTGGTGGGAGCACGTGGCCTCCGCGCGGAGGTCGTGAAATCGACTCTCGCGACCTCCGCAAACACGTCATTTATATGTTTTTTTGGTTGATTTCGGGTTGAATCGAACCGAATCAATTAACGGGGAAGATCGGGTCGGTTCGGTTTATGAAAAATTAGAGGTGAATTGGACCAAACTGATCCGTGTTCACCCCTAAAAATTAGACACTTCCAAATTCCGATTCTGATACTCATGGATACAAATTCCTGAACCTATATAAATTCCTCCGAACGGGAGTTCCTGGTTCTCTAAAAAATAATCCCACATTAAGAGCTGAAACATTCCGACTTTCAAGTTCCTTCTCATACGTATTCATACAAGTTCGGCAAAAATGGACCAATATATAACTCGGGTTCTTCTCTCCTTTGCTAATTATATTTACACCCATGCATGAACATGGTCATTGACTTTAAGTATTAGAAAACCCTTTCCCCATATCTCAGTTGAAGGTTCTCTAACATTAATTCGTTTGTCTCTTCACAATGGCGATATATCTTTGCTTATATTTTCTTCCACTCCGTGACTAGATTGCTCGTATGACTATTCAACTTGAATCTCCAATCTGAGTTCTCGGAAAAAAAATCTCAGCGTGATCAGACCGGAATGAGATAAGATATATAAGGTGCTTTAATCGTTTGAAAAAATTACATCTAGACCCTGGAAAATTACATATGGACCGGATTGCATATTTTTAAAATCTATATATTATACCTTATATATGCCAGAGATTGGAAAAAAAATCACCAGCTATATCCTTGTAGTTATCAGTCTATTCACATAGAAGGAATATTATATTATCATGTGAATAGAACCGTTAAAGAAGTGGTAAAATTATTAAAATACTCTCTTCAAGAGGAGAGAGTAGAGAGAGAGAGATACATTTATTTTTTTATGTTTTTTTTTGAAGATAGAATTGTATGGGTAAACTAGTTTTCATCTGTAAATAGTTGAGTTAAATGAATAGAATCAAATCATAGGGGGGCATAAATGATAAGTTTTTTCAATTTTGTATATTATGAAGATTTTAAGGGTATGTACATATCAATATGACAGATTTTAAGGGTGCATATATAATTATTTCTAATTGTTTTGATGTTTTTATAATGTATAGACAAGAGAAGAAGAAGTAGGATAAGTGCATTTGGCATTATACATGCGGTCTTTAACGTGAGAGAATGAATTAAGAAAAACTCTCCTTACCTTCTTAAAGCGGGCCATCTGCAACCAGCCTTGAATAAATTAAATGATCAGGTCAGATGGCCACATCGATGACAAATACCTATCCTTGACCTTATAAAATGATAAAAGATGTTCTCATTAATTTAGTAATACCTCAGTGGGAAAAAAAGTTTTATGATCTATATGAACGACTTACATTTTTGACACTTCCTCTTGTTAATATGTAAATTAGTAAGGTATGTCCAGAAAAATAACAAGTTAGACTAGCTATAGCTAACATGAACTCTCTAACAATGTGTACGACTTTGCATTTGTGACCAGTTTAGCTATGTTTGATAACACTTATTCAAAATTTAAAGTCTGAAATACTTAATTTTTTAAAATTTGAATCATTTGATAAAATATCTAAAATTATATCTTAATTAATCACTTAAGTCTAAAAAATCACTTAATTTTTAAGTTAAGATGAATCATTTTTTCTTTCAGATCGATGACCAACTGCGAACATCGTCGGAATTCGACGATCGTTGATCGTCGGCCGGAATCCGGCGATTGTAGGTGGCTAACTCCGACGACTCAATTTAAAAAAGAATATTTTTGATAGTTTTGAGTTTTGAACCCAAGACTTATCCAATAATAGTACAGTATTTTAACTAATTATGCTACACTTCCGATATTATTTAAGTTAATTATCAAATACTTCTTAACTTATTTCTTATATATATATTAAATTCTTTTTAAATTTTAGATTTAGAGAATAAACATGAAATTAGATTTAGACATTTTAAATAAGTGTTATCAAATTAAACACCACCTTAACCTTCTTTACATAGACAGAAAACTCCGTACTGGAGTAGGAAATATCTAATGCCGGTGTTGAAATTGTCTGAAGAGAAGAGTCAAAGAGGATCGAATTAAACGATGAGAAAACCAGGTCAGTTCATCTCAAGTAGACTTGGCAAGCTTGACCAGCCTGGTATACCAGACCCCATGAACAATTGTGCTAAGACTTGGTGTCTCTAGAAATTGCATTAACGTGGGCGTATTTGCAGGTTTCAAAGAACTAATAACGGTAAATGTGTGCCACTGATTTCGTAAGGCCAAAATATTATATCGGTTGATGCTTATAAGGTTTTGGCAAAATAGATTATAAATTAAAGCCATCTTGCAGTCTTTTGGTTTAACTCATATTTCACTGAAGTTGGGGTCTGCTGTCTAGGTTTCATGTTGTACAGGAATATTTTTTATGGTTTAAGTTATAATTTTTAGTTAGGAAAAGAGTTTAATTTATAAATCTTTGAGAGCTTAATATTTGATTTGAAAATTTTGGGAATTGTTTACATATTATTCCCTAGAATCTTACCTATATACTGACGTTACTTGTAAGCTTTGGATTTGCTAAAAAGAGCTCCTCCAATTTTGAATCCATTCTTAGATACATCCAAGTGTTACTCTTTGAACGATAGAGTAAGCCTTTGTCAAATTTACCTTAAATCGTCAAGGCCTCTCTCCAACAAAGGGAGGTCTTGGGTTTGGTTCTCAAAAGGGAGGGGGGAGGGGGATGTTTATCTGATCTCCATTTAATTATCAAAAGGTGCAAGTTCAAATTTTTTTCGATCAAGTAGAATAAGTAATATAAATATATAGTAAATTAGAGGGTGTTAGATCTCGACCTTGAGATCTATCAAAAGTCACTTTTTAGACCTACTAAATCACAAAGGATGAGATTTCCTTGTTATCAAAAACAAAAAACTAGAGGCCATAAATTTTATCACTTTACTTAGAGAAGGGGAGGGGAAGGGACGGAGAAAATTTTATGACTAGACAAGGGTTATATTTTTATGAGAGAATTATCAATTAATTCTGGACAAATTAATTAGGAGTTCATATCAATTGTTTGATTTGTTTTCTAGTCCCTGATAGAGTTGTAACTCATTACAATAAGTGTTATCTTCTATTCCAGTATATGTTAAACTATGTTACAGCAAGGACCTCCTTGTTATAGTTAGGGACTCCTAATTAATTTACCCATTAATTTTAAATTTTTGGAGACTTATGTTTAGGTCTTAACTTCTTCAGAAAACTATGTAATTACATATTTATGTTTGTGACTATAAATATGTAAGTTAAAGACTTAAAAATAAATCCCTAAAAAATAAAGACTGATCGGTAATTCTTCTTATTTTTATCTTAGGCTTTTTACAACTCCGCGCTAAAATTTTCTGATATTTCTATCTACAAGAAAAAGTGGCTATACCTACCACTCTTTCCTACGATTGTGTATATTGTTGGTATTATTTTAATTTACCTACAGTTTAGAAGAATAAAACAAATTAATATTTTTTATTTAAAAAAAATCGTAGGTAATATTGAAACATATAACTACTGTTTAACATAACCGTAGGCAATATCCAAATAACCGTTCCCCCCTTCTCCAGCTTCTTTTATCTAGGTGCAAGTTCGTTGGACTCTTCCACTATTTATTTAACTCTTCCACGCCAAAATGCTTTTCAAAGAAAAATGTTTCCTGTTTGATGCAGACTTCTCAAGTTTGACATTTACATTCTAAATTTTGTTCTACGCGGACTCTCTAGAATTGTAATGTGAAAAAACTTATCCTAAATACATTTTTTTTTCTTAACTTCTGTTTGTTGGCCATGACTCCCTAAGTTTGGTATATTATTAACAAAAAATTATTTAGAGAGACGTATTTTAGATTTTTTTCCAAATTAGTTGGAGGTTATTTAAAATTAAGTAATAGACTTAAACAAACAACAAATGATAATGAAATGGGCATGCTGCAGCGCGGCACGCCGCGGTATATCACGGACCGGTACGATCCGGTTCGTAGCAGGTCGATTTTTTTTTTTAAACTTCTCCTCTCACATACGGTATATCTAAGGGGTCTAAATAGTGTCTAATTGAGATGAAATTATCCTTCTTTTGTAAGTATTCTTTTTCTCTTTGTATCTTCAACATTTTTGTTATTCTAAAGCATCAGTTACTAACTATATACTTTCAATTTTTTTAGCTTACTGAGAGCTGATTCACAAGAAATGTATTAGATGAGTTTAGAAAAGAAATTACTAATTTGTCCACCAACAATAATGTGCAAAATAAATGAACAACAATTACAACATATGGAAGGGGACAATGATGGACAAGAAGATATTAAAAATGTTGAATGTGGACAAGGTGGGGAGGTTGAAGGTGGACAACCAAGTATGGCTAGAAGTGGTAATTATGTAGGAGCTACAGAAGTTAATGGTGGACAAATGGATGTGGCTAAAGATGTTGAGTGTGGAGAAATTAAATTTAATAATCTCCAGAAATTAAGAACTGAAGGAACACATAAGAAGAGAGGCTCCACTGTTGCTCATGACCTGTATAAAATGATGGAAAAAAATAGTGTGGAATGGAACAATTTGGGCCAACCTGATGGACCTGGAGCACGGTCTTTAAGGACCTTTTTGGGGACTATGGCAAGAAATGTAGAGAAGCTACCAATTCATATTGAAACTTGGCGACAAATGCCCAAGTCCTACAAAGATGACATTTGGTTGTTTATACAGGTAATAATTAATCCTCTCTTTAAATAATTTATATTATGATCAAATTTGATGGCTAATATTGTTGTTTTCCTTTTGTAGTGAAAGTATGACATTGATGATTGTCGTAGACAATGGGTAATGAAAGTGTGGAAATGGAAAATTTATTCAATTTTAAAAATTTTATTTGTCAATTTAGAATTCTTTTAGTTCTCATGGATGCATGCGTATTGCGAATCCAAGTCCCGTCGGATGCTACATGAGCAAGAGTGACGTGAGATGAATCGGCAATTCGCTTAGCGCGGGCGTGCCAGTCACCAAAGTGACAACCAAATGGTTTGCCTCCTAGAGTCGGAGGGCTTTAAGTCTATTGTGCGCACCGTTCGACTTCGTCAAATGAGAGTGAGTGTCGGGTCCTGGACCAATATCCCGTCGTTACCTAAGCGCAACGATGTTAATTACATCCATCTGAGAGGGAAAACCCTTGATTAATCGCCAAAAATTAGAAAGTCTTGTGGCCTTGATACGGAGACATCCGATAAAAAGTGCAACTCAAAACTAGGTCGGAATGATAAACAGACACGATGCCTATTCGAGGTTGCCAGGTCTTTTACTTAGATGCGATTGAGTCCTTCTACCCATTTGCCCATTTATTCTTTTCATGAACATGAAAATGATCTTGACTCGGTCTTTTGCTCTTTTGAAAACGTGAGATGATCTATTTACTTTCTTTTATTACAAAAAGAGTTTCATTTTTGTCTTTTGAAAACATAAGGTGGCCTATTTGCTCTTTTGTGTCAAAAAGATTTTCACTTATTCTTTTATTTCATTTGAGACTTGCGAGAATGAGGGTTGACCTATTTGCTTATTATTATTATTTTTATCATGAAAAGACTTTGATTTGATCTCTTGCTCTTTTAAAACATGTGCAACATAAAATTCCTTGATTTGCCCATCTATTGCCCTCACAATGAAACATTCTTTTAATTGGTCCTCTTATTCTTTTAACAAGGGTGCAACGTGGTTCTATTCACGATTCGGCGCCACTCCACTAGACTTTGAGGGGTTTCTTTTAAGAGAGGAAAATGACCCTTGCCGATTCGACCTTCACGACGAAAATTCGGCAGCATCTCCCCTTATCTTGGTTGATAGGGGGAGAGCACGATACACACCCACCAATTAAATGGAGGCAGTACCAAAAGAGATGGTGTATGCCAAATAATGACATAACCCTAATGGCACATGGCACCAACCCCCAAGGCAAGCCCTTGGTGGGGGTGGGTATCACCATGACCACACAAATACCGATCGGTAAGCGGGACATGTGTGGGCCCATATGCCCGGGCATAGACATCATATTGTCTAACTCGGGGTTTAAACGGGCTTCTCATCGATCCATTGCCCATTTCCTTGGCTTGAACCACATGAAGCATGGCTCAGCTTCCATGGTCCGGCCAAGGGTGAGTGGCTGGCTGCCGAATCGGCAGGCCTGTTCAGGGCTGCCGAATCAGAGGGCCACCCACAGAACTAACAGCTGGAACCCTTCTCTTATGGGCGAAGGGCCAACACTCTTGAAGTCGGTCTCACTCATGTGAAGGGGTAGTTTTGGGCCCAAGACAAGCTTATTGGGCTGTCCATTATAGGTGTTGAGTATGGGGGCATGAGCATTGAGTGCTCAACCCTTGGCTTGTAAATGGACATACCCTAGCCTTAAGCACAAAGTCCCTTAATGGGCTGTTTTGGAGCCATGGAAATTTGAGTTTTAGGAAGGCCAAAACAGGGATCTAATGGGCCTTTTGGCACAAGATGCTAAGCTTTGGGTATGGACATTGATTGTCCAACCCATTTGCTAGCAAAATGAGGACAATTCTAAGGCAAAGATGCACACATATAGGGCGGTTTTAGCAGTGGAAACCTGAACTCTTAGGGGGTCAAAACAGAAGATTTAAGGGGTCATTTGCATAGAATGCCAAGCTTTGGGCATGAGCATTAGTTGCTCAACCCATTTGCTAGCGAAGGGGCATGTCCCCCAAGGCGAAATGCACCTAAATGGGGCTGTTCTAATCAGTAGAAACCTGCACTTTAGGGTTCAAAACAGAAAATCTAATGGGCCTTTTACATGGGGTGCTAAGCAAGAAGGCATGAACATTGATTGTTCAACCTCTTGGCTAGCAATGGGGGGGGGGGATATCCCAAGGGCGAAATGCACAAAAAGGGATTGTTTAATAGCAAAATATGCACTCTTTGGGGGGCTAAAACAGTGAGAAAACCCTCACATCCTCTTGGAGAAACCGTGGGAAACTTGCTCCTTAGGAGGCTTATGCAAAGCCCAATAACCCCACTTCCCTTATAGCCTCATTTATTGGAGGATGGAAAAAGGTGGGAGACCTCGTATGCACCTCTTGAAATGGGAGAAGACCCACTATGCAAAGAGGTGGTCTCTCTCCATTCGCTGCATCCCTTCCAAACAATAAGAGAAAACTTAAAAAAGAAAAATTTACATATGCATTAAATGCAAGAAAAGAAGGACATTTGCATCACATAGAATATCAAAGAAAGAGGCATAGACTTGACATCAAGGGAGGACAAAGGGTCCCATGGATGGGATATCTCTTTTAGCAGGGGAGAGAAAGAGAGTACAAAAGGAATTTAAGGAAGGAGAGGGGGGAAGAAGCCCCATCGCCACCTCACATCTCTCTTTTCTCTTTTTTTTTTATTGCATGACAAGACCATGCATGGATATGGTATCCCTTCCTCCTCTCTTTCTCTCTTTCTCTCTCTTTGCCCTCACCTTTTTTCTTCTTCTCTCTTGCTTTCCTCTTGCAAATAAGCTTCACGGGATGAGACTTGGAGAGCCAAAACTTGCAGCCGCCCCTCTCCCTTTCTTGGCCTGGTTCCTTTGAGAAGAAACCCTTCTCTCTCCTCAACCCCCTCTTTTGTACGCAAGGCACACAAAGGCCTATTCCCCCCCACCCAAGCTTCTAGAAAATAGCCCAAAAATGGGCTCTTTCACCCACCTGTGCAAGGGACACCTTTTCCCCTTTTTGGCAACACCTTTCGGGAGGTGTTGCATTGGCTTATCCTCACCCCCCCCTTGCATGGGGTGAGATGAGCTTGGGCCAGTGGGCTTCAAATGGCCTTGTGTCATGGGCTATTTAAATGGGTGGTTTTCTATCTTGATGGGGAGAAACCGGGCCAGCCACAAATGAGCCTATTAGCAAATTTAAGGTGTTAACAGAAAGATATATCTCAAAAATGAAAATATAGAAAATATCAACTCCGCAAGCGATACTTCAATCCCAAACTACGAGCAAGTTTGCAAAGACCTCCTGACAAGGATGTAATACCTATAGATCAATGGAAAGAAGCTATCAAAATGTGGTGTACTGAGGAATGGCAGATAATGAATAGTTGATGGTAATGTTGGATCTCTTTTGCATGATATATTTTTCATCACTTGATTGATCTTTATTTATTATCTATGGTTAGAAAAAAAGTCATGTCAACAAAGATAACAAGAGAAAGCAAAAATGGTATCATTGTGCTGGTACACAAACTATTGCAGACATACGCAAGGCAGAGGTATTTTTTATACATAAAAGATCACACACCATTCTTCTCTTTTAAATATTTGTTTTTGAAATCATACTTGGTTTAATTGTTAGTATGATAAAAGTGGTGTTGAGTTGGACCGCAGCGATCTATTTATTATGACTCACACTCGGAAGGATGGAAAACCATTGAATGATGCATGTGCAATTGTCATGGTATGTTTTTATTATTTTTTAATATTTAATAGTTGTTTTAGCATAATAACATTCTATTGTTAGCTTGTTATAGTACTTTAATATTGTATTCTTTTGTTAACAGGAGAAGATCAAGGAATTAAAAAGAGCACAATCTTTAAACACCTCTTCATCCCAAATGGTTGCTGCAAATGGTGATATTTATAGTCAAATACTTGGTGGAGATATATCAGGCCGTGTTCGAGGAGTTGGAACAGGCCCAACTCCAACTTCTCTATGGGGTTCTTCTAATGACCTTCTAAGGGTGGAAAATAGAAGATTAACTAATCGACTGAAGGAGTTGGAAGAGAGATTTGAGAGGGTAGATAAAATGGAAGAGAAATTTGCTAAAATGGAATGCTTATTGGGACAGGTATTATTTGACCAAAAAATATTTCATTTTTTTGAATTAATAATCATATATTGTCACCCATTGCAATCTACTTGCAGGAAGAGAATGTACAACGTCAACAAAGATCACAACTAGTTGAGCTATCTATGATGACAAGTAAATGTGTTAATATTGATTTAAATTCAAATGATAACAGCAAGGTAATGAACATGGGTTTATGGTTTCTTAAGATGGCTATGCTTGGTAGCCTATTGATTGTCAGATTTTTATATCTTACCTAGTTTATTTTCAGCTTCTAAAAAGAAGAGTGAAATTGCTTGATTTAGAGGGGCAACAAGTAGGTATTGGCATTGTCATGAGCACAGATAATGATAAGATAATGATGGGTAAGTATGTTGGAAATGCATATTGTGAGGTATCTCTATTATTTGCCAATAAGCCCGACACCCCTCTTATCGTCAAAGACCATCAACGCAAGAAGCTTAAAGATGCAATAGGGAGTCACATCCTATGACTTAAAGATTATGCGAGTTGAAATATGATTTTGAATCTTCATATTGTTTAAATATGTTTATCAAATTTGTAAATTTGTATGTGTTTATCTTGTAGGTTTTGGTGGATACTTCCAGATGCGAGATCATCTTTGATGATATATGAGTTATGTTGCAGCTAAAGACTTTTAAGAACTTGATCTTTATTTGTACTTGTACATGTTAGGTGTACAAGATGATTGTAGGACAATTCATTACTTGAATGAAAAATGTTGGACATTATTGTAAATATTTTAATAGAATGTCTATTTTTTAGATGAGATATGTCTGTGAGATTTTATATGTGATTATAAATTTGTTTTATAGGATTGCGAGTGTGGTTATTTGTGTTTTTGATGATAATGGAAGAGTGGTTGTACATATGGTTGATTTAGTACACACAATTATGTAGAATGACATGTATTCATATATAGCAATTATTACAAATTATTTATTAATTCATTTATCAAAATACCTACGATTTATAATTGATGGTAATTACCTATGCTCATGAACAAGTGTTAGTGTAGATCCTAAGTTTACCTATAGATCTGGAAGTGTAGGTACATTCTATCTACGGTTATAAATAGATGGTAATTACCTATGCTTCTGAATAACAGTTGGAATAGATTCTAAATATTACCTACAATTTGAAAGTGTAGGTAAACTTTACCTACGCTGTCAACACCAACTACATAGAACCGTAGGGAGATTAGTAGGTAAAAGTCTTTACCTACGGTTTTTGATCTTTTACATACGGAAGTTAGTTGTAGGTGTAGACTTATTTTGTTGTAGTGCTCCCTCTAATTTACAATCTACCACCATTCACAAAGATGAGAGAGAGAGAGAGAGAGAGAGAGAGAGAGAGAGAGAGAGAGAGAGAGAGAGAGGCAACGATCTCCATTTGATTTGGGCGAGGGATCACGATGGTGGTAGAAGTGGTGGTGAAGAGGAAAAGACTTATAATGTGTAGAGATCAATTATAAATGGTGGGGGGATCAAATTTTGGCCACATTTAAATGGCGACCCTCTAACATAGTCCAGCGACTCTCTCTCTCTATCTCTCTCCACACACACACACACACACACACACACATTTCTCTCACATAGTGTGAGACCTCTCTCTCTCTCTCTCTCTCTCTCTCTACATAGATTCCATGCTAGATTGTGTGTATGTGAGAGAGAAAGGGGGAGGGAGGGAGGGGTATAGACATAAGGAGGGGGTATTTTGATTTCAAAATTTATTAACGAAGTTTCCAAGCATTTCTCTCACATAGTGTGAGACCTCTCTCTCTCTCTCTCTCTCTCTCTCTCTTTACATAGATTCCATGCTAGATTGTGTGTATGTGAGAGAGAAAGGGGGAGGGAGGGAGGGAGGGGTATAGACATAAGGAGGGGGTATTTTGATTTCAAAATTTATTAATGAAGTTTCCAAGCGGAATATTCTCTATGTTGATGTCTTTTTTAGAGGGCAACTAACTCTATAAGGTGTTACTTAGGAATCCAAGTAGACTGCATGGGGTTATTAGAAAGTATGAAGATTACACAGTGTGATATATGAAATAACAAACGATTTTAGGGTGGTCATTTGTAAAAACATCCTTTAACTTCATTGATAAAGGATTAATAATGTTCAAAAGATACTTTTTTAAAGACGTTTTGGACTGCAAGGGTGTATATTAGGGCATGATATTTCGAAGGAATTGTTTGATACAGCAGAGACTATAGGAACTAATAAATAAATTGGGAACACATGGACAAATATTTAAAATTCTCTTTTTTAGAAAATAATATGCATATTCTTATTTGACTTTACTGTATTATGATTTGAGGCCAGGTTAGACTATGATCAAGAAGACCCAATAATGAGATCAACTCCAATAAACAAGGGTCCGATATTGTAGTATCTATAGAGATCTGTTGAACGGGACCCCAACAGCGAAGTATGTAGGATCCACTCCTTAATGGACTTAAGCCGGCCCATCTTACTAGCTTAGTGAGCTAAGAAAGGCTCAAAAAGGATTCGGTAACCCATCCGAAACAAATGTTCATATATAATGTCTCAAAATTAACAATATACTACAAGAGCATGTGTGTAGTTGGTATATATATTTGTTTTTGAGAGCGAGTATATATTGGATGGATTTAAGTATTTTTCTAATAAGAGAGATCCAATATTCCGAGGGGCAGATTTGGCTAGACGCCACTATCTACTCATATCTTTTGTAACCATATATGTGATCATGGAAATCTCAAAGAAAATAGTGAAATATATACTTTGCATTCGGAAAAAGTATTTGACCACAAATATCAGTAGATACGAGCGTGGGCCATAACAGCGAGTTCCGTCTATTTATATCTGCAGACGAAGAGAAGAGATCCTCTCGCCACCCGGCAGGAGGGGAGCCCAGCAGTCACCACTGCGGTGGTGACGCGTGGTACTCCCCCCTGGCCGGTCACCAGCGCCCCTCCTGCTGGTTTGAGTGGGAGCCCACGCATCACCACCACAGTGGGCTCCCCTCCTACCGGGTGGCGAGAGGATCCTTTCTCGCAGACGAATGGCCAAGTACTTCTACAGCCCCACCTAAAATATTTCTCTGGAGAATATCCAGCCATGGTTTTCTATTCGTTTGTCCTACTAAAAGTTCTCTCTTACACATGGTGATCTGAGAGGAGAGGAAGGAAATACTTGTTCAATATTCTTATGCCAAGTAAAAGAAACGTGTCCATAGCCACCAGTATCAACTTAATTTCCTTCTTCCTAACTACCCAAAATTTAAAAAAAAAAAAAACTTTTCCTTCTTCCTGCCAAATTACCAAAGGGAAAAAGGAAAAAAACGACTGCGGTAGATACCTGGTCAAGAAACGGGTGAGACTTCAGTACTGGATGGTGCCAATCTTTCCTTGTAGCGTTCAGTACTTATGAGCTACTCTGTCATTTCTGCTGTTGTTGTCGTCGTCGTGTTGCTTTTTATCTATTAATCTTCCCTGGCTTTTGGTGAAATCATCGCGCAGGAGGCTGCTCGGGGGCAACTTTCTCACCTACTCCGGTTCTCTTAATCTCTGTGAGAAAAGAGGAGCCTCTTACGTTCAGGTCATCTCTCCGGACCTTGTCTTCGGTATTCGCCGTCTCAGTTACGTTAGCAAGAAAGATTCTTGCTCGTTCAAAGCGTGGTGTGGTCATCTTTTGGTGCGATAAGATGCATGATGGACGTGCATCACGTTTGCTCGTCCACTTTCGATTGGAGTGGTTCGATATATAGCCGCAGCCTCGGCCCATTCAAAGTCATCTCCCCATGACATGTATCAGACGCACGCAGGCCCCCCCCCCCCCCCCCCCCCCCCCCCCCGTTGGCCTCGTCCACTAGAAATTGTAGTGGGGGAGAGTACTGGCTGCATGCGATGCAGACGTCACAGAGTTTGAGACAATGGGCTTCTCCCCTCCCTCCCCAACTAACCTACCAACCACAGACAAGGACGCCTTTGAACATGAGATCTAAGGACCATATGTATAATAAAGTTGGACTACCCCTCCTCTTCTTCTGCTTGTTCTTGTCCTTGTTGCTATGCTGCTGCTTCTTCTTACAAGGCTCTTCGCCCCCCCCGCGAGTGCTGGTGGAGACCCCGCGTCTCCCATGTCACACTAGCCTTAGGTCCCCCATCGCACGTTATCTTGGATTATTCTCCATGCGAGGAGCCACTCGGCTGCCTCTCCTTCGTATCGAAGTTTTTGTCTAAGATGACAGGACAGGCATCGAGGATTTGCACCAGAACTATAGAATTGACATGATTGCCGAGACACGTATTCCATCTTTCCGCCATGAACCAAGTAATATATGAGTCTCTTGAGAGCAATCCGGTGACTTTGAAAGGGGGGAGAGTAGGGCCATGGGGATTGACTGGCCGGTGGCTTGCACTGGGAGCACCGGTAGTCGAGCACACTACCACCACCACCACCTGCTCCCCTGCCGACCTTTTTCTCTTCGTCACGGCCTGGTCAGTCGTAATGGAATGTAAGGCTTAATTGGCTTGGCTTGTGAAGTGTGTGCGGGGCCCCGGATATATCTCTCTCTCTGTCAATAATATAGCTACAAATCCCTCGCATTCGCACATGTTCATGCGGGGCAAATAATTGGTGAACTTCCAAAGGCGTGAGAACAAAGTGCTTCTTGTTGTGATGTTCTTATCTTGGTTGGGAAGTGACGTCCGAGCTATGGGAGAGTTGGCAGCCGTCCTATATGTGCTATTAATTATAAGGCGTCTCCTTGTGTGCTATGCCTAATTGGCAGACCTTCGAAAGACTGGGGTGATGCTGTAGTTTAGGTTCCGAAGAGTTGTCCGCATGCACTATATATGTACTTGTTGTCTTTGTCAACATCTGTGCAAATTGTGGGTACACTGTACACGGGTGTGCATGTCTGTGTTTGGAGTCCGCTTTGGCATTCTGGTCGACGTTGATGAGTAAACAAGTCTAGAGAGAACACCAACTTAAGCCCAATTGGCCAGGCTGGCTCTTACAAGACCCCCAAGGCATGTTGCTCTTCTTATAGTGTACACAAAAGTGATCCGATTGGTTGGACTCTAGCTCCGTCATATATCAGGAGATCTAAGATGTTCAATACCCAAATTTGACCGAATTTAAAGAAGTTTTCTTAAAGTTTATATATATTTAGAATTTAAGTGCCGATCTTAAGTATTGAACTCAAGATCTCTTTATATATACAAGTTTAAAGATTAGACCAACTGGTCTAGCATACTAAAAAAAAGTGTTGATCTCCTTATAATTATTGAGATTAAGAACACCCTCATAAAAATTCACGAAAATTTATGTATTCGTTGGCTTCCGGCCAGTGGAAGATGTGCTACGTTAAGGCGATCGACATGTAGATGCTTATTTTGCAAGGAAGGTGCCATGTAGTCAAGGCTCTAGAAGAGGGCACGAATCTAGTGGGTTGGCTCCAACAACAATGACAGGAACACGTACGACGGAAGCCTGCTGCATCTAATACCACAGAAATTGTGATTCTTGCACCATGAAAAGGACGTTCCTCTTTGGCAGTCATCTCCTAGTAGAAACAATACAAAGTGGCCACTTGGTTAAATTAATGAAGGAAAAGTGATACTTTTGCAACCTTAAGGCCGCGTTCTACCTTAGTGTGGTGCAGGTGGGTTGCTGTGATTAGGCATCAGGATTTTGAGGGAAACGATCGAGGAGTATGTGTAGCGAGACTAACCTTCAAGTGTGCAAAAACTATTGGCACTTCAGGATGTGATGCCTATAAACGAAAAAAGAAGAGTTCATCTTATAAGGACACTAGGACATGCTGAACAAAATATGCGATGATGAAGTTCTTCACATCTTACAAAAAAGGAAAAAAAAAGTTCTTCACATCTTCACCTGTTCACTAATTATCGCCGGGGAATTCGAGAAAGAAAGGCGTGCGCGCGTATTTATATGGGGACAAATTAGTTAAGGGAACTCATCATTTAGCAAACTTAATCTCAAAGAAACTTGATTTTGTGAGCAAGTTCTAGTTTTATAATTAGGACTCTTCCATAGGGGAAAAAAAGAATAATGACCCTCGAAAGTCCTCCACAAGGAAGTTTCTCGTAGAATTGAAAATAGGAAACAGGTGAAGAAGCTCCATGACATGTTCAAATTAATGAGAAAAATCCATCCAAGGACGCTACGAAAACTTGTCAAACTTCCTTCTACCTAATGACAAGAATAAACTTAACCTTCAAGGACGCTACAAAAACATGTCAAACTCTGTGCATGCAACTATATTACGATTCTATGGTTATCAAATTGAAATAGTACTTTATGTAAGTGCTCGTTCTTCGGGAGTACATAGGTTTATGCATGTGTCCCGGGGGAGTACATTTATTCTGATTATCGTACCACATCGCATCCACCAAATTAAAGGGCACCCCAAAATTTTTCTTGTGAAAGCCATCAAATATCTAAAAAAAACAATAAAACGAGAGTAAAATAGCAATATACTGCCACAAGCCTATAGTTGTGCACCATATATATACCCTTCAAAAAGAACTACGTACGTACATGGAGTACCTGACAGATGGACGTAAGAGATCAAACTGCAGATGGGACGGACATGCATGTTTGGTGAATGGTGCCCATCGGTACTGCCTTTTGTTTCAAGGCGATCGAGCTTAAGTTGGTCCTGCATAGATAGATGAAGGTGGAGGCTATTAATTTAGGTGTGATCTAGAGTTTCTCCGCAATGACGCAACGGGGATCTCTGCAGCCAGCGGGACTCAGCTTATTCCAGAATAATACGTAAGAGGGTGGCGTGTGGAAGGCGGGGATTGGAGTCGCTAGATCTAGTGGATCTCGTTTCCCTTTCATGCCGTTTGTAATACTTCTTTAATTCTGATTCCCTACAAAAGGAAAATTAAATAAGACGCCACATCCATTTCGATATGTGCAGATGCATGATTGATGCCAAATCACTGTGCCAACCTCCGTATGTTAATCACAAAGATATATACTTAAGAAAAAGTCTCAACTGGAGCTCCGGTTTCGAGTTTAAGTGTACATGGGAAGATTATAGCTATTATTGTGGGTTGGTGGGAACTACAAATAATGCAGCGAATGCCAATGCTAAGATGATTTATAAGAAACCTGGAAGCACGTATAGTACTGTTAGTGCCTGATAAGAATTCTCTACTTTGATGCTATTACGTACCTTCTCTCTAAGAAGATTGTTTTCCATACTTTTGAAGCCTTTTCTGGGACACTACTACTCTTATTAGCAATATATCGCCAGGAACATCGATCTCTAAATATAGAAGAGAAGCCAAAGGATAAACAGCCACTTGTTAGATCAATCGCAGGCACGCGTTATATACTCTTATGTCGTGCATTAGTTTTTGGGAAATATTTAATGCCCGAGCTGGCGCTGCCTCGTTGGGCAGCGCCCTGCTATCGCCCGCAACAGGGGCGCTGTCTCCACTGGGGAAACGTCAGCTCGGCCGTCCGGGCGGCCGGACCCTAGGGGTGTCAATTGGGCCGGGCCGGCCCGGTTTTACACGGGTTTGGGTCGAATATTTTAATATTTTTTAATTTTGAGTTCGGCCCGGAGTAAGATTGGGTCGGGCTCGGGCTTGGCTCGGCCCGACCCGGCCGGTCCGGTGGCTCGGCATTTTTTTTAAAAAATAAGTAACACTGTGATAATTTTAATATTCTAAAATTTTGAATTGAAAATTATGTTGTGAAACTATATTTAATGACTTAACATTTTATTTTATATTTGTAACAACTAGAAATAAGTTTATCTAGATTAGTCTAATATTTAGTTTATACTATTTTGATTAAATGAACACTAAATTTATTATAAAAATAAATAAAAAATAATAAAATTATCTTTAAAAAATAAAATCGGGCCGGGCCGAGCTTGGGTCAGGCCTTACCTTATTTTTCCGGGCCGGGCTGGACTTTAAAAAATCGGGCCTCGTCCCGGGCTGGGCCGGGTTTGGGCCGAACGAACAAAGACCGGGCTGGATCCGAGTCAACACGGGTCTGATCCAGGCCCGACCCATTGCCACCCCTACCGGACGCACAACATCTCTGTTAGTTTTTCCTTTTTCTGTCTGAGTTGAAGTCGTCAGAGGCAATTTCAACACCACTTAGACTGTACATTAATTAGTCTAATTTATTTGATGCAATTCTTAGCTGAAAGGCCTCCTGAAATTCCACTCTAATGAATCCGATCGAGGGGATTACAAGGTCATGTTAGCCAATTTATATATCCTGATTTTTTTTGAAAAAAAACCCCTTTTAAAAGTGGAATTATGTGAAATCTATCTTGAATTTATATACTAGAACATTTACATATATAGTAATTCATTTACATGGTTTGATAATGAAAGGTGGTGACTAGGGCATATGTGATATTTAATTTATGTATGAAGAGCATTCATGCAAATATGAATTTATGATGCACTTTTTATGTAGTTTTAATTTAATACAGATGTACGCAAAAAACCCTTCTAATTTTGTTGTTTCCAATAAAGAATTCTAACCCAGAGCGTTCTAGATTAGATGAGAGTGGAGTTAGTAAATAAAAGTTTGATTTGTATAATTACTTAAAATTGATTTATTAAGTATTAACTTATTACAATCGTGGGAGTTAAATTTTTGACAACATTTATAATTTTTATTTTTTTTGAAAATTTTTACAAATCTAGTGTCGAGTAGAACTTTTGACTTCTAAATACACGACAGAGTATTCAATCAATTAAACTATTATTTGTGTGCACTTAAAATTGATCACAATTACTTTTTTTTTAAGAATCTAAAATAAAAAAGGGAAAAGAGCTTCCTTTAAAATACTTGGACAGACATGACATAACCTTTATCTAATAGTTTAGCAGTAAGTCCAAGTCATGAGTATGTTTCGTCAAGCACGCATGCCTATGAATAGAAGTTCTTGAAATCGATGCCCCATTTTTATTGGCCTTTAACACTCAATTAGCTGCCGGTTGACATACCTTATGTTTTTGTTACATTATAATATATTTTCCTTCTGACTGAATGAATTATATATGGGGAGATTTTCTTACAATACAATGCCTATATTCTAACATATTGTTAGTAGGTACGACTTTATAGCTGAGTGATTCCACACCTTATTATATAGTTGGGAGTTTGTATATTTGTATCCAACGAGGAGTACTAAAAAATATTTGATATATATGGTTTCTAGCTTCAAATCATATATCTGAAGTTCATTAGTGCAGTTAAAGTAAAAATAACAATATAAATAAAAATAACACCAACTCAAGTTATTAAATGCCTCGTCTTGTTAGGTTACCACCCATTAGCCAAAAAGAAGCATGTTCTATAACAGGTGCTAGATATATATTTAAAATGTGTTAATGATACTTGTACCGGTTTCATTATAGAAAAAAATTCTTCCAGTTACTAAAATGAGTATTATTATTCAACAATATACTACTGTTATTGGACAACGGCATTTGTCTGGCCTAATAAATTATGACAAAATGCTAGTTTCTGGCTTTGTAGTGGAGAGGAGAAAACTTAAAAGCATATATGACGCACGCGGTTAAGATTATCTTTTTATGGTATTTTCGCACGTTCATAATATGGAATGAATGTCGGCGAGTATATTATGCCATGATGTTATATGTTTTTAATTTATTTATTAAGTATTAATCTATTATAATCGTGGGGTTAAATTTTTGACAATATTTATAGAAATTTTTTTAAAAAATTCTCACAAATAATCTGAATTCCTGACTTTCAGATGTACGACCAAATAACCAAATGAGCTACTCCTTGTGTGCCATGATATTATCCCTTTGGTTATCGGTTTTCTCATGCATTTTGGCCATTCGATCTTGAGCTATATGTTCAAGATGAAATCAGACTAAAATCTAAGTCTACTACTCACAAGTACGAGAGAGTAGGATTATCGAACTTTAGCTCATGATCTGTTGTTTTTCAAATATTTTTTTTAAATAAAATGATAAAAAAATAATATATAACATGGATAGAAAGTCAAACTATGGTAACCATTAGGGGCGGACACATGACTAAATATAAGAGGGGTTGAACTAAGAAGATGTACAAAATAAAATAAAACAACTTAAAATAGAGGGGGTCAAAATATAAATTATTAAATTTATCAATTATTATCTTATTAAAATATAAGGAGGTAAAAATTATGGGGGGAGGGGGGACATGACCCCCCACACGTACCCAACATGGGTCCGCCCCTGCTAACCATGGCATCGTAGATCTCGATTGGCAAGTTTCTTGGAGTTGGTCTAGCACTCGGAAGGCTTGAGATTGCTATTCAAATCTTACCGCGAGTGTTTCCCTAAGTTTCTATGCATTTTTGACTTTTTCCTTGGAGAAAGACTTTGTGCACTTTCAAAAATGTATAAAGTGCGATCCACATGGATAACTAACCCATGTGGCATCACTTTTTTGGGTGTCACATGGTCTACCAACCCATGTGGATGGTGTCACATGGGTTAGTTGCCCATGTGGATTGCACTTTGTGCACTTTTAAAAGTGCACAAAGTCTTTCTCTTTCCCTTGAATGCAATGTCCTCGATGACTATGTTCTGAACATGGTGGAGAAGGTGGACGCATTCTTATTTTGGCATTTTCCTATTGTGATTTGGTCAACGTGACGCGATCTGGATGCATGCTAGGTGTCCTAGGTGTGCCACGTAGTAGTCCTTAAACATGCTCATATTGGTGGACACATTCATCTAAATCCTTAAACACGCTGAGTGCACTGGGTCAGTGCCAACTACTGCTGCCCCTGCCTCAACGGACAGTCCCGCTTGTAGTGTCCCTGGTGCCCACAAAGAAAGCAACCCGTGCCCTACTAGCTCTGCTCTGCGCCCTGCTGCACAGACTGTTCCACTGGCTGCTCGTGCATGCTGACGTCGCTGCTGCTGTGACTGCTGGTTATGCTGCCTACCTCCTCGAGAGAACAACTTCTTCAACTTCGAGGTCAGGCCAGCGTTGCCTATCCCCGAAGAAGAAGAAGAAGACACACTCTCATGACTGCCTGAAGGACACTGGTAAGGGGTAGACCTCGTCGAACCTCCTCCCTGTTGCGGCTGGAACCGACACTCCCTCTTTAAGGCGGTAGCCCTCGCCATTGCCAACCCCAAGGTGTCGCAGAGGTGGCCAGCCATGGCCCACCTCAATTCCGAGCGTAGCCCACTAATGAATCGCTCAGTGCGAGCCAGCTCACTAATGGCCACGTGGGGGACGTGTCGTAGAAGTTGCATGAACCTCTGGTAGTACTACGTCACAGTCAGCTCTCTCTGCGTCAGCTCGTGAAACTGGTCTCTCCTCTCACGGCACACGTAGTCTAGGAAGTACTCGCCGTGAAAGATCTCCAAGAACTGCTCTCAAGAAATATAGTCCAGCCTTCTGCCGTGAAAACTGGTCTACCTCACTGTCCTCCACCACTCGTGGGCTGACCCCTTCAACTGATACACTGCAAGTCTGACCTGATCCTACTTTGCACAGTCCATGGTCTCGAAAGTGCGCTCGAGTTCATGAACCCAACTCTCTACCTTGTCCGGATCATAGTCGCCATAGAACATCGGAGGCCGAAGTCGAAGGAACCTCTCCAGAAGCGTTGTGTGGTCCTCAAGTGCTGTCGCTGTAACTAGAGTCTACTGCCGTATCACTGGTGGTACCTCTGGCTGAACTGGTGCTGCCTGCCGGGTCGCTGGTGGCTGCTCCTCTGCTGCCATCTCTGCTGTAGCACCATTGATTTTTAAAATCAAGAAAAATAAAATTTTATTATTTAACAAATGAGATAAATTGATTTAATTAGAATAAAAAGGAATTAAAATAATACCCATTAAGCTAAATTATTAATGGGTTACTCTAATAGCCCAAACCAAATAGATTGGGCCCCAAATAGGGTTAGCCCATCATGGGATGAGAAATAATTAAGTCAAATTCGGAATAAAAATAAGTGGTAATTAGGAAATGGTTTAAATAATTATTAAATAAGTCATGTTTATCTCAAATAAGAGTCTCTAACCCATCCTAACCCCATTGGCCATGGAATTAGGCCCCTCCCTATCTTATTAGATGGATAATAGCAAGAAAAATAGGTGATAATTATGGAAATTCGTAATTAAAGGAGAAGGAAAGAGTTTTAGGTGATTTAGAACTCTACAAGCCATGAAAACACCCCCCATTTGACCCTAGCACCCCATAGCTCGTGGCTGGAACTCAGGGGGATGAAGTGGAGGAGTTTTGGACGTGGGAGCTCAGAGGAGAAGGCTGGAGCAAGGGTTTTTCTCTTCCTTTCTTCATTACCGAACCCTAGCTTTTTTTGTCAGCACCAAAAGGTAGGCAATCTCTCAAGCTAAAATCGTGAAATAATTACCCTAGGTAGATTTCATGTACCTCTTCAAAAGCCCTATGGTTTCGTGGTATTCTGTTCATCCATTTGGGCGAATTTAATTCATGAATCCCTACTATTACCATGAACCTGAAATCTCATATTTTCTCTAATTCCCTATACATACTTTCTTCCATGCTATGAGAAAATTCTCATTGATACTATGTCATATTAGTTTTCAAACGCCCTTAGTTTCGTTCTATTTCGATCTTCTATGAGGGAGAATTAATTCTTTGAATTCCTCTCAGATCCATGCACCCAACCCTTCTTGTTGGTTTGTGAACCTCGTTCATGCTTAACTTAATACCTTGATAAAATTGTCATAAAGACTACATCCTGTTAGCTTTTGAACACCTCTAGTTTGGAATTTTTCATCATGTATTCATCTCAAATTAATTCATGGAACCCTGACTGCGCCTGTTTAGGTTACCTAAAAGTAACCCGATCAATGCATGACTAAACCTTGTCTATTTTCAAATTAATCGTGCATGTTGGTAGATCCATATGTCTACTTTTGTTTAAAACTAGTTTCATGCTTTTTGGATCATCGTGCTATTTTATATGGAATTTAGAATGTCCATGTATCGCAGAGGACTCACCCTGGGAAAAAGAGAAAAAGGGCAATCCCACCTGTTATCGCGACGGCGCGATCCGCCGCGATATCAGTGGGGTCGCGTCAAGAACGCGGCGGCATAAGCCGTCGCGATTCACTCCGGACCGGGCGAGACCCGCCAGGTTCCGTGTCGCGCCCGACCGCCCTGTCGTGACTTGAATCGCGACGGGTAAGTCTGCCGCGTTTTCAAGAATCCGACCAGAATTGAAATTTGTGCATATGCCCTGATGTTTAGGCTTTATACCCTTTAATTAGTCATGATTAAATCATGTTATAGTTAATTCGACTTGGTGAATTAATAAGTGACATTAATGATATAAATTTAATTATTTAAAATGACATTTGCACGACTTGTCATATCCTCAAGATTTCCTTACACTTACACACACCCAATATTATTAAATGCCATTTGACCCTGATAAATTACGCAATAATGTATTCGGTAAATTAGCGAAATAAATGACTAAATTACCATATTTTTATTAAATACAATTGTTTTCGTTTTATACGTGCATTTTAAATACCGTTATCGTTTTCCCTCGGCTTCGAGCACTCGAGGCACGACGGACCCGTTTTCTACACACTTTTTCCTTGACTTGGACCACCTCTCTACCAGGAATACTCTCGACTGGACTAGGGACTCCTTGTCAAGACCTCCGTAAGTCTTCTTGGCTTTGGCGCACGTCCTTAGTCAACGAGCTGGTTGTACCCCAAAACCCGTTACATTCTAGGGATCAGTACGATCCATGCCTTAGTGTTTTTCCTTCTCGTCTCGGGATCATTCCGAACCATTTGGCCGTGTTCACGACACGACTAAGTGGGTGGTTGTGACTTCTACCATACTGTCGGTACTCGACCTAGTGCCGCGCAACCGTTACTATCGTGTGTTTATCGTTGTTTTACGAAATTGTCCCTATCTCATCTAATGTCCATATCCTCTCATCTATTCACGTTCTCTCTACACTCTCATCTATCTCGTCTAGTACTCTCTTATCTCTTCTTGGTACTCTATTGGCCATTCGTGTGATTGTCTAAGATAAAAGAAATGATTAATGCCAACGCAATAGGGCCCGATCAGGTCCTGGGGGGAGCATCCCGAAAAGTGCCAGTGCCCATGGGAGTTAAAATGATCATAGGATGTGTTACGGCATGCATCCAGCGCCAGTTTACTATCTAGATTAATCTATGACAATCAAAGTGCTATCTCTACAAGTGCAAGCGTGATCGTTACTAGTGCACCGTTGTGCAATTTACATGTTATATCGTTACATGGCCATTCTATTATCGTTCTCGTTGTACTATTTTCCCTGTGCCAGATGCAATTGTTCTCTCGTTATCGTGACATGCTCTACATGACTTTACTCTCTAGTTAACATGCCTTTAAAACATTAACTATTTAAAGCATGCTTGTGTTCATGAGATATTAAGTCCTACTGGGCGTTATTCGCTCATCCTGTGTATTTATTTAATGTGTTTCAGGTGAGTCAGATCATGACCACACTCACGAGGATGGGACCGATGAGGAGGCTCAAGAGTGACCATTCAGCCACCAGTGCTATCTAGTAGTAGTTAGTATAGTTATGAGTTAGTGAGTCAGTTAGTCATAATGTAATAGTTTGATTTTGAATAAAGTACTCTGGGCCCTAGTTTTGGCTCTGATACGTCGATGTATTAGTCAGTTTATGAAGATGATGAGTTATTAGTGAATGTAATGGAGATTGTTGGATTATTAATGAAATTGGAGTTTATTTGGTGTTATCCAATTGTGCAATGATTTGCATTTATTTTCTCGCTCTGTACTATTTAAGAACTGTAATCCCGCTCCGATATTCCGCTTCGGGGCGTTACAGTTTTGTGGTATCAGAGCCTAGATTATTCTTAAGTATAGGATGATCTAGGTTTGACTTGCCTTGACTTAGAGTCTAATTCCATACCTATGTGAGATGGGTAGAACCTTGGGTAATAAGATAAAATGAATTCACACACGCACAACTTAGTGCAAATTCATTAACTTACATTAAACATCTCTTTTGAAGGAACTTAAACATCAACAATGGCAGCGGAGCGTGCTCAACTCCGTGACATGCAGCAGACCATACAACAGCTGACTCAAGCTTTACTTCAGGCTGCTGGAGCAAACAACAATAACAACAACAACCGAGGAGCTGGTGATTTACATAGAAATTTCCGCAACTTGAATCCGCCTCGATTCAGTGGTACCACAGACCCTGATGAGGCCGAGAACTGGCTCAAGGAGATTGAGCGTATCTTCCGCGTCATGCAATGCGCGGATGGGGACAAGATACTGCTAGCTACATTCCAGTTAGAACGGGACGCCTGTGCGTGGTGGGAGTCCGTTGAGGCTACCCGAGCAAATGCACAGTTCACATGGGAGGAGTTCAAGGAGAACTTTAACTCCAAGTACTTCTCTGAAAGAGTCCAAGAGAGGAAAGCATCTGAGTTTGCCGCTTTGAAGCAAAGGAACCTGACTGTTGCTGAGTATGAGGCTCAGTTCTCTTGATTGGCGCACTATGCCAATCATCTGGTGAGTACAGAGAAGATGAAGGTGTAAAGGTTTCTTAATGGGCTCAGGCCCGCATATATCACACAGCTGGCACCTATGAATATTCAGACTTATCCGGAAATGGTCAGGAAAGCACAACTACTCGAGGACGCAACCGATCTCACTGATCGCATCAAGGGTAGAATGGTAAAGAAGGAACTAACTTCTAGAGCACCAAGCAAGCCTGCCTACAGCAAGAAAAGACCATTAAGTATCACTGATGGGCCAAGCCAGGAGCGAAAGCCCAAAGTCCCTACTCCTACTACTGCCCCAAACAACAAACCAAGATGCAAGCATTGTGACAAGCTTGGTCACACAACAGAAGAATGTTGGAGGAAGGCAGGTGCATGCCTTCGTTGTGGGAGCCGAGAGCATCGGATTCCTGAATGCCCGTTACTGAGGGAGAATGAGAAGCGTCCTGCGGGACCAAGGAAGCCAGGCAGACTCTAAGCCCTGCAAGAGGTAGAGACCACCGAGGAAGGTGGAGTTGTGGAAGGTACACTACCAGTCATTTCTCAATCAGCTTTTGTTTTGTTTGATACTGGCGCAACACATTCGTTCATATCACAAGGATTTGCTGATACCTTAAATAAGAAACCTGCATCTATGACATTTGAATTACCTGTCACAACACCACTAGGAGAAAAGGCTCAATTGAATAAATATTATCCATTGGCTAATGTTAAGATTGGTGAACTCAATCTAAGAGCTGACTTGATCTGTATGCCCATGGAGGGCTACGATGTCATTCTGGGAGCCGATTGGCTATCCACGTATGGGTCTATTGTGGATTGTAGAAGAGGGAAAATTTCTTTTAGTGAATTCCCTAAGCTGACCTTCACAGGACGTAGGCACAAGAGACACTTGTCCCTCGTCTCTGCTATAAAGGCACAGAACATGATAAGGAAAGGGAGTATGGCGTTTCTTGCCGCCATCGTAGTGGAAAAGAAAGCAATAAAAATATCAGACATTCATATAGTGCAAGAATATCCAGACGTGTTTCCCGATGAGCTGCCAGGCATTCCACCTGAGAGAGATGTGAATTTCTCAATTGATCTCGTACCTGGAGCTGCACCGGTTTCACGACAAACATACAGGATGTCCCCTGCTGAATTGAAAGAGTTGAAAGAGCAACTGATGGAACTTCTAGAAAAGGGTTTCATTAGGTCAAGTACTTCTCCTTGGGGAGCTCCAGTGTTGTTCATCAAGAAGAAGGACGGATCCATGAGATTATGCATCGATTACAGGCAGTTGAACAATCTCACTATCAAGAACAAGTACCCTCTGCCGCGTGTCGATGAACTATTTGATCAGATATCAGGAGCTAAATATTTTTCTAAGATTGACCTTAGATCGGGATATCACCAGATGAGGATTAAAGATGCAGATATCTACAAGACAACTTTCAAGAGCAGGTACGGTCATTACGAATTTGTAGTCATGTCTTTTAGACTAACCAATGCTCCTGCAGCTTTTATGCAATTAATGAACAACATCTACCGGCCCTACCTCGACAAGTTCGTCGTGGTATTCATTGATGATATTCTTATATACTCCAAGACCAAAGAAGAGCACGAGGAGCATCTAAGGATCGCTCTACAAATCTTGCGGGACAATCAACTCTACGCCAAATTGAGCAAGTGTGAATTCTGGCTCGAGGAGGTGTCGTTCCTAGATTATGTTATTTCCAAGGACGGTATCGCTGTCGACCCTTTCAAGGTAGAAGCCGTGCTCAACTGGGAAAGGCCGATCAACGTCACAGAAATCAGGAGCTTTCTTGGACTGGCTGGTTATTACAGACGGTTAATAAAAGATTTCTCCAAGATAGCTGTACCTCTTACGCGTCTTACGCGGAAAGAGAATCCGTATGTCTGGAGCAATGCGAGAAGAGCTTCCAGACACTGAAGCAGTTGTTGACGTCTACACTTGTCCTCGCATTACCAGTCGAGGGTGCAGGATTCTCAGTCTACACTGATGCATCTGGAATCGGTCTAGGCTGCGTATTAATGCAGAATGAGAAAGTGATAGCTTATTCTTCAAGGCAGTTGAAGCCACATGAAGTCAATTATCCTGTCCATGACTTAGAGCTAGCTGCTGTGGTATTTGCACTCAAAATTTGGAGGCATTACCTGTATGGGGAACAATTTATTGTCTACTTCGACCACAAGAGTTTGAAGTACTTATTTTCTCAGAAGGAGCTCAACATGCGACAACGAAGATGGCTGGAGTACTTGAAGGATTTTGATTTCAACATTCAATATCACCCAGGCAAAGGTAATGCAGTTGCCGATGCACTTAGCAGAAAGCCAGTAGCTTCGATATCTTGTCTAGTCATGGGCGAGATGCAATTGTTAGGACAATTTGCCAACTTGAACCTGAACATTGAAAAGAGGAGTGATAAGATGATCGTGGCTAATCTTAGAGCTCAACCCGACATTTTTGTCGAGATCAGAGAGCAACAGGCTAATGATCCATTCCTAGTCAGAGTTAGAGAGACCATAGCTGACAAGCCAGACTTCTCCATCACTGAAGATGGAAGAATATTATTCCAAGCCAGGACATGCGTGCCTGACAATGAAGAGCTGAAGAGAAAGCTAATGGATGAAGCCCACAAGACCAAGTACACAATTCACCCAGGTGCAACCAAGATGTACCAAGACATGAAAATGTCATTTTGGTGGCCAAACATGAAGCGTGAGGTAGCTGAGCATGCCGCGCACTGCCTCACTTGTCAGCAGGTAAAAGCAGAACATCGTCGTCCTGCGGGTGTACTTAGACCCTTGGACATACCTGAATGGAAGTGGGAAAGCATCAGAATGGATTTCATCATGGGTTTACCCCGAACTCGTGGTGGACTTGATTCTATCTCGGTCATTGTGGACCGTTTATCCAAGTCCACACACTTCCTTGCCATTAAGAGCACTTGGAGTGTGGATGTGTTGGTAGCATTGTATGTAAAAGAGATAGTCAGACTACATGGAGTTCCGGTATCCATTGTCTCGGATCGTGACCCCAGATTCACATCTAGATTCTGGAAGGGACTTCAGACAGCGTTGGGTACTAAACTCAACTTTAGCACAGCTTTCCACCCACAGACGGATGGACAGACTGAAAGAACAAATCAGATAGTGGAGGACATGCTACGAGCTTGTGCTATAGACTTTGAAGGGTATTGGAATGAACAACTGTCTCTAATAGAATTTGCCTACAACAATAGCTATCAGGCCAGCATTAAGATGGCACCATTTGAAGCATTATACAGCAGAAGTTGCAGATCGCCGGTATGCTGGAATGAAGTAGGTGAGCAGCAATGGCTAGGACCAGATATGGTGCAGAACACTAGCAGGGACATACAGATTATCAGAGACAGAATTAAGATAGCTCAATCCAGGCAGAAGAGCTATGCAGACAAAAGAAGAAGGGATTTAGAATTTCAAGCTGGAGATCATGTGATGCTCAAAGTATCCCCGACCCGAGGATTTCAGAGGTTTGGGATGAAAGGCAAGCTGAGACCGAGATTCATAGGTCCATTTGAAGTATTAGATAGAGTTGGCGAGGTGGCTTACCGACTAGCACTACCTCTCCAGTTCTCTACCGTACATAACGTGTTCCATGTGTCAATGCTGAGAAAGTACGTATACGATCCATCACACGTAATCAGCTATGATGACATTACTCTGAACAAGGATATGATCTATGAAGAAAGGCCAGTGAAGATCTTAGACAAGAAGATGCAACAGCTTCGGAATCGATCCATACCCGTGGTCAAGATTCTGTGGAGGAATCACGAAGTTGAAGAGGCAACATGAGAGCCCGAAGCAACCATGCGACGAAATTATCCGGATCTATTCAGTAAGACATTCTTCCTCTTAAGATTATATGAATTTGGGGACCAAATTCTTTTTAAGAGGGGGAGGATGTAGCACCCTTGATTTTTAAAATCAAGAAAAATAAAATTTTATTATTTAATAAATGAGATAAATTGATTTAATTAGAATAAAAGGGAATTAAAACAATACCCATTAAGCTAAATTATTAATGAGTTACTCTAATAACCCAAACCAAATAGATTGGGCCCCAAATAGGGTTAGCCCATCATGGGATGAGAAATAATTAAGCCAAATTCAGAATAAAAATAAGTGGTAATTAGGAAAGGGTTTAAATAATTATTAAATAAGTCATGCTTATCTAAAATAAGAGTCCCTAACCCATCCTAACCCCATTGGCCACGAAATTAGGCCCCTCCCTATCTTATTAGATGGATAATAGCAAGAAAAATAAGTGATAATTATGGAAATTCGTAATTAAAGGAGGAGGAAAGAGTTTTAGGTGATTTAGAACTCTACAAGCCATCAAAACACCCCCCATTTGACCCTAGCACCCCATAGCTCGTGGCTGGAACTCAGGGGGATGAAGTGGAGGAGTCTTGGACGTGGGAGCTCGGAGGAGAAGGCTGGAGCAAGGGTTTTTCTCTTCCTTTCTTCGTCACCGAACCCTAGCTTTTCTTGTCAGCACCAAAAGGTAGGCAACCTCTCAAGCTAAAATCATGAAATAATTACCCCAGGTAGAGTTCATGTACCTCTTCAAAAATGGTTTCGTGGTATTCTGTTCATCCATTTGGGCAAATTTAATTCATGAATCCCTACTGTTACCATGAACCCGAAATCTCATGTTTTCTCTAATTCTTTGTACATACTTGCTCCCATGCTATGAGAAAATTCTCATTGATACTACGTTATATTATCTTTCAAACGCCCTTGGTTTCGTTCTATTTCGATCTCCCATGAGGGAGAATTAATTCTTTGAATCTCTGTCAGATCCATGCACCCAACCCTAATTGTTGGTTTGTGAACCTCATTCATGCTTAACTTAATACCTTGATAAAATTTTCATAAAGACTACATCCTGATAGCTTTTGAACGCCCCTAGTTTTGGAAATTTTCATCATGTATTCATCTCAAATTAATTCGTGGAACCCTGACTGCCCCTGTTTAGGTTACCTAAGAGTAACCCAATCAATGCATGACTAAACCTTGTCTATTTTCAAATTAATCGTGCATGTTGGTAGATCTATATGTCTACTTTTTTTTTTTTTAACTGGTTTCATGCTTTTTGGATCACCGTGCTATTTTATATAGAATTTAGAACGTCCCTGTATCGCAGAGGACTCGCCCTGGGACAAAGGGAAAAATGGCAATCCCACCTGTTATCGCGACGGCGCGATCCGTCGCGATATCAGTGGGGTCGCGCCGGCCGATGGCGTTGCGTCAAGAACGCGGCGGCATAAGTCGTCGCGATTCACTCCGGACCGGACCAGACCAGCCAGGTGTGGACGTCTCGTTCCGGCTCCGTCCTCGGGTGCCGGCCGGTGTGACCTTCTCCGACGGTGGTTCACGGACGTTCCGCTCCCTCGTTGGCGATGGAGAATATGCCGGTTAACCTCGTTGACTTCTCGTTTGACCAGGTTGACTGAGGGAAAACAAGGAGAACCGGAAGGGGATGGGAGATGATTGTGATCGCCAGGGCCTTACCTGTGCCCAAGGAGTTGTGCTGATCACGCCGGAGTAGTAGCCTCGCGTCGCGGGTGATGGTGAAGCTCCAACTTCTCCTCCTTCAGCCGGCCAAAGGAAGAGAGCTCCACGGTCTTCTTTGGATCGTTCCTGCCACAGAACAAAACTCTATTAGACCCTAAATAGTGCAGCAAATGCTCAAAACGAAATGTGGAGGGCCCAAAAGGAGAGTCCCGTACCGGTTGCGGACTTGAGAAGAGGGGTGGCCAAGTGTTATGACCACCCTTCTTCCCTCCGTTTTTGGTTGGGAAACCCCTTTCTAGGTGTGTAGGAAGGTGCCCTACGTGCCTAGAGTGTGTGGGAAAGAGTGTGTGACGTGCAAATATCTAAGAGAGAAAAGGAAGAAGAGAGGAAGAGGGGGGGAGGTGATCCTCGTAGTTGTTGCTGCAAGCTCCTTCCAAAGGCTCCTTCAGCTCCTTAGAAGCCTCCTTGGACGTCCCAAGTGTTGAGAGGAAGAAGAAAACGAGTTGTGGAAGGTAAGGTGTGATTTTCTCTCTCCTCTCTCAAGGTTTGAGCATATGGACGTCCAGCCTCTCCCCCCTGTTCAGAGGGACCAAGGGGGAGTTATATAGACAGTGAGCTCGGGGTTGAGAGCATTGGATGCTCAAGTGTGAAGAAACACACTTGCACATATGGCACTCCATGTGTTTAAGCTCCAACCAATAGGGAGAGGCCAAATGGGATTTTTACTGGGTCAAAGGACTGCCAAGGTGGCCCATACACCCGTTGGGAACGGCTACATGCGTTGCATGGCCGAGACAAGGGCGCTAGTGGGCTATATTCTCGGGTTAGTTGCGCAGACCTGGTAAACGCTCTTGACGTCCAGGGATCAGGCCGCCAACCTCATGCAGACGTCCATCGAGGTGGACGCCAAGATGGGTCAGCGTCCAGGGGGCTTGACGCCAATAGGTAGTAGGCGGCAGTCGATGCTGCCGTCTACATGGAATCCGAGGCTAGTCAACACATGGTCAAACGAAGCTTAATGGGCCAAATTGCCTTGCGGGAAATGGGCCAAATCTCGCGTCTACAAATGCCCCTCCGAGACGTCCGGTCTTGCAAGGGAGTAGAGCGGACTGAAAGGTTGGCGTCTCGGTAAACAAAGGACGCGGAGATTTAATGGACGGACCATCCCCGAGGATAGGAGTTCTAGCAAACCAAACGAAAGAGACAAGCTAGGAACAAATGACGAATCGTCTGAGAGACAAGTGTGAATAAGAGGAGAAAGGATGATCTACCCGTGTAACTACAACCTCAACCCAATGGTAGGGTCCCTGGCGTGGCCGTGTTGGACTTTGACTAGTTTCCGGCGTGTCTGAGTCAAAGGAGTTTGTAATATGACGGTTGAATCAGGAGGGTCTCGTAACCGGAGCCGTGGGCTCGCTGGCCTAATCAGGACGTCGGTCCCGAATTTAGGAGGTCACGAAGACAAGGAGTTGGCTGATCTCTCAAAGGATTATCAAAAGATTCTAACTGGAATCACATGCTTGGAAAGCCTGAAGTCCGGAATTAAGCTCGCGACTGGCGAAGGCTCAAATGAACTCAATAAGGCTGGAATGATCTGTTGAAAGCACGGTGGGACAAGTAAAGAAGGGGGCAACAAAGACCCGATATCAACCTGGACAGACATGAAGGACGAACCCAGTAGGCCACCCGAGCTGGGGAAACCATGGAGCAATCATATATTCGAGGAAAATCACCTTTTTTTTTTTTGAGTGTTAGTAAGAGAATGTTAGCAGTGAAGATGCATGCTGGTGTGGGTTGCCTATCTAAAATGCAAGTTAGCACCAGAGGAAATTCTAAAGGCCATACGAATAACTGAGAGATCGCAAACCCGTCACGGTTTTTGGTGAAGGGGAACTCAGGGTTCACGGTCGCCAAGTTATTCGCCTCTGGTGGGGTCCTATGTTAGACATACCTGTAACGCTCAAGGTCGCATGAGCGTTCCGAAGTTGAAGCGCGACTTGTGCTTAAAATGTCTGCAAAACAACTCGAAGCACAAGGTAATGGATAATGGCCATATAAAGATTAAGAATTTAAGCATTTCCAGTCAGTAAACGTCCACATCGATGGCCGCCAGTAATCATGTTAACGTCCACAAATGTGGACGCCAACCTTGCACTGACGTCCACCGATCTGGCCGTCTACCTGACAGCGGATCAGACCGAAAATATAGGTGATGGGAGTCCATAGGGACTCTACCATCTCCTACCTCCGTCCCTCCCTGCTCCTGCTGCGAACCAGAGAGCTGAGAGATAGAAAAGCACAGCAAGATGACCTCTTCATCGATCGGACAATCCTCAGGTGCGAATCCCGGAGTTCTGAGTGAAATTTCGGGGCACCTGAGCGCACGTCTAGCCAATGGAGAGGTAAGTGATGATTATTCTGCTATTTTCTGGGCTAAAAATGCCCCAAACAACTTTTCTTACAGAACCCCGCCTCCCACGCAGGAAGTTCCCGCATTCCCAAGCCAAGGCCAGGTACGGGCCTTTTCCTGGCTCGTGAATCTGGTTAACGCGATAACACTGGACATGCGGAGCTTCATTGGCATGTGGCACTTGAACTTTATGGTGGTCTTGGCCAAGAACATGAAGGAGATGTGGTGGGGGTTCGATGCCCTAGGGGCGCTGGTGGAGAGATGGCATCCGCACACGCACACCTTCGTGTTCCAGGGATTCGAGGCGAGCGTGCTGCTGGACGAGGTGGAGCTGTTCTTGGGATGGCAGCGGTGTCTGGAGTATGATGCAGCGACTCCTCTCCTTCCATGGGAGGAGATCCTCGCAGACATCGTGCGAGACAAGAAGGAGGTGCTGCGGATGACGAACAAGGATGGGATCTTCCTGGACCGACTGGCTTGGTGGTTGATCCAGCATGCTCGGGAAATTGGCGGGGAGAGGGCGACGCGAGGACTGACTCTTTGCCTGGCCGGGGTGTTCCTGTTCCCCACGAGTGGTGACTTCATCCTCTATGAGCATGTTGGGATTCTCACTCTGCTGTGGCGCGGGCAGTCACTTGCCCCTGCAGTGCTGGCTCACCTGTACAGCTCGCTCACCACCATGAGCTTAGGCGGACGCACCTGCGGGAGTTTGTTTCTGCTCCAGGTATGGATGGAAGCTCATCTAAAGTTTGACTTCGCTGATGCACAACCTACCCCCTCCAGAGTTTTCCTTCGGAGTTCAGTGCATTGCAGCGGACATGGTACGAGCCAGAGGATGAGATCAAGTGTTTGACAGCACACTTGAAGGGCAGAGATGCTTGGAGAGATCACTTAGCATATCTGGGCATGGATGAGTTCATTGTGAGGCCACTGTTTATGAGGACTATCGAGTTCAGAGCAAGGACCAGGGAGGACAGAGATCTGTGGCTAATAGGAGCAGATCAGATGGTGGTGTATCAGCCACATCGGTGCCATTGTCAGCTTGGGATTCCACGGGGAATCCCAACTTCATTCAACGGTACTGATGTGATTGTTACTGGGAGAAATGAGAAGATGAAGAAGAAAGTTTTGAAGACATGGAAGAAGTACACAGTGAGTAAGAAAGTGGGATTGGCAGTGCAGGAAAAACGGGAAGAGATCTTGAAGTATGAGGAATACAATTATAGCATCCTTCCCGTTGCTTGTGGTTATTTTATGGCCCGCAGGGCAAAGTGATGTACTTTTCTTATTTTCAAATAAATGTAACACAATTTCAGATGAATAAGCAATAGATCTCATTTGTGTTCAATTGACTTGCATTGATTGATTGATGTGTGGAATGTGGAATGTGGTGAAATGGGTGTGAAATGACCTCAAAATATGTTCAAAAGACAGCGTTGTGAGGACTGAGTGCGGAGTAGTTGGCGTCCACATCGATGGCCGCCAACCTCTGGTTAACGTCCAACCTATGGTCGCCAACCACCATCGACGTCCACCTATGTAGCCGTCTAGTTTAAACTAGACGTCCAGACATAGCCGTCGACCAGACTTCGAGGTCTGAGATTGAAAGGAAATTGACGTCCAGACCCTGGCCGTCTAGAGTACGCCAGCGGCCTGGGGTTGACGTCAGATAAAGTTAAACGGCCAGACCTGGACGTTAAATCAAAACACGCCCTTTTTTTGAACCGACGCCTTCTCCCGGCGCCATTTCGTCTTCCAAAGCGCCGGGAGAAGGAGAAAACGAACCCAGACCACCTTGCTCCCTTTGCTCGAGACAACAATGAGGAGGAGGGAAAAGCGAACCACCATCCGGGAGCGCCGCCAACCGGAGGAGGAAGAAGAAGAGGTGGAAATGGCTATGGCGGAGGAAGAGGAAGAAGTGGTGGTGGAGGACACACCGGAGGGTGAAGAGACCGAGGGAGGAGATGAGACGGAGGCGGAGGCACCTCGACGACCCCGGGTGAGTACCCTAAAACCTCTGTGAGTGTGATTGAATTTGGTGAAAAGACGGGGGAAACAGGGGAAACGCCGTCGGGTCAGGCAAGAATTTGACGGCAACATCGGTTGCCGTCGAGTTCTTGCTGACGTCCAACCCCTTGCCGTCAAGGGGAACTTGACGGCAATGGGCCGGACGTCGACACAGGAACTAAACGGCCACCTCAGGACGTCTACTTTTAGTAAACGGCAGACCCTTGCCGCCAACCTTGAGTAAACGGCAATCGATACTGACGTTGAGTTTTCTGTGTTTTCTGCAGGGCAAGGGCAGAATGAGGAGCAGGGTGACCTGGGATTTGTGCTGGGCATGGTACCACGCGCTTCCAGAGGCCCAGCAGGCTCAGATTGCGAGGATGGGGTTCGGACATCTACTGTCGGTACGCCCTTTCCACTTAGACATACCGTACTTGGAGGCGTTGAGGGAGAGATGGGAGGAGGACTGCAAGGCATTCATCATGCCTTGGGGTCATATGATACCCACATTGGAGGATGTGGCGTATCTGACGGGACTGCCGGTTCAGGGAGAGCCGGTGGTCGGATTGGAGAGGAGGGACTACTATGACGACATAGTAGAGCTACTGGGGCCAGAGTTCGTGGCTGGGAGGAGGAGACCGATCCGGAGCATCCTGCTCGGATCGTTGTCAGAGGCGGTTGGACTGAGGGGGAGGAGGAGAGGACCCCTAGAGTCACTGGATGAGTTCTATGCTGGAGTGCGGGGGGCACTCGACTTAGGAGACCGGAGCGAGGAGCGCTCGGTGCGGATTTTTGCCAGCTACCTCTTTGGACGCCTTGTTCGCGACGCAGTCATCACAGATGAACTGCAAGTTCGTGCTGTTGCTGAGGGACTTGGCGCAGGCGGGGAGGTACGCTTGGGGTGCTGCGATGCTGGGACACCTTTTCTCTCTCCTCCCCAGCAGCTCGCAGCGCTCTCAGAGCACTGGGGGCTTCACCCCCTTCCTTCAGGTACGCAATTTTTTCCTTTGAGCTCAACTTGAATTTCAATTGATTAACTGCTTGACTGACTGACTTTTTCTTCTTGTAGATCTGGGGGTACACCCGCTTCCCGATGGGGCGCGGGACACTTGTAGAGGGGCGCCAGATGATGGTGCCTCTCATGACGAGGTGGGCGGTGGCCCCGGACCCCAGGGTCACCGACAGGAGGGTAGGGGATGTGCGGGTCGCACTTGACCACTACCCGCATGATCAGGTATGAAACCCTCAACTAGCTTTTACATTCTTTCAATTACTGCTGCATTTGATGTTACTGACCAGTGCCTTTTCTCATTCTTCTCAGGTGGTGTGGACCCCCTATGTGGGGGAGGCGGACGCCTCGCACCCGGCGGTGGCGGCAGGTCGCCCCTTGTTCGACCGCCACCTCCTTTTACTGTGCCTCGGGACATGTGAGGTACTGTATTTGGAGTTGGTGGTACGGACCCTGGGCTGGCACCAGCCGGCCATCGAGGTGCCCTCCCTCGGGAGAGAGGGGCACTCACGTCGGCGGTTCTTTGCCGAGGACCGCGACTGGGGGGCAGACCATGGCAGCACTGTCGCGTACTGGCGCGATGGAGAGCAGGTGGTACGAGTGACCGACCTCCAGGACAGCTCGGCTTATATGGAGGACTACCAGGCACGATACGCCGGGCGACTCCGGCTTGACCGACGAGTGGTGAGTGAAACTCCTAACTCTAAGCCTTGGTCGGATCTGAATTTGAATTGATTCTAACCTTGAAGCATTTGGCAGATGCCGGAGTCACAGGCCATCCGCCTCTTGGAGGGGCGACTGGCCGAGCAGGAGGTGGAGCTGACGAGGCTCCGGGCCGAGGTCAGGACCCTGGTGAGTATCTTCAACCGTTGATCTTGAAATTGCCATTGATTTGATTCGATTTCTGACCAAGATTTTGTGCATGCAGAGAGGAGAGCTATTGAGGGCACAGGCGAGTCGGGATGCGGGGGCGAGCTCGTCTGCCCAGCCGGCCGGAGGGGACCTGGCGGTCCGCTTGCAGAGGGCCCTGGACCGAGCGGAGGCGAGAGTCCGGGAGCTTGAGGAGCAGGCTCGAGAGATTGGGGCTCAGGTAAGACACCAAACTAGTACTTTCTTTCAAAGTCTATTGAATGTTCTAACATGCTTGCCCCTTGACATGCAGCGGCAGGGAGGAGATGTGGCTACTCTCCAGGCACAGATGGAGAGTTTGCGTCTGGAGCTAGAGGCGCGGATTTCCGGTCTGGAGGCCGAGGTGAGACACTTTCTTCTTTCCTCTTTTGTCTGCACATGTTCAGGACTGATCCTCTTTTGCTTTTGATGCGCAGCGGCGGACCATGGTGACAGCCATGGAGGAGTTGAGGGAGGACCGGGCCACCATGAGGGGTCGCCTGCTCGAGGCCCGAGAGAGTCAGAGGGAGGCCGAGACAGCTCGGTCACGGATAGCCGCGGATTACGAGATCCTCAAGGACCGGGTGCTGAAGAAGCGCCGGGAGCAGCAGCGACAGGCCCAGCAGGCGACGCCGGCGAGGACCGGATCAGCGTTCGCCTCCCTTGACGACATCGTGTCGCTAGGGGACCCCTCCGTAGTGCGAGGAGGGGTGCCGAGACCCGAGGCGTCTACGGCTTCCAGACCTCCTCTCCCAGACCGGCGTCGGGAGAGGGAGGAGGAGGAGGTGAGCAGCTCCCGTAGGCAGAGGCCTACAGAGGGGGAGCAGAGAGGGAGAGTGAGGAGCGAGGCCCTTTTTGTACCACCAGGGGTATGCCCTGTTTATGAGATGTACATGGACTGGATTATTATAGTGGAACTATTCGCAGACTTTTGTCACTTTTTGTGCTTTCCTTTGTGCTTTGATACCTGCGTTCACAACACTTGAAAGAAAAATGTTAGTGTAGATCTGCTTTAGCCCCTTGCCTCAAATGATGTACCTTTCTTGAGATCTGGTCAAGGGGCTAATTTCTAATCAAAGATAGGAACATAAAAATAACAGAAAGGGAAATATGCACATGCATTTTTTTGTGTTTTGTTGTTTTCTTGATTTTTTTGTTGTTGTTTTTTTCTCTATTTTTGGCTTTTGAAAATAAGGGAGAAAATTTGGGAGAAAATATGTACAATGTGAGATATATACATCAAAAGACTCTCTTTTTGTTGTTTTTTTTGCATTTTTTGCATTTTTTTTTTGAATTTTGAACTCTAAGACACATATTCATCACATGTCGGGGTATAGGGTTTACACAATCTATTTAACCATGAAGGTCACGAATAAGGAGGGGTGTGCATAAAATCCTTGATGTTGGACATTGCCCCTAGCCTTCTTGATATTTTCCACTACTGTGGGTCTTATACGGCCAAATTGCCCCTAGAGGGAGAAATGGAAGAAATGTATAGAAAATCATGTAGAACTTTTAGTTCAAACTACTTTTTGTTTCCAAACCGACATCTCATATCAAGCAGACTTGGTCAACCATTGTTTTCAGGGGGAATTTTTTTTCATTTCTTATTTTATTTCTGGGGTGGAGGCACGTACTTTTTGCTACCTCCTTGAGTTGGTCAGCCTTTTTCCGGGTACGTACTTTTTGCTACCCTTTTTGACCTTTTGGCTTTTCTTTCCCCCTTTGCGGCTTGATTTGACATCTTGCCTCTTGCTCTTAATAGTTGCCCCTGTTTTATGGCGACCTTGTCCTTTTTAAAAGAGAGTGGGTGGTCCCCTACTCGTAGTTTGTTCCGTTTCTAGACATGACCGAATAGGAAAAGAATAGGGGAACTTCATTGACCGGATTAGGCCGCCTGAGTGTACTTGTGATTTTCCAGCCAAAGGGCAATATTTAACATCGTGTGGTGTGTGAATAAGTCCTACCTCACTGGTGACCGAATGGAAAAGTAGAGACTTAAAACCCGAACCGTTGACAAGTGATGAATGACTGACCGACTAAGGATAGAACTTCTTGAGGTAGACTGCATTCCATGGATGGGTTAGTTCAACTCCCTCGGCATCTACTAGCCTATAAGCGTTCCCTGAGTAAACTTCTTTGACAACGAATGGACCTTCCCAATTTTCTTGCAATTTGCTCCTGGGACCTGGTGCCTTTATGATTTTACGCTTAAGGACCATCTCACCCACTTCGAATTTTCTCTCAAGAACTCTTTTGGCATAAAAACGTGCAATTCTCTGACGATAGACTTGAGCATGGTCAGCCGCTATCATTCGTCTCTCATCTAAGAGTTCAAGTTGTGCCAATAAGGCTTCCCGACGTTGATTAGGATCAAGTTCGGAATCCAATTGAACTCTAAGTGAGGGGACGAAGATCTCGTATGGTAGTATCGCATCTGATCCGTATGTCAAAGCATAGGGGGTTTGCCCCGTAGGAGTTCGGACCGAGGTGCGATAAGCCCAAAGAGCTTCAACCAAGCGATCTGGCCAGTCAGCATTGTTGTGAGACTTGCATGTTTTCTTTATGATTTTAATGAGAGTTTTATTAGTAGCTTCCGCTTGTCCATTACCTTGTGGATAGTATGGTGATGAATGATGCAAGTTAATGCCATATTTACCACACATGTCGCGAAGCTCCTGTGAAGTGAACTGTGGTCCATTGTCGGTGACGATGTCCCGAGGCACGCCGAACCTTGCAAGGATGTTGCGCTTGATGAACTTGACAACTGTTGATGCTTTGACTTCTATGAACGCTTCTGCTTCAGCCCACTTTGTAAAGTACTCTGTGGCGGTCAGAATGAAGGATTTCTTCCGGACTTCTCCGGTTCTATCCGCGAGAGGACCGACCACATCGAATGCCCACATGGCGAAAGGCCATGGAGCAATAAGGGGATGAAGAGAGGAAGAAGGAGCATGAATTTTATCACCGTGTAATTGGCATTTAGCACAGTGACGGACGAAATGGGTGCAATCTTCTTCCATGGTAGGCCAGTAATAGTGTCGTAGCAACTTTTGGGCAATTGCTCTACCATTGACATGGCCACCACATTCACTAGAGTGAGCAGCTTCAACAACGCTTTCAGATTCGATTTCATCAAGGCAACGAAGATAGACCCCATTGAGGGATTTCTTGTAGAGAACGCCACCTATGATCTTGTACCGTTCGGAGACACGGCGAATAGCCCGTCTATCGGCAGAAGTGGCGTAATCCGGGAAGGATCCATCTTTGAGGTAGTTCTCGATGTCAAAATACCAGGGATGGCCATCATCGAGGTCGATTTCAGGCTCTTTTGAGAGTGCATTGATTCGATAGGAGGGAGATTGAAGTTGGACAAACCAGGGATCAGCATGAGAAGGGATTCTTAGCCTTTGAACAGAGACGGTTTCGGAGGACTTTCCCAAAGGAATGGGAATGGAAGAGGCCAGAGAGGCGAGGGAATCTGCTAGGATGTTTTGGGCCCTAGGAGTGTGGACAAGGGTGAGCTTCCTAAACTGCCGGATTACTTTTGCAACCAACTCTTGATATGGTTTCAACTTGGGGTCCCGGGTTTGGTACTTGCTGAGAGATTGCCGGAGTATCAACTGCGAATCTCCAATAATCCTTAATTCCTTGACTCCGAGCAACAATGCCATCTTCAATCCAACTAGGAGAGCCTCATACTCGGCCACATTGTTCGTGGCCGGAAGGCTAATTGGTAGGCGTGCGGAATGACTACCCCTTCCGGAGAGAGGAGGACTGCCCCTATCCCACACCCTTTAGAATTGAGAGCCCCGTCGAAGTAAAGCACCCATGAAGGCTCACCATCGATGATGGCTCCTAACTCTTCATCGGGAAAGCTTTCGTCGACTGGAGAATACGAAGGTAAGGGGTGATGGGCTAGGTGCTCAGCTATGGCATGCCCCTTGATTGACTTCTGGTTGACGTAGGTGATGTCAAATTGATTGAGAAAACTTTGCCACCTCATCAACCGCTCGGTCAGGACGGGCTTCTCAAGCAAGAACCGAATAGGGTCCATACGCGCCAAAAGTTTCACTTCATGCGCCAGGAAATAGTGCTTTAACTTTTGGGCAACCCAGACGACGGCCGCGCATGTTCTTTCAATGGTGGTGTACCTCTTTTCAGCTTCATTGAACAATTTGGACAAGTAGTACACCGCTCTCTCCTTCTTCTCGTCGTCATATTGGGCCAAAACTGCTCCAGTTGAATCTTCAGTAGTTGATACATAGAGCAATAAAGGCCGACCCGGGACCGGAGGAGCGAGAACAGGGGGATTGAATAGGTAACTCTTCAACTCATCAAAGGCCTTTTGACACTTATCGTTCCAATCAAATTTTGCCTCTCCTTTTAGCATCTCGTAGAAGGGCTTACAACGGATTGAATGCTGGGAAATGAATCTCCTAATGAATTGAAGTCTGCCAATCAGCCCTCTAACTTCTCTGATGTTCTTAGGAGGAGGCATTTCGATTATTGCTTTGGCCTTGTTGGGATCAATCTCAATCCCCGCTTGCTAACTATGAACCCAAGCAATTTCCCCGAAGAGACTCCAAAGACACACTTCTTGGGGTTCATTTTAAGCTTATGCTCTCTAGACCTTTGGAGAACCGCCCGGAGGACCTCAGCATGGCCATGTCGAGTCTTTGATTTTACCAAGACATCGTCCACATAGACCTCCATGTGCACATGCATCATGTCATGAAAAATTGCCATCATTGCCCTTTGATATGTTGCTCCTGCGTTCTTCAATCCGAAGGGCATGACGACGTAACAGTAAGTCCCCCAGGGTGTTGTGAAAGAAGTTTTCTCCTGGTCTTCCTCCGCCAGACGGATCTGGTTGTACCCCGAGAAACCATCCATGAAAGATAACATTTCAAACCCGGCAGTGTTGTCCACTAGGACATCTATGTGTGGGAGAGGGAAATCGTCCTTTGGGCAAGCACGATTAAGGTCTCGGAAATCTATGCAGATCCTAACCTTACCGTCCTTCTTCATTACGGGGACGATATTAGCTACCCAATGTGGATATAGCACAACCCTGATGAATTTGGCTTTATGCAATTTGTCAATCTCCTCTTTGATCTTGAGTGCTAGCTTGGGATGTAGCCTCCTTAGCTTTTGTTTGACGGCGGTTGCATCGGCTTTTAGGACTAACCGGTGTTCGACCAAAGAGGTGTCGAGTCCCGGCATGTCCTCGTAGGACCAAGCAAAACCGTCGGAGAATTCTTTAAGGATAGCTACCAACGCATGCTCTTCTTCTTCACTCAAGTTGGCACTGACTAACACTGTCTTCGGGGATTCTTTGGTGCCAAGATTGACTTCTTTAGTAGGTTCGTCTGCAGCCGAGGTGGGCTCGTCGAACCTCTTCGTGCCATCCACATAGGAGCTCACTGGGTCTTCTTCTTCTTCTGACCCAGATTCTCCTAACCCATCTTTCTCACTGAAATCTAGCAGATAGACTCCTAAACCGTCATCTACAGAATCACCTTCTTCAAAGTCTGAAACGGTTTCTACTAAGGCAGGTTCCTCAAGAAATTCCGGGACTTGACTCAATTTGGCGCACCTCTCGGCCAAGGCCATGACATACCGGGCAGGAACTTGCCTACCTTTTTCTTTGCGAATGCATGGTTGAGAGGGACCAGACTCTCCTAATCCTGACTCTAGACTGGACCCTAAACCTGACTCTAGACCTAAATCTAAACTAGGATCTAGACTGCTATGTACAGGACAACTATGTACATGGGAAGTGCTCCTAGAGGGGTGAAAGTCTAACGGGGAGAGCGTCGGCCCTTGGCCGAGCGGAAGAGATTCCAAAGAGGAAGGGTGCTCAATGGAGATCTCGCACTTCCAACTTTGATAATTGGCGTTTTTTTTTGGGAATCAAGGCCAAGAACCATGAGTTGCTGACTCAAGGCGGCCTCGACTGGATGGGTGAGAGATAGAGATGGTGATGGGAGTGGAGTAGATGCGGATGGAAGATTAGAAGGAGGAGGAGATGAGGGTAGAGATGGTGAAGAGGGGGATTCGGACCCAAAGAGTGAGAGGAGGCCGAAGTCATCACAGACTTCCTCTATTTCTGCCATTTCCTTTTTTGCTTCCTCTTCTTCTTCCTCACTCTCAGAGCAAGGCAGTTCTTCTATCAATGGTTCTCGGGTTCCCAGCTGGGTGGCCCCTTGGACAAAATGTTCATTCAAGGTCCAAGTAAGAGGCTGGTAAGGTATGAATGGATCGGGATGGACCGGGTCGGGGTGGAAACCTAGTCCAGCTTTTGGCAGCAACCTCCTAATGGCCCGAACACTCTGGATCTGCCCTTGCTTTTCTTTTCCTAATCCATAGCCATGGACATAGCCGATGTTGGCCATCACTTCCCAACCTTTTCCTTGAGCGCAGGGAGGTTGCTCGGGCTTCTCATTAGATTGAGGGTGATGGCTCAAATCACAGGGTGAGGGGAAATCGAAGAGAGACATGACTGGCTTCTTCCCCTTATCTGGAACGAAAAGATGTGGCATCTGCTCTGAGGTGATAGCATTAAGAGTCTCCAAAGTGGGAATGCTCTTGATCTTGATAATCCGCCCATTATACGGAAATTTGAAACATTGATGGGCGGTGGAAGGGATTCCTAGGGTCTGTTCTAGCCAGGGACGACCCAAGATGGCTTTGTAAGCCGGATCGACATCGAGAACTAGAAACTCAGTGGTCATAGTAACCGGTCCGACTCCTAGCTTAAGAGCAATCTTGCCTTTGGCAACTCTTTTGGAATTGTCGTAGGCAGCAATGGTAGAGCAACTCTTCTCCAGATTATTTTCTCCTAGACCCAGCTGTTTGAGGGTCTTCATCGGACAGACATTAATGGATGCCCCGGTGTCAATAAGAGTGGAATCCACCGAAACCCCATTGAGGTTTATGGTGAGACAGAGAGGAAGCGAACGACATTCGGGGGTGGCAAGATCTTTGTCCGAGAAGGAGATCGAAGGTCCTTGGGTGAGGGAAAGGATGGCATTGGTGACCCCACTAGGAGGGAGGTCATCGTTAACCATGATTTTCTGAAGAAATTGGAAGAGAGTGGATTGATGTGACGGCGACCTCCGAATCAACTCTAAAATAGACACCCTCGCGGGCGTCTTATCAAGATGTTGGAGAATGTCATATTCGGTGCCAGCCGGGGGCGGAGGAACATTATCCTCCTCATCCTGGGAGGGCCGCGGAGGTGGAGGAACGATCCGGTTCCGAAGTGTGACATGGACGGCCTCCTGAGACTGAGGGCGGATAAGCTGAAGGGGTCTAGTAGATGACTCGGAGGCAGAGGGGGTGAGGACAGTGGGGTAGGTGTCCTGAGGAGGTCGGATAAGCACTAAAGGTTTTTCCTCAAGGATGGCATCTACCGAGGTGGGAGGTTCCTGGGACTCTACAGTGGGACATGGATACCACTCATCAAATCCCTCTACCCCCCATTGTTGTTCTCTCCTCACGACCCGGGGTTCCGAACAAGTCATGGTGTGGACATTTTCCTGGGATTTTGAGGAGGAGGGGTTGCTATTTTGGTGATTGGGGAGAGGGTTGCTAAAGATGCCGAGGTCCTTTTTGGTGTACCTAGACTTGGCTATGGCCACCTTGACATCCTCCCAATTAATTCTACCCTGGTCATTCATATCATAGACCCAGTCACGGAAGGTAAAGCAATTGGTGATGAAATGACCATGGGCTCTATGGTACGGACAATATTTGGAGGTGTCAATCCTCGGGTTGTTATTCTCCCTTTGTGGGGGGAGTTGGATGGCATCACATGACATGAGGGCGAAGAACACGTCCTCAAGAGTCTCTGGGAGGGGAGGATAGTGCGACCTTTTGGGGCCAGGTCGGGTGTAGCCGGAAGAAGGGGGAGGAACAGCAGAGTACGGCTTGGAAGGATGTGACGGGAATTGGTGAGGATTGGAGGGAGGGTTAGACGGAGGGATAGAGGATTTGTTGGGAGGCCTCAAAGGCTGGCTGCAAGCATTTACAGACTCATTGACGGTCACCCCTTCGGTGGTAGGTGCCGCGGGAGTCTTGCGAGCTTTCGGCTTTCCCTCAAAGAAGTGGGGGAGAGAGGAGTCTTTGATTTGATTTTCAACTACCCTGGCTCTGTTGTAGAGATGTGAGAAGGAGTGGAACTCACTTAGCATTAAGACAGAGCGGAGCACAGGAGTAGTGTTAGTAACCAAGAGGGTTATGGCTTGAGACTCCGGGATAGGAATGTCGGCTCTTGAGGCCATGGACCTCCATCGGTTGGCATAGGTTACAAAGTCTTCGTTCGACTTCATCTTTTCTGCCATCAAGTCGGAAAGTGTGGGGACTTGAGTGGCCATGTAAGAAAAGTGTGAGATGAAACGCTCGGAGACTATGTCAAAATTAACAAGGTCGGATGCGGGTAGAGAGGTAAACCACCTCAAAGCTTCCCCTTCCAATGATTGTTGGAAAAGGTGAACTAAGAGGACCCGATCATATAACCACCGATGGGAATCCATGGTGAAGCCGGCGAGATGAAATTGGGGGTCGGAGGTCCCATCATACTTGCGGTACTTTGGGGCCTTGAAGTCGGGGGGAAAGTAAGCGTTGGGGAGCTTGCAGTAGTTTAATAGCGAATGAGGCTTAGAATGGGATAAGGAATCCGCTACAAGCTTCCTAACGAGACCTTCAACTTCTGAAAGGGGAACAGATTTAGATTGGTTGAGGGGTGCAATTTGGGTAGGTGGCGAATAGGCAGAAGGAGGAGTGGGAATCGGAGCATGCAAAGGAACGGGAGTGACAGGAGGAATGAAGGCGGAGACAGGAACTCGGGATGGGGTGATTGGTTTAGGAGTGGGTCTAGATGTGGAGGCATTGAATGGGGATAAAGATGGAGTGGAAGGGGAGGCAGCTGCCCGGACAGTATGCTTTGAAATCATGGAAATGATATCCTCGGGCGAGTACCGGGACATGAGTCTAGCAAACTCGGGGTCTTCCTGACTGTCTTGATCATGAGTGGGATTGACCCTTAGACTCACTTCTTCATTATCAGCCTGAGAGGATGATTGGACTGACTCCTCAGGCTGGACATTGGTATTAATCATACCGACCATTTCATTGATATTATCATCATATTCAAAAGCCGGTTTGTTAGCCATGTCAATAGGATCCAACCAAGTGTCCATTAGCACACAACCTATGGATTTTAGAGTGGTTAAAGTTGATTAACTTTACTGTTTAGACAGAAATGTGGGTTTCTACCAAACAATGTTAGCAATCAACGTCCCCAAAATTTTAAAAAATTACCAAAGTTGTGTGTTGAGTTAAGTTGATTGGTAAGACCGTCCTCTCAAAGCTCACTCGAATCCCGGTAAATAGGTGACTAGACAAGGTGGGTAAAGGTCCTCCTGCCCCGTACCGTGAGGGAATCCACGGAATTTAGGGACTTATAGAGTTTTCTTCGGAGCCAACCCGATTTACCCGAGCGGGAATCCCCGAGTAAAAGGTTGTGAACCGAAGAAGGGTGATCCTAGAAATGTGAGGGGAGGCTAGAAAAGAGGAGAAGAAGAACCCCCTGGAGACTGAGGACTGTTAGTGATAAACAGTAAGCAAACAAGAAATAAAAACAAGGCAAAACAAAACAAAAAACAGAGAAAAACAGGCTTCTGTGAAACTAAACGGCAAGCAAGTTGACGCCAAGTTTAACAGAAATCAATAAACGGCAAGATCGACTGACGCTAATAGACAGTAAACGACACACTAGATGGACGCTAAGAAGTATTCAACGGCAGGAAGACTGGACGTTTACCTGGGTAGGCGGCAAGATCGCTTGCCGTCTACCTGGATGCACTCAGACCGCAGCAGCACTGTTGGTCCCACCGTGATCGCCAGAGAAGAGACTGTGGACGTCTCGTTCCGCCTCCGTCCTCGGGTGCCGGCCGGTGTGACCTTCTCCGACGGTGGTTCACGGACGTTCCGCTCCCTCGTTGGCGATGGAGAATATGCCGGTTAACCTCGTTGACTTCTCGTTTGACCAGGTTGACTGAGGGAAAACAAGGAGAACCGGAAGGGGATGGGAGATGATTGTGATCGCCAGGGCCTTACCTGTGCCCAAGGAGTTGTGCTGATCACGCCGGAGTAGTAGCCTCGCGTCGCGGGTGATGGTGAAGCTCCAACTTCTCCTCCTTCAGCCGGCCAAAGGAAGAGAGCTCCACGGTCTTCTTTGGATCGTTCCTGCCACAGAACAAAACTCTATTAGACCCTAAATAGTGCAGCAAATGCTCAAAACGAAATGTGGAGGGCCCAAAAGGAGAGTCCCGTACCGGTTGCGGACTTGAGAAGAGGGGTGGCCAAGTGTTATGACCACCCTTCTTCCCTCCGTTTTTGGTTGGGAAACCCTTTCTAGGTGTGTAGGAAGGTGCCCTACGTGCCTAGAGTGTGTGGGAAAGAGTGTGTGACGTGCAAATATCTAAGAGAGAAAAGGAAGAAGAGAGGAAGAGGGGGGGAGGTGATCCTCGTAGTTGTTGCTGCAAGCTCCTTCCAAAGGCTCCTTCAGCTCCTTAGAAGCCTCCTTGGACGTCCCAAGTGTTGAGAGGAAGAAGAAAACGAGTTGTGGAAGGTAAGGTGTGATTTTCTCTCTCCTCTCTCAAGGTTTGAGCATATGGACGTCCAGCCTCTCCTCCTCTGTTCAGAGGGACCAAGGGGGAGTTATATAGACAGTGAGCTCGGGGTTGAGAGCATTGGATGCTCAAGTGTGAAGAAACACACTTGCACATATGGCACTCCATGTGTTTAAGCTCCAACCAATAGGGAGAGGCCAAATGGGATTTTTACTGGGTCAAAGGACTGCCAAGGTGGCCCATACACCCGTTGGGAACGGCTACATGCGTTGCATGGCCGAGACAAGGGCGCTAGTGGGCTATATTCTCGGGTTAGTTGCGCAGACTTGGTAAACGCTCTTGACGTCCAGGGATCAGGCCGCCAACCTCATGCAGACGTTCATCGAGGTGGACGCCAAGATGGGTCAGCGTCGAGGGGGCTTGACGCCAATAGGTAGTAGGCGGCAGTCGATGCTGCCGTCTACATGGAATCCGAGGCTAGTCAACACATGGTCAAACGAAGCTTAATGGGCCAAATTGCCTTGCGGGAAATGGGCCAAATCTCGCGTCTACACCAGGTTCCGTGTCGCGCCCGACCGCCCTGTCGGGACTTGAATCGCGACGGGTAAGTGTGCCGCATTTTCAAGAATCCGACCAGAATTGAAATTTGTGCATATGCCATGATGTTTAGGCTTTATACCCTTTAATTAGTCATGATTAAATCATGTTATAGTTAATTCGACTTGGTGAATTAATAAGTGACATTAATGATATAAATTTAATTATTTAAAATGACATTTGCACGACTTGTCATATCCTCAAGATTTCCTTACACTTACACACACCCAATATTATTAAATGCCATTTGACCCTGATAAATTACGCAATAATGTATTCGGTAAATTAGCGAAATAAATGACTAAATTACCCTATTTTTATTAAATACAATTGTTTTCGTTTTATACGCGCATTTTAAATACCGTTATCGTTTTCCCTCGGCTTCGAGCACTCGAGGCACGACGGACCCATTTTCTACACACTTTTTCCTTGACTTGGACCACCTCTCCACCAGGAATACTCTCGACTGGACTAGAGACTCCTTGTCAAGACCTCCGTAAGTCTTATTGACTTTGGTGCACGTCCTTAGTCAACGAGCTGGTTGTACCCCAAAACCCGTTACATCCTAGGGATCAGTACGATCCATGCCTTAGTATTTTTCCTTCTCGTCTCGGGATCACTCCGAACCATTTGGCCGTGTTCACGACACGACTAAGTGGGTGGTTGTGACTTCTACCAGACTGTCGGTACTCGACCTAGTGCCGCGCAACCGTTACTATCGTGTGTTTATCGTTGTTTTACGAAATTGTCCCTATCTCATCTAATGTCCATATCCTCTCATCTATTCACGTTCTCTCTACACTCTCATCTATCTCGTCTAGTACTCTCTTATCTCTTCTTGGTACTCTATTGGCCATTCGTGTGATTGTCTAAGATAAAAGAAATGACTAATGCCAGCGTAATAGGGCCCGATCAGGTCCTGGGGAGAGCATCCCGAAAAGTGCCAGTGCCCATGGGAGTTAAAATGATCATAGGATGTGTTACGGCATGCATCCAGCGCCAGTTTACTATCTAGATTAATCTATGACAATCAAAGTGCTATCTCTACAAGTGCAAGCGTGATCGTTACTAGTGCACCGTTGTGCAATTTACATGTTATATCGTTACATGGCCATTCTATTATCATTCTCGTTGTACTATTTTTCCTGTGCCAGATGCAATTGTTCTCTCGTTATCGTGACATGCTCTACATGACTTTACTCTCTAGTTAACCTGCCTTTAAAACATTAACTATTTAAAGCATGCTTGTGTTCATGAGATATTAAGTCCTACTGGGCGTTATTCGCTCATCCTGCGTATTTATTTAATGCGTTTCAGGTGAGTCAGATCATGACCACACTCACGAGGATGGGACCGATGAGGAGGCTCAAGAGTGACTATTCAGCCACCAGTGCTATCTAGTAGTAGTTAGTATAGTTATGAGTTAGTGAGTCAGTTCATCATAATGTAATAGTTTGATTTTGAATAAAGTACTCTGGGCCCTAGTTTTGGCTCTGATACGTCGATGTATTAGTCAGTTTATGAAGATGATGAGTTATTAGTGAATGTAATGGAGATTGTTGGATTATTAATGAAATTGGAGTTTATTTGGTGTTATCCAATTGTGCAATGGTTTGCATTTATTTTCTCGCTCTGTACTATTTAATAACTGTAATCCCGCTCCAATATTCCGCGTCGGGGCGTTACATCTGCAAACTGCTGACCTCCTGTCGGCATCTGCTGGTACTGCCAAGGGGTCTGGAACATCGTCCTCCACCACTGCTCCAAAACCTCTGACGGGGGCGGGGGTGGAAACCACAACTAGCTACTGCTATGCTTCCTGCTGCAAAGAGACGCTCTGCCGCAACGCAATGTCTGGCTGGTCGAACTGCAGGCTGAGCATCCACCGCATGTGCTTAGCTACAACCTACTCGCCCGGTGCAGCATCCTGATGCTCCATCAGCTCTCGAACCTGTCTACATTTTCGTGGAGGCATGTCCTGCGACACAAACTAACATTCAAGTTAACAGAAATAACTCGACGGCTAGCAGTGTTACTTGTACTTCCTAAGGGACTTTGGGTTATCACTTAGTTCCATTACAAGTCTTTATAGACCCCTTGCTCTGATACCACTGTAACGGCCCCGACGCCCGAACCCCCGGCTCCCACCAAAGATCCGACCATCGGCACCGCCGCCACGGGCCCGAAGACTCAGAAGGGCTAACAGACCAGTCTAACAAGATATGTAACAGGAGTAAGTAACAACAACAACACTAAAAAGTACCAACAAGTGAAGAAAAAACGTCCAACACAGTGTACAAGTTTAGTACAGTCCCAAAGTAAACAAAGTATAAGTGCAGAAAGTAAAGGGAATAACAGGTCCCTTAGGGGCATATCTTGAGGGTGAAGTAAATAAGTACATGGGACACTGCTCATGGAAGACGCCGTCTACTACGGCCTCGTCTCCTCAACCCACCGCAGAGGGTGCTGCTGTGAAGTCTCACCTGTAAAAGAGGGAATGAGCTTCCCAAAGAAGCCCAATAGGGACTACCAATCTTCCACTGGTTCTCACAGCAGAAAAGATCTATATGTGCATAATTTAAATAAAATGAGTAAATCTATTCTACTAACAGAGTAAGTGCGGAAGCATAAAGTAACTACACGGTCAACAGTCTAATCTAAATGTCGGGACCGAAAAACCAGTGTAAACCACGACACTGGGAAGAACCCAAGGCTGTAAACACAGACAGTAAACAACTACTTAGACAAAGACACTAGCTACAGAACCACAGTCGATCGGTTAGGTGCGCCACGCGCCTTACGCTCGACCGCCAGTCCATGTCTAGCACCTCCCGTTGGAGTGAGACGTGGAACTAAAGTAACCACATTTTCCCTAGTCTGGCCGGACTACGGTCCCACGTCTGGCCCCTCTAAATGGTACCAGAACCACATAGAGTGAGGCAGTGAGAAAAAGACTAGGTGATCTGCGTCGGAAGAGCACCAAACCACCTCGGCATTCTAGACTCAGCTAAGAGAGCTCTACAAATGACTCTATGCTACTGTCCCCACCATTTTCCCCTCTACTACCAGAGTCCGTGACTCGAGCTCACCGCCGTCCGGAGAACTCCCTCAACCAGGCATGCGGGGATCGGGGGTCCAGGTAACGGTAACAACCTCTCTCTCGGACAAGCCCTCAGGTGCCTAGCACCGGGTAAAGGACTAGAGTAGGACTATGCTAGGAAACAACATAGGTGCCAAGAAAATAGATTTGCAGCGGAAGGAAAACTCCGAACAGGTCGTCAAGCCACTCTATGTTTGAGAAGGCGATACAAGGGCCGTCGCGACCTGGGTCAGAAGGCGACAGAGAACCTGTCGCTATCAGGTAGCAATAAGGGCATTGTCGCGACCACAGCCAGAGGTCCAGGTGACCACCTGAACCTCCCACAACACACGGTGAAAATAGGTAAGAAGGCGACATCCACTCTGTCGCAACCAGAATGCACAGGGTGGGCATCGCTTTCTCTACCAGAAGGCGACGTATCGGGCTGTCGCGATCTAGGTCGTGACACCAAACGTGTCGCGACCACAGACTTACACACCCGAGAGCATCTCCTTCATACCATGCACCTCAAATCCGGAAAATACAAGGGGAGGGGACCATGGAGAATGATGTAAACAGGTAAATAGGGTTCAAACCATCCTCATTCACATCCATGCATGCCAAGAAAGTGATTCTACACTCAAAAACCTCACATGCAAGCATGATCTCTCAACACCCAAACCCTTATTTCAAGCACAAGGCAAACACCATAGGAATCCAACAAGCACACATGCATCCCTAGCATGAGTTTCTAAGGCTTGGAGAAAGGGATTGGACCCTAACATGATAGAACTAGGGGGTAGTCAAGGAGTCCCTACCTCAAAATGAAGAGACAACCCGTTGGAGTCTTCTCGTGTGCATGGCCACCTCCTCCTCGCTCCAAGCTCCACGAAAACTCTGTCCACGAGCCATGAACGACCTCCTACAAGTCGGAGGAGAGAATCACCGCGAGAGAAGAGCACCACAGTTGGAGGAGAGCTCCACAATGAGAAGGGAAACCCCAACACACCCACAAGGAAAAACACTCCCTACACAACCCCCCCCCCACCCACCCACCCACCTCACACTCTCCCTCTAACACTCCCCACCGTGGAAGAAAACATAGAGGGGTCGGAGAGGGAGAAGCATAGGTGAAAGAGGTTAAAAATTAAGAAGGGTGTTCTGCAGCCTGTGGCCTTTTAAGCCTTGGAGTTGAGCGTTCACTTACTGAACGTGACGGACAACCTGTCGTGATCCCAAAGTCCTGGTCAACCTGACCAACGGGAACGCCACGTGTCAAGCTCACAGACCTGACAACCTGAACGCGACACCTGACATGTTGTCTTCACGTTGTCAGGGGTTGACACTTGTCCCAATTGTCCCGATAGAAAGACGACAAAACTGCATGCTGTGGTCAGAGGGTTGAACGCGACAACATGCCTATCGCGTTCACAACAAGAACGCGACCACCACCTTGTCACCTTCAGAAGGCGACGACCCGATGCATCGCGACCTTCAGCTGAAGGTGGCTGACCCACAAGAGGGGGATGTTACAATCTAACCAACAAAAAAACAATTTCATCCTCGAAATTAAGGACGAAACGTGGGAGAAAGAAGGCAAGCAAACATACTAGTCACTCAAACAACTAAGGAAAATCCTCCCGCATCTCGTCCTCTCACTCCCAGGTGGCCTCGCCACCGACGCGGTTCTCCAAAACTACCTTGACGAGCAAAATCTGCCTCCTACGCAGCTACTGCACTCTCTGATCCACAACGTTGACCGGGTACTCTGGCATTGACAGATCTGGAGCAACCTCTAACTGTGAGTAGTCTAACACGTGTGACGGACCTGGCATGTACCTCCTCAGTTGCGAGACGTGGAAGACGTCGTGAACACCAGGCAAATCGGATGAAAGATGTAATACCCTCAAATTTTAAATATCATGTTTTACTTAGAAATTCTTGTTTATGCAAACCGATTAGGTTTAAATTGTGATATTTAGGATTAAGGGTATGTTTAAGACACTTTATCATACCCCAGTACTACTTTCGGTCGTGCGCACCCCGACAGGGCGACACCGGAAAACTGTAACGAAAATAAAATCTGAGAACACCATAATTCTTAGAAAATTGTGGAGATATCAAATATGTAATTATCCAGAATTTTTGACGACCGGATTTTGAGATTAAGTCGACGCAACTATTTTTGGGGCGATTTTTCACCCAGTAGAAAATAAATTCTAAAAATTAAATAAAAATCATGAAAATTAGTAAAACCTTCCAATTAGTCTATGGTTGAAATTTCAAGTTAAACGGATATCATTAGGACACCTAAACATGAAGATCTTTGACCCAGCTGAATTATGGGCTATTTACGGCAAGGATTTTTCTGTTTTTTTTTCCTGGGGCTACGTGTGAGGCTTAGGAGAAGCCAACACACATTAGGATAAGGATGGAGCTTGGGTTTAAACTATTTCATGATGGTGGATGAGGTGTAGGTGTGAGATTGGAAGCATGGGCCATGTGTAAACAGTAAAAACCCATGGGTTTTACGGTTTACACCTGTGCGTTTACGTGTTCCCTTGCATGGGAACCTAGTTTGGCTATAAAAGCCACTCCCTCTGCTGAGTTCGATCCTTTCTACTCTTTGGTTTCTGTCCCTGTTCTCTCTCTTCTCTACTCTTGGCTGCTAGAAGGGTTGTGGAGGAGCTCCTTGAACTGTTGCTGGGGAGCTGTTGCCGTGCATCTACAACTGCACCCACCTCTGCCCCTATTTCTTCTGTAGCTGCTTCTTCTTTGGTGTTAACTTGCTGTTGAAGTAGCTGTCGTGTCTAGCAAGGCATCAATTTGGGAGGAAGCTCTTCTTCCACTAAGTTAAACTCTTTCACCAAGATCAAGTGGTAGCTTTCTTGCTTAGCAAGGTAGGTTTCATCTTCCATTGATTCGGTTCTGTCCCCCTCACATGATAAGAAAATCTTCTTGATAAGCATACAAGATGATACACTGAAGCTATTCTATTTTCTTTCAGTTTGGTAAACACGTTTTTAATGGGAGAAGAACAACCTTGTTCCACTCTAAAGACTATTTTCTATCTTCTTCTTCCACCCTTGTTTCATGTTTATATTATAGAGTCTTGATGGAAATTTCGATATCTTAGAACATTGTGATTTCTTTCCATCTAGATGTTGTACCTCAAACCTTGATTTTGGAGCATTAAATACCTTGAGTTTGAGAGTTTATCTTGTGGAAATCTTTCCATATAATCCTTGTATAAGGACCATATTTCCAGTACTATGTCATGCTAGTTTCTAGCTAAACTAGTTTGAATTGCAACCCTCTTGTTCTATCCCATTTGTTTAGCATATAAACCCCTGTGGGAACTACAATTAGACTCTTCAAATTGATATAAATCATGCCTTGATTTATAAGTTCCAATGTTAGAGTTTTTAGGATGAATACAAAGTCCCTTATGCAAGAAAAATTGGCGGCTGTCGACAGGCAGCTCATAGCTGTCGACAGGCCAGCCTTCCTGAACTCAGGAATAACTGGGACTGTGTGCATCTGTCGACAGACATCTTGCATCTGTCGACAGATACATACAGTCCAGCAAGATGATGCTCTGTCTGCAGCCATCTGTCGACAGGTCCTTCTTGGCTGTCGACAGGTGCAGCCCTGATTTGAATTTCTGCACCATTTCTTGTCTAAATTCATGCTAGAAGTTCATCCTAAAAGCCAAGGAAGTTACCCTCTCATTTACCTTGGTATTTATTGTCATACTACCTCAAAGTTTACCCACATTATGTACCTTAATCTCCCTTAAGTTATTCTTAAAGTTAGCAATTACGAATAGTACTCCGATTGAGTCTATTCTTCGATGTTCGGTAATGAAGGTTATAAAACTTGACCACTTGAGAGTTCATATGTTTGAACACCTTATGAGATATGAATACTTGTGATGACAACTGTGTACCCTCATTTTCTTGGGTTTTTATGTGATTTAAATCTTCTGAAGTTGTCGGCTTTGAGTCATCACCTTGTCTCAACTAATTGTCCTTCTTATTTTCTTGAACTCTGAACTACTTTGTCACCAAGATATTTGTATTAATCATAAATCAAATCTTCCTTTGGATTTCTCATTTCCGTTATGCTCATGAAAAGAAATTTATGATTTGAAGACAGTGCTCTCTTCAAAAGAGGGTTTAGGATTACTTGTAGTAGCACCCGCTACTTGTGATCAGCTGAGGGCGACAGTTTGTACGTAAGTAAATCCAAGTCAATGGACTGACGATGGTGGGTAACAAAATAATTATACCCCGTTCTTGCGCAATGAACAAGATCTAAGGTGCTGGAATCGCCTAGGCACTGAGGATGGTATATTACGTCTATATAGTAACCTCTTGAGAGCAGTGATGCCTGTCGAATTTGTTTCCAAATTAAGTTATGGTCTGAATTCTGAAAGACAAATGTGACTTTTATTCTGTGATTTGTTGGAGCTCATTATGAAATCAATTTGAGCTATATGTTTCTGTTAAGTATGAAATTCATGAGCAATTATGTTTGTTCCACATATGCACTATTTGAATAATCATTCAGTTCTGCAAATTGATACTTCTACTCTATGTTTACTTATACCTACTGAGTCCTTTCGACTCATGCCTTTGTTTCCTTCAACCCTTTCAGATTGAAGGTATGTATAATCTCAACTACATGTGAATCCTATTTCCGCTGCGGATGACGAAGAAATGAAGAAGAATAATGTAGTTTTAGTAGTTTCTTTTAGTTGATAATGTATTAAGTTAGAAAGAGAGAAGCTTGACTTTTGTAAATAATGAGTGTTGCTACTATTGTCACCTTGTGTATTATAATGTGTTCGAAGACACCTTTGTGGAATGGTTTGCCAGTTTTGTGCATTGCGCAGTTATATCTACCCATAACGAGAGTTTGTCAGCGTAACCCCTCTTCCGATCAAAGGTTACGTATGTGTTTGTGTGAAGTCGGAGGAGGGTGTTACAAAAGAGCCAACCTGTAAGTGACCTCGCCAACTCGCTCCAGGATGGGAAAGGGACCAACAAACCTCTGGCTGAGCTTGCCCCTCTTCTCAAACCTGAGAACGCCCTAGGTGGGCGAGATCAGAAGAAACACACTGTCGCCTGCCTCGAACTGAAGTGGCCTTCTGCGAACATCTTCATAGCTCTTTTGTCTGCTTTGTGTTGTCTGCAGTCTCTGTCTAATCAGCCTCAGTGTAAAATCTGCACAATGTTGTACCAACTTTGGCCCCAGTAACTGCCTCTCGCCAACCTCGTGCCAGTGCAACGGTGTCCGACACGGTCTGCTATACAAAGCCTCGTAGGGCACCATCCTGATGTTGGAGTGAAAGCTATTATTATAAGCAAACTCCACCATGGGAAGGTGCGACTCCCAGGTGCCGCCTCAGTCTAGGTAACACGCTCTCAACATGTCCTCGAGGGTCTGTATGGTCCTCTCCAACTGACCGTCTGTCTGCAGGTGATAGGCTGAACTCAACCTCAACTCGGTGCTCAGTGCCCTCTGAAACCTGCGCCAGAAACGAGAGGTGAACCTTGGATCTCTATTTGAAACTATAGAGACCAGGGTCCAGTGCAAAGGTACCACCCTATCCACAAGCAGTCTAGCAAGTCTGTCCACTGACCAAGCTGCTCTGACCTGCAAGAAACGAACTATCTTCATCAGACGGTCAACGATCACCCAAACACTGTCGTGCCCCTACAAAGTACGAGGTAAACTAGTAACAAAGTTCATGGTGATGTGCTCCCACTTCCATACGGGAATGACGCTGGCGCTCCGCCTTCACCTGTTGAGAGGTAAGACAACGAGCAACGAAATTAGAGATATCCCTCTTCATCTCAGGCCACCAAAAGAGTCCCCTCAAGTCGTGGTACATCTTGGTGGAACTGGGATGAATAGAGTACCTCGATCTGTGTGCCTCAACCAACAGCTCTTGTCTGACATCCTCTAGGACGTAAAGTCTACCTCTGAACCCGATCTCACTATCCACATCTAGCTCAACCTTTGGCATTTGCAACACGTCTGCTAACTTTGCATCTGCACTCTGAGCCTCTACAATCTACTGATATATGACTGGACAAACTTACAAGCTAGTCAACACTACTCTCTCTCTGAGTCTCGACGGAGAAAACACTCCCTGAGCTGCTCCCTCCAACAACCTCCAGTGTCTAACCAACAAAGAACTCAAGTGGGCTCTCCTACTCAAAGCGTCTGCTACAACATTAGCCTTTCCCGGGTGATAGGAAAGAGTAAAGTCATAGTCCTTCAGGTACTCGACCCACCTACGCTGCCTGAGGTTCAGATCTCTCTGTGTGAAGACATACTGCAAACTCCTATGGTCCGTGAACACCTCGAACACCTCGCTGTACAAGTAATGTCTCCACAACCTCAAGGCAAACAAAACCGCTGCAAGCTCCAAGTCGTGTGTCGGATAGTGCTGCTCATGCTTCTTCAACTATCGAGAAGCATAAGTGACTACCCTCCTGTGTTGCATCAACACGACACCAAGACCAGTCCCTGAAGCGTCGGTGTAGACAACAAAACCACCACTACCAGACGGTACAATAAGGATCGGAGCTGAAGTCAGCCCGCTCTTTAGCTCATGGAAACTCTGCTCACACTCAGCTGTCCAAACGAACCTTGTTTCTCTTTTGGTCAGCCTGGTTAACGGCTCAGCAACTCTGGCGAAGTCCTGCACAAACCTCATGTAGTAGCCTGCCAGCCCCAGAAAACTGTGCACCTCTGCAACTATAGTGGGCTGGCCCCACGAAACCACGACCTCAACCTTGGCGGGATCCACCGCCACACCTGCACTTGAAACCACGTGACTGAGGAAAGTTCCTCAACAGAACCTCGTGCTCCTCTACAGTCCCTGAGTACACCAGGATGTCGTCCACGAACACCACCACGAACCGGTCTAGGTACTCTCAGAACACACTGTGCATCAACTTCATGAAGGCTGCTGGTGCATTCGTGAGCCCAAAAGACATCACAACAAACTCAAAGTGGCCGTAGCGGGTACGCAAGGCTGATCTGGCAATATCTGACTCACAGTTCCTCAACTGGTAGTAGCCCAACCTCAAGTCAATCTTCAAGAACACTAAAGTTGACTGCAACTGGTCAAACAAATCATCGATCCTAGGCAACGGATACTTGTTCTTCACGGTTACCTGATTCAGCTGCCGATAATCGATGCACATCCTGAGACTGCCATCCTTCTTCTTAAAAAACAATATAGGCGCACCCCAAGGCAAATGTCTCGGACAAATGAAGCCCAACTCGAGTAACTCATCGAGTTGATGCTTCAACTCTCGCAGCTCCACCGGCGCCATCCGGTATGGTGCCTTGGACACAAGCATCATCCCCAGAAGCAACTCAATGGAGAAATCTACCTACCGCTCCAGCGGTAAACCAGGTAGATCCTCCGAAAATACGTCAGCAAAGTCACAAACGACAGGTATATCTGAAACATATAGCTCGCCAGAATTCGAGAAACTCACAGAAGCAAGAAAAGCGACACAACCATCTCGGATAGGGCGCCGAGCTCTACAGAAGGAGACAAAAGGTCGGCAGGTAGACCGTGTACCTCGGTAGCAAAGCACAGGTGCTCTAGGTATCTCGAACCGCACGGTCTTTCGCTGACAGTCCACCAGCGCAGAATGTGCCTCAAACCAATCCATGCGAAGGATGGAATCAAAGTCATGGATATGTAAGGCAAACAATCTGGCAGGTAGAAGGTGGCCCTGTACCTCGACGGTGACACCCTCTAGGTACCCCAGAGTATGCACATAGTCACCTATCGGAAGCTCAACAGCTAGGTCACAGGTCCGCTCCAGAGCAAACTCAGTCAAAGAACTAAAGAACTCCTGTGAAGCAAAACGGTGTGTGGCACCCAGATCAATCAAAACATGAGCAACTCTACCAAGGATAGGAACCGTACCGATGACCAGATTAGAGGCCTCTGTCTCCTCTATGGTGATGTTCATCACCCGACTGCGACCCACATCCTCGCTGAGGCTGTTGCAGGTGCTGGTGGCGCTGCTGCGGCTACTGGAACTGTCCCTGGTGTGGCTACTGACATTGCGCCTGCTGGGGTGGATGGCACCGCGCCTGTGATGCCTGCTGAGTGTACTGGGTTGGTGCCAACCACGGCTGCCCCTGCCTCAACGGACAGTTCCTTCTGTAGTGACCCTGCTGCCCACAAAGAAAGAAACTCGTGCCCTACTGGCTCTGCTCTGCGCCCTACTGCACAGAATGTTCCACTGGTTGCTCCTGCTGACGTCGCTGCTGCTGTGACTGCTTCTAATGCCGCCTACCTCCTCGAGAGAACAACTTCTTCAACTTTGAGGTCAGGCCAACGTTGCCTATCCCCGAAGAAGAAGAAGAAGACACACTCCCTCGACTGCCCGAAGGATGCTGGTAAACCTCGCCGAACCTCCTCCCTGCTACGGCTGGAACCGACACTCCCTCTCTAAGGCAGTAGCCCTCGCCACTGCCAACCCCAAGGTGTCGCAGAGGTGGCCAGCCATGGCTCACCTCAATTCCGAGCGTAGCCCACTAATGAATCGCTCAGTGCGAGCCTGCTCACTAATGGCCACGTGGGGGATGTGTTGTAGAAGTTGCACGAACCTCTGGTGGTACTGCACCACAATCAGCTCTTCCTGCGTCAGCTCGTGAAACTGGTCTCTCCTCTCACGGCATGCATAGTTGGGGAAGTACTCGCCGTGAAAGGTCTCCAAGAACTGCTCCTAAGAAATCTGGTCCAGCCTCCTACCCTGAAAATTGGTCTGCCTCACTGTCCTCCACCACTCGTGGGCTGACGCCTTCAACTGATACACTGCAGGTCTGACCTAATCCTGCTCTGCATAGTCCATGGTCTCGAAAGTGCACTCGAGCTCATGAACCCAACTCTCTGCCTTGTCCGAATCATAGTCGCCGTAGAACATCGGAGGCCGAAGTCGAAGGAACCTCTCTAGAAGCGTTGTGCAGTCCTCAAGTGCTGTCGCTGCAACTGGAGTCTACTGTCGTACCACTGGCGGTACCTCTAGCTGAACTGGTGCTGCCTGCAGAGTCGTTGGTGGCTGCTCCTCTGCTGCCATCTCTGCAAACTACTGGCCTCCTACCGACATCTGCTGGTACTGCTGGTATTGCCAAGGGGCCTGGAACATCGTCCTCCACCACTGCTCCAAAACCTCTGGCGGGGGGGGGGGGGGGTGTGGAAACCACTGTTGTTGTTGTACTTCCTGCTACAAAGAGACGCCCTACGGCAACGGAACGACTGGCTGGTTGAACTGCTGAGGCTGAGCATCCACCGGCACGTGCTCGGCTACAGCCGACTCGTCCCGTGTGGCATCCTGATGCTCCATCAGCTCTCAAACATGTCTGCGTCTTCGTGGAGGCATGTCCCGCGACACAGACTAACATTCAAATTAACAGAAATAACCCGGTGGCTAGCAGTGTTACTTGTACTTCCGAAGGGACTTTGTGTTATCACTTAGTTCCATTAAAAGTCTTGATAGACCCTTTGCTCTGATACCACTGTAACGGCCTCGACGCCCGGACCCCCGGCTCCCACCAAGGATCCAACCATCGGCACCGCCGCCCACGAGCCCGAAGACCTGGAAGCGCTAACGGACCAGTCTAACAAGATATGTAACGGGAGTAAGTAACAACAACAACACTAAAAAGTACCAACAAGTGAAGGAAAAACATCCAACATAGTGTACAAGTTTAGTACAGTCCCAAAGTAAACAAAGTACAAGTGCAGAAAGTAAAGGAAATAACATGTCCCTTAGGGGCATACCCCGAGGGTGAAGTAAACAAGTACTGGAGACACTGCTCACGGAAGACGCCGTCTACTACGGCCCCGTCTCCTCAGTCCGTCGCGGAGGGTGCTGCTGTGAAGTCTCACTTGTAAAGGAGGGAATGAGCTTCACAAAAAAGCCCAATAGGGACTACCAATCTCCCACTAGTTCTAACAGCAGAATAGATTTATATGTGCATAATTTAAATAAAGCGAGTAAATCTATTCTACTAAAAGAGTAAGTGCGGAAGCGTAAAGTAACTACACGGTCAATGGTCTAATCTAAATGTCGGGACTAGAAAACCCATGTAAACCACGACACCGGGAAGAACCCAAGGCTGTAAACACAGACAGTAAACAAATTCCTAGACAAAGACACTATCTAAAGAACCACTACACTAGTTGACCGGTCAGGTGCGCCACGCGCCTTACCCTCGACCGCTAGTCCATGTCTAGCACCTCCCGTTAGAGTGAGACGCGGAACTAAAGTAACCACAACTGCCGTAGTCTGACCGGACTACGGTCCCACGCCTGGCCCCTCTAAATGGTACCAGAACCATGTAGAGTGAGGCAGTGAGAAAAGTGTTGCCCGAATAGCAAGCCCAGAGGGGGGGTGAATGGATTGCTAAAATTCTTTCTAGATTAAAACCTGTCAATAAAAACCCTTAACAGAAAAACACTAGGATCGATAGTTAGTGTTAGTGAGAATGAAGACAAATAACTAAACATACAAACAACATGAGATTTTTATCCTGGTTCGGACCTCCAATCCCAAGGAGTCCTACGTTCAGTCCCCAAGCAATAACTTGAGATTTCACTAACCAAGGGTACTGTCCCCCTTAAGGACTCTTACACATCCAGCAACAGTTGACCTTTTATTCTACCCCGAAGAGGTACAAACCAACACCTGATTCAACAGGTCTTTCTTCTTCAATGAAGGGAATAACAACCACTTGTTTCCTACAGGTCTTCTCTTCACAACCAAAGAGGAACACACAGAGAATGTGAGTAAAAGCGAATGACCCCTAGACCAAGCTTATAAGAAATTGCTTGATCTGAGGCTGAATTTGAGAGACAAAGATTTGCAACAAGAAAATCTCTCAGAACTACACTTGCTCTCCAAAGACTAAGCAAATGAAAAACGGAGAGCTGAGAGCTAAAAATTAGTTCGCTGGAAGGAGTGAGCTCTTCTTACTGATGCTCGCAAGTACTTGATCGTTTAGAGTGTATCTCTTGTGTGTCTTCATGGAGTCATCAGCCTTCTATATATCTTCACTTGAGAATATAGCCGTTGAAGTGTCCGTTGTCTCTTTGTTTGAAGCACGTTAGACTGTATGGTCTGAGGTGTGGAACAAGTAAGCCTGCAGTCATTAATGCTCTAGGAGACACATACGCAAAGAGGGAATTCATCCAGATATCTTTCACTTCAGGTTATCCAACATTGTAAGATATGGTACTGGCAAAAGACCTGCACATAATGAATACCAACACGCAAACAGCTAGACTATCTCTATGTTGTCTGTCAACGTTAGAAGTCATGCTATAAGAATGTACACCAAAATAGACATGTCATTCTGTCACCCTACAAAGCGTTTGCTATAGAAACATAGGTGTAGAATGCACACAGATATGTGGCATGCAGAGATGTGTACAATCATAATAAATGTTACGTAGTGCAAGATACAAAGATATACGCGAGAAGACTTAAACTCTACAGAGTTTTGAAAATATGTTTGAATAGAATGGTTATTATCAAGCTTATTTGAGAAGATAATAATGAAATACATGATAATTCATTCAAACCAAAATCATTGTGAAGAGAGTCGATGTGTTCGTGAAATCGATGTTATAGACCATGCATAAATGAAATCTATGATGAAATGAAATCGATGTGATAATCATAATTCATGTATAGATGAAATCTATGTTGTACTTATGAAATCGTTGTGTAAGCAAATCGTTGTTCATGTATAAGCAAATCGTTCTTCAAGCAAATTGTTGTTCAAGTATAAGCAAATCGTTCTTCAAGCAAATCGTTGTTCAAGTATGAACAAATCATTGTTTAAGTAGAAACAAATCGTTGTTTGCGATCAAATCATTATTTGCTATCAAATCGTTGTTTAAGTAAAGGCAAATCGTTGTTTGCTATCAAATCGTTGTTTGAGTAAAGACATATCATTGTTTGCTATTAAATCATTGTTTAAGTAAAGCAAATCGTTGTTTGAGCAAATCGTTCCTTGACTAAAAGCAAATTGTAGTTTAAGTGATAGCGAATCGTTACAACGATCAAATCGTTGTGTAACTTACGGAATCGTTATAGTGATCAAATCGTTGTTTGACTTATCGAATCGTTGCAGTGATCAAATCGTTGTGTAACTTACTGAATCATTATAGTGATCAAATCGTTGTTTGACTTATCGAATTGTTACAGCGATCAAATCGTTGTTTTAACTTATCGAATCATTATAGCGATAAAATCGTTGTTTAATTTATCGAATCGTTACAGCGATCAAATCGTTGTGTAACTTACTGAATCGTTATAGTGATCATATCGTTGTTTAACTTATGGAATCGTTACAACGATCAAATCGTTGTTTTAACTTACTTATGAAATCAATAAAGAGACCGAATCGTTATTTCACTTATAAAACCGATGTTCTATCAAGGAAATCAATGTGTACTTAGAATGAATGCTTTGAGCTGTAAATAACAGTGTGTGAGAGTAACTTACAGATTTTGCTTGACTTATTTCCTGTGGATGAACTTCAGAAAAGATTGTTAGAAGATATTTATTAAGGTTTTGTTAATCACCAAAAAAATACATATAATAGATAAAATTATATGGGGATGGACTGATCATTAAAAATGACTAGCTGATCTGCGCCGAAAGAGCACCAAACCATCTCGACGTCTCAGACTCAGCTAAGAGAGCTCTACAAATGACTCTACGCTGCTGTCCCCACCATTTTCCCCTCTGCTACCAGAGTCCGTGACTCGAGCTCACTCGCCGCCCAGAGAACTCCCTCAAACTGGCGCACGAGGATTGAGGGTCAAGGTAACGATAACAACCTCTCTCTCGGACAAGCCCTCAAGTGCCTAGCACCGGGCGAAGGACTAGTAGGACCGTGCTATGAAACAGCACAAGTGCCAAGAAAATAGAGTCGCAGCGGAAGGAAAACTCCGAACAGGTCGCCAAGCCACCCTCTGTCTGAGAAGGCAAAACAAGGGCTATTGCAACCTGGGTCAGAAGGCGACAGAGAACCTGTCACTATCAGATCATGACAAGGGCATTGTCGCGACCACAGCTAGAGGTCTAGGTGATCACCTGAGACCTCCCACAACACACGGTGAAAATAGGTAAGAAGGCGACAGCCACCCTGTCGCGAACAGAACGCGACAGGGTGGGCGTCACTTTCTCTACCAGAAGGCGATGTATCGGGCTGTCGCGATCTAGGTCGCGACACCAAACATGTTGCGACCACATACTTACACACCCGAGAGCATCTCCATCATACCATGCACCTCAAATCCGGAAAATACAAGGGGAGGGGAGCATGGAGAACGATGTAAACAGGTAAATAGGGTTCAAACCACCCTGCATGCCAAGGAAGTGATTCTACACTCAAAAACCTCAAATGCAAGCATGATCCGTCAACACCCAAACCCTTATTTCAAGCACAAGGCAAACACCATAGGAATCCAACAAGCACACATGCATCCCTAGCATGAGTTTCTAAGGCTTGGAGAAGGGGATTAGACCCTAACATGATAGAACTAGGGGGAAGTCAAGGAGTTCCTACCTCAAAACGAAGAGCCAACCCGTTGAGGTCTTCTCGTGCGCATGGCCACCTTCTTCTTGATCCAAGCTCTATGAAAACTCCGTCTACGAGCCACGAACGTCCTCTTACAAGTCGGAGGAGAGAATCACTACGAGGGAAGAGCACCACAGTCGGAGGAGAGCTCCACAACGAGAAGGGAAACCCCAACACACCCACAAGGGGCAACACTCCCTACACAAACCCCCCCACACCTCACACTCTCCCTCCAACACTCCCCATGGTGAAGAACACAGAGAGAGGTCGGAGAGGGAGAAGCACAGGCGAAAGAGGCGAAGAAGAAGGGTGTTATCCAGCCTGTGGCCTTTTAAGTCTCGGAGTTCCTATTGCATTCACTTACTGAATGCAACAACCAACCTGTTGCGATCCCAAAGTCCTGGTCAGCTTGATCAATGGGAACTCCACGTGTCAAGCTCGCAGACCTGACAACCTGAACGCGACACTTGACATGTCGCCTTCATATTGTCAGGGGTTGACATTTGTCCCAACTGTCTCGACAGCAAGACGACAAAATTGCATGCTGTGGTCAGAGGGCTGAACACGACGACATGCATGTCGCATTCACAACAAGAATGTGACAGCCATCTTGTCGCCTTTAGAAGGCGACAGCCTGATGTGTCGTGACCTTCAGCAGAAGGTGGCTGAACTATAAGAGGGGGATGTTACAGGCCAGGTGTGGGACCGTAGTCTGGCCAGACTACTGCAATTATATGTTACTTTAGTTCCACGTCTCACTCCGACGGGAGGTGCTAGACATGGACTGGTGGTCGAGGGTAAGGCGCTTGGCACACCTGACTGGTTGACTAGTGGTAGTTGCCTTCCGTGACTAGTGTCTTTGTCCAGACAGTTGTTCACTGTTTGTGTTTGCAGCCTTGGGTTCGTCTCAGTGCCGTGGTTTACATGGGTTTTCGGTCCCAATATTTGGTTTAGACCGATGACCGTGTAGTTACTTTCCACTTCCGCACTTACTCTGTTAGTAGAATAGATTTACTTAATTTCAGTTTTAAGCATATATCTATTCTATTTGTTAGAACCAGTGGGAGATTGGTAGTCCCTACTGGGCTTCTTCGTGAGGCTCATTCCCTTCTTTACAGGTGAGACTTCACAGCAGTACCCTCTACGGAGGGCTGAGAAGACGGGGCTATAGAAGACGGCGTCTTCCGTGAGCAGTGTTCCCTTCGTACTTGTTTCGTCACCCTCGGGATATGTCCCTAAGTGATTTGTTATTCCCTTTCTTTCTGCACTTGTACACTTTATTATTTTGGGACTGTACTAGACTCGTATTTTGTGTTGGACACTTTTTCCTTCACTTGTTAGTACGTTTTAGTACTTGTTGTCATCATTTAATTCTATTATACATATCTTATTAGATTGGTCCGTTAGCCCTCCCGAGTCTTCGGACCCGTAGGCGGCGGTACCAAGGGTCGGATTCTTGGTGAAAGCTGAATGTTCTGGTGCCAGGGCCGTTACATTCGATCTGAGTCTTATCAGTTCTCACACATCACTCTCACCCATCCGATCGTGTTCGATCGATCGACACGCCGATCAGATCCCTATTTAATTCTGATTTTAGGCCCCCGACTTGTGTTTTTTTGACCATTTACACTTAGTTCTTTTCCGGGTTTGACCCTATCAGAAATAAAGTTCAGCTTGTGTTGCAATTTGGCCCATTTTTTTTATCTATTTAAAATTCTAAGAAATTGAGTAATCAGTACCTCACCAAGTCTTCTTTCCAACACCTCCGTTCTTGTAGGATTTCATTTAAATTAGGATAGTCTTTAATTTAATTGTGTAGGTTGCAATTTTCAGTTGTAGAATAGATAGGGTCATGTTGTTTATGTTTTTTTATGTTCAAATCATTTCAAATTGAGTCAAACGTTTTGGATTAAAAAGTTAACTTAAAACTGTAAACGTTGCATTTAGTTTCACTTCATTTGCATATCTGCGCGCAAACTTACAGTTGCACTGAGACTATTGTAGATTTCTGTTGTAACTGTAGTTAGTTGGGTTTCCATTTCATCATTCCTTTCAAAGCAGAACTCAAAAAATTGATCTTTCAACTCAAGAAACATAAGATTACGTGGAAATAAAATTCTGTATCTCCACCTAGATTCTGAAACTATTTCTTATATTCTTTTAAGTTTGGTATAAATTGGAGGACCGGCTGGGCTGGGGAGGGGGTCAGCGGCTGGGGCGGGGGAGGGGGTGGGGTGTGGGGGGCAAGGGGCATGAGGGACGTACTGGCGGAGGTACTTGGGTGCCAATAGGAGGCGACAGGGTGGCGAATCGGAGGAGTTTGGATCCTCTGGCCCCCCCCCCCCCCCCGCAGGAGGGGGGCCAGTCAGTACACGGGGTGGGGGGGGGGATTTTTTCATATACCCTTATGTAAAACATAAAAAGAGATGTTTGAGGGGTGAAATGAAAAATCCCCCCACCCTTTGTCCTGACCAGCCCCCCCCTCTTGTCGGGGGTCGAGAGGATCCCATCTCGAATCGGAGGCGACAAGGTGGGTGAGCTAGGGCAACTATCTCGGATAGCCGAAGAGAGCGTGAGTGAGGAGAGAGAGAGTGATTTTAGAAGTTTGGTAGGACAGTATTAGGGACGGAAATATTATCAACAAAAATTTTATCAATATTTTCTAATGTAAAAAAATTAGTCAAAGATTTCGTCAATACTTTTTGATAGATTATTTTTGTTGAAAAAATTCATCGACCAAAACATTTTGGTAAAACCCTGCCACATCTAAGAGGGAGATCCAACGGCTCCACACGCCCCGTGTATTTCACGAGTTTTTCAATTTTTTTTGTAATTCGTTGAATCGTGATGAGTATGCTACAGTACGGTGGGGTTACACCACTTTATCGTAGTGTATATAGAAATAATTTTATAACACTATTTGGTAACAATAACATCATTATTAAAATTATGTCACATTAATAATTAAAAAAAATTTAAAAACATCTTGTAAATGATGAAATTGTGGTACACTTTTGATTGGTGTGTTACCAAATAATGTTATTAAACCATTTTCCATATCTATATAGCACCCCTCTTCGTCTGGATCGATTTCGCGTCAGGCTGAGCTCACTTAAATTTACGCGGCTTTACCTTTCTGCTTCTTATAATAGTTCCCGGCCCCCTTCCCCTTTTGCTTCTGGGCGCGTCGTCCTTCCCATGGTTGGTTTCTTCTCCAGTAGTAGCCGACCGGTGTGAATTTTCCCCACTCGAGCAATCACGGGGGAGAGACCACCGATTCTCTCTATCGTCTAATTTCTTTGGCTGCCGGTGCGGCTGCTTCTGCTCGCAACGCGGAGATATCTTTTCACACAGATTCCCCAGACGCGTTCTTCAGCTCTCCCTGCACTTCCACTCTTAAAAGGGTCCCCATAGTCGCACTTCGACCCCCACCTACAACATCCTCCTCCACGTACCTTTCCCCCTCGATCGTCCTCCTGATCACAGGCACCATGAGGGAGAAGGGAAGAGGCAGCATTAGGGTGTTGGAGTGGAAGAGAAGGGAAGAGCACTGACGCCGATCTTTGTGTGTGTGTAATGATTGGGGTAGGCTAGATAGTTTGTGTTAATCTTCTTGGGTGACAGTCTCTCCGTTTGTGTTTAGTCGATGAGGGGCTTCTCTAGGCACGAGAGGCGATGGGGTTCCGACTCGGTGCCGGGGAAGCCCATCAGCAGCACCGTGTCCTCGCCCGCCTTCTCGGTGGCGGGCTCGTCGGAGGAGGAGTTCGTGGAGGTGACGCTCGACTTCCAGGACGACGACACCGTCATCCTCCGAAGCGTCGAGCTGGCCGCTGTCGGAGTTGGAGCCGCCTCCGACGCGGATGTCGAGACCCCGGACCGCCGGGCCCCCACCCAGGGGTCCGCGTCGGTGTCGTCCCAGTCGCCCTCCATGGGGCGTAGCTCGTCCCACCGCCTGCGGCAGTTCTCGCAGGAGCTGAAGGCGGAGGCGGTGGCCAAGGCAAAGCAGCTGTCGCACGACCTGAGGGCGGAGCTGCGGAGGTTCTCTTGGAGCCATGGGTCGAGGGCCGGGGGGTCTTCCACGGGGGCGGGGAACTCGGGGGCCGTGGCCGCGGTCGACTCGGCGCTGGCGTCGAGGGCGCTGCGGAAGCAGCGGGCGCAGCTGGACCGGACTCGGTCGGGGGCGCAGAAGGCGCTGCGGCGGCTGAGGTTTATCAGCGGCGGCGGCAAGACCAACGGCGTGGATGCGTGGAATGAGGTCCAGGACAACTTCGACCGGCTCGCCAAGGATGGCTACCTCTCGCGCTCCGACTTCCCCCACTGCATTGGTAAAGCTAACCCAATATTCCCACCAAATTTAAACTTCACAGAAGACGAAGAAGCTAACATCCCCAGCTACAACCGATCCATATATAGAGACGAGATTATAACGTGATTAATGAAGCAGTATTCTGCAAACGTGAATTACAGCTGGGATCATGTGAAGTCTCATGAATCGTTGATGTGGGTCTATCTTTACAGGGATGAAAGAGTCGAAGGACTTCGCATTGGAGCTGTTCGATGCGCTGAGCCGGCGGCGGAGGCTGAGGACCGAACGGATCAGCAAGGACGAGCTCTACGAGTTCTGGTCGCAGATCACCGACCAGAGCTTCGACTCCCGGCTCCAGATCTTCTTCGACATGTACGCCCGCAAATTCCAGCTGACCCGAAAAGAATACAAGAAACACCGATGATTCATAGAAAATTAACACTGCATGCTCTTTTTTTTTTTTTCTTTTATCTGCATTAGTTTATTAAAGATTAATACCAAGTTTTCCATATATTCTTTTTAACTTCACCAACCATTCGCCTCCGTTCCCGGGTTTCCACTTACAGATTTATTGCTCTCCTTCTTTTCAGGGTCGACAAGAACTTGGATGGCCGGATCACCGAAGAGGAAGTGAAGGAGGTAATGCGTATGCTGAATTTTATCACGAATTAACAAGTTGATGGAGAAGTAGAACTTGCCTAGCGACGTGGTCTGCAGCTGCAAATTATTAGTATTTTGTAGTCATCGTTATCGTATGTTCTAGTTATTATAAATTAAACAGCTCATACCTTCCCATCATCCTCTAAACTATTCTCTATACCAAGCTGTCAGATCCCGTAGACTCGAATTCGTCTATTAAGGGCACTACCAATTCTTCCCGAGAGCAGAAGCCCAGTTGCTTTAGTTAAGTTTTCTTTAAGCAGACCGGATTTGGTGAGAGCCAGTAGAGCCAAAACTAACAACTCCCCCACCTGCCTCCTCCCCTCACAAACTTTCTCATCTGTCCTCTTAATTCTCGGGAAGTCTTGATCATGGAGAGTGAACGTTAACACAACCAAGTTGATGGAATATATATATAATATCAAGGTTAATTTTCTTGGCTGTTCCTGGTTTGACTAGAAGCCAGTTCCTTCCCAAGGTTTACGGTGGAGCCCTCGTGATCAAACGAGTCACCCTATCCGGATGGGTGGTAGGTAGGGGGTGTTCTTGGCACATCAGGTGCTTGTTGCCTCATCGCTATAGCTACCGCTGACGAATTCTCACCAAGTCAAAACCACTATCTTGATCTTACTTTCTCTGTAATTTCGGCGACCAGGTCATCTCATGAATCTTCCCTCCGTTCCTCTGCAGATCATCATGTTGAGCGCATCAGCCAACAAGCTGTCTAGGCTGAAAGAACAAGCCGAGGAGTACGCTGCCTTAATCATGGAGGAGCTGGACCCCGAGGGCCTGGGCTACATTGAGGTGAGCAAATCTCATCTCCTCGCTAAAACCCTAGTTTTCCGTAAAAATCTTGCACCGGAGCCATGCAGTCCACGCGTTTTTCTGCGTTGTGGTGGTGGACCCATCCTCTCGTAGCCTGCCGGCCGGTCGTGAGTCAGGAGCCATGCAGAGACGAAGCCTACGCGTTTCTCAACTCTTTTACAGACACTTGAATTTATTTAATTCAATACTTTAATATACCTCTTATAGACAGATATCTACACTGGCCTTCCATACAAAATTGTCAACAAGTTTCATCTACCGCGTCTCATGTACACACATATATATATATGGCAGCCGGTAGTCCAATAGAAAAATGTGTGCCGGTGGCCTGGAAGCAAAACAGCCATATTTCCTGAGTATGGCTCCTTGGCGTGTCCACATTAATTTCTTAAATTACTGTAGAAAACCTGGGTAATGTGAAAACTATGTGAGGTGCAGCAAGAGAGGAAGAGAAGAGTCGGGATGATCATATCAAGAGTCCATGTGAACGAAGTCGCTCCAGGCTGCGCAAGCATCCTGTTTGGTGGAATGCTGACTCACGACTTTTATAGGAGTTGGCAACCAAGAGTCAAGAAAACACAACCCAACAGACCCCCTTCGGCCATGCAAAGCTTATACCCCACCTTTTCCCCTTTCATGTTTTCTCACTGTGGGGTTCTTTTAAGTCAGGGTCGCTCTCATAAGACCCCTTCGGTGCTATGTCTCAGCAGAAGACACCGGGACCCGCCGAGCTAGTGAGCACCGTCAGTGGCCCACGACAGAGGGAACTCGGGCCTGGCAAATATCGACCACTGGAGCAACTAGGGCGAGTGTTCTTAATCTGTGCTGGCGGAGCCCTCGCCAAGAGGGGGCCTGCTGATTCACTTGTCACAACGCCACTTTGTGGGAGGTTTATTAAGTTTACTACTCGAAAAATATTTATTGCTCTCCCATATCTTACAATAAAAATAATATAGATTGTTTGACAAATATTTTTATTATTAATTGAGAGATAGAGAGGAAAATTTTTTTTTTGTCACACTCAACGTTCCTTTTTCTTACTCTTGAAATCTTGTAATAAATATTTTTCATATATATATATATATGGCACCTGACCCGGTGTCGTATACTTTTCTGACACTTCTTGAAATCTGGAAGAAGAGTCGGGATCCCCTCAGAGGACCCCCCCCTCCACCACTATGAGTCCCCCAGTGCTCTCCTCTCCTTGAAGAATGTTCTGTATATAATTAGCCTTCCCTAGTGGGAGCTGCGTTCTGATGGTGTCCCATCATAAAGTGGACAAAGAGAGGTGCACTCTTAGTACACTTTTGTACGTGGAGAATAACGCCCAAGTAGCCCACAGTCCATTCATGCCCTTCCCGAAAGGTAACCGGCTACTTGCATGATTTCTTAGAAGAATTTGCTGGCCTCACCGCCGAAGTGCGCCATGTCCCCTCACTGCTTTACCTAAACCTCCTTTAGACTCTGGTTTACTTCTTACTCCATCAATACAATCTATATATGTTTGACTCGTGGGCATCATGCTCCATAGAGCAGTTTCAGCTACTCCTGCGGCACCTCAGTCTTACCCCAGTGCATGCCCTGCAACGTTCTAGTCATTGTGTTGATACTATTTGACTGGTTTGTGGTTGTGCAGTTGTGGCAGCTAGAGACGTTGCTTCTTCAGAAGGACACCTATCTCAACTACAGCCAGGCACTGAGCTACACGAGCCAGGCTCTCAGCCAGAACCTACAGGGGCTGCGGAAAAAGGGACCCATCAGGAACCTGAGCACTAAGTTGGGCTACTACTTGGAGGAGAACTGGAAGCGTCTCTGGGTTCTGGCCCTATGGATCGGCATAATGATGGGGCTTTTCCTGTGGAAGTTCTACCAGTACCGGAACAAGTACTCCTTCAAGGTGATGGGTTACTGCCTCACCACCGCCAAGGGCGCCGCCGAGACGCTCAAGTTCAACATGGCCCTCATCCTCCTCCCCGTCTGCCGGAACACCATCACCTGGCTCCGCAACACCAAGCTTGGCCTCGTCGTCCCCTTCGATGACAACATTAACTTCCATAAGGTAAAGTTTTTCTCGCCTAACTACAGCTTTTCCCGAATAACTGCTGCATGTATCGCTCTCGTAGGAATCAACGTTAACTGGGAATATGCTGATTAGAATGCCTTATTTTTCTTTCTTCTGAACTTGACGTCATTCTTCATCTAGCAGTTAATGCTGATAGGGTGTGTCTTCTTGGCCGAAAAACTTGACCTCGAACCAGTGCCCGTGACTGGTCTCGGAGGGGTGGGTGGGGTTAGATGTTGATCGAGAAATATTTGTTATCCGAACGGATTGATAACAAAATCTAAGTGGATTGTTTGCCAATTAATTTTACTGGCCAAAGATTTTATTAGACATTTCTTTCTCTAGTCTCTTATCCAATTAATAGAATTACTTGGCAAATAATCTCACTAAATCAACAAGCATTTCTCTCGTCATCCACCTAGCTAGAGGATTCGCCCATTTTGCCTGAATTAACGTAAGAAATAGGAGCCGGAGGTGTCGAGCAACTACATACTTAGTAGAGAAAATGGTCATTAATTACATGCACGAGCCTGCAGGTCATGAGCCAGTGAGAAGTACATCTGACGTTTCTGTTGCTGCCATTTTCTTGTGTAGACGGTTGCGGCCGCAATTGTTGTCGGCATCATCCTCCATGCTGGGAACCACCTCACGTGCGACTTCCCACGGCTGATCTCTTCCTCCGACGATGCGTACGGGCCCATGAAGCAGGACTTTGGGGACGCCAAGCCCTCGTACGGGAAGCTGGTGCGGGGCGTGGAAGGCATCACGGGGATCCTAATGGTGGTGTTGATGTTGATAGCCTTTACGCTCGCCACCCGCTGGTTCCGGCGCAGCCTGGTGAAGCTCCCCAAGCCCTTCGACCGCATCACCGGCTTCAACGCCTTCTGGTACTCGCACCACCTCTTCGTGCTCGTCTACGTGCTGCTCGTTGTCCATGGCGTCAGCGTCTACCTCGTGCACCACTGGTACCTCAAAACGGTATAGAAACCGCGAGCTCTTTGTTGTAGTCATCCAACATATATACCACAACAATTAACCTTCTCTAGATGTTCCGGAGCAAAGTATGATTTCTTGCTGAATCGAGTGGCTTACCGACTGCGTCTTTGTGACCAATGCAGACATGGATGTACCTTTCTGTCCCCCTGCTCTTGTATGCCGGGGAGAGGACTTTGAGAGCCTTCCGATCTGGGTACTACTCGGTCCGGCTGCTAAAGGTAAGTTCAGCATGGAAACTTCTTGTATCTCTGCACGTATGGTAGTGTTCGAAAGCCATTTCGGCTATGTTGAATTCGACAAGGTGGTTCCTTTATAAACTTGTTCAGGTGGCGATATATCCCGGTAACGTGTTGACACTCCAGATGTCGAAGCCTCCAGCATTTCGTTACAAAAGTGGGCAGTACATGTTTGTTCAGTGTCCTGCTGTATCGCCATTTGAATGGTCAGTGGCAAGAATCTCCTGTGTCTTCTTCTTAGTTAATTTTTCCCCTCCGGTTAATAACATCCTGTCTGTTTTTCTCATGTTGAAGCAATGTTCTCCCTTTTAGATTGGGTAAAGGTTGGCCCCATGCATAGATCCTCTGTTCTTCTAATATTGGATTTTGATGTGTTTGCCAGGCACCCATTCTCGATTACATCTGCTCCTGGAGATGATTATCTTAGTGTCCACATCAGGCAGTTGGGGGATTGGACGCAAGAGCTGAAGCGTGTTTTCTCGGAGGCATGTGAGCCTCCCGTGGGTGGGAAGAGCGGACTACTCAGAGCGGACGAGACTACCAAGAAGAGGTATATATATGGGCTTCACCTTCTCAGATACTATAGTTCCATCTCTTTTTCCAACGGGATCACACTCCCATATATAGGTTACCACCATAGCGAGATCCGCACTCCAACTGAATTGGATAGCTTCCTAGCTGTTCAGCAAAGTTTTAGTAGGTAGAAGGTCAGGTTTATGGGTTCCTCCTTGTCTTGGATATTGATGTCTGCGCACGACACTTGCAGCTTACCCAAGCTTCTGATAGACGGGCCATACGGAGCACCGTCTCAGGACTACACAAAGTACGATGTTCTGCTGCTTGTTGGCCTCGGAATCGGGGCGACACCTTTCATCAGCATATTGAAAGATCTGCTCAACAACATTGTGAAAACAGAGGAGCAAGCGGTGAGTACCGGCAACCAATCGAGTTTCTAGTGTCTTCCCCCCCCCCCCCCCCCCCCCCCCCCCAATGTTATAGAATTGGATATTAGCTGTTAGGCTTCTTTTGAACTGTTTGGAATTCTTGGCCACCGTCCTGGGTAATTGCAACAGCTAGCACCATCGATTAAAATGCTGCTTTGGTGTCAGGATTCGAACCCAGACATGAGCCAGCTGGGAGCGGATCTCAGCTTCGGATCGCTTGATTCGGGTTCCAACGGCGGTGCCAATCCGAAAAGGAAGAAGACATTAAAGACAACGAATGCGTATTTCTACTGGGTGACCCGCGAGCAGGGCTCCTTCGACTGGTTCAAAGGGGTCATGAATGAGGTCGCGGAGCTTGACCAGAGGGTATCACTTCTTTGCTACCACCTCCCTTTTTGCTTTTTATCTACGTTCGTCCTAATCCGAACATGCTTGCGGTATAGTACTGCTGCGAACTCCCAGAATTAACGTTCTGTGCCACCTTCGAATTTGGTCTACAGGGTGTCATAGAGATGCACAACTACCTGACGAGCGTGTACGAGGAAGGTGACGCTCGGTCTGCTCTCATCACCATGGTCCAAGCGCTCAACCATGCCAAGAACGGCGTTGACATAGTATCTGGAACCAGGGTAAGGAAGAGATGAAACCCCCCCACTGACCCTGGTCACCAGATGACCCATATTTGCTCATATCGTTCTTCACTAATATGAAGTACTGTTATACTGAAAGTTCTGCTTATTGCCGTCACAGGTGAGGACACATTTCGCCAGGCCCAACTGGAAGAAGGTCTTCACCCGAACATGTTCCAAGCACCCGAACGCGAAGATTGGTAGTTAACTAAAACTCTAAAGTTCTGAATTGTGTGGGTTTTCCCCTCCTGACATTTCCTGGCCTGCAGGGGTGTTCTACTGTGGTGCTCCGGTTTTGGCTCAGGAACTGAGCAAACTGTGCTACGAGTTCAACCAGAAGGGCGCCACCAGGTTCGACTTCCATAAGGAGCATTTCTGACGCCCATCTCCACAACCTTTAGAGAGAGAGAGAGAGGACACCTACGTAAATAATGTATAGCTCTTGGTGAGAGTTACCTCTACCACTCGATTTCTCCATTGGCTTGAAATAGAGAAGAAATGGAGAAGAATGGGAACAGGGTTTTGATTCATGAAGACTGGGATCTTTTGTTTTGTTTTGTTTTATTTTTTTTCCCGCTTCGTAGGGGTCCGACAAAAGGACAAGCCACCTACCGATAGATTTTGATATGGTCTGGGTGGATGGCGTTGACGAGCCTCCCATTGGCTGGAAGGTCCTACCGTGACAACACAACTCGAGCAAAGCTTTGTCCGAAAAAAAGCCCAGTTCAGACCCCGCGACAGCTGGGGATAAAGGATGATGGAGTAACACGTGGCCAACCAGCATACGTGACGAAATCTGGTGGGAATCGATTTTGAAGTCAAACGCGAATCGCCGCAAATACGCCTGGTCCTCCTTCTAGAAGGTCTTATAGAGGAGGGCAGTTCCGGAATTTTTTCTCCTTATTTTTTTCTTTTAATTTTAGGGCTGTGAATGAAGAATAGAAATGTAAATTTACGACGGTACACGATTTATTTATGTAGAAAATATAGCCCATATATGTATAGAGAGACACGAAGGGACTATGTATGTCATTCCGCTTGTTTAAGCAAATTAGGACTTGGGTCTATGCAAATGACCGACGTAGATATCGTTCAAGCTTTTTCGAACATTTGTTATGATGGATATATAGAAAAGTATTCATTTCACAAAGAAGTCATTTCTTAAGGTTATATATTTTCTTTCTGGTGAAAAAATAATATAAGATTTTTTTGAGACTTTTTTTGCTTATATACGTATATATATTAAAAGTTAATTATATCAGATTTTTTAAGATTTATATTTACATATATATAACTCGATCCAAAATATCTTCTATATTCAGAGACAAGAATCCCGATCCAACCTATACGAGTCCAATGACCCAAAAGGGTAAGAAAACTAGTTTAAGGAAGTGAAAGAAATAAAGTACAATGTTTCACATTAGCAAGAATGTCATGAAGGCAAGTACAAATAAAATAAGAAGTTCATCTCCTATAAAAGACATAGAGAAATGTTTATTGCATTTGTCTATTATACTTTAAGTGTAATGTGATTAGACAATAATTTATATGACACATTTCATATGAGGAGTGATAAAGTGACAATCCAATTATTAGATGTCATATAAATTTATTATCTAATCACATTACACTTAAAATATAACGAATAAGTGTAATAAATCTTTCTCAAAGACATATCCAGATAATCTACTACTACACTACAACTGGCACAAGAAAAATCTTGTCCTTGCACGCTAGTCTCTACTCAGAGGCCAGTGCTGATGTCATAAACACGGGTGGTTTAACGGCGTGTATTCGTTAATTAGATTGTTAAATTATCAAATTTAAAATTTAAAATCCGACTTACCAAAAAAGAGTCGTGTATGTGTTGTGTGAGAAAGAGTGGTGAGACATAGAGGGGGGAGGGGGTATTTTTGTCTCAGTATTTATTAACAGAGTTGTAAACGAAATAAACGAAATATTCTCTCAATCGATGCCTTTAATTGGAAGTACAGAAATACTTAATTGTCTTTTGCAATCCACCCTTTGAAGTCTGTCACATAGTTGCCCAAAATATTCTTGAACAAGGAGATTGATCCGGCTGCAATTTTTCCTTGAAAACCCAGTCTTTTAAATCATCTTTTTATAAATTTTTTATAAATCTATTCTTTGTGGGATTTGAATTCTTGATCTTAGAATTTTATTGCACACAGAGGACGTACAAATTATTAGACCTTGCAGTCTTTGAAAGTGCCCCAAACCATAGTTGGCATATGCATAACCTCAGTATATTTTATCAAAGAGCCTTACTAACTGCCCGTGCGATGCCTTGTGCCTGCGCACGGCTACGTGCGCACGGACATCAAGTATTTCCCTTTGTCAAATCAATACCGTCATGACAACATTTTGGGGTGATGGATGCAGATCTCTAGGCCGTAATCACTCCATGCGGCCCAACAACATTCCCTTCCTTATATAAAAGAGAAATCTTGGGCTAGAATTCCGTAAACTTCTCACTTGACAAGTGCAATGGGCCGGTGGAGGGAAAGAGTTGTATCTTAAATGAGAAAGTTTTATAACACTTGTATATTACACTTTAAGTGTAATATAATTAGACAATAAATTCATGTGGTATCTAATAATTAGATTGTCACTTTATCACTCATCATGTGAGGGGTGTCACATAAATTATTATCTAGTCATATTACAGTTAAAGTGTAATATACAAGTGCAATAAATTTTTCTCATCTTAAATTATATATGAAGAGCAGAACCAAGTGACTATTATAGAGAAAAATATCTATAAATTGAAAAATATTTCAATTTTGTTTTTGAAATGGAGTGAAAGACGATGCTGTCATTCTGCGACATTATTATTACAAAGTCGGAAATTTCATTTTTAAAAGGAGAGCGCCACCTCGAACAGCGGGGCAAATCTCCAAGAATCCGATGAGGATTGAAGAGGTGTGATTGCCTAAATCTATTGAAGCACGGACAAGTTAATGATTCGGAACTCCTTTGGAATGGGGCTGACCACGATATCCGTAGAGTTACCAAAACATGCGATTTCGTGAGGTCTACTGCAATATGTGATTTTAGTAGTAGTTGTTTGTAATAATATCATAAACATTTAGAACCCGACGTATTTGTGTGTCGAGTTAGATTGCTCGGTCTAAATATAATGATCGAGTGTCACAAATATGCTACCAAACAATCTAGCTCGTCCTCAGTCATCATCGGATAATAATGTTTGCTCAAATATTTAGGCAGTTTTTGGCAATAAGTGTAAAAAAAAGTGATTCTGAATTCTAATTATTAGAATTCTATTTTTTCACTCTAATTTTTAAATATAAAAAAATTCAAATAAATTTTAAGAGAGAAGAGAGAGAGAGAAAGTGATATTTATGATGCTTTGGTTTTAACATAAAAAATTGAAAAAAATTTTTTTTGAAAGAAATTTTAACTTTTTCAATAGCGAAAAGATGCCTTAAATTTATGATAAACTTATTTCGTATATTAGTTTGGAGAGTGAATCGTAGATTCAAATATCCACTCTAAGGTGGACATCTTGTCCCTCCCGGCAGCCCGCCCTTATCTTGTGCCCCCTTCACGTGGTGGCGAGAGCACATGGAGGAGAGGGAGTCTTTTGGGGTGGGGGGTTGTTTAGTGGGGAGAGGGAAGAAATGGGGGAAGGGGGGGGGGGGGGGGGGGGGAGAGAGGAGAGGAGAGAGAGAGAGAGAGAGAGAGAGAGAGAGAGAGAGAGAGAGAGAGAGAGAGAGAGAGAGAGAGAGAGGTTACCTTAAGGGTGGGCGATGACGACGTGAGTACAAAGAAGGAGAGGGAGACGTTGGGGGGGGGGGGGGTTGAGGGAGAGACGAATTAGTGTGGTACATATCGTGTGATATTGTTTCACTAAAAATTCAACACGTTCGAATTAATAAATTTGACTAATTTTACATAAATTTATGTTTACGAAAATAAAAAGATTTAATACACTTTTATATTATATTTTAAATGTAATATGATTAGATAATGATCTATGTGACATCTAATAATTGGGTTGTCACTTTATCACTCTTCATGTGAGGGATGTCACACAGATTATTATCTAGTCATATTACATTTAAATTGTAATACAAACGTGTACTAAATCTTTCTCTTATGGAAAACTTCAAACAAAAGTTGATACATAATATAATTTTCAATTAAATATGTTTCTGAGAAATTGATTCGTCCTTCTCTACCTTAATTATTTGATAAAACAAGCAAAAGGGTGGGGTGGCCTCTTTCTTTCCCGTATCAGGCATGCCCTTAGTTATTTGAACATGCAGAAATGCGAGGATACAATAGTGCAATTCCCCACTAACCCCGCCACTCACATGTTCCCTTTTGTAGGGGCCATTATAATATAGAAGGATAAGATGTGATGGAAGACGAATTTTTTCTTTTGAGTTTATGGATTTAAATTTAATGTTATATTAGTTATTATGTCCTAATTAAATTTGATAGCCTATAACTATGATTTATGGATTGATAAGTGTATATTTGTAGACCTAATCATCTACGTAAGTTGCAAATCCAGGAGTTTTTTTTATTCATTAAAATATTATTACAATATGGATTCATGTATTTATGTTTGAAATCTGGTGATCTAAGTTTATTGGTCTAGTTATCTATATAATTTACTAGATGACTGCCCATGCTTTGCACCACGGAAAGTTTTTAGATTTAAATATTTTTAATATATTAATATATCTTAGTTTATATATATATAATATATATATAATATATATTAGTAAGATTTAAAAAATTACAAAGCAATATAAAACTGTTATAGATAGTCATTTCTTAGTGGTATAAAACTACAAGTAAATCTTATCATTAGCATTTTTAAACTTGCTTTGGAAGATTTAACAATATTTTAAAAACCGCAACGGGTAGTCATTTCATAGTGGTATAAAATTGTAATTTTTTTCTAAAAAAATTGTGCAAGATTTAGCAAGATTTAACATGTCGATTTTAGAAGGTTTCTTCACAATTTTAGGTGAGAGACTTACCTTCTTAAAATAACTGCATTAAAGGAGTGAGGTAGGAGAGGTATTTGTGAGTTTTGGCGGGAATACAAATATCTTGGTGCTGCCAAGTGGCTGCTCCAAAACTGAGTTATATTATAAACTAGTTGAAAACCCGTGCGATGCACGGTAGTTGTTTATAAAATGTTAAGATAAATAAAAAATATTATTTATAAAAGTATATAATTTTTATTACAAAAATTTTGTTAAACTAAACAGGGAAAATTTGTTCTTAAAACAAAGGAAGGTGGACTGCACGAAAGTAGGTTTAAAATTGAATTTTTTCTAAAAAGTTATGGTCTGCTCGGTTTAGCAAGATTTTTTAGATGGTGAGTATCTTACCTTGTTTAGAAAGATTTCTTCGTTGATTCAGGTGACAATTAATGTTTGAGACTTGCCTTACGGGAGGTGTGTTAAAGTTGATAAATTTATTATTTTATGTTAGCTGCTATATGTTAAGATTTGTTTACCCGGATTTTGCTTAACCATATTTAACTGCGATATAGATAGATTTAGTGGGGAGGCTTAGGCGGGAAAACTCTGCTTCTGGTGCTGCCACGTGGCTGCTCCAGAACTGAGTTTTATTAGAATAGTATAGACTAGATAACTACCCGTGCGATGCACGGAAAGTTTTTAGATTTAAATATATCTTAATATATATATATATATATATTAGTAAGATTTTAAAAATTATAAATAATATAAAATTATTACGGATAATCATTTCTTAGTGGTATAAAACTGCAAGTAATTGCCTTACCATTGGTATTTTTAGACTTGCTTTGAAAGATTTAGTAATATTTTAAAAACTATAATGGGTAGTCATTTTTAGTGGTATAAAACTGTAATTTTTTTTAAAAAATTGTGCAAGATTGAACATGTCGAGTTTAGAAAGTTTCTTCACAACTTTAGGTGAGAGACTTGCCTTATTAAAATAGGTGTATTAAAGGAGTGAGGTAGGAGATGTATTTGTGAGTTTTGGCGGGAATAGGTTTGCCCTGGTGTTGCCACGTGGCAGCCCCAAGACTGAGAATTATAATATTAGTATAGAAGTACTAGTTCTATACCCGTGCGATGGACGAAAATTTTAAACTTTAAATATTTTTAATATATTAATATTTTTTAAAAATAAAATATCTAAAAACATTGTAAGATGCATAAGAATATATATATAGTGATAAAGTAATAATTGTTAGTAAATGAAAGATACAAAGACATTGAATTCATAGTTGTAATATGCATATATTAAACATGCCATCTTCATCATTCAACTGAATTTACATATTAAGCATGTAGAGGTGATGAAATTTTTGTTTCGTGGAGAGGTGTCCACAATAGGTTGGCAGACATGATAAAGAAGGAAGAGACACTGTTTAAGGTTTATGGTTGGCAGATGGGATGAAGAATGTTTGTTTGTGAGTTGACATACAAGATAAATTAAGAAGGTGAGTTACCATGCTTAAAAGTATTGTTTTGGTTGCGAAGTTACTTTTGTCTCTTTCAATTGACCTTTCCTAAATAGGGATAGAATGGCTAGGAATCAATTTTCAGGTTGGATCTATGTTATTGATATACGGTTGCCAATTATTGGATTTTGCAAATTATACATAACTTAATTTATAAGCTCCATTCTGATTTTAGTTGCATGCTGAAAATTTGCAAGTGCAGCATCCGCTTTTCCATTTTAAAAGTATCAATGGCTTCTGTGTCAAAATAAATATTTCTCAACTTATATGAATGTCCCCCTTACATCTAAAGGATGCACAGGAATTGTCAAAATTATTGAATAAATAAAAAAAATTTCAGGCTACAACATGCAAGAATCTACTAAAATGAAAAGAACCTCATGTTACTCTCAAAACTGTGAATTCAATTGAATGCTGAAGATGACATGTTTAATATGCACATTACAACGGTGAATTCAATTGTCTTTGTATCATTTCTTTTGGTTTGCACTTTACATTATTTTGCATATTGTTACAGTGATAAAAGAATATATAATTTGAAAAATATGTTAAACATTAACTTTTTTTTGACATGCTACAACTTGTATAGCATCCAAACATGATTTTCTATATTATATCAACACTAAATAGAGCTCTCACCCTAAACACGGAACAACATTAAAAACGTTACTAAAATGAAAAGAACCTCCTATTACTCTCAAAATTGTGAATTCAGTTTGAATGCCAAAGATGACATGTTTAATATGCACATTAAACTGACGAAGATTTAAATAAATAAATTCTATTAATATGCATCAGTGCAAGGATATCCAACAAAAAAAAAGCCAATGAAAAAAAAATTCAAATGCATCAGTGGAAGGAGCAAACTTTAATGTAACTCTCACCCTAAACAAAATTATGATTGTAATTTGACATACTTTAGTAGCGCTACAGTAATTTAGTAGTGCTATAGTAACTGTTACATATAAAATATAATTTTTTATGTTATCCTTTTTATATATTTTTTAAAAAACTATAAATTAAAATAGCTAATGTTATCCAATCAGATTTTTTTAAAAAATTAAACAAAGAAAGAAAAAAAGTACAAAACTTGAATGAACTGTTATCTACTGTAGCGCTACAGTAGTTGTGCATATGCGTGTGTGAAAAAGGAGGGTTGTGGAACATTTCAGGGAGAGAAAAAAGAGGTTTGCTTGGTAAGGTAAGGTGTGGAGAAGAATGTAAGTTTAGGATGGCGGTGGAGGTAGCAAAAAAGAAACCGCTAATTTCAGCAAGGTGAATAATTCACCTAATTCCTTCTTTGTCAAGTGTTTTAAATCTTCTTATATTTAGTTCTTAAGAACCTAGCTGTATTTCTTAAAATTGTTTAGGGGAAGAACAGGTGCTAATTTTTTTATATTAATTCTTCTAAATACATCTGTCATTTCCTTTGATTTATTGGTGGGAATATAGGTATCTGGTGCTAATTTCAAGAAGGTGAATAATGCACCTTTCCTCATTTAGTCACCTAAAAATAGGTAAAATGCATATGTCATTTTTAAAAGTTTTACTTCTTGTTCATTAGATCTGACTATATTTCTTTTGATTTTTAAGAGAATATTTTGGCAGGAATATAAGTGTATGTGGCAGCATCAAAATTGAGAAATATTATATTAGTACTAATTCTATGCTCGTGCATTGTACGGAAAATTGTTATGTTTGAATTAATAAATTTTATAAATAGTATACATGAGGGTAATATTTTTTTTATTTATGAAAGTATGTTTTGAATAAAGACATGAATTTTTAGGAATGGAGAGGTGTTTAATAGGAAAGAAAAGAGAGGAAAATTATATTAACAAGTTTTTATTAGTTTAAGAAAGGTGAGAGTGAGAATGAGAGTTTTTTGAACATTTAGATATATTTTGAGAAAGTTTAATAGGAGAGAAAGTTAGAGAGAGAAAATGGGAAGATAATTATTTAGTAATTTGTTTAAACTACATGTATTTCTATTTTTAGAGAGAAAGATGTTATGGAGAGAATATAATCTATACTAATATAATATTTCTCACTCTTGAGATTGCCACGTGGTAACACTAGAAAATTTTGTTTCCCGCCAACACTAAACACCGTATAAAATAGTCTTTAAAAAAATTTAAATAAAGGCAACACTTTCAAAACTCCCTAAAATATATAAGGCAAAACATGACAAGCATATAAAATATGGTAATTTTTAAAAAGTTTTAATAACATGCCACCGTATAGAGCAGCCTTTGAAAAATTTTAAAAAATTGCAACACTTTAAAAATATGGCAGGTATATAAAACATGACAATTCTTAAAAAGTTTTAATAACATGTCAAAGTTTGGCATGTATATGTTTCCTTCTCCACCAACATCTCATACGCTGCAAATTTATGATGTTCTTAGGTAAGTTGTTATATTTTAATTGTTTACATCATTTTTAAATATATATATATACAAAATATTATTAAAATATTTTTAAAACAAATATCATTACATAAATATATTAAGATATATAAAAATACATTAAATATTCATACCTAAAATATTCTCGTGCATGGCACGGGCATAGAACTAGTTGTCTTGATGAGCGAGTTATATTATATTAGTATAGATAGATAGATAGATGTATGACTTTGTAATGACTATGAAAATATTAATGCGGTAGAAGTTTCCGTTTTTTGGGTTTGTATTTTTGTTTCTGTTTCCATTTTGAAATAGATTTGGCAGTGAAAATATTCTTTTTTTTTTTTTCTGTTTTTGTTTCTTTTTATGATATTTCTTGTAGAATGTCAAAACACATACTTCCTCTTCCATCTCCCTTCCACAGTTCCACTAGCCTTGGTTGCAGAGTGCTTACTCGTCCCTACAGCCGCCGGAAACCATGGCGGCGTCAGCGAACACTGGGAGAACCGTCGTCCTTTACCCATCCCCAGGCATGGGCCACCTGGTGCCCTTGGTGGCTCTCGCCACGGTCCTTGCCCGCCGCGGCCTTGCCGTCACCGTCGCGACCGTGGTTCCTCCTTACGACACGGGTTCCGTCGCCGCGTTCCTCGACCGGGCCTCGGCCGACGTCCCCGGCGTCTCCTTCCATCGCCTCCCGGCGGTGACGCTCCCCACTTTGGACACGTCCAACCAGATGGAACTCGGATTTCAGCTCATCCGGCTCAGCGATCCCAATCTCCTGCGCTACCTCCAGGCCGCCTCCCCGACTGCCCTCGTCCTCGACTTCCTCTGTGCCACCACGATGGATGTCGCCGCCGAAGTGGGCGTCCCCGTGTTCCTCTTCTTCACTTCCGGCGCGGGTGCCCTCACAGGTGCCCTCTACACCCCCGTTCTCCACGACATTTATACAGAGAATTTCCGGGACATGGGCGACACCAGGGTCCTTATCCCGGGGGTCCCGCCGATGCCCGCAAGCCACATGCCGGCGCCCATACTCGACCGGTGAGAAAAGTCCTACGCAGCCTTCATCTATTTGACCAAGCGCTTGACGGAGGCTGATGTACTCATCGTGAACACGTTTGAGGAGCTTGAGCCGACGGCGATCAAGGCCATCCGGGACGGTCTCTGCGCGCCTCCAGGTACGCGCACTCCGCCTGTCTACTGCGTCGGGCCTCTAATCACACCGGAGAACAGGGTCGAGAAGGACCCGAGGGAAACGTGCCTCGCGTGGCTGGACTCGCAGCCCAGGGCGAGCGTGGTGTTCCTCTGTTTCGGGAGCCTGGGGCGCTTCTCCGCCGAGCAGCTCAAGGAAATGGCAACAGGACTGGAGAAGAGCAGACAGAGGTTCCTGTGGGTTGTGAGGAGCCCGCCAAGTGACGACCCCTCGAAGCGCTTTGAGAAGCCACCGGAGCCCGACTTGGACGCCCTGCTGCCGGTCGGATTCCGGGAGCGCACCAGGGAGAGGGGCATGGTCGTCAATTCGTGGGCGCCGCAGGCGTCGGTGCTGGCGCACGAGTCGGTGGGAGGCTTCGTGACCCACATGGGCTGGAACTCGGTGTTGGAAGCCATCTGCGCCGGGGTGCCCATGGTGGGGTGGCCGCTGTACGCGGAGCAGTGGATGAACAAGGTGCTGGTGGTGGACGATCTGGGGCTAGCGGGTGTGGTGGAGGGCTACGACAAGGGGACGGTGACCGCGGCGGAGGTGGAAGGCCGCATCCGGTGGCTGATGGAGTCGGAGGAGGGGAAGGCCTTGACGGCGAGGACGTCCTCCGCGAGGGAGGCCGCCATGGCAGCGCAGAGGGCGGGTGGATCCTCCTACAAATCTCTGGAGGACTTGGCGAGTGCAGTGCGGAGGATACCATCCCCTGTCGGTGGTCCTCACCCCCGTTAGCTAGCTGATGTGGTAGGGCGTCGGTCTAAAGTGGTAGGAGTGCCGTCTATCTCATTGGGTGCGCCTCGTTTGTTGCGGCGCAATTGAGCTGAGGCTGTCATAAATGTTGGTGAGTGATAATAAAGATTTATTATAAGTGATATTAAATATTTATCGTAAGAGAAATGAAGATTTACGATAAGTGATATCAAATATTTACTATAAGTGATATGAAGATTTACTATAAGTGATATCAAAATTTATTGTAAACGGAGGACCCCGGTTGGGTCGATCGGTTAGAACTCTTGCTTAAAAGCAAGAGGTCCCGAGTTCGATTCCTGGGGGGGGGGATTTACCTGATTTACATGCAATCCTCGAGGTGTGTAAATCCGGGGTTTTTCTGGTCAAGTGGGGTAAGGGCAATACGGGTATACGGAAAGTAGGAGCTGCCAAGTCCTGACCTTGGAGTTCACGAACACCAATCCTTGAGTCCACAAAGCCACACGGGGCGGGATTTCCTCGTTATCAAAAAAAAAAAAAATTTATTGTAAACGATATGTACACTAATTGTAATGAATGTAAGTCTACATAGGGAAAGACTAGAAAAAGAAAGGGTAAAATATGAAATATTTGATGCTAAATGGACGACTCGTCTCTCAAGACTTATAAATGTTGAAAAATTAAAAGTAGGGATTAGAAATTAAACAACACAAAAAAGAAAATGCTATATAACTTCTAGTCTTCTAACAAAGACTATAAATTAAGCCTAACCCTCTCACAAAAACTTTTAATTAATTTTTCATATTTTTTGTTTAAAATTGTCTTACTACTAGCTAGGGATGTCAATGGGCCGGGCCTCCCGATTTTCTAAAAGTCAGCCCGGGCCCGGCCCAAGCCCGGGGGTAGGCCCGGCATGGGTGGTCTGGCCCGGGCCCAGGAAAAGCCCGGTTAAGCCCGACTCGTCCCGAAAAATATAAAAAATATTATTTTTATTTATATAATATATAATTTTAATATATCTACTATAATATATCTATAAAAAATAATATATATTTTACTTATATCTATATTAACATTTAACTTATAAACGATTATATTTTTGAGTAGATTTATTGTAGAAAAAATAAATATAATTTTCTTTCTAAATATAAATTTTATATTTAATATAAATTATATTTATATTTATATTTATATTTTCTAGACTGGCCGAGCTGGGCCTCACAAAGCCCAAGTCCGGCCCTATTTTTTTTCGAGCCGGGCCAGGCTGGGCCAAAAAATTTTAACGGGCTCATTTTTTCGGCCCAACCCTGGTTAAAACTGGGCCAGGCTTCCGGGTCTCCGGGCCGGCCTGGCCCAATTGACACTCTTACTACTAGCACAAGATTACTTTTTTTATATAGAATTATCTTTTCAAAATGACAGTACTAGAAGGTCAAGTGCCAATTTAAAGGGGGAAAAATTGTGTGACCAGTTTCTTTTGTCTTTCTTTTCAAATTTCTAGGAAAAGAAATGGGGCTAATTTTTTATTTTTTGGACAAAGGGGAGCTTTGGACTCGATTCATTAGATAAAACTATGTAGATAGAATATTACATGGGAGAAGACATCCAAAACAAATATAGTTGCAAGGAAGAAAATATAGTAGAACACACAAGCAACTTCACAATGCATGATAGATAAGTAACCCACAAAAAATAGAGAACACTTTTTCCAACAAAAAAATAAGATCAAGTAGATTCTAGTGATGTGTGAGCAATGTCGAAGAGAAATCAAGATGAGGGCCTACACTTGAGGAGAAGGGCTACAAAAATTTTTAACAACAAACTAGTGAAGATAGTTCAGACGACACGTTGAAATTTGTTTGTTTAATTTTAAAAGATTCGAGTTCTTTTGTGCCACTTTGAAAAATGAAAAGAATTTTCATAACCTTTTGGGGCTCTTTGTTTTCTTATGAGAACTTTTAGGAAGAACTATGAAGGTTGGCCCATTGAGCTAGTGGGTTCTTTGGGTCTTATCTCACACGCGCACAAATTACTTGTCTTGCCATAGTCGTGGCGTGAGTGCAGTTCTCCTCATTTATTTTATTTAATAGTCTTTTAATTTTGATCAAGATTCTCTTAACATCTCCTCGGATTCCTCCCTCTTCTGTCGGTTATTGATTCTTTCTCCGAGAAGATATTTTTTAAAAACAAGAGTCAATGTTGTGCGAGAGAGAACAAAGAGTTTTACATAAATCTGAAGGTCATCTCTCTTGTGCTTTCTCTTTTCTACTTGTGGTCTTCGTCTTCTTCTTTGTGCAAGGGCCTAAAAGTCATTGTGATGTTCATCTCGACAACACGAGTTAGAGAGCACATTCACATCACCAATATGTCTGGATCGTCGAATATTAGGAAAGTTCTATCAAGAAGTTTATTTGCACCAGAGTAGGGGACGGAACGACTCTAAAGAAAGCAACAACATGCTTCGAACAAAGTTTACTTTTCTTAATCTATTGATTCCTTTTGATTTCTATGTTCTGATCTTGTAAGATATCTCTACTTGTGCTGCCCATTTTCCAATAGTCTAGAGTCGATCCATTCTACTAGGTCTTATGGCCTTAGAAATTGTTTCTCGTCATAACAAGTTTTCTGGCCAATACTTTTAACCTCGGCAACAAAAGATGAGATATTGGTTAACTTCATTGTCCATGTTCTCCGTCATTGAATATCTCCCTGTAGCTAATGAAAATGAACTCGCCAGATCCGTAGATATGTCTATGTTTAAGGAGAGGGACTATAAACTCTATGACATATACTGCTTTGCTAAATTCAGGAAAGAATTGTGACTTGACTTAGAGAAGAAGTACAAATTCCAGGATGTTGGTTTAGATATCATTATTATAGCCAATTACTTTGACTATAAGATGAAAGACAATTCTTTTATTGTTGACCAAGCCCATGAGATCCAATCCTTTGTTCTAGACATTCAAAGCTGTGGAATGCTTATTGATGAGAAATTTCAGGTACGTGCTTTGATAACAATGCTCCCTCTTTCATGGAATGATATTTCTCTATCTCTTCAACATCAACATGATTGCATGACTGTTGAACAGTTGATTTTAGCTATTCAAGTTGAGGAGAGAAATAGGGACAGAAACAAAACTAGAAATCCTCCTCCTCCTCCTGAAACTAAATTCTAGTCTAAAGCCAATTTGATTGAAAAATCCACCTCTTGCACTTTCAACAAAACTTTTAAAAAATAAAACGATATCAAAGGGAAGAAAAAATTAAGAAATAATCAAGTAGTATTACTTGTTATATGCATGGAGAGTCGGGCCATAAAGCCTATCGATGCTTTAACAGACAAGAACAACAAATCCTACAAAGAGAAGAAGTATATATATTGTTATTGATCAACAAGTCAATGTGGTGATGGGTGGCGCTACTTCTAATGAAAGGTTTATTTTCTTAAATCCTAAAATTCATGTGGCATGTCTACCAACAGATTGGCTAGTAGATACAGAAGCAAATGTCTATCTGTGCTCAGATAGAGTTGTGTTCTCTTCTTAACAGGGCCTCGAAGGCAGGATCATGACAATGGACAATGTCACTATATATAGCCATAGTAGAGGGTGAAGGATGTGTTGACTTGAAGCTTACTTTGAGGAAGACCTTAAGCCTATACAAGGTGCTTCATGTGCTTGAAGTCAGAAGGAACTTAGTTAGTGGGTCTTTGTTAGTTTAGTAAGACTATGAACTTGTATTTAAGTCCAACAAAGTGGTAATCACTAGACATAGAAACTTTGTAGGAAAAGGCTATTTGTGTGATAGTTTATTTATACTTAATGTTTTTGACAGTTTGTTGTTAAATAATAAAAGTTCCTCTTCTATTCGTAATCACGTTGAAAGTTGTGACTTGTAGCATGCTAGACTTGGTCATGTTACTTTCAATACTATTAAAAGAATGATACATTTAGATTTAATTTCCAAGTTTAATGTGAAACGTGCTGATAGATGTCAAATTTGTGCACAAACTAAACAACCAAGGAAGCCCTTTAAATCCGTTGAACGAAACACCTTTGTATTAGAGTTGATACACTCTAATATATGTAAAGAGACTGGTTCCCTAACTAGAGTTGGGAAAATATATTTTATTACCTTTATTGATGATGCTTCTAAGTTTTGTTTTCTATATTTACTTCGAACAAAGGATGAGGCTCTGAAAAAATTTATGGCTTTTATATCACTATATGAAAATCAAATTGAAAAAATGATTAAAAAATTGAAATGAGATTGAGGTGATGAATACACTTCTAATGCCATGAATGATTTTTGTGTCAAAAATAGAATTATCCATGAATTGATAGCTCCATATTCACTAGAATCAAATGGAGTGCTTAGAGAAAAAATAGGACATTGTTGGACATGATGAATTCCATGTTGTGTAGCTCAAAATTACCTAAGAATATTTGGGGAGAAGCTTTACTCTTTGCATGTTATGTCCTTAAGTGTGTTCCTCACAAGGCAATAGACAAATCACCTTTGAAATCTGGTTGAAGAGAAAGCCAAATTATAGTTTGCTGAGAGTTTGGGGCTATTTAACCAAAAATAAAGTTCCAGAAAATAAGAAGATGAAAATTGGTTCTAAGACTATGGATGGTGTATTTATTGGTTAGGCCGAAAATAAGAAGAGGAAAATTGGTTTTAAGACCCTATTGCTATTTGAAGTTTCTCTTGGATGTGAATGCAAGGCCATAGGAGGTGAAAATCATGGAGAGGAGGAGCCATAGGAGTTCTATAACAAGTTCTTCACGTTCTAATCCTATAGTTTCAAATTCGTTTAAAAGTAAGCATTCTCTCAATTAAAACTTAATTAAATCTCTCTGCAAGTTGATCTTGATGTCAAAAACACAATCACATTGTTTTCCCCAATGGTTATCATCCATACAAAGAGTATTTAGTATCCAAAGTTCAAACTGTTCATGCTATCTCGAGCCTTCTTCTTCATATTAAATCTTGTTGAATCCATGATCTCATGTCAAATTTCTTGTTTCTATATATTTTTAAGCATGTTAGCTTTGATTTAAGACCAGTTTGGTGGTTTTTCATGCACTATATCACAAGATCTAAGTGTTTCTTTGCCCCTGTATCACAGAAGGAGTTCAACATTTGAATGCGGTGGCCTTGGTGACTGCGTCAGATGACATGTTCTAATCGCAGCCCCTTACCTGAGTGCACTCACTTAAACATGTCGCATTGTGCACCCAGACTGTGTTCTTAACGCAATGGTCCACCCCATTGCGTTCAGACGGCCGATTCTCACTTCCTGTTTTAACCCATGGATAGTGCATTTAACTTATATTTAGACTCATAAAATGATTGTTTAATCCATCTAAAATTGATCTATATTGAACCAACATGTTAATAAAGTTTATGTAATTAGGTTTTAATGATTCTCTTAACTCTTCATAATATCATTGATCTATCTTATAATGATTATCTTACAAATTACACTCATGCCCCTCAAAACTCACATATATCTTAAAATACTTTCTAAATTATCTAGTTAATAGATCGAACATTTTGTACATAACCCCCTAAGAAATAAAGAACCTATTTTCATTTTCTATCACCATTTTGGAGCATTGTACAGTCACTCTACTGTTCTAGAAGTCCTCTAGAAAGCTAAGCAACTATTTCAACACCCTTCTTGACATTGTGAGAACCCTCTATCGAGTATTTATCTTGCCAGACTAGAATGCCCTTGTCAAAGTCTCTACAAGTCTCCATGAGCCTAGAATTCCTCTAGGATGCAGAGCTAGTTGTACCATAAACATCTATTCACCCTAAGAGACCATGCTAGACCTATATGACATGATCCAACCACCCTAGATTGTCTCTCTGTGAATGAGCCCTATCTGTTGACTACAACAAGAATGCATCCAACAAGGGGACCACGTCTTCTCAGGTAACACGCCTGACCATTGACCGTGTTCTAGTTATGGCTAAGAGGTGTAGACACGCCAAAATTTACACCACATTGAGAAAATTTCATGCTACACTATAATGCCCCAAGTGGTCCTCCATTCGCACTTTTGTGAGTGTTTTTCTCCATCTTTCTAGGTCTTCACCATTTTCCCCCAATTTCTTCAAACTTTCCCCTTATTATCCTTGCTTAATGGAGTGATCTATGGCCTCTCTTTGAATCGTGTCAGCCCAGGTGGAAGCATTTATTCTTTCATAAACGCACCATGTCAACTGAACGCCTTTTAATCATTAACGCATCGACCATACATGACGTGATTTCCAAAGGATCAATTTTTTCCATATCTAGCAGATCGAGTATTTTGAAAGGCGTCAGTTTGGCCCGATGCGATTTAGGCTTCCATATTTTTTTAGTAATTTTCATTTCTAGTTTTTGGGAATGTTTATTGCCTTTCCTGAAACACGTCATGCACCCCTGATGCGATTTGACTTACTAAATTTTCTTTTGGCAACTTTTCATAAATTATTTTTTGAAAATTCATAAATGCATCGTGTCTCCTTGACGCGATTCAACTTGCTATTTTTGTCAGAATTTAGATTAATTTGGAAATTCATTAACGCATTTGGTAGGTCTGACGCGTTTTACTTGAAACACGTCCATTCAGGCTGATGCAATTTAGGTTATAACCCATCTAAAACTTTGAGCCCCATATCCCTATAAATACCCCCTTAGTTTGTCATTTCCATAGGTTAGCAAAGTTGGCCAATGCGAGCTCCCTCCTTCCAGTGAGTGAGAGGGTCGATTCCAAGGGGAGATACTGTCAGATCTCTACCTCGCGCATTGAAGCGTCACCCTCCTCTCCACCGTAGCCAAGCCTCTAGGAGTTGTAGCACCGGCAGGCTCTTCTCCCTCCACTTTAGCCGCTCCATGTGTCATCCATCATTAGGGGAAGCCAACCTCTCTCTCCTAGTCCTTCTTAGTTCAATTTGGTCATCCTCTTGTACATCTCCTTTTTCCCCCACGTGAGCGTCTCCCCTTTGCTCCCACGAGAGCATTCTCTTTAAGCTTCCTCTCTTTAGATCACAACACATGCACTCTTGGTCAATTTTCATGCATGCACACACCCACCTATGTCTTTAGGAGTTTAAAAGCCGCCAAACATATGTTTTCTTCTCCATAATTTTCGATGTTCATTTATTTATGAGAATTTGATCCTACACAACTTGGCTTTGATCCGTATTATCTTTTGTTGTGTTTTCTTGCAAGGGTAATCAACTTAAGTCTTCTACCTCAGCCAGCCATGTTGTAGAAGGAGGAGAACTCACACTCTCCGTGCAATCTCCCCACATAAAAAGTATTCTTCGCGATCACATCTCTTTTTTTTTTATTTACTCCTTCGAGACCCATGCATCTCTGGCGATCACCCTCCATATCCAAGCATTATGTGCTCTTTATATCTTTAATTATTTATTTATTTTATCTCTTTTTGTGTCTTCTTTGAGGGACGAAAGTCTGATTCCACAAGAGGTAGATCACATGATCTCTACAAGACTGCGAGTACCCAAAAGTAGTTTTTATAGTAGCTACTATCGTGGTTTTTCCTTACTGTTTCTCGTACATGACCTTGTATGTTTCTGATTAATGCAGAAACTCTCATCTACTTGATTCTCCCTCACCCACTCTCGTTCTCTCATAATAGTCTTATCTTTTCCTTCTATACTTCTCATCTATTTTTGATACTCTTTATGGCCGTGGCGGATTATCTAAATATAAGAAATATGACTAATGCTTGACAATATAAAGATGGAAAAGTCAGACAATCAAACTCGTGAAAGTGGTATACTATACTTGTTACATGATATGACTTGAATGATGCATGTTATATTACCATTACTCTCTCTTATGCTATACTCGTCACTGCTTGCATTTGTTTCCATTATGCTATTATTTTCTTGACTTGACTCGACTCGACTTGACATGACACTTTATCTCTAATTACTTTATTTATTAATACATTAATTATTTTAAAATTTATGGTCAAGAGATATAAGATCTACTAGATATTATCATTTATTAAATGTTATTCGTGATTATTTCAAGTGAGTTTGATAAGGAGCACCACACACAAGAGGAAGGGGATGACTAAGAGTGAACAAGCGTCCCTATTGTAAATTTCATCGTTTCTATGATGACCTCTGCCATATTAATATTCTGGTTCTGGATACCCACACACGGAGCCACCCAGTCACAGCGATCGGAAGTCGTGTTCAACTCGACGCAAGATCTCCTCCCCAGGTCGTGGATATGGGTGCCCAAACATCGCCGATATAGTCACCCCCTCCGGTTTATTCCCACCCCTTTAGGGAAAGAATTGGGCATAACTTTCCGCACGGGCATCGGAATCGCTTATGTGACCACAATTCGGAATCGGCACTCCGAGACGGCCGACAAGGCGCTGGTTTTGCGGAATTCTGTTCTAGGGCCAAAATTCCCTCCGGGGCGTGTGTACTACTACACCAACTGCCTTGCCCTCCGGTCAGATGTAGATATTTATTCGCCCGGGGGTTGGAACCGCCCGCGAGGCCCCAATTAAGAATCGGCACTTCGACCCGGTCGGTAAAAGGTCGCATTCGGAGATTTCCGATCCGGCGCCCAAATTCCCCTCTGAGAGCGCGGTCGCAGGCTGCCGATGCGATCACATACGGACACCGCTTCGCTCAAACAGGCATAACTTTTCGCTCGGTTATCGGAATCGCTTATAAGACCCCAATTCTGAATCGGCACTCAGAGGCGCTCGACGCCCCCATAATGCCTCAGGCCATAAGACGTCATTTCGGGGTCAAAAATCCTTCATTTCGCACTCCGAAATTGCGATTCTAGCCGACGACGATCTCCCCTATTCCAAGGTTTTTTGGCAGTAGCGACGCCCTCTAGTACGCGAATCGCTGGCGGAGCCCACACACGGAGCAGCCCAGTCACAGCGATCGGAAGTCGTGTTCAACTCGATGCAAGATCTCCTCCCCAGGTCGTGGATATGGGTGCCCGAACATCGCCGATATAGTCACCCCCTCCGGTTTATTCCCACCCCTTTAGCGAAAGAATTGGGCATAACTTTCCGCACGGGCATCGGAATCGCTTATGTGACCACAATTCGGAATCGGCACTCTGAGACGGTCGACAAGGAGCTGGTTACGCAGAATTCCGCTCCGGGGAAAAAATCCCCCCCGGAGCGTGTGTACTAGTACACCGACTGCCGTACACTCTGGTCGACCGTGGATATTTATTTACCCGGGGGTCGGAACCGCCAGCGAGGACTCAATTCAGAATCGGCACTTCGACCCGGTCGGTAAATGGTCGCATTTGGAGATTTCCGGTCCGGCGCCAAAATTCCTCTCTGGTAGCGCGGTCGCAGGCTGCCGATGCGATCACATACGGACACCGCTTCGCTCAAACTGGCATAACGTTTCGCTCGGTTATCAGAATCGCTTATAAGACCCTAATTCGGAATCGGCACTAAGAGGCGCTCGACGACCCCTTATTGCATCAGGCCATAAGACGTCGTTTTGGGGTCGAAAATCCTTCGTTTCGCACTCTGAAATTGCGATTCTAGAAGACGAACTCCCCTATTCCAAGGTTTTTTGGTAGTAGCGACTCCCTCGAGTACGAGAATCGCTGGCGGAGCCGACACACGGAGCCGCCCAGTCACAGCGATCGGAAGTCGTGTTCAACTCGACGCGAGATCTCCTCCCCAGGTCGTGGATATGAGTGCCCGAACATCGCCGATATAGTCACCCCCTCCAGTTTATTCCCACCCCTTCAACGAACGAATTGGGCGTAACTTTCCGCACGGGCATCGGAATCGCTTATGTGACCACAATTCGGAATCGGCACTCTGAGACGGTCGACAAGGCGCTGGTTTCGCAGAATTCCGTTTCGGGGCAAAAATTCACCCCGGAGCGTGTATACTAGTACACTGGCTGCCGTACACTCTGGTCGGATGTGGATATTTATTCACCCGGGGGTCGGAACCGCCCGCGAGGCCCCAATTCAGAATCGGCACTTCGACCCGGTCGGTAAATGGTCGCATTCGGAGATTTCCGGTACGGCGCCTAAATTCCTCTCCGGGAGCGCGGTCGCAGGCTGTCGATGCGATCGCATACGGACACCGCTTCGCACAAACAGGCATAACTTTTCGCTCGGTTATCGGAATCGCTTATAAGACCCCAATTCGGAATCGGCACTCAGAGGCGCTCGAAGACCCTTTATTGCCTCAGGCCATAAGACGTCGTTTCGGGGTTGAAAATCATTCGTTTCGCTATCCGAAATTGTGATTCTAGCCGACGATCTCCCCTATTCTAATGTTTTTTGGCAGTAGCGACTCCCTCGAGTACGCGAATCGCTGGAGGAGCCCACACACGGAGCAGCGCAGTCACAACGATCGGAAGTCATTTTCAACTCGATGAGATATCTCCTCCTCAAGTCATGGATATGGGTGCCCGAACATCGCTGATATAGTCACCCCTCCGGTTTATTCCCACCCCTTCAGCGAAAGAATTGAGGATAACTTTCCGCACGGGCATCGGAATCGCTTATGTGACCACAATTCGGAATCGGCACTCCTAGCCGTTCGACAAGGCGCTGGTTTTGCGGAATTTCGTTCTGGGGCCAAAATTCCCCCCGGAGCGTGTGTACTAGTACACCGACTGTCGTACCCTCCGGTCGGACGCGAAGATTTATTTGCCCGGGGGTCGGAACCGCCCGCGAGGCCCCAATTCAGAATCGGCACTTCGACCCGGTCGATAAATGGTTGCATTCGGATATTTCCGGTCCGGCGCCCAAATTCCTCTCCGGGAGAGCGGTCGCAGGCTGCCAATGCGATCGTATACGGACACCGCTTCGCTCAAACAGGCATAACTTTTCGCTCGATTATCGGAATCGCTTATAAGACCCCAATTCGGAATCGACACTCAGAGGTGCTTGACGTCCCCTTATTGCCTCAGGCCATAAGATGTCATTTCACGGTCGAAAATCCTTCGTTTCACTATCTGAAATTGTGATTCTAGCCAACGATCTACCCTATTCCAAGGTTTTTTGGCAGTAGCGACTCCCTCGAGTACGCGAATCGCTGGAGGAGCCCACACACGGAGCCGCCCAGTCACAGAGATCGGAAGTCGTGTTCAACTCGACGCGAGATCTCCTACCTAAGTTGTGGATATGGGTGCCCGAACATCGCTGATATAGTCACCCCCTCCTATTTATTCCCACCCATTCTGCGAAAGAATTCGGCATAACTTTCCGCACGGGCATCGGAATCGCTTATGTGACCACAATTCGGAATCGGCACTCCGAGCCGGTCGACAAGGCACTGGTTTTGCGGAATTCTGTTCCGGGGCCAAAATTCCCCCCGGAGCGTGTGTGCTAGTACACCGACTGCCGTACCCTCCGATCGGACGCGGATATTTATTCGCCCGGGGGTCGGAACCGCCCGCGAGGCCCCAATTCAGAATCGACACTTCGACCTGGTCGGTAAATGGTCGCATTCGGAGATTTCCAGTCCGGCACCCAAATTCCTCTCCGGGAGCGCGGTCGCACGCTGCCGATGTGATTGCATACGGACACCGCTTTGCTCAAACATGCATAACTTTTCGCTCGGTTATCGGAATCGCTTATAAGACCCGAATTCGGAATCGGCACTCAGAGGCGCTCGATGCCCCCTTAATGCCTCAGGCCATAAGATGTCATTTCGGGTCGAAAATCCTTCATTTCGCTATCCGAAATTACGATTCTAGCCGACGATCTCCCCTATTCAAAGATTTTTTAGCAGTAGCGACTCCCTCGAGTACGCGAAACGCTGGCGTAGCCCACACACGGAGCTGCCCAGTCACAACGATCGGAAGTCATGTTCAACTTGACGCGAGATCTCCTCCCCAGGTCGTGGATATGGGTGCCCGAACATCGCCGATATAGTCACCCCCTCCAGTTTATTCCCACCCCTTCAGCGAAAGAATTGGGCATAACTTTCCGCACGGGCATCGGAATCGCTTATGTGACCACAATTCAGAATCGGCACTCCGAGACGGTCGACAAGGCGCAGGTTTCGCGGAATTCCATTTCGGATCCAAAATTCCCCCCCGGAGCGTGTGTACTAGTACACCGACTGCCGTACCGTCCGCTTCGCTCAAACAGGCATAACTTTTGCTCAGTTATCGGAATCGCTTATAAGACCCCAATTCGGAATCGGCACTCAGAGGCGCTCGACGACCCTTGTTGCCTCAGGCCATAAGACGTCGTTTCGGGGTCGAAAATCTTTTGTTTCGCACTCCAAAATTGCGATTCTAGCCGACGATCTCCCCTATTCCAAGATTTTTTGGCAGTAGCGACTCCCTCGAGTACAAGAATCACTGGCGGAGCCCACACACAGAGCCGCCCAATCACAGCGATAGGAAGTCGTGTTCAACTCGACACGAGATCTCCTCCCCAGGTCGTGGATATGGGTGCCCAAACATCACCAATATAGTCACCCCCTCCGGTTTATTCCCACCCCTTCAGCGAAAGAATTCGGCATAACTTTCCGCACGGGCATCGGAATCGCTTATGTGACCACAATTCGGAATCGGCACTCCGAGACGGTCGACAAGGCACTGGTTTTGTGGAATTCCGTTATGGGGAAAAAATTCCCCCCAGAGCGTGTGTACTAGTTCACCGACTACTGTACACTCCGGTCGGACGCGGATATTCATTCACCCGGGGGTCGGAACCGCCCGCGAAGCCCCAATCCAGAATCGGCATTTCGACCCGGTCGGTAAATGGTCGCATTCGGAGATTTCCGGTCCGGCGCCCAAATTCCTCTCCGGGTGCGCGGTCGCAGGCTGCCGATGCGATCGCATACGGACACCGCTTCGCTCAAACAGGTATAACTTTTCACTCAATTATCGGAATCTCTTATAAGACCCCAATTCGGAATCAGCACTCAGAGACGCTCAACGCCCCCTTATTGCCTTAGGCCATAAGACGTTGTTTTGTGGTCGAAAATCCTTCATTTCGCACCCCGAATTTGCGATTCTAGCCGACGATCTCCCCTATTCCAAGGTTTTTTGGCAGTAGTGACTCCCTCGAATACGCGAATCGCTGGCAGAGCCCACACACGGAGCCGCCCAGCCATAGCGATCGGAAGTCGTGTTCAACTAGATGCGAGATCTCCTCCCCAGGTCGTGGATATGGGTGCCCGAACATCGCCGATATAGTCACCCCCTCCGGTTTATTCCCACCCCTTCAGCGAAAGAATTGGGCATAACTTTCTGCACGGGCATTAGAATCGCTTATGAGACCACAATTCGGAATCGGCACTCCGAGACGATCGACAAGGCGCTGGTTTTGCAGAATTCTGTTGCAGGCCGAAAATGCCCTTCGGAGCGTGTGTACTAGTACCCCGACTACCGTACCCACCGTCGTACGAGGATGTTTTTTTCGCCCAGGGTCAGAACCGCCCGCGATGCCCCAATTCAGAATCAGCACTTCGACCCGGTCGGTAAATAGTCGCATTCGAAGATTTCCGGTCCGGCGCCCAAATTCCTCTCCGGAAGCACGGTCGCAGGCTGCCGATGCGATCGCATACGGACACCGCTTCGCTCAAACAGGCATAACTTTTCGCTCGGTTATCGGAATCGCTTATAAGACCCCAATTTGGAATCGGCAATCAGAGGCGCTCGATGCCCCCTTATTGCCTCAGGCCATAAGACATTGTTTCGGGGTCGAAAATCCTTCATTTCACACTCTGAAATTGCGATTCTAGCCGACGATCTCCCCTATTCCAAGGTTTTTTGGCAGTAGCGACTCCCTTGAGTATGCGAATTGCTGGCGGAGCCCACACACGGAGCCGCCCAGTCACTGTAACACCCCAGAATTTTTATTTATTGAAAAACCATGTGTAATAAAGTTATTAGACTTAAGAAATAGTCATAAATTAAAAAACTGATATTGTGTATAATTAGTGGTAACGTATGTTACCCCAGTGTCGTACACAGAGATGTGCGCTTCCACAGGGCGACACCGAAAAACGACAACGAAATAAAAATCCGAGAGCATCATAATTTCCATAAAAATGTGGAGGAGTCAGAAATATAATTATCCAAATTTTTCGACGCCCGGATTTTGAGATTAAATCGACGCGACTATTTTTCGGGTGATTTTTCACCTAGTGTAAAATAAAATCAAAAAATTAAATAAAAATCATCATAACTTGTAAAACCATCACATTAGGTTATGGTTGAAATTTGAACTCAAACGGACACCATTTGGACGTGGTTGCATAGTGATCATTGGACCAGTTGAATTATGGGTCAATTACGGTAAGCCATTTTTTGGGATTTTCTAATGGGTTACGTGGAAGGCCCTTAAAGAGCCACCACACTTCGGAATGGTTATGATTATTACTGCATGCGTGTAGCCATGGTAACTTTGCATGGGCTACGTGTTAAAACATGGGTTAAAAGACTTCTTACCATGCCACGTTAACCACCAACGTGTTTGTGTGCATGGAGATCTCTGGGCTTATAAATACACCCCAAGAACCTTCGTAACTATGTTTCTGAAACTTTCTATTGATATGCTGCTGCTATGGTGCTGAGTGATCTCATGATTAGAGGTAGTTTTGGAGTGCTAAATCTTGTGCAGAAGCAGTTTTAGTGTAAACGGCTGTGTCTCTCTCCTTCATGCAACTTGTTCTTGTCCAAGCTTTTATTAGAACTATTTCACAAAAAAGCTATCTTGAAGGCTGCCACTGCTACAACAACAAGCTTTGTCCGTGTATCTCTCTGCTTGAGATCTTTTACTTCTTCTTCTTGGGAAGCTTCATATTAGAAAGGTAGGATTTAATTCCTAAATATCTTACTTTCCACCCTTGGTTTCATCATTTGAAATGAATCTACATTGTGTCTATTACTCTGTAAATTCTGAGAATATGTTCATGATAGAACTATATTCCTCATCATGTTTTAGTTAGTTTTGATCCATGGGAGGTCACAAATTATTCCTTTCTTTCCTCAACTTGATCCAAAATCTGGAGTTTTATCAATACTCTTGTGTAGTGTAGATAGAACCATGATGGTTCTTTCTCTTTCGGAAATTAATTATGAAAGGTCATGGAGGTCTTAAGTGTATGAACTTGACAAGTGTTTAGTGAAAAGAGAAGAGAGTTTAAGAGAAAGACTTTCCAATCCATTTTCCTTGAACTCTCCTTTCAGTTTGTCTTCTTGAAAGATCAACCATATGAACAACATTACATGTTTTTATCTTTTGCTTTCTTGCCATGTTAGCTTCATGTTTGAGGCTAAGATCATACTTGGACCAAGTCTTAATCATGTTAGAATGATAGAAAAGCTTGGTAGTACAATTTCTAGTTGGATTTAATCAATTTTTGGAAGCCTACATAGCACCTGTCGATAGCTCTGCATCCATCTGTCGACAGGGCCCTTTGTCCAGAGCCCAGAAAATGTAACCAGGCATGGTTGTCGACAACCACCCCTCTGGTTGTCGACAAACACTGTTAGGCTGAGACTGGGAAAGCTTTGGTTGTCGACAACCACCTCTTTGGTTGTCGACAGCCCACTGTTAGGCTGAGAAATCAACCTCTGGGAAAGCTATGGTTGTTGACAACCACCCCCCTGGTTGTCAACAACCACTGTCAGTTCCAGATTTTCAGCACCTACCTTGAACCATTTCTTGACCTGAACTATACCCCATTATTCTAACCAAATGCTTACTCTTTCTTAGATGTTTCTACCACCTAAACCTCTACTAAAACTCATCAAGTTTCTTTTCTCTTTGTCATGAATCATCTCCAAAATTTCTGAACATAATTGACCTTGTGAGCATTAGTACGATAAACCTAGGGATAACCAGTGAGTTGGGGTAGAAACATGGGATTAGTTAGTATATTTTTCTAATCATGTAAATGCTTAACCTGTTAACTATTTCAGAATGGACATGAGTGCTCAACAAAGGTTGGTAGCAGCCATAGAAATGCTACGTCAAGACCTAGAATTATATGCTTAAGCACAGAGAGAAACCCATGTGCAGATCAAAGAGGAAGTATTAAATCTGACGGCAGACGCTTTCTTGGTGGGAAATCCACACGTTTCATTAGATATTATGAACCAGATCATGAATGATCTGAATGGTCTGAAGCTGGGGCAAGAGATGCTGCTCCATCAGATCGAGGGGTATTGAAAGGAGGAGACTGCAGTAACTAGTTGCTGGTTTGCAATAGTATGCTTTAATGTAAATATTTGACTTATAAATGGAAATGAAGTGTTATATGAATTTGAAATGTATGTATGTGATGAATGCAAGCTTGGGTGGATTGTGAAATTAATGTATGTCCTATTGAAAGTTTCAGATACTTCCTTAATTTTGTCATGGACGGAGGTGACACTAACTGGAGGAAAATGTAAAATTCAATGCATGACTTGACCCGAGTGATGAGAAATGTAGCAAGGAGTAATAACCATAATGGAACAAGCTTATTCAGGGATTTTTGAAGTTTAGATCCTCCGAGATTTTCAGGGAGTACCGACCCGGATGAGGCTGAGAATTGGCTAAAAGACATAGAAAGGATATTTGGAGTAATCAAGTGCACTGAAGAAGAAAAGATTCGATTAGTGACTTTTCAGTTGGAGCGGGACGCTAGAGCATGGTGGGACACCGTGACTTCAACGTTGGAAGATCCAAGTCAAATGAGTTGGGATGAGTTTGTAGAACTGTTTAATGATCAGTATTTTTCTGAAGTTGTCCAGAAAAAGAAAGCCACTGAATTTGCTAATCTGAAACAATTAAGGATGACCGTATCCGAATATGAGGCCCAGTTTGCTCGACTGTCTAAGTATGCTCCACATCTCATAGCCACGGATAAGTTAAAGGGCAAGAGGTTCATGAATGGACTACGTCCTGTCTATATTATGCAGTTAACTTCTCATCTGATCACTATGTATGCAGAGATGGTCAAAAGAGCATTGGCTTTAGAAGCTGCTAATGAAATGGTGGACAAAATTAAAGGAAGGTCAGGAGAGGATCGAAAGAGAAAATTTGAGTCGGGAAATGTCTCGAAAGTGCAGCAATCTGGAAAGAAGACAGGAAAAGCTCCAAATGGAAATAAGGAAGTGTGTAAACATTGTCATGTTAAAGGGCATAAAGTAGAAGTTTGTTGGCATAGGTTGGGAGCATTCCTTAAGTGTGGAAGTACTCAACATCACATTTCAGAGTGTCCGACAATCAAGAACATGCCAGCCAAACCAAATCCTCAAGCAAGGCAAACTAAACAAGGAAGAATACAAGCAATTCAGGAAGTAGAACCTGAATCTTCGCAAGAAGGTGGACTAATTGAAGGTACACTAATAGTAAACTCAAAACTTGCACATGTACTATTTGATTCAGGAGCTACACACTCCTTTATTAGCTATAATTTTGCTAAGTCTTTAGAAATACAACCAGTCCTATTGCCTATACAACTAGAAGTGGCAACTCCTTTGAGTGAGGGTAAGAAGCTTAGAGAGTATTACCCTGATAATCAGATTTTATGTGATGGACACAATTTATATAGTGATTTAATATGCTTAGAAATGTGGGATTACAATGTGATCCTCGGGATGGATTGGTTATCTAAATACCATGCCTATTTAGATTGCCAATTAGGGCGGGTCACATTTCTAGGAAAGGAAAATTGTTCTATAACTTTTGATAAACCTCACATTAGAAGAATACCGATAATCTCAGCAGTCAAGGCTTGTAAGCTGGTACGAAAGGTTGTCAAGGGTATTTAGCTTCAGTATCGATACTAAATCAAGATATCACGGGATTGGGTGATATTCCAGTGGTAAAAGAATTTCTTGATGTTTTCCTGAAGAATTACCTGGTATACCACCTAATAGAGAAGTGAATTTTTTGATTGAATTGGTACTGGGAGCTACACCAATTTCAAGAACACCGTACAGGATGTCAATGGAAGAGTTAAAGGAATTGAAAAGGCAGTTGTTAGAACTGATAGAAAAGGGATTTATTAGACCTAGTACCTCACCTTGGGGTGCTCCAGTATTATTTGTGAAGAAAAAAGATGGATCTATGCGATTATGCATAGATTACCAACAGTTGAATCAATTAACTATAAAGAACAAGTACCCACTCCCAAGAATTGATGATTTATTTGATCAACTGTCTGGAGCTCATTATTTTTCCAAGATCGACTTAAGGTCTGGATACCATCAACTCAGAATTGAGGAGTAGGATATTCATAAAACAACTTTTAGAACACGGTATGGGCACTATGAATTTGTAGTGATGCCATTTGGATTGACAAATGCACCTGCTGCATTTATGCGTCTCATGAATGAGGTGTTCAGATCTTATTTAGATCAATTTGTGGTTGTATTTATAGATGACATATTGATCTACTCCAAGAGTATAGAAGAGCATGAAGAGCATTTACGGATTACCTTGCAATTGTTACGAGATCATAAATTATATGTGAAGTTTAGTAAATGTGAATTTTGGTTAAAGCAAGTAATGTTTTTAGGACACATTATTTCTGAGAAAGGGTTATCAGTGGATTCTTCAAAAATTGAAACCATACAGAAATGGAAGCAGCCAAAGAACCTCACTGAGGTTAGAAGCTTTTTGGGTATGGCTAGTTATTACCGGCGGTTTGTCTAGAATTTTTCTAGAATTGCCTCGCCTCTTACACAATTGACCAAAAAAGGGACTGCATTTGTATGGAATGAGAATTGTGAACAAGCATTTCAGTTATTAAAAGAATGTTTATCATCTGCACCAATCTTAGCTTTGCCAATAGAAGGAAAATTATTTGAAGTTTATACTGATGCTTCAAGTATTGGACTAGGATGTGTATTGATGCAAGATAGACGATTCATTGCGTATGCATCAAGGCAATTGAAAACTCATGAAAACAATTATCCAGTACATGACTTAGAGTTAGCCGCCGTCGTTTTTGCTCTTAAACTTTGGAGACATTACCTATATGACAATCAATTTATAGTTTATTCTGATCATAAGAGCCTTAAGTATTTGTTTTCATAAAAAGAATTGAATATGAGACAAAGAAGGTGGATGGAGTATATCAAAGATTATGATTTCAAAATTGAATACCATCCAGAGAAAGGCAATACTGTGGCTGATGCACTCAGCAGAAATCCTATAGCCAAAGTATGCCACTTACAAGTAAGGGAGTGAAAATTGCTAGAGGAATTCTCCACATTGAGCTTAAGGTGTAATCACAAGAAGGAAAGATTGTCATTAATAATTTGATAGTTCAATCAGATTTATTGAGGCAAATTAAAGAACAACAAGACAATGATCCTGTGTTGACAGAAATCAGGGAAAATTGATCTCTAAACCTGATTTTAATGAAGATTCCCAAGGAAATCTTCGATTCCGAGAAAGGTTATGTGTGCCTGATGATGTGAGATCAAAAAGCAAATTCTAGAAGAAGCTCACCGGTCATATTATACCATTCATCCTGGAGCTGTTAAGATGTATCAAGATTTAAAGAAACATTTTTGGTGGTGCAATATGAAGAAGGATATTGTAAATTTCATAGCGAGATGCTTAACATGTCAGAAAATCAAAGCCGAGCATCAGAAACCAGCAGGAAAATTAAAACCACTTGAAGTGCAAGAGTGGAAATGGGACAGTATCGGTATGGATTTTATTGTGGGATTACCTAGAACTCGAAGTGGATTTGATGCTATTTGGGTAATTATTGACCGACTTACCAAATCAGCTCATTTCTTAGCAATCAAGACAAGATGGTCAGTGAGTGTCTTAGCCGCACTTTATATGAAAGAAATTGTCCAATTACATGGAATTCCAAGGAATATAGTTTCAGATAGAGATGCTAGATTTACCTCACATTTCTGGAGGAAATTACAAGATGCATTGGGAACTAAATTGAAATTTAGTAAAGCATTTCATCCTCAGACTGACGGACAAACAGAACGGGTGAATCAGGTTATTGAGGATATGTGCCGAGCTTGTATATTAGAGTTTGGAAATGACTGGAACACTCACTTAGAAATCATGGAATTTGCATACAATAACAGTTATCAGTCTACAATACAGATGGCACCATTTGAAGCTTTGTACGGTCGGCAATGTAGATCACCATTATGTTGGGTGGAACTGAAAGAATCGCATATTCTTGGACCCGAAATGATCCAAGAGACCACATAAATTATCAAGTTGGTGCGAGATAGAATGAAGGCTGCTCAAGACCGACAGAAAAGCTATGGTGATCGTCGAAGAAGAGAATTGGAATTTCAGGAAGGTGAACATGTATTCCTTAAAGTATCTCCTCGACGTGGAATTAAAGATTCGGATTAAAGGAAAATTGAGTCCAAGGTACATTGGACCATTTGAGATTTTGAAAAGGAGTGGAGAAGTGACGTATCAATTAGCACTTCCGCCACAGTTGTCTAATGTACATGATATTTTTCACGTATCGATGCTAAGGAAATATATTTATGACCCGGAACACGTTATTGGATATCAAGATCTGGAAATACAAGAAAACTTAGCATATGAAGAAAGACCTGTACAAATTCTAGACCGGAAAATCAAGCAACTTAGGAACAAGAAGTTCCTTTGTTAAAAGTTCAATGGAATAAACACGGAGAAGAGGAAGCAACGTGGGAACTTGAAGACGCTATCAAGATTAAATACCCAGACTTGTTTACATGTTAGTATCCATACCTTTATGTTATTAAATTTGGAGGACCAAATTTCTTTTAGTGGGGGAGAGTTGTAACACCCCAGAATTTTTATTTATTGAAAACCATGTGTAATAAAGTTATTAGACTTAAGCAGTAGTCATAAATTAAAAAATGATATTGTGTATAATTAGTGGTAACATATGTTACCCCAGTGTCGTACACAGAGGTGCGCGCTTCCACAGGGCAACACTGAAAAACGACAACGAAATAAAAATCCGAGAGCATCATAATTTTTAGAAAAATGTGGAGGAGTCAGAAATGTAATTATCCAAATTTTTCGACGCGCGGATTTTGAGATTAAGTCGATGCGACTATTTTTCGGGTGATTTTTCACCTAGTGTAAAATAAAATAAAAAAATTAAATAAAAATCATCATAACTTGTAAAACCAACACATTAGGTTATGGTTGAAATTTGAACTCAAAATGACACCATTTGGACATGTTTGCATAGTGATCATTGGACCAGTTGAATTATGGGTCAATTACGGTAAGCAATTTTTTGGGATTTTCTGATGGGTTACGTGGAAGGCCCTTAAAGAGCCACCACACTTGGGAATGGTTATGATTATTACTGCATGCGTGTAGCCATGGTAACTTTGCATGGGCTACGTGTTAAAACATGGGTTAAAAGACTTCTTACCATGCCACGTTAACCACCAACGTGTTTGTGTGCATGGAGATCTCTGTCGACAGCCCGTTGTCAGGCTGAGAAATCAACCTCTGGGAAAGCTATGGTTGTTGACAACCACCCCCCTGGTTGTCAACAACCACTGTCAGTTCCAGATTTTCAGCACCTACCTTGAACCATTTCTTAACCTGAACTATACCCCATTATTCTAACCAAATGCTTACTCTTTCTTAGATGTTTCTACCATCTAAACCTCTAATAAAAACTCATCAAGTTTCTTTTCTCTTTGTCATGAATCATCTCCAAAATTTCTGAACATAATTGACCTTGTGAGACCATCACTTCTTGTAATTAGTAAAGGAACAGAGTTCCTTAATTCTTGTGTGTGATTCATGAGTGAATCCTTGTATACCTTGATTCATTACAAGGATAAGTGTGTAATGATGACACTTTGTGAGTCTTGGGACTCATTCGAGAAAATGCCTGGCAAATAAGGGCTGGTTCAGTCACGGGGAGAGCACCCGAATTCGTCAGTGGCCGCTCGGGGGCGATAAGGACGTCGTGGATGTTGGCATGCATCAATTCGTACTTGATTGGTCATCATGTCATGCTTGTGTGTGTGATATTGTATTTGATTATGAACTCTAGTATCATCCTGAATTATTGATTCTAATTCCAACAGTGTGCTTGTTCAACACATGTTATTGAATGATCTCGTGTTTTCGTCATCGGAATCGCTTATGTGACCACAATTCGGAATCGGCACTCCGAGACGGTCAACAAGGCGCTGGTTTTGCGGAATTCCGTTCCGGGGCCGAAATCCCCCCGGAGCGTGTGTACTAGTACACCGACTGCCGTAACATCCGGTCGGACGTGGATATTTATTTGCCCGGGGGTCGAAACCGCACGCGAGGCCCCAATTCAGAATCGGCATTTCGACCCTGTCGGTAAATGGTCACATTCGGAGATTTTCGGTCCGGCGCCCAAATTCCTCTCCGGGAGCACAGTCGTAGGCTGCTGATGCGATCGCATACGGACACCGCTTCGCTCAAACATGCATAACTTTTTGCTTGGTTATCGGAATCGCTTATAAGACCCCAATTCGGAATCAGCAGTCAGAGGCGCTCGAAGCCCCCTTATTGCGTCAGGCCATAAGATGTCGTTTTATGGTCGAAAATCCTTCGTTTCGCACCCAAAAATTGTGATTCTAGCCGACGATCTCCCCTATTCCAAGGTTTTTTGGCAGTAGCGACTCCCGCGACTACGCGAATCGCTGGCGCAGCCGACACACGGAGCCGCCCAGTCACAACGATCGGAAGTCGTGTTCAACTCGATGCGAGATCTCCTCCCCAGGTCGTGGATATGGTTGCCCGAACATCGCCGATATAGTCACCCCCTCCGGTTTATTCCCACCCCTTCAGCGAAAGAATTGGGCATAACCTTCCGCACGGGCATCGAAATCGCTTATGTGACCACAATTCGGAATCAACATTCCAAGGCGATCGACAAGGCGCTGGTTTTGCGGAATTCTGTTCTGGGGTCAAAATTCCCCCCGGAGCGTGTGTACTAGTACACCGACTGTCATACCCTCCGGTCGGACGTGGATATTTATTCGCCCAACGGTCAGAACCGCCCGCGAGGCCCCAATTCAGAATCGGCACTTCAACCTGGTCGGTAAATGGTCGCATTCAGAGATTTCCGGTTCGGTGCCAAAATTCCTCTCTGGGAGCGCGTCGCAGGCTGCCGATGCGATCGCATACGGACACTGCTTCACTCAAACAGGCATAACTTTTCGCTCGGTTATCAGAATCTCTTATAAGACCCCAATTCGGAATCGGCACTCAGAGGCGCTCGATGTCTCTATTGCCTCAGGCCATAAGACATCGTTTCGGGGTCTAAAATCCTTCGCTTCGCACTCCGAAATTGCGATTCTAGCCGACGATCTCCCCTATTTCAAGGTTTTTTGGTAGTAGTGACTCCCTCGAGTACGCGAATCGCTGGCGGAGCCCACACACGGAGCCGCCTAGTCACAGCGATCGGAAGTCGTGTTCAACTCGACGCGAGATCTCCTCCCTAGGTCGTGGATATGGGTGCCCAAACATCGCCGATATAGTCACCCCCGCCGGTTTATTCCCACCCCTTCAGCGAAAGAATTGGGCATAACTTTTCGCACGGACATCGGAATCGCTTATGTGACCAAATTCGGAATCGGCACTCCGAGATGGTCGACAAGGCGCTGGTTTTGCGGAATTCCGTTCCGGGGCAAAAATTCCCCCTGGAGCGTGTGTACTAGTACACCGACTGCCGTACCCTCCGGTCGAACGTGTATATTTATTCGCCCGGGGGTCGGAACCGCCCGCGAGGCCCCAATTTAGAATCGACACTTCGACTCGGTCAGTAAATGGTCGCATTCGGAGATTTCTGGTCCGGCGCCCAAATTCCATTCCGGGAGCGTGTTCGCAGGCTGCCGATGCGATCGCATACGGACACCGCTTCGCTCAAACAGACATAACTTTACGCTCGGTTATCGGAATCGCTTATAAGACCCCAATTCGGAATTAGCACTCAGAAGCGCTCGAAGCCCGCTTATTGCCTCAGGCCATAAGACGTCGTTTTGAGGTCGAAAATCCTTCGTTTCGCACCCCGAAATTGTGATTCTAGCCGACGATATCCCCTATTCCAAGGTTTTTTGGCAGTAGCGACTCCCTCGAGTACGCAAATCGCTGGCGCAGCCGACACACGGAGCCGCCCAGTCACAGCGATCGGAAGTCGTGTTCAACTCGATGCGAGATCTCCTCCCCAGGTTGTGGATATGGTTGCCTGAACATCGCCGATATAGTCACCCCCTCCGGTTTATTCCCACCCCTTCAGCGAAAGAATTGGGCATAACCTTCCGCACGGGCATCGAAATCGCTTATGTGACCACAATTCAGAATCAACACTCTGAGACGATCGACATGACGCTGGTTTTTTGGAATTCTATTTTGGGGTCAAAATTCCCCCCGGAGCGTGTGTACTAGTACACCGACTGTCGTACCCACCGGTCGGACGTGGATATTTCTTCGCCCGGGGGTCTGAACCGCCCGCAAGGCCCCAATTCAGAATCGTCACTTCGACCCGGTCGGTAAATGGTCGCATTCGGAGATTTCCGGTCCGGTGCCAAAATTCCTCTCTGGGAGCGCGGTCGCAGGCTGCCGATGCGATCGCATACGGACACCGCTTCGCTCAAACATGCATAACTTTTCGCATGGTTATCGGAATCTCTTATAAGACCCCAATTCGGAATCGGCACTCAGAGGCGCTCGATGTCCCAATATTGCCTCAGGCCATAAGACATCGTTTCGGGGTCGAAAATCCTTCATTTCGCACTCTAAAATTACGATTCTAGCCGACAATCTCCCATATTCCAAGGTTTTTTGGCAGTAGCGACTCCCTTGAGTATGAGAATCGCTGGCGGAGTCCACACACGGAGCCGCCCAGTCACAGTGATCGGAAGTCGTGTTCAACTCGATGCGAGATCTCCTCCCCAGGTCGTGGATATGGGTGCCCCAACATCGCCGATATAGTCACCCCCTCCGGTTTATTCCCACTCCTTCAGCGAAAGAATTGGACATAACTTTCCGCACGGGCATCGGAATCGCTCATGTGACCACAATTCGGAATCGGCACTCCGAGACGGTCGACAAGGCGCTGGTTTTGCGGAATTCCGTTCCGGGCCAAAATCCCCCCCGGAGCGTGTGTACTAGTACACCGACTGCCGTACACTACGGTCGGACGCAGATATTTATTCGCCTCGGGGTCGGAACCGCATGCGAGGCCCCAATTCAGAATCGACACTTCGACCCGGTCGGTAAATGGTCGCATTCGGAGATTTCTGGTCCGGTGCCCAAATTCCTCTCCGGGAGCGCGGTCGTAGGCTGCTGATGCGATCGCATACGGAGACCGCTTCGCTCAAACATGCATAACTTTTCGCTCGGTTATCGGAATCGCTTATAAGACCCCAATTCGGAATCAGCACTCAGTGGCGCTGGAAGCCCTCTTATTGCCTTAGGCCATAAGACGTCGTTTCATGGTAAAAAATCCTTCCTTTCGCACCCCGAAATTGTTATTCTAGACGACGATCTCCCATATTCCAAGGTTTTTTGGCAGTAGCGACTCCCTCGAGTACGCGAATCGCTGGCGGAGCCCACACACGGAGCCGCCCAGTCACAACGATCGGAAGTCCTGTTCAACTCGATGCGAGATATCCTCCCCAGGTCTTGGATATGGTTGCCCGAACATCACCGATATAGTCACCCCCTCCGGTTTATTCCCACCCTTTCAGCGAAAGAATTGGGCATAACTTTCCGCACAGGCATCGGAATGGCTTATGTGACCACAATTCGGAATCAACACTCCGAGACGATCAACAAGGCGCTGGTTTTGCAGAATTCTGTTTTGGGGCCAAAATTCCCCCCGGAGCATGTGTACTAGTACACCGACTGCCGTACCATCCGGTCGGACGTGGATATTTATTTGCCCGGGGGTCGGAACCGCCCGCGAGGCCCCAATTCAGAATCGGCACTTCGACCCGGTCGGTAAATGGTCGCATTCGGAGATTTCCGATCCGGTGCCCATATTCCTCTCTGGGAGCGCAGTCGCATGCTGCCGATGCGATCGCATACGGACACCGCTTCGCTCAAACAGGCATAACTTTTTGCTCGGTTATCGGAATCTCTTATAAGCCCCCAATTCGGAATCGGCACACAGATGCACTCGATGCCTCCATTGCCTCAGGGCATAAGACGTCGTTTCGGGGTCAAAAATCCTTTATTTCGCACTCCGAAATTGCGATTCTAGCTGATGATCTCCCCTATTCCAAAGTTTTTTGGCAGTAGCGACTCCCTCAAGTACGCGAATCATTGGCGGAGCCCACAGACGGAGCCGCCCAATCACAGCGATTGGAAGTCGTGTTCAACTCGACGCGAGTTCTCCTCCCCAGGTCGTGGATATGGGTGCCCGAACATCCACAATTCGGAATCGGCACTCCGAGACGGTCGACAAGGCGCTGGTTTTGCGGAATTCCATTCCGCGGCCAAAATTCTCCCCGTAGCGTGTGTACTAGTACACCGACTGCCGTACCCTCCGGTCGGACGCGAATATTTATTCGCCCGGGGGTCGACACCGACCGCGAGGCCCCAATTCAGATTCGCACTTCGACCCGGTCGGTAAATGGTCGCATTCGGAGATTTTCGGTCCGGCGCCAAAATTCCTCTACCGGAGCGCGGTCGCAGGCTACCGATGCGATCGCATACGGACACCGCTTTGCTCAAATAGGCATAACCTTTCGCTCGATTATCGGAATCGCTTATAAGACCCCAATTCGGAACTAGCACTTAGAGGCGCTCGAGGCCCCCTTATTGCCTCAGACATAAGACATCATTTCGGGGTCGAAAATCCTTCATTTCGCACTCTGAAATTGTGATTCTAGCCGACGATCTCCCATATTCCAAGGTTTTTTGGCAGTAGCGACTCTCTCGAGTATGCAAATCGCTGGCGGAGCCCATACTCGGAGCCATCCAGTCACAGCGATCGGAAGTCTTGTTCAACTCGACGCGAGATCTCCTCCCCAAGTCGTGGATATGGGTGCCCGAACATCGCCGATATAGTCACTCCGTCCTGTTTATTCCCACCCCATCAGCGAAAGAATTGGGCATAATTTTCCGCACGGGCATCGGAATCGCTTATGTGACCACAATTCGGAATCGGTACTCCGAGACGGTCGACAAGGCGCTAGTTTTGCGGAATTCTGTTCCGGGGCCAAAATTCCCCCCGGAGCTTGTGTACTAGTACACCGACTGCCGTACCCTCCTGTCGGACGCAGATATTTTTTCGCTTGGGGGTCGGAACTGCCCGCGAGACCCCAATTCAGAATCGGCACTTCGACCCGGTCAGGAAATGGTCGCATTCAGAGATTTCCGGTCCGGCGCCCAAATTCCTCTCCGGGAGCACGGTCCTAGGCTGCTGATGCGATCGCATACGGACACCGCTTCGCTCAAACAGGCATAACTTTTCGCTTGGTTATCGGAATCGCTTATAAGACCCTAATTCGGAATCAGCAGTCAGAGGCGCTCGAAGCCCCCTTATTGCGTTAGGCCATAAGATGTCATTTTGTGGTCGAAAATCCTTCGTTTCGCAACCCGAAATTGTGATTCTAGCCGACGATCTCCCCTATTCCAAGGTTTTTTGGCAGTAGCGACTCCCGCGAGTACGCGAATCGCTGGAAGATCCCACACACGGAGCCGCCCAGTCACAGCGATCGGAAGTCGTGTTCAACTCAATGCGAGATCTCCTACCCACGTCATGGATATGGCTGCCCGAACATCGCCGATATAGTCAGCCCCTCCGGTTTATTCCCACCCCTTCAGCGAAAGAATTGGGCATAACTTTCCGCACGGGCATTGGAATCGCTTATTTGACCACAATTCGGAATCGGCACTCCGAGACGGTCCACAAGGCGCTGGTTTTGCAGAATTCTGTTCCGGGGCTAAAATTCCCCCCGGAGCGTGTGTACTAATACACTGACTGCCGTACCCTCCGGTCGGACGCGGATATTTATTCGCCCGGGGGTCGGAACCGCCCGCGAGGCCCCAATTCAGAATCGGCACTTCGACTCGGTCGGTAAATGTTCGCATTCGGAGATTTTCTGTCTGGCGCCCAAATTCCTCTCCGGGAGCGCTGTCGCAGGCTGCCGATGTGATCGCATACGGACACCGCTTCGCTCAAACAGGCATAACGTTTCGCTCGGTTATCGGAATCGCTTATAAGACCCCAAATTCAGAATCGATACTTAGAGGCACTCGACACTCCGTTATTGCCTCAGGCCAAAAGACGTCGTTTCGGGGTCGAAAATCCTTTGTTTCACACTCCGAAATTGCGATTCTAGCCGACGATCTCCCCTATTCCAAAGTTTTTTGGCAGTAGCGACTCCCTCGAGTACGTGAATCACTGGCGGAGCCCACAGATGGAGCCGCCCAGTCACAGCGATCGGAAGTCGTGTTCAACTCGATGCGAGATCTCCTGCCCAGGTCGTGGATATGGGTGCCTGAACATCACCGATATAGTTAACCCCTCCGGTTTATTCCCACCCCTTCAGCGAAAGAATTGGGCATGACTTTCCGCACGGGCATCAGAATCGCTTGTGTGACCACAATTCGGAGTCGGCACACCGAGACGGTCGACAAGGCGCTGGTTTTGCGGAATTCTATTCCGGGGATAAAATCCCCCCCCCCCCCCCGGAGTGTGTGTACTAGTACACCGACTGCCGTACACTCCGGTCGGATGCGGATATTTATTTGCCCGGGGGTCGGAACCGCCCGCGAGGCCCCAATTCAGAATCGGCACTTCGACCCGGTCGGCAAATGGTCCCATTCAGAGATTTCCGGTCCGGCGCCCAAGTTCATCTCCGGGAGCACGGTCGCAGGCTGCCGATGCGATCGCATACGGACACCGCTTCACTCAAACAAACATAACTTTTCGCTCGGTTATCGGAATTGCTTATAAGTCCCCAATTCAGAATCGGAACTCTGAGGCACTCGATGCCCCCTTATTGCCTCCCGCCATAATACGTTGTTTCGTGGTCGAAAATCCTTCGTTTCACACTCCGAAATTGCGATTGTAGCTGACGATCTCCCCTATTCCAAGGTTTTTTGGCAGTAGCGACTCCCTCGAGTACGTGAATCGCTGGCGATCGGAAGTACAAAATGATCACAGAAGGCGAAGGACATCACAGAAGCTGAAATTGAAGCCTATTCTGAAAAGATTGGAAGCACAAAATGATCTCTTATCCTCAATCCAATCAAATGTAAGCTCTATCATTGTTCGCTAGGAGTCCATTTCCAACGATGTATCTCAAGTAAAAAACTCTTTCAAATAGTTTAACAAGGAAGCGAGCAGCATGAAGGCGACACTTTCTGAGATTCTGAAGGTAGTAAATTCTCCATCTTCTGGCACTCCGAATGTTTTAGAAGCTGTTCTTAGGCCATCAGGGCCAGTAATCGCAGAAGCGGGCAGTGTGCCAGTCAAAGATCACACTCAGCAGCGCCAAGTTCAGACTCAACAGCAAGCAGGAGCACCCGGACCATCTGATGACAGTGCAGGGCCATCTGGGCCATCTCTCAGTGTCGAAGCTTCAGTTCAGCCTACTGTGGAAGAAAGGCCATCAGGGCAGAATCTTGAAGAGGAGCCTCCTGTGGCTGTCTCAATGGCAGATGAAGCACCCTCTGGGGATCAAGGGCCTGCAGTACAGGCTGAGGGTCTGTCCTCCCTGGAGTTTTCGGCAGCAGTTGGAGAAGCACATGCCGTTGTTTCCGAGCCTTCCACTCTTCCTACTCCAGCCCCTCCTTCTCCACCCACCTCATCCACAGCTCCTCCAGCACCCCCTGTTCTTAAAAGGCCACGCTCACGACAAATCTCCTCTCCCACTCCTTTCACTTCTTCCACCACTCCTTTACCTTCCTCCACTGTTGAAGTTCTTCCCAGATCTTCCTTAGATGGATCTTCCTCATCTGGTCCTTCGTCCTCAAGACCAAGTGCTCCTTCTACCATCACTCCTGACTCTTTGATTCATCCACCAGCACCTCCATCTTTCATCACTCTCATTCCTGAAGGTGCCCAACTCACCCAAACTGAGATCCATGGCATCAAGGATGAATTTGAAGAAGCAATTCTCAAATCTGTCCTAGCCACTGGAACTCACTCTCACCGGACTGGTATTTCCAGCCCTCTCTCTAAATGAAGGAGACTTACTTCCACCCTTCCTATCTCCTCAGATCCTTGCTATCCCCCTCTGTGGTTTTCCCTAGCCATTGCAAATAAGCACAAACCCCTTTATGAGGAATACCTTCAAAAAGTGATCTTTGCTCATATTTTTGGTTTACCTTTCCAAAATATTTCCAACCATCTTTCTACCATTTTTCCTTACACTTCACTTTCAAAGGCTCAACAGTCAAAAATCTTTTCTGTGACTGAAGCCAAAACCGAAGAGCAGTGGGCTCGGATCAACAGTGCTTTGTACTCCCAATTTAAGAGAGTGCAAACTGCCAGATATCCTCCCAGGGAAGTCCCTCTCCCTCTGTATGAATGGTTCCAGATCCACCACAAGAACTTGTTTGGACCCTTCATTCAGAAAGAAATCAGGTTCATCAGGTAGTATCAGATGTTCTGCAACTACTGCTATGTCAACAGCTTGGATGAACCTCAGTTGGGGCAGTTTCGTGCAGCCATCTCAACTTTGCAGTCCACTCATTGTGAACCTCTTCAGGTAGACTTTGCTACTTTGAAGTTCCCAGACATTGTGTTCCTTCCACCGCTCCACTCCTTGATCATGGATTCCTCGGTTGGTACACTTGTCTTTGAGAGAGCTGCTAGAGTCATGGCCAGGTTGCATGTCTATGAAGGCCGTGATCTTTCTTTCCAAGGATTTGTGTTTAAACACTATCTTGAAGGGCAGATTTCAGCTGATATCCTCGCTCCCATTCTCTCAAAATGTGAAAGGCTGACCTCTGATGAGTGGCTCAAGCACTATCCTCTGTTTGCTCAGCAGCTGTCTGATCTGAATGCCTCCCAGGCCCAAGCTAATCTACCTCCTCTGACACCTGGTGACTTTCTGGATGCCAATTCCCGTCACCTCATCAGGAATACCTTCGCAGTCTGGCTTGAGAGATTCAAGATTTTTCGTGATTTGAAGAAGGAGCTCCGGTCTCATCAGATCTTCTATACTATCAAGATGGACAAGTTTCTCCTCTTTGCCAGCTTTGGGTCCTTCTCCACCTTCAAACTAGCTTTAGGTTTGGATAAATATGGGGACTTTATTTCTGAGCAGTGAAAACTTCATCTCAAGCTGATGGCTCCCACTATGGGACCCTCATATAAAATTGAGATTGGAGCTTTTCAAGCATATTTTGAAGAGCAGGAAAGATTGGCACTTCCTATCATCCGACAGTTTGCCTCTTTGTTGTCTCCTACCTTCTATCTTGATCCTTCTCTTCAACCTCAAGAACAATAATAAAATTCATTTCTCTTGTCTTCATATCTTTCTTATCCTGTCTTTGTCTCAGATTACCCTTCTTCTTTTATTTTTCCTTAATGACAAAAAGGGGGAGAAAATTTGCATGTCTGAAATACATTCCAATAATTTTAAGGAAGAAAATTGGCATGTATGTCATATCTTTAGACTGATTTCAGATATTTTTCATCCATGCTTATTGTTCAGTTTTGTCATCACCAAAAAGGGGGAGATTGATGATCAGTCTGTCCCCATTAATTTTAATTAATTACATATATATATATATATATATATATTGATGATTAACAAAACCAAACAAGAGTTTATCAATTATATCTAATGAATATTTCATGAGTCTTTAGCACAGGAAATAAACAAGGAAAATCAAGCACATTTGGTAAGTAAATATTTATGTCAAAAAGCCAGGTAAGTGCATTTCTCTAAGTCCACATCGACTTCTGTTGAAAGTCACAACGATTTCATAAGTGTTGTAAGGATTTCCTTGTAAGACTGGAAAGGTTTCAAACAAGTCGATTTCATAACGATTCTATAAGTCATCGCAACGATTTCTGTAGAAAGCATAACGACTTGCCCGTCATAATGACTCTATAAGTCATCACAACGATTTTTTTAGAAAGCGTAACGACTTGCCTTTCATAACGATTCTATAAGTCATCGCAACGATTTCTGTAGAAAGCGTAACGACTTGCCCGTCATAACGATTCTATAAGTCATTGCAACGATTTCTTTAGAAAGCGTAACGACTTGCCTGTCATAACGATTCTATAAGTCATCGCAACGATTTCTTTAGAAAGTGTAACGACTTGCCTGTCATAACGATTCTATAAGTCATCGCAACGATTTCTTTAGAAAGCGTAACGACTTGCTCGCCGTAACGATTTCTTTAGTAATCATAACGATTTCTTTAGAACTCGCAACGACTTGCTCACCGTGACGATTTCTTTAGTAATCATAACAATTTCTTTAGAACTCGCAACGACTTGCTCGTTGTAATGATTTCTTTAGTGATCATAACGATTTCTTTAGAACTCGCAACGACTTGCTCGCCGTAACGATTTCTTTAGTGATCATAACGATTTCTTTAGAACTCGCAATGACTTGCTCGCCGTAACGATTTCTTTAGTGATCATAACGATTTCTTTAGAACTCGCAACGACTTGCTTGTTGTAACGATTTCACGATTTCATCAGATACCATAACGATTTCTTCAGTGAACACAACGATTTGCCTTGCATAACGATTTGTTAAGTGTTTCACAACGATTTCTTCTGTGTCATAACGACTTGGTCAACCTGACTTATCCATAACGATTTCATAAGTCATATAGTCATCGATTTCATATTGACTTGATATTATCCTTGTTGACTAGTCAAAGACCACGTATGCATCTCTCTGACGCACCTGCATTTAATGAGACCTGAACGTATCTCTGCATGCATGCAGACGATATCATCCTTTATCATACTTACTCCGATAACGTCTTTTAGACTTAACTGTCTGGCTTTACTATTTTCATGACTATTACTACTAACGTTGACTGACATCAGAGATAGCCTAGTTGTCTGCTATTTGAGATTGACATTTGTGCAGACCTCTGATCCAGCTCCATGGTACAACGTTAAACAAAATAGAAGCCGTAGGATACTTCTGAAGATCTCATCTCTTTGCGTGCTCAAGTGTTCAAGGACTGTTGACTGGAAGCTTCCAAGACTCCAGTCACCTTTCAGTCTAACGACTACTTCCAAGTGAGAGACAACAGATACTTCAACGTCCATATTTCAAATTGAAGCTATATTTATACAAGTCTGAAGTACAGAAGAAAACAAGCAGAACCGGAACATTCATTGCAACAACTCCTGAAGAGACCAACACACAATTGTTCAAGATTTCAAGTCTCTTGAGAATCCCAAAGCCAAGAATTCCATTCCCATTGCTATAGCTCTTAGCTCTCCATTTGTAGTGAAAAATCCTTGAGAGAGCTTGTGTAGTTCTGAGAGTGAGCTTAGATTAAGATCCTTTGCTGTCAGTGCTAGTTGCTTCAGATCCTTGCTTGTTTAAGCTTGGTCTAGGGGCGTGTTTTTCAATCTATTCTCTTGGTGTTGTTCCCTTCGTATGTGAAGGAAGACCTGGTAGTATCCAGGGTGTTGTTCCCTTCGGTTGTGAAGGAAGACTTGGTGGGATATCCAGGGTGTAGTTGTTCCCTTCGGGTGTGAAGGAAGACCAGCTGAGCTGGGTGTTGTAGTGTCCTTAAGGGGGACTGTACCCTTGTTAGTGAAATTCTGAGAGATTGCTCAGGGACTGGACGTAGGACTCCTAAGGAGAGGAGGTTCGAACCAGGATAATTTCTTGTGTTGTGTGATTGTCTTTCTCTTGTGTGTTTGTTATTCAAACTAACAGTCACTAACCTCCTTTGAAGAACATTTGTGCGAATATTTTTGGTTATAGGTATCTTGTAGAATAATTTTTTAAAAAGACCCATTCACCCACCTCTGGGCTCGTCAACTAGGCAATAATAAGACGTCGTTTCAGGGTCGAAATCCTTCGTTTCGCACTCTGAAATTGCAATTCTAGCCGACGATCTCCCCTATTCCAAGGTTTTTTGGCAGTAGCGACTCCCTCGAGTACGAGAATCGCTGGCGGAGCCCGCACACGGAGCCGCCCAGTCACAGCGACCGGAAGTCGTGTTCAACATGACGCGAGATCTCCTCCCCAAGTCGTGGATATGGGTGCCCGAACATCGCCGATATAGTCACCCCCACCGGTTTATTCCTACCCCTTCAGCGAAAGAATTGGGAATAACTTTCCGCACGGGCATCGGAATCGCTTATGTGACCACAATTCGGAATCGGCACTCCGAGACGGACGACAAGGCGCTGGTTTTGCGGAATTACGTTCTGGGGACAAAATTCTCCGCGGAGCGTGTGTACTAGTACACCGACTGCCTTACCCTCTGATCGAACGCGGATACTTTTCGCTCGGTTATAGGAATCGCTTATAAGACCCCAATTCGGAATCGGCATTCAGAGTCGCTCGACGGCCCCTTACAGCCTTAGGCCATAAGACGTCGTTTCGGTGTCGAAAATCCTTCATTTCGCACTCCGAAATTGCGATTCTAGCCGATGATCTCCACTATTCTAAGGTTTTTTGGCAGTAGCGACTCCCTCGAGTACGCGAATCGCTGGCAGATCCCACACACGGAGCCGCCCAGTCACAGCAATTGGAAGTCGTATTCAACTCGATGCGAGATCTCCTCCCCAGGTGGTGGATATGGGTGCCCGAACATCGCCGATATAGTCACCCCCTCCGGTTTATTCCCAACCTACCAGCGAAAGAATTGGGCATAACTTTCCGCACAGGCATCGGAATCTCTTATGTGACCACAATTCGGAATCGGCAGTCCGAGACGGTCGACAGGCGCTGGTTTCAAGGAATTTTGTTCCGGGGCCAAAATTTCCTTCGGAGCATGTGTACTAGCACACTGACTGCCTTACCCTCCGGTCGGACGCAGATATTTATTCGCCCGGGGGTCAGAACCGCCCGCGAGGCCCCAATTCAGAATTGGCACTTCGACCCGGTCGGTAAATGGTCGCATTCGGAGATTTCCGATCCGGCGCCCAAATTCCTCTCCGGGAGAGCGGTCGCAGGCTGCCGATGCAATCGCATACGGACACCGGTTCGCTCAAACAGGCATAACTTTTCGCTCGGTTATCAGAATCACTTATAAGTCCCCAATTCGGAATCAGCACTTAGAGTCGCTCGACGCCCCCTTAACGCCTTAGGCCATAAGACGTTGTTCCGGGGTCAAAAATCCTTCGTTTCGCACTCCGAAATTGCGATTCTAGCCGACGATCTCCCCTATTCCAAGGTTTTTTGGCAGTAGCGACTCCCTCGAGGATGCGAAACGCTGGCGGAGCCCACACACCGAGCCGCCCAGTCACAGCGATCGGAAGTCGTGTTCAACTCGACGCGAGATCTCCTCCTGAGGTCGTGGATATAGGTGCCCGAACACCGCCGATATAGTCACCCCCTCTGATTTATTCCCACCCCTTCAGCGAAAGAATTGGGCATAACTTTCTGCACGGGCATCGGAATCGCTTATGTGACCACAATTCGGAATCGGCACTCCGAGACGGTCAACAAACCGCTGGTTTTGCGGAATTCCGTTCTGGTGCCAAAATCTCCCTCGGAGAGTGTGTACTAGTACACCGACTGCCTTACCCTCCGGTCAGACGTGGATATTTATTCTCTCTGGGGTAGGAACCGCCCGCGAGGCCCCAATTCAGAATCGGCACTTCGACTCGGTCGGTAAATGGTCGCATTCGGAGATTTCCGGTCCGGCGCCGAAATTCCTCTCCGGGAGCGCAGTCGCAGGCTGCCGACGCGATCGCATACAGACACCGCTTCGCTCAAACAGGCATAACTTTTCGCTCGGTTGTCGGAATCGCTTATAAGACCCCAATTCGGATTCGGCACTCAGAGGCGCTCGACGGTACCTTAATGCCTCAGGCCATAAGATGTCATTTCGGGGTCGAAAATCCTTCATTTTGCACTCTGAAATGGCGATTCTAGCCGACGATCTCTCGTATTCCATGGTTTTTTGGCAGTAGCGACTCCCTCGTGTACGCGAATCGCTGGCGGAGCCCACCCACGGGGCCGTCTAGTCACAGCGATCGGAAGTCAAGTTCAACTCGACGCGAGATCTCTTCCCCAGGTCGTGGATATAGGTGGCCGAACATCGCCGATATAGTCACCTCCTCAGATTTATTCCCACCCCTTCAGCGAAAGAATTCGGCATAACTTTCCGCATGGGCATCGGAATCGCTTATGTGACCACAATTCGAAATCGGCACTTCGAGACGGTCGACAAGGCGCTGGTTTTGCGGAATTCCGTTTCGGGGCAAAAATCCCCCCCGGAGCGTGTGTACTAGTACACCGACTGCCTTACCCTCTAGTCGAACGCGGATATTTATTCGCCCAGGGGTCGGAACCCCCCGCGAGGCCCCAATTCAGAATCGACACTTCGATCTGGTCGGTAAATGGTCGCATTCGGAGATTTCCGGTCCGACGCCGAAATTCCTCTCCGGGCGCGCGGTCGCAGGCTGCCGATACGATCGCATACGGACATCGCTTCGCTCAAACATGCATAACTTTTCGCTCGGTTATCGGAATCGCTTATAAGACCCCAATTCGAAATCGGCACTCAGAGGCGCTCGACAGCCTCATAATTTCTCAGGCCATAAGATGTCGTTTTGGGGATGAAAATCATTCGTTTCGCACTTTGAAATTGCGATTCTAGAGGACGATCTCCCCTATTCCAAGGTTTTTTGGCAGTAGCGACTCCCTCGAGTATGCGAATCGCTGGCGGAACCCACACACGGAGCCGCCTAGTGACAGCGATCGGAAGTCGTGTTCAACTCGACGCGAGAACTCCTCCCCAGGTCATGGATACAGGTGCCCGAACATCGCCGATATAGTCACCCCCTCCGATTTATTCCCACCCCTTCAGCGAAAGAATTGGGCATAACTTTCTGCACGGGCATCGGAATCGCTTATGTGACCACAATTCGGAATTGGTACTCCGAGACGGTCGACAAGGTGCTGGTTTTGCGGAATTCCGTTCCGAGGCCAAAATTCCCCCCGTAGCGTGTGTACTAGTACAATGACTGCCGTACCCTTCGGTCGGACGCGGATATTTATTCGCCCAGGGGTCAGAACCGCCCGCGAGGCCCCAATTCAGAATCGGCACTTCGATCCGGTCGGTAAATGGTCGCATTCGGAGATTTCCGGTCCGGCGCCGAAATTCCTCTCCGGGAGCGCGGTCGCAGGCTGCTGATGCGATCGCATGCTGACACCGCTTCGCTCAAACAGGCATAACTTTTCGCTCGGCTAAGGGAGTCGCTTATAAGACCCCAATTCGGAATCGGCACTCAGAGGCGCTCAACGCGCACTTATTGCCTCAGGCCATAAGACGTCATTTCGGGTCAAAAATCCTTCGTTTCGCACTCCGAAATTGCGATTCTAGCCGACAATCTCCCCTATTCCAAGGTTTTTTGGCAATAGCGACTCCCTCGAGTACGAGAATCGTTGGCGGAGCCCAGACACGAAGCTGCCCAGTCACAGCGATTGGAAGTCGTGTTCAACTCGACGCGAGATCTCCTCCCCAGGTCGTGGATATGGGAGCCCGAACATCGCCGATATAGTCACCCCCTCTGGTTTATTCCCACCCCTTCAGCGAAAGAATTGGGCATAACTTTCTGCACGGGCATCGGAATCGCTTATGTGACCACAATTCGGAATCGACACTCCGAGACGGTCGACAAGGCGCTGGTTTCGCGGAATTCTGTTCCGAAGCCAAAATTCCCCCCGGAGTGTGTGTACTAGTACATTGACTGCCTTTCCCTCCGGTCGGACGCGGATATTTATTCGCCAGGGGGTCGGAACTGGCCGCGACGCCCCAATTCAGAATCGGCACTTCGACCCGGTCGATAAATGGTCGCATTCGGAGATTTCGGGTCCGTCGCCGAAATTCCTCTCCGGGAGCGCGGTCGCAGGCTGTCGATGGGATCGCATGCGGACACCGCTTCGCTCAAACAGGCATAAATTTTCGCTCGTTTATCGGACTCGCTTATAAGACCCCAATTTGGAATCGGCACTTAGAGTCGCTCGATGCCCCCTTAACGCCTCAGGCCATAAGACGTCGTTTCGGGGTCGAAAATCCTTCGTTTCGCACTCCGAAATTGCGATTCTAGCCGACGATCTCCCCTATTCCAAGGTTTTTTGGCAGTAGCGACTCCCTCGAGTACGCGAAACGCTGGCGGAGCACACACACGGAGCCGCCCAGTGATAGCGATCGGAAGTCGTGTTCAACTCGACGCTAGATCTCCTCCCGAGGTCGTGGATATAGGTGCCCGAACACCGCCGATATAGTCACCCCCTCTGATTTATTCCCACCCCTTCAGCGAAAGAATTGGGCATAACTTTCCGCACGGGCATCGGAATCGCTTATGTGACCACAATTCGGAATCGGCACTCCGAGACGGTCGACAAGGCGCTGGTTTTGCAGAATTCCGTTCTGAGGCCAAAATTCCCCCCGGAGCGTGTGTACTAGTACACCGACTACCGTAACCTCCGGTCGGACGCGGATATTTATTCGCCCAAGGGTCAGAACCACCGGCGAGGCCCAATTCAGAATCGACACTTTGACCCGATCGGTAAATGGTCACATTCGGAGATTTCCCGTCCGGCGCCTAAATTCCTCTCCGGGAGCGCGGTCGCAGGCTGCCGATGCGATCGCATACGAACACCGCTTCGCTCAAACAGGCAAAACTTTTCGCTCGGTTATCGGAATCGCTTATAAGACCCCAATTCTGAATCGGCACTCAGAGGCGCTCGACGCCCCGTTATTGCCTAAGGCCATAATACGTTGTTTTGGGGTCAAAAATCCTTCGTTTCGCACTCCGAAATTACGATTCTAGCAGACGATCTCCCGAATTCCAAGGTTTTTTGGCAGTAGCGACTCCCTCGAGTATGTGAATCGCTGGCGGAGCCCACACACGGAGCCGCCTAGTGACAGCGATCGGAAGTCGTGTTCAACTCGATGCGAGATCTCCTCCCCAGGTCGTGGATATAGGTGCCCGAACATCGCCGATATAGTCACCCCCTCCGGTTTATTCCCAACCCATCAGCGAAAGAATTAGGCATAACTTTCCGCACGGGCATCGGAATCGCTTATGTGACCACAATTCGGAATCGGCACTCCGAGACGGTCGACAAGGCGCTGGTTTCGCGGAATTCTGTTTCGGGGCCAAAATCCCCCTCGGAGCGTGTGTACAAGTACACTGACTGCCTTACACTCCGGTCGGACGCGGATATTTATTCGCCCTGGGGTCGGAACCGCCCGCGAGGCCTCAATTCAAAATCGGCACTTCGGCACGGTCAGTAAATGGTCGCATTCGGAGATTTCCAATATGGCGCCCAAATTCCTCTCCGGGAGCGCAGTCGCAGGCTGCCGATGCGATCGCATACAGACACCGCTTCGCTCAAACAGGTATAACTTTTCGCTTGGTTAACAGAATCGCTTATAAGACCCCAATTAGGAATCGACACTTAGAGTCGCTCGACGCCCCCCTAACGCCTCAGGCCATAAGATGTCGTTTCGGGGTCGAAAATCCTTCATTTCGCACTCCGAAATTGCGATTCTAGACGACGATCTCCCCTATTCCAAGGTTTTTTGGCAGTAGCGACTCCCTCGAGTACGCGAAATGCTGGCGGAGCCCACACACAGAGCCGCCCAGTCACAGCGATCGGAAGTCGTGTTCAACTCGACGCGAGATCTCCTCCCGAGGTCGTGGATATAGCTGCCCGAACACCGCCGATATAGTCACCCCCTCTGATTTATTCCCACCCATTCAGCAAAAGAATTGGGCATAACTTTCTGCACGGGCATCGGAATCGCTTATGTGACCACAATTCGGAATCGGCACTCCGAGACGGTCGACAAGGCACTGGTTTTGCGGAATTCCGTTCTAGGGCTAAAATTCCCCCTGGAGAGTGTGTACTAGTACACCGACTGCCTTACCCTCCTCCGATGGGACACAGATATTTATTCGCCCTGGGGTCGGAACCGACCGCGAGGCCCCAATTTAGAATCGGCAGTTCGACGTGGTCGGTAAATGGTCGCATTCGGAGATTTCCGGTCCGGCACCGAAATTTCTCTCCGGGAGCGCGGTCGCAGGCTGCCGATGCGATCGCATACGGACACCGCTTCGCTCAAACAAGCATAACTTTTCGCTCGGTTATAGGAATCGCTTATAAGACCCCAAATAGGAATCGACACTTAGAGTCGCTCGACGCCCCCTTAATGCCTCATCCCATAAGACGTCGTTTCGGGGTCGAAAATCCTTCGTTCCGAACTCCGAAAATGCGATTCTCCCCTATTCCAAGATTTTTTGGCAGTAGCGACTCCATCGAGTACGCGAATCGCTGGCGGAGCCCACACACGAAGCCGCCCAGTCACAGCGATTGGAAGTCGTGTTCAACTCGACGCGAGATCTCCTCCCCAGGTCGTGGATATGGGTGCCCGAACATCACCGATATAGTCACCCCCTCCGGTTTATTCCCACCCCTTCAGCGAAATAATTGGGCATAACTTTCCGCACGGGCATCGGAATCGCTTATGTGACCACAATTCGGAATCGGCACTCCGAGTCGGTCGACAAGGCGCTGGTTTCGCGGAATTCTGTTACGGGGCCAAAATTCCCCCCGTAGCGTGAGTACTAGTACACTGACCGCCTTACTCTCCGGTCGGACATAGATATTTATTCGCCCGGGGGTCGGAACCGGCCGCGACGCCCCAATTCAGAATCGGCACTTCGACCCAGTCGGTAAATGGTCGCATTCGGAGATTTCCGGTCCGGCGCCCAAATTCCTCTCCGGGAGCGCGGTCGCAGGCTGCCGATGTGATCGCATATGGACACCGCTTCGTTCAAACATGCATAACTTTTCGCTCGATTATCAGAATCGCTTATAAGACCTCAATTCGAAATCGGCAGTCAGAGGCGCTCGACGGCCCCGTAATGCCTCAGGCCATAAGATGTCGTTTTGGGGACGAAAATCATTCGTTTTGCACTCCGAAATTGCGATTCTAGCCGACGATCTCCTCTATTCCAAGGTTTTTTGGCAGTAGCGACTCCCTCGAGTACGCGAAACGCTGGCGGAGCCCACACACGGAGCCGCCAAGTCACAGCGATCGGAAGTCGTGTTCAACTCGACGCTAGATCTGCTCCCGAGGTCGCGGATATAGGTGGCCGAACACCGCCGATATAGTCACCCCCTCTGATTTATTCCCACCCCTTCAGCGAAAGAATTGGGCAAAACTTTCTGCACGGGCATCGGAATCGCTTATGTGACCACAATTCGGAATCGGCACTCTGAGACGGTCGACAAGGTGCTGGTTTTGCGGAATTCCGTTCTGGGGCCAAAATTCCCCCCGGAGCGTGTTTACTAGTACACCGACTGCCGTACCCTCCGGTCGGACGCGGATATTTAATCGCCCCGGGGTCAGAACCGCCCGCGAGGCACCAATTCAGAATCGGAACTTTGACCCGGTCGGTAAATGGTCGCATTCGGATATTTCCGGTCCGGCACCCAAATTCCGTTCCGGGAGCGCGCTCGCAGGCTGCCGATGCGATCGCATATGGACACTGCTTCGCTCAAACAGGCATAACTTTTCGCTTGGTTATCAGAATCTCTTATAAGACCCCAATTCAGAATCGGCACTCAGAGGCGCTCGACGTCTATGTATTGCCTCAGGCCATAAGACATCGTTTCGGGGTCGAAAATCCTTCGTTTCGCACTCCGAAATTGCGATTCTAGCCGAGGATCTCCCGTATTCCAATGTTTTTTGGCAGTAGCGACTCCCTCGAGTACGCGAATCGCTGGCGGAGCGCACACACGGAGCAGCCTAGTCACAGCGATCGGAAGTCGTGTTCAACTCGACGCGAGATCTCCTCCCCAGGTCGTGGATATAGGTGCCCGAACATCGCCGATATAGTCGCCCCCTCCGGTTTATTCCCACCCCTTCAGCGAAAGAATTGGGATAACTTTCCGCACGGGTATCAGAATCTCTTATGTGACCACAATTCGGAATCGGCACTCCGAGACTGTCGACAAGGCGCTGGTTTTGCGGAATTCCGTTCCGGGGCCAAAATTCCCCCTGGAGCGTGTGTACTAGTACACCGACTGCGTTACCCTCCGGTCGGACGCGGATATTTATTCGCTCGAGGGTCGGAACCGCCCGCGAGACCCCAATTCAGAATCGGCACTTCGACCCGGTCGGTAAATGGTCGCATTCGGAGATTTCCGGTCCTGTGCCGAAATTCCTCTACGGGAGCACGGTCGCAGGCTGCCGATGCGATCTCATACGGACACCGCTTCGCTCAAACAGGCATAAATTTTCGCTCGGTTATCGGAATCGCTTATAAGACCCCAATTCGGAATTGGCACTCAGAGGCGCTCGACGACTCCTTAATGCCTCAGGCCATAAGACGTCATTTCGGGGTCGACAATCCTTCGTTTCGCACTCCGAAATTGCGATTCTAGCCGACGATCTCCCATATTCCAAGGTTTTTTGGCAGTAGCGACTCCCTCGAGTACGTGAATCACTGGCGAAGCCCACACACGGATCCGCCTAGTCACAGCGATCGAAAGTCGTGTTCAACTCAACGCGAGATCTCCTCCCCAGGTCGTGGATATAGGTGCCCGAACATCGCCGATGTAGCCACCCCCTCCGATTTATTCCCACCCCTTCAGCGAAAGAATTCGGCATAACTTTCCGCACGGGCATCGGAATTGCTTATGTGACCACAATTCGGAATCGACACTTCGAGACGGTCTACAAGGTGCTGGTTTTGCGGAATTCCGTTCCAGGGCAAAAATCCCCCCCGGAGCGTGTGTACTAGTACACCGACTACCTTACCCTCCGGTCGGACGCGGATATTTATTCGCCCTGGGGTCGGAACCGCCCGCGAGGCCCTAATTCAGAATCGGCACTTCGACCTGGTCGGTAAATGGTCGCATTCGGAGATTTCCGGTCCGGCGCCGAAATTCCTCTCCGGGAGCGCGGTCGCAGGCTGCCAATGCGATTGCATACGTACACCGCTTCGCTCAAACAGGCATAACTTTTCGCTCGGTTATCGGAATCGCTTATAAGACCCCAATTCGGAATCGACACTCAAAGGCGCTCAACGTCTCGTTATTGCCTCAGGCCATAAGATGTCGTTTAGGGGTAAAAAATCCTTCATTTCGCACTCCGAAATTGCGATTCTAGCCGATGATCTCCCCTATTCCAAGGTTTTTTGGCAGTAGCGACTCGCTCGAGTACGCGAATCGCTGGCGGAGCCCACACACGGAGCCGCCCAGTCACAGCGATTGAAGTCGTGTTCAACTCGACGCGAGATCTCCTCCCCAGGTTGTGGATATGGGTGCCCGAACATCGCCGATATAGTCACCCCCTCCGGTTTATTCCCACTCCTTCAGCGAAAGAATTGGACATAACTTTCCGCACGGGCATCGGAATTTCTTATGTGACTACTATTCAGAATCGGCACTCCAAGACGGTCGACAAGGCGTTGGTTTCGCGGAATTCTGTTCCGGCGCCAAAATTCCCCCCGGAGCGTGAGTACTAGTACACTGACTGCCTTACCCTCCGGTCGGACGCAGATATTGATTCGCCCGGGGTTAGGAACCGCCCGCGAGGCCCCAATTCAGAATCGGCACTTCGACCCGGTCGGTAAATGGCCGCATTCGGAGATTTCCGGTCCGGCACGGAAATTCCTCTCCGGGAGTGCGGTCGCAGGCTGCCGATGCGATCGCATACGGACACCGCTTCGCTTAAACAGGCATAACTTTTCGCTCGGTTATCGGAATCGCTTATATGACCCCAATTCGGAATCGGCACTCAGAGGCGCTCGATGCCCCCTAATTGCCTCAGGCCATAAGACGTCGTTTCGGGGTCGAAAATCCTTTGTTTCGCACTCTGAAATTGCGATTCTAGCCGACGATGATCTCCTGTTGGGTTCTCATGTTTAGAAGATTGAGCTCACATTCTAATTAATCAATACAACATGTTTTTTATGATGAATATTGATGAACATTGATGTGCAATGATGTATAATGCAAACAAGTGATAAACAATGTGAATTGAGTTTTAAATGCATGAGATCTTCAAACAATAATTTGTCATAACAACTTGGTACAATGCTTGATTTTATGCTCATAATATCTCACTAATTATGTTTACTTTTGTAGGAGATGTATCGTGCAAGACATGTGTCAAAAACAAGCTTGAAAGATCAAGAAAAAGTCAAAGGACAAGGTACATGTCGACAGCCAGCAAAGACTTGTCGACAGATACAATCAGTCAGAAAGAAGCAGTTTTGCCAAGGCACTGCCTGTCGACAGCAGGAGTTTCCCTGTCGACAGATTCAATTAGTCAGAAACAACAAGTTCTGGAAGGCCTGCACCTGTCGACAGCAGCAGACCACCTGTCGTCAGATGCACACAGTCAAAGCCTTCAACCTTCTGGTTCTTCACAAACTGTCTACGCCTGTCGACAGCATGTGCAATACCTGTCGACAGACGAACCGAAATCAAATCACGGGAAGTTTTGCAAGTTGCCAAACTTAGTGTTTCTATGGAGTACGACTCTCCATATGTTAACCCTCATATATAAGCAACCTTTTGCAACAAATCTCGTACACAAGTAGCCTCCAAGGAAAAACCCTAAAGAGTTCTCACAAGAAGCCTTGTTCTGCTGCTCTGCTTCAACCTACCGCCTAGAACCAAGAACGAAAGACTCTTGAAGCGGAAGGTGAAGTCCGGACGTCTTGGATTCAAGCATCTACATCAACATCTGATCTCAAAGTCGAAGCTTGGACTCTAGAAGGACATTCAGAGGAAGAGTTTGCTAATTGGATTTGTTCTTGAACTCTCAAACCCTTCCCTATTCTTCCTATTCCATACTTGTGTGTGTGTGTGGTGTTTCAAGCGGTTGTTGTGCTTGATACACGTGTGTGTGTGTTAATATGATCGTGGGTTCACATCAGATAAACACGTGTGTGAGTTGTAGTTCGTGAACTAGCTCATAAGCAGGTGATTCTGTGTGTGTGTGTGGCCCGTGGATGTAGGATACACGAGTTGTGTACTCCGAACCACGTAAAATCTACGTGTCTCGTGGTTTGCACGAATTTGCGTTAGATGTTTGGTAGGCACGGCACATTTATACACATTTGAGTACTTACTTATTCATCTATCGATCACTCATACACATCCATACATAGTCCGATTGTTGGTAACACTTTAATTGTCTGTGCTATTGCAAAAAGAGGGTGTTATGGTTTTAAATTGTCTGTAATCTATTCAACCCCCCTTCTAGATTACCATTTAGGGAATTCCGCATCTCTTCAATTGGTATCAGAGCTGAGTTTCTCCGATTTACTGTTTTATCTATTTGATCTTACGATCAGGAGACTCTCGATCAAATGGAGTCTAACAAGGGGTACATGGCTGAGGGACACTCAGTGACCCGGCCACCCTTCTTTGATGGCACTAACTATGCTTATTGGAAAAATCCGATGCAAGTTTTTCTCCGCGCACAGAATTTCGAACTATGGAAAATAGTTAAAAAGGGAGCATACGAACTGCCTGAGAACGAGGATACCTGGACGAAGGACCAAATCTCAAAGGGGACACTCAACTGTAGCGCCCTTAATATGATGCAATGCGCCGTCCACCCAAAGGAGTACTCAAGAGTCTCCACATGCACCTCAGCTAAAGAGATGTGGGACAAGCTTGAGCTCATCTATGAAGGTACGTTCGAGGTAAGAGAATCAAAGGTAAGCATGTTGGTTTCAGAATATGAAATGTTCAAAATGAATAATGATGAAACCATTTCAGACATGTTTGCTAGATTCATGATAATCATAAATGGATTGAAATGTCTCAAAAAGGAATACTCGGAGAGTGACTTGGTGAGGAAGATACTTTGGTCTCTTCCATCCTCTTGGAACACCAAGGCCACTGTCATTGAAGATTCCAAAGACCTCTCAAAAATGAAAGTGGATGAATTAATTGGCTCCATGATGACTTATGAGTTGGAAGCCACTTGCCTTGAAGGCTTCCAGGAGGATTTCTTCAGTTTCCAAAAAGGAATTAATTCAGGAAAGTGAAGTCAGTGAATCGTCTAGTGAGAGTGACAATGATGAAATGGCTATGCTCACTAGACAATTCAAGAAATTTCTGAAGTTCAAGAGGAGAGGTACAGGTAACTCTAAACCTTTCCAAAAGAAAGACTTTTCTAACAAGGTTGATTCTAACAAAAAGTCTGAAATTGTTTGCTATGAGTGCAAGAAGCAAGGGCATATGAGAGGAGAATGCCCCGAGCTCAAAAAGAAGCTTAAGAAGGACAAATTCACCTTCAAGAAGGCCAAGGCAATGGTGTCCACTTGGAGTGATGAGGATGATGATCAGAACAGCCAAGCTACCTCCAAAGATGATGAAGTCCACTGTCTCATGACGAGAAGTGATGACTCGAATGAGGTAAATTCTTCCTTTGAAACATACTCTATTATTCAATGGGAAGAAGCTTACACTGTTCTATTTGAAAAATACTGTGAATTCAAGTCTGAGAATAAAGCACTCAGGAAAAAATTCAATTCCCTTGTTCATGAGTCAAACAACCATGATGAAATTGAATCCTTGAATAAGGTAATTGAAATGATGAAACTTGATGAACAAACACACAGTGATGAATTGGACAGCATGAAACTTAAATTTCAAGAAGTTCAAAGGGAAAGAGATGAATTAATGAACTCTCTTAAAAGCCTTAACAGTGAGCATGAAAAGCTAAAGGAGAAATTGGAAAAAGCTGAAAATGACTTAAAAGGTAAGTCAAAAGATTTATCTAGTTTTGTCAAAAGTAAGCAAAATCTGGATGCTATTTTAGGCTCAAATGTTTATGTTGCTAGATATGGGATCGGGTTTCAACCAAAGGAGATTGGCAAAAATCTGTTGACAAATTTCATTGATACCAGCCCAAGTTCTAGCAAACAAACCCCTTCAAAGAATAGGAAAAATCCTTCCAAGGGAAAGAAACAAGAATCTAAAATGGTAAAGTTTGTTTCTGGGCAATCTAAGGGATTTGCAACAAGCTCAAGACAGGACAAACAACAAACTCCTAAAGCAAAATTTACAAGGCAACAAAAAGGAAAAATGCCAATGCATGCTCCCACAAAGGTAAAGCTCAATGCTGTTCAAAAACCACCATCATGCAACATATGTAAAAAGGTTGGGCACACTGAAAAACAATGCTGTAATAGCTCAAATCAAACAAGTTTGGATTCCTAAGCATTTGTTATTTGGCATGAATGATACAATGGGACCCAAAGTAATTTGGGTACCAAAACCTCTCGTCTGATCCACATGTGCAGGAATGCCTAGCAGCCCACAATCAAAACAAATGGTACCTGGACAGTGGCTGCTCGAGGCATATGACGGGCGACAAAGCTAAATTCAGTTTGCTCGTGGAAAAAGATGGAGGTCAAGTGATTTTTGGAGGTAACAACAAAGGCCAGATCATCAGCTCAGGTAAAGTTGGTAAGTTTGCCTCTAACTCTATAGACAATGTGCTACTGGTTGATGGCCTTCATCACAATTTGCTCAGCATAAGTCAATTGTGTGATAAAGGTCATAAGATTGTCTTTGAATCCAATTCATGTCAAATTCTTGATAAGGAAACTGGAAGCTTAAAATTTTTTGGATAAAGAATGAATAACATCTACATGGTTGACTTAGATGATCCAGAAAATAAGAATTTGTGTCTTGTAGCAAACAAACAAGACGAGCTTACATTGTGGCATCGTAGGCTCGGTCATGCTAGTTACAGTGTATTGCACAAGATCATGAGGCTTAAGTTGGTAAGTGGTCTTCCTGAAATCTCCTTTAACAAGAATGAAAACTTTTGTGATGCATGTGCACAGGGAAAACAAACCCGGAAATCCTTCAAATCAAAGGCACCGGTAAGTACTTCCAAAGCTTATGAACTCTTGCACATGGACCTATTTGGACCTACGAGAACACTCAGTCTCAATGGCAAGCGTTATGGTTTTGTCATTGTGAATGACTTCTCTAGGTTCACTTGGGTAAAATTCCTGGCTCACAAGAATGAAGCATTAAGTGTTTTTGAAGAATTCTTCAACAAAATTGAGCATGGGAATGTCAATAAAATCTGCTCCATCCGCACTGATCACGGGGGAGCATTTGACAATAATTCCTTCTCCGAATTTTGCAGGAACCAAGGTATAGACCACCTGTTTTCCTCCCCGAGAACTACCGAGCAAAATGGAGTTGTGGAGAGGAAAAATAGAACCTTGGTGGAGATGGCTCGTACGCTTCTGGTCGAGAATCAACTAGCACGAACCTTTTGGGCAGAAGCGGTAAACACATCTTGCTACATCCTTAACCGAGCCATGGTAAGACCCGTATTCAAGAAAACTCCTTACGAACTTCTGAAAGGTAAGAAACCCACCATTGGGTACTTTAAAGTTTTTGGATCAAAGGTGTTTATACATAACAATGATAAAAATGACTTGGACAAGTTTGAATCCAAAAGCGATAAAGGTATTTTTCTTGGATACTCTGAACATTCTAGAGCATATAGGGTGTTCAATCTGAAAACTAGAACTGTGGAAGAAACTCCACATGTCATTTTTGATGAATATCAAATCAAGCCTAACATTGTAAATTCCTACATGTTTGATGATATGGAAGGGACAACACTTGAGGAACTTCAAAGAAAAGAAAAAGGAAAAACTCAAACAGTTTCAAAAGGGAAGAGTGGATTTTTTCGCAGGTACGATGATGAAGATGACGGTCGTTTGATCAGAAATCATGATGAAGTTCCTGCTGAAGATCCACAACAAGAAGAACAACCACAAGATGAAAGTCCTCCAGCCACCCCTCATCCAGAACATCCTCCTCAATTGCAAGATCAACCCGGGCCTTCAACAATCACTAATGTGAGGTACTCTAAAGCTCATCCACTTGAGAATGTTATAGGTAACATAAATGATTCAGTTCAAACTAGGTCTCAGGTAAATCAAATAGTTAAACATGATCATTTAGCCTTTGTATCTCAAGTGGAACCCAAAACTGTTGAAGAAGCACTAAAAGAAAACTCTTGGATTGATGCCATGCATGAGGAGCTTGGGCAGTTTCAAAGAAATAATGTCTGGAGTTTAGTTCCTAGAACCCCTGAAATTTCTGTCATAGGGACGAGATGGGTCTTTAGGAATAAATTAAATGAAGAGGGTAAGGTGGTGAGAAACAAGGTTAGACTAGTTGTAAAAGGATACAATCAGGAATTTGGTATAGACTTTGAGGAATCCTTTGCACCTGTAGCTAGACTAGAAGCAGTTAGGATCTTGTTAGCATATGCATGTTCAAATAAGTTCAAATTATTTCAAATGGATGTCAAAACTGCTTTCTTGAATGGCTACATAAAAGAGGAAGTCTATGTCTCACAACCACCTAGCTTTGAGGACCATGATAAACCAAACCATGTATTTAATTGCACAAAGCTCTCTACGGTTTGAAACAGACACCCCGAGCTTGGTACGACAGGCTGAGCACCTATCTGGTAAGCAAAAACTACTCAAGAGGTAAGGTGGACCAAAGTTCGCAATCACATAATTGTTGTTCAAGTTTATGTGGACGACATTATCTTTGGTTCCACTAATCCCACACTGTGTGAAGAATTTTCACAACACATGCACAGTGAATTTGAGATGAGCTTAATGGGGGAGCTATAATTTTTTCTTAGTTTGCAGGTCAAGCAGCTTGAAGATGGATTCTTTATAAACCAAGAGAAATATGTAAAAGAACTACTCAAAAGGTTTCAGTTCGAACAAGCCAAGCCCACTTCAACACCAATGAGCACAAGCATTAAGCTAGAAAGTGATGAAAAAGGTAAACCGGTAGATGCCAAACAATTTCGAGGTATTATTGGCTCACTCCTTTATCTTACTGCAAGTAGACCGGACATACAATTCAGTGTTTGCCTTTGCGCTAGATACCAATCTAGTCCAAAGGAAAGCCATTTAATTGCAGTCAAGAGAATCTTCAGATATCTCTCAGGTACGCATGACTTGGGTCTTTGGTATCCAGCTAGTAGTAGTTTTGAATTGATTTCTTATTCTGATGCCGACTACGCTGGTTGTAAAATTGACACGAAAAGCACTAGTGGGTATTGTCAAATGCTTGGTGGTTGCATGGTTTCGTGGGCATCCAAGAAGCAACACTCGGTTGCACTCTCTACTGCAGAGGCAGAATATGTTGCTGCAGGGAGTTGTGCAACACAAGTGTTGTGGATAAAAAGTCAGTTGTGTGACTATAACATAGATATTGGATGCACACCTATCCTATGTGACAACACTAGTGCAATAAATCTATCAAAGAATCCCATTCAACATTCCAGGACGAAACACATAGAAATTCGTCATCATTTCTTGAGAGATGAAGTAGCCAATAGATCATTGGAAATCAGTTTCATACCCACAGAGAAACAGTTGGCTAATATCTTTACCAAACCTGTAGCTGAAGATAGGTTCACCACATTGCGAAGAGAGTTGGGGTTATGCAAATTGCAATGAAACTTCACACAAATGTTAAGCATATGTCCCTTGTGTGCACTAACTGTGAGATATATCAAATGGTGATGTGTGGAAGAACAAGTCATGCTTGTTTGGAAACTCTCATTATGCGTGAGAAATATTCTCCGCCAAGTATCCATAGTCATGTGACATAAAAGGGATATGTACTCTACATTTGGAATTAGTTTCTTTATATTTTTGCCTATTCAAAACTCTCTTTAAAATTATGAAAACACTTGATGGTTTGTCTTTCTACATGCTTGGTGTTCTTAATTGCTTGGTCTTTGTGTGCATATTTGTCTTCATGAACCCGAGTCCTTTTGTATCAAATGACACACATTATGGGGGAGCAAGTAAGAGTTAGATGAATGCAAATGTGAAGAAAATAATTCAATTTTTGTCCATCTTAATTCCCTCACAACCATTAATCATTTCAGACCTTCATTCTACTCTTAAAATTGCTTTGAACATGTCCCTGTCGACAGGCTACAAGGGCCCTGTCGACAGCTAAGCCCAGACAAAACTCTCAATCTTCTGCCTATGTACATCTGTCGACAGGTCCTCTAGCTGCTGTCGACAGATGCACACAGTTTCTGCCTCCCCAAATTTTCCAACTTCTGTTTGTGTGTTTCTGTCGACAAGCCCTTTCTCCCTGTCGATAGACACACTGCATTTTGAAATTTCACGCTTATTTCTTCACCCATTCAGTGAGCAACTTCATGTTTAACATATAAGGTGTTCATATATGTTTGACCACACTATATACAAATGATATTTAAGTTATTCTTTATACCACTATGATTCTCACATACTATTCATCCTTGGATTTAGGTTCTATCATTCTGGAAACATTTCATAACATTTAAGGATAACCACCTCACTCCTCTAAATCAATTCCTTGTGGGCAAACATAGTCTCAATTTAATTGATAAGCCTTTTGGTCATGAAAGTGCATGTCTAATATTGATAGGTATCATATCACCTACTTGATATTGGTGTTTACAACAATACTTGGAGAACAGCTACCTATTTCTGAAAAATCTTTCACAAGAAGAACAAAATAAAATAAAATAGATCAATTTTAAATTGGGATGAATATAGAGCAATGTTGGGTTATGCTGAGTAACCGGGGTGATGGGCATCACAAATGTCTGCCCTCGCGTCAAAAGGCTAACTCATCATCTCTGTACAACGGTATGATAGAAACTTCCATTGAGTAAATGGGGGTATGGGCACTTGTCATGTTTATCCTCACGTCAAAAGGTGTGACGTCTTCTTCAGTACCATTTCTTCCCATTGTTTTTCTACAATTCAAAAAAAAAAAGGGAAATAGTGTGAAGCCTCCACTAAGTCATAATTTCCAAGGTCATTGGTCTTGTGATTGTCTTGACATATAGATATCATTTCATGCATCATTTGCCTATCCACAAAATGGGGATTGTGTTGTCTTACATCACATTTATCCAACGAAGGGTGAGTGTGCATTGTTCTTTACTTACGTGAGTGCTTTCTTAATGCTTTAACCTTAAATTCCTTGGGTATTATGTTAAAACCATTTGGGAAAATGATATGGTTTATTATATCCTTACATATGGTAGGTTAACATATATGATTCACCTCTTATACACCTTCATCTAACACCTGGAAGACATTGCTCACATATTCAGTTCACAAAATCACCAAAAAACACAAAACTGGCCATTTTCTGAATGTTCCTGTCGACAGGCACCAAAGGACCTGTCGACAGCAAGCGGCCAGAATCCAACGGGAAGCCCAAAAGGCAAGGGTTTAAACCGGGTTTTTGTGGGGCCAACCTTTCAAATCCTTTCTAAACTCTTTAAAAAGGCTCCCACACCCCTTTCCCCCTTCTACCTCCTTCCATAAACCCTTTTCCTCCTGCCACCCAAAAAACCCTCCCTCTCCAGGGCGCAGGAAGAGATACCGCCTCCCTTGCGGATTCTCTCTGTCTCGTGTCTCTTCTTCCTCCACCCTCTCCCTCCTACTCTAGGATCATCATCTCATGGCTCCCAAGGCGAAGAAGATGGCATCTCGTCGCCGTGCAAGGTCTCCCGAACTAGGCCAGGGCTCCAGGGCGCATACTGAGCGTCGCACGAAGCACCGAGAGGATCGCTTGCCGGAGCTCGTGATCCCGCCAAATCTCCAACTCCTCAACGTCCACGGCATCTTCACCAAAGTCGCGCAGCCTCGCTATGTCGACTTCATCTCTTTGCAGGACATGTTTCCCGGGCTTGTACCTCTGTTTGATGTCCACGGTTGGTCACCCTTCTGTTACGATCACAAGCGGTACTCTCCCACCGCTGTGACATATTTCTATCACAACCTTCGATTGTCCAATGATGGCCAGCTCGTCACCAAAGTCAAAGGCACTATCTTCTTTGTCACTCCAAACCTTCTATCCACTGCCCTTCAAATCCCCACTACAGGAGTTGACATCAAAACCTTTCATCCAACTCCCGAGGAGTTCCACACTCTCGTCGTTCGGCAGCCCTACGACCCCACCAGTCGTAAGAATTTGAATGCCAACTCTTTCCCTCCAATTCATCGCCTAATCCACCACATCTTCACCACACTCATTGTTCCGAAGGATGGAAGCCGTGAACTTGTGACTTCCCTTCACAAGTCTCTGCTTTACCAATTCCTTCACACTGAACTCATCAACCTTCCACTCCTCATGATCTCTATCTTTCGCCAGTGTGTTCGAAGTTCCAAGAGATCAATGCCCTATGCATGCCAACTTACATATCTATTCCTCTTTATTGGCATCCACATCCCACCGGAGGAGATGACGAATCTTTCTTCCCGTAGCTCCTATGACCTCACTGCAGCTCAGTGGATGGGCTACAAGCTAGTCGATGGGATAGTTACTAGAGATCTAAAGGGCAAGGGAGCAGCTGTAGTTGAAGAGGTTGGTGTTGCTGAAGATGACGTAAATGAAGATCAAGATGAACCTGAGGATGATGCTGAAGATGAAGATGACTCCCACACTGAGTCCTTTGATGCTTCGGGAGATGTCACTGTTGGTGCTACTGAGCCGTCCATCCGTCAACTATTAGCTCAGTTGCAACTTCAGATGACTACTGGTTTTGCAAGCCTCAATGCGAGATTGGATACTATGGAATCTAGCATTGTAGTTCTAGATTCACGTCTAGACCACGTTGCTCCTGAGCGTCATGCAGATTAACCGGCTCCTTCACGGCCCGCTGATGAAGATGCTTAGATAGCTTACTTGTCTAGAATCGGGTCTAGTCCTGTAGTCTAAGTTTCATTTTATTCATGTCATGTTACATGTACTTTTGCCTTTTTCTATGGTCATCATGTAATGACTTTCCCTTTGCTTCTAATTTCCTTTCATTAGCACCCAGTGTACTGTGTCTGCACTCATGATAATCAATGAAACTCTTTGGTCTGTGCATTCTCCTTGTTTCAATGGTGTGCTTTTGGATGTTGTCAAAAGAGGGAGAAAAACTCAATTGTGCATTAATTGATTAATTTCGTCATCATCAAAAAGGGGGAGAATGCTGGGTTCTCATGTTGAGAAGATTGAGCTCACATTCTAATTAATCAACACAACATGTTTTTGATGATGAATATTGATGAACATTGATGTGCAATGATGTATAATGCAAACAAGTGATAAACAATGTGAATTGAGTTTTAAATGCATGAGATCTTCAAACAATAACTTGTCACAACAACTTGGTACAATGCTTGATTTTATGCTCATAATATCTCACTAATTATGTTTACTTTTGTAGGAGATAAATCATGCAAGACATGTGCCAAAAACAAGCTTGAAAGATCAAGAAAAAGTCAAAGGACAAGGTACCTATCGACAGCCAGCAAAGACTTGTCGACAGATACAATCAGTTAGAAAGAAGCAGTTCTGCCAAGGCACTGCTTGTCGATAGCAGGAGTTTCCCTGTCGACAGATTCAGTCAGTCAGAAACAACAAGTTCTGGAAGGCCGGCGCCTATCGACAGCAGCAGACCACCTATCGACAGATGCACATAGTCAAAGCCTTCAACCTTCTGGTTCTTCACAAACTATCTACGTCTGTCGACAGCAGGTGCAATACCTGTCGACAGACGAACCGAAATCAAATCACGGGAAGTTTTGCAAGTTGCCAAACTTAGTGTTTCTATGGAGTACGACTCTCCATATGTTAACCCTCATATATAAGCAACCTTTTGCAACACATCTCGTACACAAGCAGCCTCCAAGGAAAAACCCTAAAGAGTTCTCACAAGAAGCCTTGTTTTGCTGCTCTGCTTCAACCTACCGCCTAGAACCATGAACGAAAGACTCTTAAAGCGGAAGGTGAAGTCCGGACATCTTGGATTCAAGCATCTACGTCAACATCTAATCTCAAAGTCGAAGCTTGGACTCTAGAAGGACGTTCAGAGGAAGAGTTTGCTAATTGAATTTGTTCTTCAACTCTCAAACCCTTCCCTATTCTTCCTATTCCATACTTGTGTGTGTGTGTGGTGTTTCAAGCGGTTGTTGTGCTTGATACACGTGTGTGTGTGTTAATATGATCGTGGGTTCACATCAGATAAACACGTGTGTGAGTTGTAGTTCGTGAACTAGCTCATAAGCAGGTGATTCTGTGTGTGTGTGTGGCCCGTGGATGTAGGATACACGAGTTGTATACTCCGAACCACGTAAAATCTACGTGTCTCGTGGTTTGCACGAATTTGTGTTATTTGTTTGGTAGGCACGACACATTTATACACGTTTAAGTACTTGCTTATTCATCTATCGATCACTCATACACATCCATACATAGTCCGATTATTGGTAACACTTTCATTGTCTCCTCCCCAGGTCGTGGATATAGGTGCCCGAACAACGCCGATATAGTCACCCCCTCCGATTTATTCCCACCCCTTCAGCGAAAAAATTGGGCATAACTTTCCGCATGGGCATCGGAATCGCTTGAGTGACCACAATTCGGAATCGGCACTCCGAGACAGTCGACAAGGCGCTGGTTTTGCGGAATTCCTTTCTGGGACCAAAATTCCCCCCGGAGTGTGTGTACTAGTACTCCGACTGCCGTACCCTCCGGTCGGACGCAGATATTTATTCGCCCGGGGGTCGGAACCGCCCGCGATGCCCCAATTCAGAATCGGCACTTCGACCCGGTCGGTAAATGGTCGCATTCGGAGATTTCCGGTCCGGCGCCCAAATTCCTCTCTAGGAGCGCGGTCGCAGGCTGCCGAGGTGATCGCATACGGACACCGCTTCGCTCAAACATGCATAACTTTTCGCTCGACTATCAGAATCGCTTATAAGACCCCAATTCGGAATCGGCACTCAACGGCGCTCGACGACCCCTTAATGTCTCAAGCCATAAGATGTCGTTTTGGGGTCGAAAATTCTTCGTTTTGCACTCCGAAATTGTGATTCTAGCCGACGATCTCCCTTATTCCAAGGTTTTTTGGCAGTAGCGACTCCCTCGAGTATGCGAATCGTTGGCGGAGCCACACACGGAGCCGCCTAGTGACAGCGATCGGAAGTCATGTTCAACTCGACGCGAGATCTCCTCCCCAGGTCTTAGATATAGGTGACCGAACATCACCGATATAGTCACCCCCTCCGATTTATTCCCACCCCTTCAGCGAAAGAATTGGGCATAACTTTCCGCACGGGCATCGAAATCGCTTATGTGACCACAATTCGGAATCGGCACTCCGAGATGGTCGACAAGGCGCTGGTTTTTCGAAATTCCGTTCCGGAGCCAAAATTCCACCCGGAGCGTGTGTAATAGTACACCGACTGCCGTACCCTCCGGTCAGACGCAGATATTTATTCTCCCGGGGGTCAGAACCGCCCGCGAGGCCCCAATTCAGAATCGGCACTTCGACCCGGTCGGTAAATGGTCGCATTCGGAGATTTCCAGTCCGGCGCCCAAATTCCTCTCCGGGAGTGCTGTCGCAGGCTGCCGATGCGATCACATACGGACACCGCTTCGCTCAAACAGGCATAACTTTTTGCTCGGTTATCGAAATCGCTTATAAGACCCCAATTCGGAATCGGCACTCAGAGGTGCTCGATGGCCCCTTAATGCCTCAGGCCATAAGATGTCGTTTCGCGGTCGAAAATCCTTCGTTTCGCACTCCGAAATTGCTATTCTAGCCGACGATCTCCCCTATTCCAAGGTTTTTTAGCTGTAGCGACTCCCTCGAGTATGCGAATCGCTGGCGGAGCCCACACACGGAGCCGCCTACTGACAGCGATCGGAAGTCATGTTCAACTCGATGCGAGATCTCCTCCCCAGGTCGTGGATATAGGTGCCCGAACATTGCCAATATAGTCACCCCCACCGATTTATTCCCATCCCTTCAGCGAAAGAATTGGGTATAACTTTCCGCACGGGCATCGGAATTGCTTATGTGACCACAATTCGGAATCAGCACTCTGAGGCGGTCGAAAAGGCGCTGGTTTTGCGGAATTCCGTTCCCAAGCCAAAATTCCCCCCGGAGCGTGTGTGCTAGTACACTGACTGCCGTACCCTCCGATCGGATGCAGATATTTATTCGTCCGAGGGTCAGAACCACCCGCGAGACCCTAATTCAGAACGCATTCGGAGATTTCTGGTCCGGCGCCGAAATTCCTCTTCGGGAGCGCCGTCGCAGGCTGCCGATGCAATCGTATACGGACACCGCTTCGCTCAAATAGGCATAACTTTTTGCTCGGTTATCGGAATCGCTTGTAAGACCCCAATTCGGAATCGGCACTCAGAGGCGCTCGATGGCCTCTTAATGCCTCAGGCCATAAGACGTCGTTTTGGGGTCGAAAATCCTTCATTTCGCACTCTGAAATTGCAATTCTAGCCGATGATCTCCCCTATTCCAAGGTTTTTTGGCAGTAGCGATCCCTCGAGTACGCGAATCACTGGCGGAGCCCACACACGGAGCCGCCCAGTCACAGCGATCGGAAGTCATGTTCAACTCGACGCAAGATCTCCTCCCCAGGTCGTGGATATGGGTGCCCGAACATTACCGATATAGTCACCCCCTCCGGTTTATTCCCACCCCTTCAGCGAAAGAATTGGGTATAACTTTCCGCACGGGCATCGGAATCGCTCATGTGACCACAATTCGGAATCAGCACTCCGAGACGGTCGACAAGGCGCTGGTTTTGCAGAATTCCGTTCCGGGGCCAAAATTCCCCCCGGAGCGTGTGTACTAGTACACCGACTGCCTTACCCTCTGGTCGGACGGGGATATTTATTCGCCCAAGGGTCAGAACCGCCCGCGAGGCCCCAATTCAGAATCGGCACTTCGACCCGGTCGTTAAATGGTCTGCATTCAGAGATTTCCGGTCCGGCGCCCAAATTCCTCTCCTGAAGCTCGGTCGCAGGCTGCCGATGCGATTGCATACGGACACCGCTTCGCTCAAACAGGCATAACTTTTCGCTTGGTTATCGGAATCGCTTATAAGACCCCAATTTGGAATCGGCACTCAGAGGCGCTCGGTGCCCCCTTATTGCCTCAGGCCATAAGACGTCGTTTCGGGGTCAAAAATCCTTCGTTATGCGCTCTGAAATTGCGATTCTAGCCGACGATCTCCCCTATTCCAAGGTCTTTTGGCAGTGGCGACTCCCTCGAGTACGCGAATCGCTGACCTCGCGTCGAGTTGAACATGACTTCCGATCGCTGTGACTGGACGGCTCTGTGTGTGGGCTCCGCCAGCGACTCTCGCACTCGAGGAAGTCGCTACTGCCAAAAAACCTTGGAATAGGGGAGATCGTTGGCTAGAATCGCAATTTCACAGTATGAAACGAAGGATTTTCGACCCCGAAATGACGTCTTATGGCCTGAGCAATAATAGGGCATCGAGCGCTTCTGAGTGCGGATTTTGAATTGGGGTCTTATAAGCCATTCTGATAACCGAGCGAAAAGTTATGCATGTTTGAGCGAAGCGGTGTCCGTATGCGATCGCATCGGCAGCCTGCGACCGCGCTCCCGGAGAGGAATTTGGGCGCCGGACCGGAAATCTCCGAGTGCGACCATTTACCGACCGGGTCGAGGTGCTGATTCTGAATTGGGGCCTCGCGGGCGGTTCCAACCCCCGGGCGAATAAATATCCGCGTCCGACTAGAGGGTCTGGCACTTGGTGTACTAGTACACACGCTCCGGGGGGGGGGGGTGGGGAATTTTTGCCCCGGAACAGAATTCCGCAAAACCAGCACCTTGTCGACCGTCTCGGAGTGCCGATTCCGAATTGTGGTCACATAAGCGATTCCGATGCCCGTGCGGAAAGTTATGTCCAATTTTTTCGCTGAAGGGGTGGGAATAAATCGGAGGGGGTGACTATATCGGCGATGTTCGGGTACCTATATCCACGACCTGGGGAGATCTCGCGTCGAGTTGAACACGACTTCCGATCGCTGTCACTAGGCGGCTCTGTATGTGGGCTCCGCCAGCGATTCGCATACTCGAGGGAGTCGCTATTGCCAAAAAACCTTAGAATAGAGGAGATCGTCGGCTAGAATCGTAATTTCGGAGTGCGAAACGAAGGATTTTCGACCCCGAAACGACGTCTTATGGCCTGAGACATTAAGAGGGTATCGAACGTCTCTGAGTGTCGATTCCGAATTGGGGTCTTATAAGCGATTCTGATAACCGAGCGAAAAGTTATTATAGTTAGTCAATTTTATTTTTTTTTCAATGTAAATATGTCAATAGACACTAAATATTAGCTCTGTTTAGTGAATGTAATGGTAAATAGTCATTTAATTATGAGTAAAAGATAGTTAATTTTTATTACTTCATTGTCTAATAATTTGATCTCTACCGCTCTATACTCTCACAATTTTAATTATCCGTCCCAATACTCCACATCGAGATATAACAATATATATATTTGTAGGGATTGAAAAGTAAAAATACTTCTCAATATTATAGTGCGAGAAGGATCTCTCCATGTGCTAGGATGACGGCTGACGCCATGGCTTCTGTCATCTTTCTTCTAGAAGACAACAGACATACAACTGCTTCCACCTCAAATTTAAATTCAGCTTCCAGTGTAGCCCATCATTATTTAGATTAGTTTTATTTTTGGTAGAAAAAAAACAAAGATTAGTTAAGAGTTCTGCGTTTCCCGTCACAAAGAGGAGATCGATTAAGAGTTCTCGAGGTGGGTTATAGAAAAAGTAATTTCATTAGTTAGAGAGAAAATTTCTTGTCAAAATCGTCTCAACCAGTAAAATTATTTTTTGTAATCCAGATCATCCTTATTATAAGTATACTTTTGTAATAAATATTCTTCCAAAAAAAAAGTTAGTTGAGAGTTTGCATTTGTCGGGAAACCGTACCAAGTTCTTACACCAGCATGGCATTAAAAATTCCTTAAGTCTCCGCAGCTATTGTGAAAAAAAGACCCAAAAAAAGGAGACAGAGGTGACGTGACGCAAAAGGATCGAGATCCCCTCCATCACCACTTCTTACTTCACAAATTTTTTTTTTTTTTGCTAACGAGGAAACCCCGTCCCGTGTGGTTTTGTGGACTCAAGGATTGGTGTTCGTGAATTCCAAGGTCAGGATTTGGCAGCTCCTACCCCACTTGACCAGGAAAACCCCGGACCTACACACCTCGAGGATTATATGTAGATCAGGTAAACCCCCTCCAGGAATCGAACTCGGGACCTCTTGCTTTTAAACAAGAGTTCTTACCGATTGACCCAGCTGGGATCCTCCACTTCTTACTTCACAATTGTTTAAAAGTATTTAGAAAACTTATATAAAAACTTTTTTATTATTATAAGAAGAATATATTTTATTAAAATTTTAATAAAAAATAAGTAAATCCTAAGAGAATGAGCCCTTCTCTTAAAGTTGATTTTAGTCAACCTTAAAAGATAAAAGAAAAGGGGGACAGAGGTGACTCAAAAGGCCGGTCCCAATGGAGACCATTGCAGTGTCCATTGTGCATGGCAGGATCATATATGAGTCCGATATGTGGATGTGGGAGTATTCAAATTTATCAATATTAGAGAGAGTTTTCATAGAATTATTTATATTTTATGAAAAAAATTAAATTAAAACGTGAAATATATATATATATATATAATATTTTACAAAAACTGAACTCACCATATATACGACAAGGGCGCTCATCCGTCGTCGGTGGCGACAGCCTCTGTTCTAATCGAACGCGTCCAGCTGCCCAAACCCGGACCTTTCTATTTCCCCTCCACTGCAGAGTTGCTCGTCGAAGCAGGGAAGAAACCATGACGGCGCAGGGCGATGGGAAGGGGACCATCGTGCTCTACCCCTCCCCGGGGATGGGTCACCTGGTGTCCATGGTGGAGCTCGGCAAGGTCTTCGTCCGCCAAGGTTTCCCCGTCACCATCGCCATCCTAGACCCTCCCTACAACACCGGCTCTACCGCCACCTTCATCGACCGCGTCTCCAAGGCGCATCCCAGCATCTCTTTCCACCGCCTACCCACCGTAACCCTTCCTGATCTTGACACCCCCAACCACGAGGCGCTGGCCATCGAGCTGATACGCCTGAGCAATCCCAACGTTCTTGCCTACCTCAAGTCCGCCGACCCACTTGCCCTGGTCCTCGACTTCTTCTGTGCCTCCACCGTCGACGTCGCCGCCGAGCTGGGCCTGCCTGTCTTCTTCTTCTTCACCTCCGGGGCCTGTTCACTCGCGGTGTTCCTCCACTTTCCGGCGGACCACGACGCCATCACCGAGAGTTACAAGGATCTGGGCGACACCCCGATCCACTTCCCGGGCGTCCCCCCGATCCCCGCCAACCACATGGCAACGCCGGTGCTCGACCGTCGCGACAGTGCCTACACGGGATTCCTCTACATGTCCAAGCGCTTAACGGAAGCCGACGGAGTCATCGTCAACACGTTTGAGGAGATTGAGCCGGCGGCGGTGGAGGCCATCCGTGAGGGTCTCTGCGTTCCTCGGGGGGTCCGCACGCCGCCAATCTATTGCATCGGACCTTTGATCACGTCGGAAGACCAGGATACGAGGGAGCGGCGGGCAGAGTGCCTGGCCTGGCTGGACTCGCAGCCCAGAGGGAGCGTGGTTTTCCTCTTGTTACTGAGAAAATCAGCAAGGATCGTCGGCCGGAGCCAAGCGGGGTGGGCCCCGAGGGATTGGTCGCGCCGCGCTGTCGTCAGAGGAGTGAATTCAACCTGCAAGGAACCACCGAGACTCCTCGGCGGTCGGACACTCCGACGATCAAGTTAGAAAGTCGTTAAGAGAGAGAGAGAGAGAGAGAGAGTGTTTTTGTGCTACGAATAGCGTACCTTTTCCTTGCGGGTCTCTATCCTTTTTATAAGGGCCTGGTCCTTTGGACAGACAAGGAAGGTGGCGGACGAGCCTCCGTGAGGCAGGGGCGCTGATCAGGGAACCCTCGCCAGCTGGACAGGGAGAGTCCTGCCTTGACAGCCGCTTGCCTAAAGCGGGTATGGGCCAGCTGGGGGTCGTGATTTACGGGGCTCGTCTGTACCTAGGGAAAGCGTGACCTGGCGACGGCTGGGGACGCCCGGACTTAGCGCTTATTTGAATTAGTTCTCGGCAGTGACGGACTAACCTGTGCCGACGACTTCCGACAACTTAACTGTCGGAAGTCGTCGGTGTTGCTGATCCTTGATCTCGTCGACCCAATTTTGTCGGCTGACGACGACCGTATCACTAGTCCCCCGGGTTCTTTTCGAGGCGAGTCCTCGACTCGAAGAGAAGCCATTTATTATTCTCAGGAATTCGTACGGGCGTTGGCGCCGCCTCGCGTTCCGCGCGCTGAATTTGGGGGCGTTCTGCCACTGTTATGATGAAGGTCGTGGTCTTGTCATAATGGCGGTACTTCTGATGACGGCTTGTCAGGTACTCCCCTCTGAGCTCTGCGCCATGATGACGCCGCCCGGTTTCGGGGCGCACGCCACGGATCCGGGTGAACGTCTCCAGGCTGTCGGGCTTCCGACACGTGGCGGAATCCTGAGTGCGCAGGATTTTTGGACCGTCCGATCGCATTGGCATCGCGGTGCTATAAATAGCTGAGGTTCGATACGAAACAGACGTTCTTTTGCCTCGCGCGCGCGTCTTTCGACCCCTGCCGCCCCGACGTCTGCCGACGATCCGACGATCGTGTCCTCGTGCGAAGTCGATCGACGGTTTTCGCTTGCTTCCTTTCGAGGTAAACGATGAGCCTTTCCTCTTCCTCCACCTCTCCTGAGGCTTCCTCCTCCTCGTCGCCCGCAAAATCTAGGGACCCTCAAGTTCCCGTCAACCATCCCGACCATGTTTCTGAAAGCCTTGGGGAGGGGTCGGTATCTGTAGAAACCCAGATCTGGGGGCCCGTGGATGATTCCTTCGTTCTTGAACTAGTCCACGGGACCTATGTTCCCAAGGAACCCTCGGCCCACACCTCCGGTGCACGCCGTCGAGCCGACAACGTGGCCGAAGCCCGTTGTGAGACCTCCCCTGGGACCTTCAAGTGGCTGCGGCAGCATCCTAGATTCGTTCTCCCTGTCGACGCCTTTGTGTGCGCCAACAGGGATTTTAGGGCTCACTTTGTTTTGGACGGGGGGTTCTCGGTTTATACTGAGGCGGTCCGGGCTGGCCTCTGTTTCCCCTTCCATCCCTTCGTCATCTTTCTTCTCTTGGAGCTCGGGGTGGCTCCTTCCCAGTTGGCTCCGAACGCCTGGCGAGTAATCGTCGGCTTTCTTTCCTTGTGCTATTCGGCGGGGGTCCCTCCGACCTCGCGCCTCTTCCTATACCTGTTCTCGATCAAGCCGTTCGGAGATTGGTTCTACTTCGCGGCGAGGAATGGTCGGCATATTCTCGGGAGACTCCCTTCCTCGCTTCACGGCTGGAAGAGGAATTTTGTTTTTGTTTATAGCTCCTCGGGTTGGCCGTTCCCAACCAAGTGGTCGGCCGTTGACGTCCGGAGCAAAGCTTTTGGATCGCCGAGGCTGACTTCGTCCGAGCTCTACGACCTTAAGTGTTTGAAGGAGGTGGAGCCCCCCAACCTGATCGATATCTCGGACGAGTTATTCCAGCTGATCGAAGAGGGCACACAAGGTTGCCAGCCTCGTCGTCGTATCTTTTACTCCACCCTCGTCTTCCTTAGCTAACGGTCGCATGTTTGCAGCTATGGCGGACAAGGTTGGCTCAGCTCCCTCGTCGCGAAAGGGGCCGTCGCTCGTGGATCAGGCCAAGAGCCGAGCCCAATCGAGGGGGAAGAAGACGGCTTCCCGTGCCGAGAAACACCACCGCGATGCCGAGGCCGTGCCATCATCGGTGCCGACGCCTGGTCAAAGCTCGGGAGTCGTCCCGTCGACCGAAGAAAGACCGAGGAAGCGCCCAGCTCCAGCGTCGTCGGGCACGGCACCCGACGCCCCAGTTCCACCTCAGGCTCGCTTTACCTTGGACCCCGTCGAGTGGGGTCGACAAGCCTTGCCACCTGAAGTTAAGGCTGAAACGCTCGGCCGCCCCGCACGCCGGCTCGTGCACGAATTTTACCACGGTATGTTGAGTCAGCTGGCCTCCTTCGACGCATTCACACACCGAGCTGAGGTGAAGAGGCTGGCCTGCGACAAACACATTGCCGAGGCCGAGGAGCTTGTGTCCGCCGAGAAGGCCCGCAGTCTCCGTCTGGAGGAGGAGGCAAAGAAGAGGGAGGGCGCCCTCCTGGCGGCCCTCGAAGCTGCGAAGAAGGCGCAACGCGACGAGATTGCGGCCCACGAGGAGACGAAGAATAACTTTTCACGTCTCGTTGCGGAGGAGAAGGAGAAGGCGATCGAGGACTACCGTAAATCCGACGAGCTTCAGGACGAGATTGCCGACCTCTTCCAAGGTGGATATGACGACTGCCTTGCCAAGGTTAAAGGGTTGTATCCCGACCTCGATCTGTCGGGAGCGGCTCTTGCTGGAGACGACGAGGACGACAACCAGGTCGCAGGGGGGGGAGACAAGGAGTTCGCCGCTGTCGTGGACGAGGCCATTGAGTTAGCCGTTGATCGTTCCCTCGACCAGGCTGCCGAGGCCGTTTTGAATGAGGAATAGTTGCCTTTCTTCATGTACAATGTAATCCTCGTTAGTGAGAATTCATGATTGTACGAAACGATCTTGTCGACACGTGTGTTTGGAATTGCCTCGTATTGTAAGTGCCGAAGGGACCTCGGGCTTACGTTTAGAGAGTGCCGAAGAGGCCTCGGGCTTCCTGACTCCCGACAACTTCGCCTACCCCGCTTGGAGTTGGGAATTTCAGCTTCTGGTGGTATGTTGATGGGACCCCTCCGAGCTTCCCGAGCAGACCGCGCCCAAAGATCGCGTTGTAGGCCGACTTTACTTTCACAATCAAGAAGTCGACCTCAACCGTTACTTGCCGAGGACTGGCTCCCAGTGTTACTTTGAGCCTGATGGACCCCTCGGCGGTGACTGGAGTTCCGCTGAACCCAAACAGAGGTGTGGAGACTGGTTTGAGCTCCGTGCTCAGGTTCGTCATCTTCAGGAAGCAGTCGTAGAAGAGGACATCGGGCGCTGCTCCGTTGTCGATGAGGATGCGGTGCACGGTGTAACCGTCGATGTCGGCATGAATGACCAGCGCGTCGTCGTGAGGAAAGTTTAGCCCAATTGCGTCGTCGGCAGAAAAGGTGATCGGCTCCAGATTGGGCTGGTGAATCCCGAGGACGACAGCTGAAGCGTACGCCTTCCTTTTCCTGCTGCTGTCGCCACCACTCGCAGATCCGCCGGAGAGGACCAGGACGGCGCCTTTCCCCCCGCGCTCGCGATCCTCGTCTTGGTCGCGGTCTTTTGGTTTGCCGTCGACGACGTCTTTACCGATTATCCCTCGGCGCAACATCTCCGATATCTCCATCTTCAGGCTCCTGCACTGGTCTGTTAGGTGACCGAAACCTTTATGGTACTCACAGTATAGCTCGGCCCCTCGTCCCGATGGAGGCCTTGTGATGGGTTCCGGTCGCCTAAACTCTGGTAGCTTTTTGATGACGGGGAGGATTTCTGAAGGTGGTCTCCCGAACCTGGGGAGATCCCTTACGCGACGATACTCGTCGGGTCGTCGGTCAGGCATTCGTCGGCTCTCTGAGTCTCGGCGCCTGTCTCCGCGCGCTTCCTCCCTCCTTGGCCTCTTTTCGCTAGCCTCCGAGCTCGTGCTTCCTCTCTCCAGCGGCCGCTTCAGTCGCCCAGCGGCTCCCAGGGTTGATTCCAGGCGGACGTATTTCTGCATCCGAGAGAGGAGGTCGGAGAGGCTTACCGGTGGTTTCTTGGCGATTGACGCCACAAATGCTCCGTCCGTGCACACCCTGGTCAGAATGTTGACCGCCGTTCTCAAGTCTAGGTCCACCACTTTCATCACCTCGATCTGAAAGCGTTTCGCATAGTCTCGAAACATCTCGTTTTCCTTTTGAGATACCAGCCACAGGTCGTCGGTGCACAATGAGTGCTGCACCGTGTTGTAGAAGTGGTCGAGGAACCTTTGGGCCAGGTCTGAGAAGCAGGAGACCGATCGCGCCGGCAACGCCTTGAACCATTGTAGTGCTGCATCATCAAGAGTGGACATGAAGGCCCTGCATTTTAGAGCGTCAGTCACATTTGTCATTTCCACCTGGCCCTGAAAATGATCGAGGTGGTGGACTGGGTTGGTTGTTCCGTTGTAGCGTCGGAACTTTGGCAATTGAAACTTCGGTGGGACCGAAGCCGATGTGATTTCTTCTGTGAAAGGCGAGGAGGAGAGAAGCGTCGCCACGGATGGGGCGCGAGTGCCGAGCTGTAGGGCTTCTATTTTCCGATTCATCTCCCGCAGATCGCTCTTCCACCGAGGATCGAGCGGGGACTCGCCGATGGTGATGGCGGTGGACTCCGCCGTAAAGTGGTCGGCTGGGTCGGCCCTAGCCATATTTCCGGCTGCGGCTACCGGCGTCACGGGAGGAGCGTTGTCGGCGCGGTTAATTGCCGGCGCAGGAGTCCCAACTATCGTCGGTTGCGCTTCGGCGTGACTTGCCGATACCGCCGGAGGCGCTTGTTGCTGGTGGAGAGCTTCCGTATCACCCTGATTACCTTGGGTTTGTTCTACTTGGCGAGTCGAGCCCTCGCCTCGAGGAGGGTGATCTTGTTGATTCTGCTCCATCCTCATAAGGATCTGCTGAAGGTGCACCAGTGTCTGCTCGACCCGATCGAGCCGCGACGAGGTCGTCGAATCCTGCTCCCCCGCGCCCGAGGCTCCTCCAGCTGCTGCCCCTTCAACAATGCTAGTAAGGGCGACTTCTTCCTCCGACGGGCGAACTGCGACCTTTCCCTTGGGTGCCATGAGGAACAGCTTTTTGTATCAGGTTCCCACAGACGGCGCCAAATGTTACTGAGAAAATCAGCAAGGATCGTCGGCCGGAGCCAAGCGGGGTGGGCCCCGAGGGATTGGTCGCGCCGCGCTGTCGTCAGAGGAGTGAATTCAACCTGCAAGGAACCACCGAGACTCCTCGGCGGTCGGACACTCCGACGATCAAGTTAGAAAGTCGTTAAGAGAGAGAGAGAGAGAGTTTTTGTGCTACGAATAGCGTACCTTTTCCTTGCGGGTCTCTATCCTTTTTATAAGGGCCTGGTCCTTTGGACAGACAAGGAAGGTGGCGGACGAGCCTCCGTGAGGCAGGGGCGCTGATCAGGGAACCCTCGCCAGCTGGACAGGGAGAGTCCTGCCTTGACAGCCGCTTGCCTAAAGCGGGTATGGGCCAGCTGGGGGTCGTGATTTACGGGGCTCGTCTGTACCTAGGGAAAGCGTGACCTGGCGACGGCTGGGGACGCCCGGACTTAGCGCTTATTTGAATTAGTTCTCGGCAGTGACGGACTAACCTGTGCCGACGACTTCCGACAACTTAACTGTCGGAAGTCGTCGGTGTTGCTGATCCTTGATCTCGTCGACCCAATTTTGTCGGCTGACGACGACCGTATCACCTCTGTTTCGGAAGCCTGGGGCGCTTCTCCGCTGAACAGCTCAAAGAGATAGCGACGGGACTGGAGAAGAGCGGACAGCGGTTCCTGTGGGTAGTGCGGAGCCCTCCAAGTGACGACCCCTCGAAGCGCTTCGAGAAGCCACCGGAGCCCGACCTCGACGCCCTGCTGCCGGACGGGTTTCTTGAGCGCACCAGGGAGAGGGGCATGGTCGTCAAGTCGTGGGCACCGCAGAAATCGGTGCTGGCGCACGAGTCCGTGGGCGGGTTCGTGACCCACCTCGGTTGGAACTCGGTGCTGGAGGCCATCCGCGCCGGTGTCCCCATGCTGGGGTGGCCGCTGTACGCGGAGCAGCGGATGAACAAGGTGTTCATGGTAGATGGGCTGGGTCTGGCCGGCGTGATGGGGGGCTACGACAAGGAGCTAGTGAGTGCGGCGGAGGTGGAGGTCGCCGTCCGTTGGCTGATGGAATCGGAGGAAGGGGATGCCTTGCGGATGAGGACGTCTGCGGCCAGGGAGGCGGCGATGGCCGCACAGAGAGAGGGCGGCTCCTCCCACAAGGCTCTGGAAGAGTTGGTGAAGACACTACGCCTGAACTAAATTTCATAGGAAAATAGTTTTAGGGACACTATTTTGTAACATGTATTTGATATTATTTTAACATTTATGTACCATTTGTATTGCACTTTCTTTTATTCGTTTGAGTATAAAAATAAAACTTTATAAATAGAAATATAAAGTAGATTATTGAATATATTGCTCAACAGAGATAAGGAGCGTATCGAACAGGTTGAAGGATCCCCAAGAAATGAATTTTGATTGGTTTTGTGGACCCTCTCTTGTGATGTTTCGTGTAACATAATAAGTAAGAGAAATGTTTATTTATCGTCTTGGATGCATCCATCCTGCACACGACCCACCTCATATTTTTTTCTCATCTTTTTTTATATGTATATTTATATTTCTGATGATTTTTTTTATTTCCTTTAGTTAGTTACTTATCACCTTTTAGTGTTATAAAAGGAGGGTGGGTGGCCGACCTTTGTGTGCGGGTGCATGCCACTACGAGGAATAGCAAATGGATGACTTTAGAAACGTTCGGTGCAATCATTATTAGGAAAGATGCAAGTGAGTTATATTCTAATTTGGAGCTATGCAATTTGTTCTAGATTTTCTTATTTTTAGAAAATAAAAATTTAGAGTATAAAGAGAGAGAAAATAACAGCCCACGGTCTCTGAAACGACAAGGTCCATCCACCAAAGTCTTCATTAAGTATATTGAGACCCATCTATTGAACCCCCACGCTATTAGCCCCGTTTTGTCGTCCAAGTGGAAGGATCCATAGTGAAGTATTTCACCTAGGTGGAAAGCTCTCAAAGTAGTCTCTATGGAAATAAGAAAGGGTAGAGTATAAGCTCGACACATCTTGTAAGACCCGGCCCCCTTGGGCCCTTGGCCCGTCCTCAGGGTTGCGACAGGTGCTCTGGCCGCGACTTGGTCGTGCCAGATCGGCCTGCCGCGACAGGGTTGGGTCACGCCGTACCCGGCCGCCGCGTTCTTGTCGCGGTAGGGGTGGCCGACGCGTCCTGGTCGCGGCGTCTGACGGCGTCGCGACTGTTTTTCTGATAGACGTGATCGCTGTCTTTTCTGTCAGAACGGCCTTGTCGGGTGTCAGGCACGCGCAACATTGACGCAGCCTGGTCACCCATCACGATTGCTTTTTCGATCTTCGAGGTTTGACCGCCTTTTTGGGGTCGTGCCAGGGACGGCCGTCGCGACAAGATTGCGACGCCTAAGGGCGTCACGACACGGTAGTTGTCGCGCTGGGTCGGCCGGTCGCGTTCTGGAGGCCGTCGGTTTAAAACCGAACACCGCGCCCCATTCTCCCCCCTCACCCTCTTCCTCTCCTTCTTCTCCCCCTGTCTTTCCCTCCGAGCTCCCCTTGCGTTTCCTTGGCGTTTCTTCGAGCTCGAGGTGTCTGTGCTGAGGAGGGTGTCATTCCATTCGTGTAGGAGACGTGGTCGTGTCGTTTGGAGCAAGGAGGAGGCGGCCATTCCTACGAGCAGGCCCTAACGGGTTTGCTCTTCACGTGGAGGTAGGGACCCTTGATCCTCTCACCCTAAGCATGCTCCCCTCCCCTTAGAGATGGTGTTTTCTCATGGTTTGTGGTTGTGGGAGAGTGAGGATCCATGCTCGTGGTTGAGTGAGCTTTTCCCTTCGAGCTTAGATTCTTGTTAAATCCATGTTTGTGGAGTTGTATGGGTGGTTTGCATGATTTACAACTTTCTATACATGTTAAGCATTTCCCCTCCTCCTGTGGAATGCTCGTTTTGTGTTTTTGGGGCGGTCTCTGGAAGGAGCAATCCGGAACCCCCCTTTGCTGAAGACGCGACCCCCATGGAGGTCGCGATCTTGTCGCGACGGCCAGGCCGGTCGCGACATGATCGCGGTGCTCGTAGAGTGTTGCGACCTGGTCGCGACATTGTAGGGCGTCGCGACGGCCCGACGCGTCGCGACTTCGACTGAGAGACAGGTTTTGATCTTCGCCATTTCCATTTCTTTTACTGTACCCATGGCACTTGTGCTAGTTTTCCTAGTACGGTCCTACATAAGGAAAACCGGTGATAGCGACAGACAATATCAGTCACTAATCAGTCGCAATTCAATAGCAACACACCATAGCAACTGAAGTGCAACTGATTAGTGACCGATTGGTTCGGTTACAATATTTTGGTCGCCATATTACAACCGATGATAATCGGTCGCAAAAGCAGTTGCAGATATATGCGACCGATTAGCGACTAATTTTATATGCGACCAATTATCATCAGTCATAATTTGTGACCAGTGGTCATCAGTCGCAATAGTGGTAGCTAATATATGCGACCGATTAGCGAGTAATTTTATGCAATCGCTATTTTTAGCGACCGACTAGCGACTGTTTATTTCAATCGCTAAATAGCAATCGACTAGCGACCAATAAATTTGGTGGCTAATTGGTCGCTAATATCAGAATAATTTTTTAATAAATAAATATAAATGACAATAAATCACAAACCACAAAATAACCATCACGCAAATCACAATATCTCATTACACAAATCACTAGAAAATCTACACAAACCCATCACACATCTATCACATAAATCACAACATCCATCACACAAATGAGAATAAATCGTAAACCACAATACACACCCATCACAAAATCACAAATCCTCTGTGTATGTGTCGTCCTGGTCGTTGTCTCCTCCAACATCTCGCGATGCATGATCCTGTATATCATTTATAAAAAATTAAAATCAAATACTAAATAAATAAGCTATTTTTTTCTTTAAAATTGAAAGTAATACGTTTTTCACTTAACTTAATTTGACGAACAACAGTTTGAGCATTTTGCTCAAATCGGTAGTCCATTTTGGACTCTATCAATTTCTATAAGATACTCTGACCTTCCTAGTCGTGTTGGAATCATTAACAAATTATTGGACCTAAAATTTTAATTTTGGCCTTCTCAAATCCATGTTTATTGTCTTTTACACTAAGTTCTTTTAGAAAAATATAAATTTGAGCATCAAGTTCAAACATGAAGTCAAATTTGGACTCCATCATTTTTTACGGATTACTTACACCACCCAAGTCGTGTTGGAATAATCGATAGATTGATTGGACTTGTATTTTAAATTTCTATGGCAGGAGGCAACGGCTTTCTCGGCGGCAGCGACAACAGTAGGCATTCTCGGCAGCTTCTGTGAGAGAGCAAGGCATCACGTCCTCGGCAACTTCCATGGGAGTGTCGTATGCAAGAGGTAACAGAGGGTGGGGGAAACTTAGGGCATCAGCGACCGATCTGCAATCGGTAACAATCAATTGCTAATTGGTCACACATTTACGACCAATTAGCGACCGATTAAGTTCTGTCGCTGATAATTAGAGACCAAAATTAATTCGGTCGCTAATTGGTCATAGATGTGCGATTGATTATATAGGTCGCTATTTAAGACCGAATAGAGACTGATACTATCGGTTGCAAAATCGGTCACTATAGCCCCTTTTTCTTGTAGTGGTGACCTCTACCATGCAAACTCTTAACACGTCATATGTGAGGGGGGGGGGGGGGGTTGCGACAAGAAGAAACATGGCCAGGAAACCCGTCGCGACACTGAAGGATACGTAGATGGATATGCATGGGATAACGCAACAGCCATGAGGACCGCAACAAGGAGAATGCGTTCGGGTGACCCGATGCGACAAGGTTGAGGATCCGGGACCCCACTTATCAATGTGAACATGGAATCTTGGGCAATAATTGGACGAGATAAGCTAGAATTCTAAGTTAATGGGCTAAAAAAGCTAACAAATGGGTTCAAGAGAATGACCAACTTGGGGCACACTATGAGAACATGAAATGTGGCTAGACTTATGGGCCAGAATTGGATGTCTACACTAAACACAAAAGGCAAAACACGACGTAATCGACAATCCTATATATGAGTGCATAGAAAGGAGATAGAAACAAGGAAGGAAACCACTATGTGCACACATGATTTTAGAGTGGCTCGGCAAGACGCCTTGTGCACCTATGTCCACTACCCCACACCTCTGTGAGGATTACAAGCCGATAAATCCTAACCAAACACACACATTGTAGTTACCGGGGACAACACCTCGTGTCTGGGGACGAGATAACCCACTAAGTGCTCAAATATTGTATGAACACACATGTATAGCCCGTGACAAGAAGAGAACAATTGAAACAACTAGTGTAAAGAATCCCTCTATATGAAACATGCAGAGCCGATGTAGAAATCTCAGTCCACAATGAAGAATTCGCAGCCATGCTCCACAAGCACTCTTCCCAGAGTTGTGCCTGATGTAGACCATATTTCACGAACTCATGGGATTGCAACACTACTCTTGATTGCCTGGTAGTGGTGGGGTCGAGAATGTCTGTGTTGCTACCTGGTCGACAGCACAGGAGGTGGAGGAGGAGGGTGCTGCTCCACTGGCGGTGTGGGGAAGCAGACTGCAATGGTCACTGCAGTAGTCTGAGCCCAGACTGCCTCCACCTGGACTGTAGAGAGTTGATAGAACTGATGGTTCTGCTCTAGCATCCGCTCCAACATCTTCTACATGGAGCCAATAGTCTTATCCACGCAGTCGAGACGTGCAAAGGTCGTGGAGTCCTACTCATTGGAGCTAGATCCTCTAGCGACGACCTCCTCGACCGGCTCGATAGCGATGACATCCCCTTCCACGACGCGACGAACTAACTTTCTCTTGGGAGCCGTGGAAACTGAAGTTGTTTCCCACAGACGGCGCCAAAAAGTCTTGTTGTTGCTCAACGAACGTCGACCTCAGCCGAGGTGTGCAAAGGAAGTAGTGTAGCCGACGACATGCACAAACTTCGAGCTCCTGACCTGTAAGTCTGCCCAGGCGTCTCGGTGGGCAAACACTTTGACGCTCAAGTTAGCAATAGGTCAGGCAACGTGTCGGTCAAGAGTTGAGTTCTTGCGTACCTATGAGTGTCGAGTGCCTCCCTTCTTATAGTGGTGGTCCGCCCATCAGAACTGTCAGACGATCCCGCAAATCTTGCACCATATCGTCGTAACTGTTCCCGTCTCGTCGTTGTAACTATCATGCCAAATCATACATATCGTGACCTTCATGATAACCGTTATCAAATGCACAATCCGCGACCACTACCTCAACAATTATTATCCGGGCCATTATGGGAGCCACGATCTCAAGAATATAACAATCATGTCGTACATTTCACATCGACTGAAGCCAAGACGGGTCATGTTGGGCCTCGTCGAGATGGACTTATCTCAACTCTAACCGAGAGGATATCATCGGACTCAGATGTCAACGACTTCTCAACTGAACCCGAGGCTATAGCCGAACCGTGGGAGCCCTCCCCTATGAGAAGTTATGGCATTTTTGCAAGTATTGTTACGACAATTCTCACAATATTTTACCGTAGATGCATATTTTTTTTGTCCAGATCTACCACTAGATCTACCACGCCGGTGCAGACAAGACACGTGAATGGGTGGCCCACGATTCGCATTGGCCACAACATAAGGAGAGCTCAGCTCACTCCTCACTAGTGGGCGCTACCTCAGATGTTGAAATTTATTAAGTCCAGCTTGTGTCCAAATTTGCACGCCATTCCAGGTTGCTTGCATTAGTATAGAGCAGCAAGCAAGCATGGCGGCGCCGGTGCTCGGCAAGGGAACCGTCGTGCTTTACCCGTCGCCGGGGGTGGGCCACCTCGTGTCCATGGTTGAACTCGGCAAGGTCCTCGCGCGACAAGGTTTCTCCGTCACCGTGGTGGTCGTAGACCCTCCCTACCAGACCGGCTCCGCTGCTGCCTTCATCCACCGCGTCTCGCAGCAGACACATCAAGGCATCGCCTTCCACCGCCTCCCAGCCGTAACGCTGCCACATCTGGACCCGGGCAACCAGGAGGTCCTGATCTTTGAGCTCATCCGCCTGAGCAACCCCAACCTCCTACTCTACCTCAAGTCCACCTCGCCGCTTTCTCTGGTCCTCGACTTCTTCTGTGTCTCCGCCATGGACGTCGCGGCCGAGTTGGGCCTCCCTGTATTTATCTTCTTCACCTCCGGCGCCTGCAGCCTCGCGGCGTTCCTCCACTTTCCAGTGATCCATGACGCCGGCAACGAGAGCTTCAAGGATCTTGGCGACACCCTGATCCACTTCCCGGGGATTCCCCCGATCCCAGCCAACCACATGCCCGTGCCCCTGCTTGACCGACGCGACCGCGCCTACACCGCATTCCTCAGCACGGCCAAGCGCTTGACGGAAGTTTATGGACTCATCATCAACACGTTCGAGGAGCTTGAGCCGGAGGCGGCGAAGGCCATCCGTGCGGATCTCTGCACCCCACGGGGTATCCGCACACCACCCATCTACTGCGTCGGACCTTTGATCACGTCGGAGGATCAGGACGCCATGGACCGGGGGGCAGAATGTCTTGCGTGGCTGGACTCGCAGCCCAGGGCGAGCGTGGTGTTCCTCTGTTTCGGGAGCCACGGGCTCTTCTCCGCTTTGCAGCTCAAGGAGATGGCAACTGGGCTGGAGAAGAGCGGGCAGAGGTTCCTGTGGGTGGTGCGGAGCCCGCCCACTGACGACCCCTCGAAGCGCTTTGAGAAGCCACCCGAACCCGACCTGGACGCCCTGCTGCCGGCCGGATTCGTACAGAGCACCAGGGAGAGGGGCAAGGTCGTCAAGTCCTGGGCACCGCAGAAGACTTTACTGGCTCACGCGTCGGTAGGTGGGTTTGTGACTCACCTGGGTTGGAACTCCGCGTTAGAGGCCATCTGCTCGGGGGTTCCGATGGTGGCGTGGCCACTGTACGCGGAGCAGCGGATGAATAAGGTGTTCATGGTCGACAGCCTGGGTCTCGCCGGCGTGATGGAGGGCTACGACAAAGAGCTGGTGACTGCCGCGGAGGTGGAGGCCAGCATCCGGTGGCTGATGGAGTCGGAGGAAGGGCAGGCCCTGCGGGCGAGGGCGTCCGCCGCCAAGGAGGCCGCTATGGCGGCGCAGAGGGAGGACGGATCGTCTTATATGGCTATGAAAGAGTTGGTGAAAGCATTTGACGGGGAGTGAATTGGATTAGAACGTTACTATCCCATGTCTTTACATCTCTACAGTTTGCATGTGGATTAGCTAGTAGGGATACAAGTTGGGGACTTCAGTTCAGTGAAATCTGTTGGAAATGTGAGAAGAGAGCTTGCGGAAATTCTATGTTTGCAAGTTTGTTTGTTCTCTTGTTGGTGAGGGACTTTTATCCTACGTTGGAAAACTAAAGAAAAGTGTGGCTTTACATTCCAATGCATGCATGGCTTACTAGCTACTTGTTCATAGGAACTTGAGAGAGTTAATGCCACTAATGAAGCCGAGTTAAAGCCTGCAACGGCCAAACAGAGCTGAATTCGATGGCCGAGGTTGGAACTTGATCGCTAGGGAGGAGTGGGAAGTAAAGCTGGGCTACAACCATGCCTTCCTAATCGATATGAAGTCAATTCGGGGATCAGGTAGAGTAAGAAAACAAGGATTTTGAGTGAGGGACGAAGAGAAAGTGTAGAGTTTTTAAGATTATGTTCGTAGCTGCAACTTCCCTTTTGAAAGGTTTGAGTAGGATGAGAGAAGTCATGATTTTACGAGACTAGTTTCCAAGTAGGTGTTGGGGTCGCATGCTGGGAAATATTTAGTGCACACCTATGGTGTGCACTAACTTGGGCACACCATTAGGGGTGTGCCACTTGTTCCTTGGGGTTTGAAAAAGTTGATTGGGGGAGATATTATAATCCTAAGGAACACATGGCACAACCTTAGTGGGTGTGCCATGTTTAGTGCACACCAAGATGTGCACTAAGTATTTCTCGGCATGTTGATCCCTCTATCATTTAAGAGAAGGGATCCTCTCGGCCCCCCGCAGGAGGGAGGGCCGGTCAGTACAAAGAGTGGGGGGGGGGCCTCAAATATCTCCTTTTTTAGTGTTTTACATAGGGAGGTATGTGAAAAAATCCCCCCCCACCCCATGTACTGACCGGCCCCCCTTCTGCGGGGTGCCGAGAGGATCCCGACTCATCATTTAGGGGGCTAGCCTAGGTGGCCTATGAATAGCCTATTTGGCACCCTTCTCCGCACCATGGACTTGCCAGTCACCCACTGCACAGAAATTTCTTTCATATATATATATATATATATATATATATATATATATATATATATATATATGTTGAGAAGTTCTATTTATTTGTGTGGCTGGACAGTTTATCTACTCATTCACGCACGTGAAATTTAGGGATCCACTCAAACCCTTCACATGAGAGTTTTATGTGTGCGAACAAAGGCAGTTCACTTTTCCCTTTTGTGTTTTGCAAGCCATTTTGCATCCGCTACCAATATAGGATAATCTAAAGAGGCGGAACCAACTATGGCAGCATGTTCCACATCGCTTTGATCTCCCGCGTCCTCTATTGGATAACTTACACGGAGAATTGAATCTTCTGAAATAGAACTTTTGAGAAAGGCTTTCTGTACTTGTGAAAGTGTAGAAATGTCTAGTCATTCTGTATTTTTTCTCTCTCATCGGTAGGAATTAATTAGCTGTCACATAGATCTCTCTTCCTCTTTTCTACTTATGCATGGGAGGAGAAAAGTGTAGGATGACTAAGTATTTCTGCACTTTCACAAGTGCAGAAAATCTTTCTCTAGAACTTTTCATTGTTCAACTAGTACGATAATGCAATTGGGAAAATTGATTTTTCGGTTTACAAACTGGTGGATATGCTGAGAGAGGTTTTACAGATTTTTTTAAGTGAAAATAGGTCGGTCATGCAGCTCCCTATACAAATCTTATTTGATGGAAGGGCATGCTTGGAGATGGGAATTATCGAGCAAATATATCATGAAGTAAAATAAGTATTGAAGAGGTTGAATCTCAACCCTCATACCTAAATTATAAGGTCCAATTGTTCAATTTGGTCCAAATAAATTACACTATTTATTTTTCAATAAAATATTTTAAAAACTTTTAAAAAATAAAAAGTACACTATGAGCAACTACAACAATGGGTGACTGACTGTTGGATGTCGGGCCCTGATCACTGTCAGATGTCGATCATCGACTATAAAGTGCCAACCATCGAGCGCCTGCAATAGGTCATCGATTTTTGGTCGTCGGATGCTGAACGATGTTAGGGCATCGACTATCGATTATTGGGCTTCAGGGTTAGGTGCCAGGTGCCGATTGTCGAGTGTTAACCATTGGGTACCGGGTGCTAGTTGCAGGGGCATGGTGTCGATTGAGCATCGACCTCCAATATCCCAGTGCCAGTTGTCGAACGTCGGCCTTGGAGCATTGATCACTGGGCAACGATTGCCGACAAGCAAGCGCCGGCCACCTATGGCCAAGCACCATGTGCCAACTGTGAGGGCCGACGGGGCCTTGATCGCTAGTTGCCAGATCTCGGTGGCGACCTTCAAGTGCTGGCCACTGAGCACCAGTTGCCAATAGTCAGACACCAGGCGATGACCACTGTCACCGATCTATAGTCATCAGCCTCCGTCTTAGAAGTGACAGTGTAGAAAAGACATTAAAAATAAGAGCAGAGACTGTAATCTCACTCATAAAAATCTAACATGAAAGGGAAATTGAGAAAAATGGTCTGCGTAATCTCATCAAAGATGTCAAAATCTATGAATATTAGGTAAAAGATTTTCATAGATTAACTTTTCAAGGACACTAAATATATCATTACATGAAGTTTTCTCTGAAAAATATCTACATATATAAAATTTTACATTGAAACAAATAGACCCCACATGAATAGGCAATTCTATGGTTTGGTAGTCCAGACCCAGTTAATTGGTCTTATCTTAGACTAATTCTTCAGTTGGCCAGCTAAGTAATCTAGAGCAGTAAAGGTCAGATTACTGAACCTAGATTACTTAACCAACTATTATCTCAAATTAGCAAATCAGGCTTACCATTACCGTTCTTGATGGGGCTCAGGGCCAGGCGCACTCCAGGCTCAAGGCCCATCTCAATCCCTAGGCCCATTAAGGGCCAAAAGTATACTGCATGACCTCTCCCTGGAGGGATCCTATATCTGACCATTAGTTCCCGAAAAGCCTCATGCAAAAGGAGTTCCCTTCCCTAGCGGGTAAAGAAGCCCAAGACCAACATCTCTCTCTCTCTCTCTCTCTCTCTCTCTCTCTCTCTCTCTCAAATATACATTTTCTCACTTGAATTTCTTACTGACTTGACTATCAGAAGATCATCTTTGATAATATCTCATACTCGACTTCCCTAAAAACTTAAGTGATTTAGATCGATTAGAAAACTTATTCTCTATCTCCAGAGTATGGATCTTAAGACGGACGTATTCTCCACTGTCGAGTCCGTAAATTGGGTCGGAAACGACCATATCAATTATTTTAGCTTAGGGTTAGATAATGGAAAATTAAAGATCAATTTTCTTTTTCTTATTTGCTCGATACATGAAACAATATATTCTCAAAGTTTTCATATCCTAACGTATACCCATTCAAAAATCTTGTGTCCTACGTTTTCAATAGAATTCTATATATCAACCTTGACAGTACTAAAATCCCAAAGATGTATTGGTTATTCACATGTTATATGATGTGAAAAATATAAACTAAAATACTTATTGTAGTTAATCAGGGGCCCGCAACAAGTACTCTTCCGAGAGACGAGCACTCTTCTTGGGTGTGCCACAGGGCGGATGCAGAGAGGGAGCAGCCAACCTTCTTTTCCTGTTATTGCACTTCTCATGACGTCAACTCAACCAATGGTGGTGGATGTCTAAGCAACGATTGGCATCGCAGGGTAAATAGCCACCACAAGAAAATGCGTTTTTTTCGACGGAACCAATCCGTCGGAAATCCGACAGTCATCCGTCGAAAATAATATCTTCCGACCGCTTTCCGTCGAAAGTTCGTCGGAAACTGTCCGTCGGAAATATTTGGTCAGAAATTACCGACAGATAATAATTCCGTCGAAAATCTATCGGTAAGGCCGACGGATAGATCCCTCGGAACTATGGTCAGTATTTACCGACCACAATTCTGTCGGTAAATCCGTCGGAATATCTGTCGGTAAATACTGACAAACAATCTGTCGGAAAATTTTCGTCAGCAATATAGACGGATATACCGACGGATTTATCGACCGATTTATCAGTAAGTAAAATTTATTTTCCGACGGATATTAATCCGTCAGAAAATTCATCGGAATTTACAGTTTATTTATTTTTATATAAATAACAAATGAAAATGTATTTTTAAACCTGCTACAATATTCATAAAATTCACAAATAATCAACATCAAACATAAATCATAAAATACAATAAATATAACATCATACAGAATAATAAATACAAAAAAGACAAGATAGATGAGCTAGATCGTCTGCTGTCCCTGCCTCATCATCGTCTGCTGGCGGAGGTGGATCCTATAATAAATAAAATTAATATGAGAAATATTAATAAAATAAAAAGACATATATTATTTTCAAAAATTAAATTTAAAATATGTGATTATTTTTCAAATTTAATTAGATACTATTTTTAGATCTATATATACTTGATTGTTTTTTAGATCTGTCAATTGAACACCCGACCAAATCCGGGAATCCAAATTCGAATCCGTCAGTTCGCACACGTCACGTTAGCCCACCCGGTCGTGTGGGAGAAAATGGCACGCCGATCGGATCCCTAATGTAATACCCCCAGATTTTAAATACCATGTTTTACTTAGAAATTCTTGTTTATGCAAACCGATTAGGTTTAAATTGTGATATTTAGGATTAAGGGTATGTTTAAGATACTTTATCATACCCCGGTACTACTTTCGGTCGTGCGCACCCCGACAGGGCGACACCGGAAAACTGTAACGAAAATAAAATCTAAGAACACCATAATTCTTAGAAAATTATGGAGATATTAAAAATGCAATTATTTGGAATTTTTGACGCACAGATTTTGAGATTAAGTCGACGCAACTATTTTTGGGGTGATTTTTCACCCAGTGTAAAATAAATTCTAAAAATTTAATAAAAATCATGACAATTTGTAAAACCATCATATTAGGCTATGGTTGAAATTTCAAGTTAAATGGACATCATTAGGACACCTAAGCATGAAGATCTTTGGCCCAGCTGATTTATGGGCTATTTACGGCAGGGATTTTTCTGGGTAATTCAAATGCTTACGTGTAAGGCTTAGGAGAAGCCAACACACATTAGGATAAGGCTTATCCATAAGTTGGGTCATCATTAAGGTTACCTGCGTGTAACCAAGAGGATGTATGCATGAGATAGGTGGCCTTACATGGTTTAAGGGGCTTACACCTTGACACGTCCATGGCCAACGTGCCAAGCATGCAGCAGAGTTGAGAGCCTATATAAGTCCCTCCTTCAACCTTCGTGGGAGTTTTTGCACTCTTGCTCGTGCTACCCCTGTTGTTGATGTACTTGCACCTGGTGTGTGAGAAGATTTCTGATGGAGCCATTGTAGTAGTTGCTGCTACTATTTTGCCTAGTGTGGATCGCCATATCCTCAACAAGCAACTACCGAAGTCCCTGTTTCAGCAGTCTTCCTACTTCCTCACTTTGTTGCTGTGTTGATCTCTACGTTAAGAGGAAGAAGAATAAGAACCTTTTGTTCTCTTATAATCAGGTAGGTGTCATACCGTGAATCCTTCTCAGTTTCCTATGTACATGCTCATGGTTTCCTCATTCGTAGAAACCATGTCTCTTGTTTGTACCATGATCTGTAGAGTTCTTCTCATTTTGGTTCACTTTTGATTATAGGTATTCAAGGATTTTGTTTACCTTGAGGAAAAGTAGATTCCTATCTTCTCCTCATACTTCTACCCACTGCTCTAGTTAGAAAGATCATAACCTTACATGAGTTGCCTTCAAGCTCATTAACCGGTCTTCGTTAAGTCTGTGTACGAGATTGTACTTTCAGAATCTTTAGTTTGATTTTTCCTATTACCTCTGGAATCATATAATTATCAAGGAGCTTCTTCACTCCCATTATAATTTAAGTAGATTTCTAACTTCTTATACCACCCATGATCCATGTTTATGCTATAGAGTTTTGCTAGAAATTTCGATATCTTAGAACATTGTGATTCTTTCCATTCGGATGTTTGTACTTCAAACCTTGATTAGGAACACTTAATACCATGTGTTTTAGTGTTCATCTTGTAGTAGAATCCCAATAAACCATTGCTATCAAGACCACACTTCCAACAATATACTATGTCTAGTTCCTAGCTAAACAAGCTTGAATTGCAAACCTCTTGTTTCATCTCACTTGTTCGGTTTATAAACCACTGTGAGGACTATAATTAGACTCTTCTATTTGATATACATCATGCCTTGATTCATAGGTTCCATTGTCAGCATGTTTAGAGTACATTCTAAGTCATTTATGAGTAAGAAATAAGCGGTTGTCGACAGACAGCCCAAATCTGTCGACAGACGCACGTCTGACAGAACTTCAGGTTTCTGGACTGTGTGGATCTGTCGACAGATCCCTTGCATCTGTCGACAGATACACACAGAGCCAGACAACCTGAGCTCTGTCTGCTCTCATCTGTCGACAGCCCCTTCCTGCCTGTCGACAGATGCAGTGCTGATTCAAATTTCTGCACTCTTTCATGCCTGAATCCATGTTAGAACTTCATCCTAAAAGCCATGTAAGTTACCCTCTCATTTACCTTGGTATTTATTGTCATACTACCTCAAAGTTTACCCACATTATGTACCTTAACCTCCCTTGAGTTATTCTTAAAGTTGACAATTACGAATAGTCCTCCGATTGAGTCTATTCTTCGGTATTCGGTAACTGAGGTTATAAAACTTGACCACTTGAGAGTTCATATGTTTGAACACCTCATGAGATGTGAATAATTTGTGATGACCATTATGAATCTTCATCTTCTTTTGGATTCCTATATGATTCAAATCTTCTGAAGTTATTGACTTGAGTCATAACCCGGTCTCAACCAATTGTCTTTCTTATATTATTGAACTCCGAACAACTTTGTCACCAAGATATCTGTATTTATTCTCAATCAAAACCACCTTTGGATTTCCAATCTTTGTTATGCTCATGAAAAGAAATTTATGATATGAAGACAGTGTTCTCTTCAAAAGAGGGTTTAGGATCACTTGTAGTAGCACCCGCTACTTGTGATCAGCTGAGGGCGACAGTTTGTAGGTAAATCCAAGTCAATGGACTGACGATGGTGGGTAATAAACCCCGTTCTTGCGCAATGAACAAGATCTAAGGTGCTGGAATCGCCTAGGCACTGAGGATGGTAAATTACGTCTATATAGTAACCTCTTGAGAGCAGTGATGCCTGTCGAATTTGTTTCCAAATTAAGTTATGGTCTGAATTCTGAAAGACAAATATGACTTTTATTCTGTGATTTGATGAAGCTCATTATGAAATTAATTTGGGCTATATGTTTCTGTTAAGTATGAAATTCATGAGCAATTATGTTTTGATCCACATATGCACTATTTGAATATTCATTCAGCTCTACAAATGAAACTCCTACGCTATGTTTACTGATACCTACTGAGTCCTTTCGACTCATGCCTTTGTTTCCTCCAACCCTTTCAGATTGAAGGTGTGTATAATCTCAGCTACATGTGAATCCTAATTCCGCTGCGGACGATGAAGAGATGAAGAAAAATAATGTAGTTTTAGTAGTTTCTTTTAGTTGATAATGTATTAAGTTAGAGAGAGAGAGAAACTTAGCTTTTGTAAATAATGAGTGTTGCTACTTTGTCACTTTGTATATTATAATGTGTTCGAAGATACCTTTATGGAATGGTTTGCCAGATTTGTGCATTGCACGGATATATCTACCCATAACGAAAGTTTGTCAGCGTAACCCCTCTTCCGATCAAAGGTTACGTATGTGTTTGTGTGATGTCGGAGGAGGGTGTTACAGAGGTGGTATCAGAGAAAAGGTTATGGGTGATAGATATCTCTGTGACCATTTTTACAAAGGAAATAAATAAAACATTTGTGTGTATTCTAGAATCTTTAAAGATCATTTTGGTTCTAACAAAATTTAAGTAGTTAGTATGAATTAATTGGATGTGTTTGATGGTGTTCCAGGAAATGGCAGACAAAGGGAAAGCTATCGACACATCCAGTGAGGATAGACATGAGGAAAGCTTTAGGGAGGAAGTTCACAATGTCCCATTGACCGGAAATTCTCAAGAAGGAAGTACTGGGACTCCTGATTTTGCTACTTTTATGCAGTCATTTCAGGGAATGGTGCAAACACTAATGAAGAACCAACAAGATGTAGGTGGAGAAAGAATTTCTGGAGCATCATTGTTAGAGAAATTTAAGAGGATGGGACCTCCAGCCTTCAAAGGAAGCAGCCAACCTGAAATTGTAGAAGGATGGGTTAGAGAAATGGAAAAGATATTTAAGGCAATTAGATGTGAAGAAGAAGACAAAGTCACATTGGCGACTTATATGCTTCAGGATAGAGCAGATGAATGGTGGCAATCTGCCATGAGAAATGCATTCAGAAATAGAGAAGATAACATTAGTTGGGGAGAATTCCTGAGAGAGTTGTATGAAAAATACACTCCACCACATATCAAGGATAGGAAGGAAGTGGAATTTTTGCAATTGGAACAAAAAGACATGACGGTGGCAGAATATGAAACAAAATTCACTGAACTGGAAAAGTATGCACCTCACATTTGTGATAATGAACTCAGAAGGGTAAAGAAGTTTGTGAGAGGATTGAAACCCAGTGTGAGGAGTAGGGTAGCCCCACTAGATCCCCAGAGCATGGCTGTGGCACTAAAGACTGCATTTATAGTGGAATCCGAGTTTATGGAGTATATGAAAAACAAGGAAACCAATGGGGGTAAGAAGAAAAATGTATATACCAAGGAAACAAAAGGTCAGAAGCGAAAGGTTGATTCAACCAAGCAGCAGGGAGAACAGAAAAAGAGTTGGCCTGTGTGTGTTCAATGTGGAAGAAGACACCCCGGTGGTGAATGCTGGAAAGTAGCAGGGAAATGTTATGGATGTGGTCAGAAAGGGCATATGTTAAGGACTGTCCACATAAAGCAGACCAGTCAAAAGAGCAAAAACCACAACCTTACTTCCAGCAAGCCCCAAGACAACCACCCAAGGGACCAGCTAGAGTTTTTGCTCTGACAAAGGAGGAGCCCAGGACACCCCTACAGTAGCTGAAGGTATTCTCCTAACCGAAAATATGTATGCTAGAGTGTTATTTGACCCTGGAGCTACACACTCTTTTATTTCTCGGGTATTTGTTAATTCTATGTCTCGGAAACCAGAGAAATTAGTAGGAAGCATGATACTTGACTGTCCTACTGGTCAAATAGCTACACTTACCTCTGTTATTCCAGAAATAACTCTGAAAATAGGAGAATGTGAACTTACTGCATATGTATATGTACTGGATAACATGCAAGATTTTGACATTATACTGGGAATGGATTGGTTAGCAGAAAATCATGCCGTATTAGATTGCCGTAAGAAAGTCTTAACATTTAAAAGGCCGGGATTAGCAGATTTCAGCTATACATGTCCAAAGAATAATGGAAACAAGATGACTATATCAGCACTTAAAGCCATGAAATGGCTGAGAAATGGTTGTCAAGGTTATCTGGCAAGTGTGATGGCCATATCAAATGAGCATAAACAGGTATCAGTTCAAGATATTGAGGTTGTAAAAGAATTTCCAGATGTCTTTCCTAATGACTTATCTGGATTACCTCCAATTAGAGAAATTGACTTTACTATTGAACTTTTACCTGGAACTTTGCCTATATCCATAGCTCCTTACAGAATGGCACCAGCTGAGTTGATAGAATTAAAGAAGCAATTGCAAGACTTATTAGACAAAGGTTTTATTAGACCAAGTGTGTCACCATGGGGAGCACCGGTATTGTTTGTGAGAAAGAAAGATGGATCTCTTAGATTATGTATTGATTATAGGAAATTGAATCAAGTCACAATCAAGAACAAATATCCATTACCTAGAATTGATGACTTGTTTGATCAACTCCGGTCTGCTACAGTATTCTCTAAGATCGATTTAAGGTCGGGGTACCATCAATTGAGAGTTAAGGAAGATGATATTTCTAAGACTGCATTTAGAACCAGATATGGACATTATGAGTTTTTAGTACTCCCCTTTGGATTGACTAATGCACCTGCGGTATTTATGGATTTGATGAACAGGGTATTTCAGCCTTATTTGGATAACTTTGTGGTAGTATTTATAGATGATGTGTTGATATACTCATCTAGTGAAGAAGAACACAAAGAACATTTGAGAATTGTACTACAAACGTTAAGGAATCATCAATTGTATGCTAAATTAAGTAAATGTGAGTTTTGGCTCAAGGAAGTGAAATTTTTGGGTCATGTGATTTCTGGAAAAGGTGTGGCAGTAGACCCAAGTAAAATTGAAGCAATTCTAAATTGGGAAAGACCCAAAACTCCATCAGAAATTCGAAGTTTCTTGGGATTAGCTGGCTACTATAGAAGATTTATTGAAGGCTTTTCTTCTATAGCTATGCCTTTGACTCAGTTAACCAGAAAAGAGACACCTTTTGTGTGGAATGAGAAATGTGAGGCCAGTTTTCAAGAATTAAAAAGGAAGCTTACCACAGCTCCGATTCTTACCTTACCTCAAGGATCGGGAGGATTTAGTCTATACGGATGCATCTCAAAGAGGAATTGGATGTGTTCTTATGCAACATGGGAAAGTGGTAGCTTATGCCTCTAAACAATTAAAAGATCATGAAAGGAATTATCCGGCTCATGATTTAGAATTACAGCAATCATACATGCTTTGAAGATCTGGCGCCACTATTTATATGGGGAACAATTTGAAGTTTATACTGATCATAAGAGTTTAAAGTACATATTTTCTCAGAAGGAACTGAATTTAAGACAAAGGAGATGGTTAGAATTTTTAAAGGATTATGATTTTACGGTGAATTACCATCCGGGTAAAGCTAACGTGGTTGCTGATGCTTTGAGCAGAAAGAAATCAAGAGCATTACAATTACACCAACAGTGGAAAGAAATGACAGATTTGATCAAATACTCACCAAGGTGTGATGCAGAAAACCTGATATTGGCACAATTGACAGTAAGATCAGCACTGATAGATAAAATTAGTGAAGCACAGAACCAAGATCAGAAATTAAAAGAGATGGTAAATAAACCAGGATACATCAGAGATGGTCAAGGGATAATTAGATTTCAAAACAGAATATGCATACCGAGAATGAAGAAATTAAAAGTGAGTTATTGAAGGAAGGACACAAATCTCAGTATTCGATTCATCCTGGAAGCTCTAAAATGTATCAGGATCTGAAAAAGCAATTTTGGTGGCATGGAATGAAAAAGGACATAGCAGAATTTGTGAGTAAATGTCTGACATGTCAACAAATAAAAGCTGAGCACCAGAAGCCAGCAGGGCCTATGCAACTCATTGAAATTCCAGTATGGAAATGGGAGCAGATAACCATGGACTTCGTAATGGGTTTGCCAAAGACAAGGAAGAAGCATGATGCTATTTGGGTAATTGTGGATAGATTAACTAAATCAGCTCATTTTCTAGCAATTACAAAGACACAATCATTAGAAGATTTGGCCCAATTGTATATAAAGGAAATAGTGAGACTTCATGGAATTCCTTTGTCGATAATTTCAGATAGAGATCCAAGATTCACTGCTAGATTTTGGAAAAGTCTTCAAGCAGCCATGGGTACTCAATTAAAATTTAGTTCGGCTTATCATCCACAAACCGATGGCCAATCAGAAAGAACTATCCGAACACTCGAAGATATGCTAAGAGCCTGTAGTTTGGATTGGCGTGGTAGCTGGGATGATTACCTACCCTTGATTGAGTTTGCATACAATAACAGTTACCATACAAGTATTGGAATGGCACCATATGAGGCATTATATGGTAGACCTTGTAGATCACCCCTCTGTTGGGCAGAAGTGGGAGAAAAGAGTCTCATTGGGCCAGAATTAATTCAGAATTGCTCAGAGAAGATTAAGTTAATCAGGAAGAGATTACTAATAGCCCAAGATAGACAGAAAAAGTATGCTGATAGAAGAAGAAGGCCACTGGAGTTTAACATAGGTGATCATGTATTTCTAAAGATCTCTCCAACCAAAGGTACCATGAGATTTGGAAAGAAAGGAAAACTCAGTCCAAGATATGTAGGACCTTTTGAGATATTACAAAGAATAGGGGAAGTAGCATACCAATTAGCTCTTCCGCCCTCTTGGTCACACATTCATAATGTATTTCACATATCTATGTTGAGGAAATACATAATGGACCCCTCTCATGTAATCAGTTATGAAGAAGTGGAAATACAACCGGATTTAACCGTACAAGAGGAACCAGTGAAAATATTGGACAGGAAAGAACGAGTCCTCAGAAACAAAGCAGTTCCTATGGTGAAGATCTTGTGGAAAAGCGCGTTCATCGAAGAAGAAACGTGGGAATTGGAGCAAGAAATGAAAGAAAAGTATCCACAGCTATTCGGTAAGTAAATTTTGCCAATTTCGAGGACGAAATTTATTTTAACAGGGGGAGAAATGTAATACCCCCAGATTTTAAATACCATGTTTTACTTAGAAATTCTTGTTTATGCAAACCGATTAGGTTTAAATTGTGATATTTAGGATTAAGGGTATGTTTAAGATACTTTATCATACCCCGGTACTACTTTCGGTCGTGCGCACCCCGACAGGGCGACACCGGAAAACTGTAACGAAAATAAAATCTAAGAACACCATAATTCTTAGAAAATTATGGAGATATTAAAAATGCAATTATTTGGAATTTTTGACGCACAGATTTTGAGATTAAGTCGACGCAACTATTTTTGGGGTGATTTTTCACCCAGTGTAAAATAAATTCTAAAAATTTAATAAAAATCATGACAATTTGTAAAACCATCATATTAGGCTATGGTTGAAATTTCAAGTTAAATGGACATCATTAGGACACCTAAGCATGAAGATCTTTGGCCCAGCTGATTTATGGGCTATTTACGGCAGGGATTTTTCTGGGTAATTCAAATGCTTACGTGTAAGGCTTAGGAGAAGCCAACACACATTAGGATAAGGCTTATCCATAAGTTGGGTCATCATTAAGGTTACCTGCGTGTAACCAAGAGGATGTATGCATGAGATAGGTGGCCTTACATGGTTTAAGGGGCTTACACCTTGACACGTCCATGGCCAACGTGCCAAGCATGCAGCAGAGTTGAGAGCCTATATAAGTCCCTCCTTCAACCTTCGTGGGAGTTTTTGCACTCTTGCTCGTGCTACCCCTGTTGTTGATGTACTTGCACCTGGTGTGTGAGAAGATTTCTGATGGAGCCATTGTAGTAGTTGCTGCTACTATTTTGCCTAGTGTGGATCGCCATATCCTCAACAAGCAACTACCGAAGTCCCTGTTTCAGCAGTCTTCCTACTTCCTCACTTTGTTGCTGTGTTGATCTCTACGTTAAGAGGAAGAAGAATAAGAACCTTTTGTTCTCTTATAATCAGGTAGGTGTCATACCGTGAATCCTTCTCAGTTTCCTATGTACATGCTCATGGTTTCCTCATTCGTAGAAACCATGTCTCTTGTTTGTACCATGATCTGTAGAGTTCTTCTCATTTTGGTTCACTTTTGATTATAGGTATTCAAGGATTTTGTTTACCTTGAGGAAAAGTAGATTCCTATCTTCTCCTCATACTTCTACCCACTGCTCTAGTTAGAAAGATCATAACCTTACATGAGTTGCCTTCAAGCTCATTAACCGGTCTTCGTTAAGTCTGTGTACGAGATTGTACTTTCAGAATCTTTCGTTTGATTTTTCCTATTACCTCTGGAATCATATAATTATCAAGGAGCTTCTTCACTCCCATTATAATTTAAGTAGATTTCTAACTTCTTATACCACCCATGATCCATGTTTATGCTATAGAGTTTTGCTAGAAATTTCGATATCTTAGAACATTGTGATTCTTTCCATTCGGATGTTTGTACTTCAAACCTTGATTAGGAACACTTAATACCATGTGTTTTAGTGTTCATCTTGTAGTAGAATCCCAATAAACCATTGCTATCAAGACCACACTTCCAACAATATACTATGTCTAGTTCCTAGCTAAACAAGCTTGAATTGCAAACCTCTTGTTTCATCTCACTTGTTCGGTTTATAAACCACTGTGAGGACTATAATTAGACTCTTCTATTTGATATACATCATGCCTTGATTCATAGGTTCCATTGTCAGCATGTTTAGAGTACATTCTAAGTCATTTATGAGTAAGAAATAAGCGGTTGTCGACAGACAGCCCAAATCTGTCGACAGACGCACGTCTGACAGAACTTCAGGTTTCTGGACTGTGTGGATCTGTCGACAGATCCCTTGCATCTGTCGACAGATACACACAGAGCCAGACAACCTGAGCTCTGTCTGCTCTCATCTGTCGACAGCCCCTTCCTGCCTGTCGACAGATGCAGTGCTGATTCAAATTTCTGCACTCTTTCATGCCTGAATCCATGTTAGAACTTCATCCTAAAAGCCATGTAAGTTACCCTCTCATTTACCTTGGTATTTATTGTCATACTACCTCAAAGTTTACCCACATTATGTACCTTAACCTCCCTTGAGTTATTCTTAAAGTTGACAATTACGAATAGTCCTCCGATTGAGTCTATTCTTCGGTATTCGGTAACTGAGGTTATAAAACTTGACCACTTGAGAGTTCATATGTTTGAACACCTCATGAGATGTGAATAATTTGTGATGACCATTATGAATCTTCATCTTCTTTTGGATTCCTATATGATTCAAATCTTCTGAAGTTATTGACTTGAGTCATAACCCGGTCTCAACCAATTGTCTTTCTTATATTATTGAACTCCGAACAACTTTGTCACCAAGATATCTGTATTTATTCTCAATCAAAACCACCTTTGGATTTCCAATCTTTGTTATGCTCATGAAAAGAAATTTATGATATGAAGACAGTGTTCTCTTCAAAAGAGGGTTTAGGATCACTTGTAGTAGCACCCGCTACTTGTGATCAGCTGAGGGCGACAGTTTGTAGGTAAATCCAAGTCAATGGACTGACGATGGTGGGTAATAAACCCCGTTCTTGCGCAATGAACAAGATCTAAGGTGCTGGAATCGCCTAGGCACTGAGGATGGTAAATTACGTCTATATAGTAACCTCTTGAGAGCAGTGATGCCTGTCGAATTTGTTTCCAAATTAAGTTATGGTCTGAATTCTGAAAGACAAATATGACTTTTATTCTGTGATTTGATGAAGCTCATTATGAAATTAATTTGGGCTATATGTTTCTGTTAAGTATGAAATTCATGAGCAATTATGTTTTGATCCACATATGCACTATTTGAATATTCATTCAGCTCTACAAATGAAACTCCTACGCTATGTTTACTGATACCTACTGAGTCCTTTCGACTCATGCCTTTGTTTCCTCCAACCCTTTCAGATTGAAGGTGTGTATAATCTCAGCTACATGTGAATCCTAATTCCGCTGCGGACGATGAAGAGATGAAGAAAAATAATGTAGTTTTAGTAGTTTCTTTTAGTTGATAATGTATTAAGTTAGAGAGAGAGAGAAACTTAGCTTTTGTAAATAATGAGTGTTGCTACTTTGTCACTTTGTATATTATAATGTGTTCGAAGATACCTTTATGGAATGGTTTGCCAGATTTGTGCATTGCACGGATATATCTACCCATAACGAAAGTTTGTCAGCGTAACCCCTCTTCCGATCAAAGGTTACGTATGTGTTTGTGTGATGTCGGAGGAGGGTGTTACACTATTTAGGGTTTTGGACCCCCGTGTTGTTGGTTTTAGCTCTTTATATGTAATTTGTTGTTTTTTAGATCCATCAATTGAACGCCCAACCCCATCCGGGAATCCAAATTGGAATCCGTCAGTTCGCACACGTCACGTTAACCCACCCGGTCGTGTGGGAGAAAACGGCACGCCGATCAGATCCATATTTGTAATTTTGGACCCTCGGGTTGTGTGTTTTAACCCTTTATATGTAATTTGTTATTTTTTAGATCCGTCAATTGAACGTCCGACCCCATCCGGGAATCCAAATTGGAATCCGTCAGTTCGCACACGTCACGTTAACCCACCCGGTCGTGTGGGAGAAAACGGCACGCCGATCAGATCCCTATTTTGTATTTTGGACCCCCGGGTTGTTGGTTTTAGCTCTTTATATGTAATTTGTTGTTTTTTAGATCCGTCAATTGAACGCCCGACCCAATCCGGGAATCCAAATTCGAATCCGTCAGTTCGCACACGTCACGTTAACCCACCCGGTCGTGTGGGAGAAAAAGGCACGCCGATCAGAGCCACCTGCTGCAGTCTAGCTGCTAAAATCAATTAATAAGATAGACAAATCTATATATGTTGTGGAATTCCTGATGATTTTTTTTTAAATTTTTAGTCTACGTATTCTTTGACTTAACTATGTTGTCTTATAATCTTAAAAGCATGTCCTTTACATCGATAACAAGTATGTTTTGAAGGATCTTTTTAGTTTTAAGTCTCTCAAATCCTTTAGAATCAACTAATAATAATCCGCAAGTTTGTTAATGTGAAATGATCTCTTACTTCTTCTTCATATTCATACATGTCTAATAATTATTTTTTGTTTGTAGGTCGTTGGAGAACAGGTTAGCAACGATGCAGATGTTGACGACCATGAGACTTATCTTGCAGACGATTAAGAGTCTTGTCATTTGACTTCTCCATTCTTATCTTCTTCATTATCTATGTAAATATTTTTGCGACTTGTTTCAAATATTTAACAGATGTCTAATAATTATTTTGTGCTTGTAGGACATTGGAGAATAGCTTAGCAGCGATACAGATGGCGACGACCATGAGACTCGTTTTGTAGAGGATTAGGAGTCTCGTCATTTGAATTTTCTATTTTTATCTTCTTCATTATCTATGTAAATACTATTGTAATTTGTTGTTAAATATTTAATACATATTTGTGTTGGTGTGAAATGTTTAAATTTTATTTATGTGATTTTATTGTGAGTGAATGGTGATTGTAATATATTTATTTTTTAGTTAATTGTTATATGAATTGTATACAAGTGTAAAAAATTAATATATTTTTGAAAATATATTTTTATATTTTTTATTTATTTAGCGACGGAATATATTCCATCGCTAACATCAGCAGCTGTCTCCGTGACGAAGGTTGGTTGCGAAGTGGTCACTAAGCCGTCGCGAATTTAGCGACGGATGATGCGCTATCGCTGATATTGGTTGCCGCTTAAATTAGCGTCAGCTTTCGCGACAGTCGTTTACCGTCGCTAATCCGTCGCTATTGGCGACGGCGTAGCGACCCCGACCGACCCGCCGCTAATTAGCGTCTAATATATAGCTGCCGCCTAATTCTGTCGCTATCCCGTCGCTATTTCGTCGCTAGAGGTATTAGCGACAGACTAGCGACAGTATAGCGACAGATTTAGTCTATCGTTAAACAATTTTTTTCTTGTAGTTATAATCCAATTTTATTTTCTAAACTTTGTCTTTCTTCTTTCCGAATAATCTTTATGATTTTCTTCATCTTCTCTTTCACCAAAAGTAAACCATCATGTAATCTTCGAATATCCATCGGTAATATCTTTCGTTCAAACAAACACGTACTTTGATACGTTGGATATTTGTTCTTTTTTGAGTCTAATTTCCAATCGCGAACTCTCATCACTAATTAGAAAAAAAAATTATAACATTTTATTCATGAGTAATTTAAAATATGAAATTAAATCATAATATGGTAAATATGAAAGAATCAATCATATGACTACAAATAAACAACGAGCAATGCAACACCTCATTTAATTACCCAAAGAGATTGGTACAAGATTACAAGTGTCATCACTAATATGAATTGGCTTGTAGGGAACTCACTAAATGTATATCAGAGAGGAGTGAGTAGATGCACCCGAAATTTTCAACAAATAATACAAACACATAATAAATGACCACCTAACTGCGATCAAACATTCACAGACTGTCCAAAACGAGACAATTCAAGACTTTGAGTTAGATATACACGTTCTCATTATTGAAAATAAGACTCGTGCACATCAATCTCAAAGTCTTGAACGGGAAGATTCATTGACACGGGCTTAACACGCTCTCGTGAGGTGTGTGCAGTGAAAAAATGCTATACATGCATTGATCAAATTTCAAACCTAAATAAATATGAAAGAAATATGGAAATAAAATCATACATGTGAACAAGTGCAATAATAAACCAAATTCATACTTACATGTAGATGAATTGCATTAAAGTAAGAAATACAATACTAATCACTAAACTGAAAGTAAGCAATTAAAAACAATCCATATAATAGTGTTATATTGAAATAAGTTTGAATTAAGGATCTAATAGTTACAAGAAAGATTTTGTACTCATTTTTTTAAATCTTGATCAAGTCACATTACAGTTCCATGCCTTTAGCATTCAATTCAAGAGGGAGAATGGGATCATTGAGACCCTTCACGTGCTTTCTATAGATAAAGTCTCTGCTTCAAATCAAAAGATCGATCTAAACCTGAAGATTTCTGTTTACAAGGACAATCTTAGGCTATGTTTGGTACCCATTAGAGTTTGTTTCAGATCAAAAGATCGATCTAAACCTGAAGATTTTGTACTCATTTTTTTATTCATAAATTGAGATGTAACCTCATTAGAGTTTGCATTGGCTTATTGAATTTCTTGTATTTAAGTGAGATGTAAGAAACTAAATCCACAGTAGAGAGATGATGCAGGAAATGTCTGGCATCTCTAGAAGAAAAAGTTGCACTTTCTCTATTATGTATGAGGGTGTGCAACAACGTGGGGCGGGGGGCGAGGTCAGGGGCTGAGAGAGGATTCCCAGTTGTGTTATTCGATTCTCACGGCCATCAAAGAGATAGAAATATGGCATATATATACAGAATGCATGTGTGTGCCAGTGTGATTGTAACTTGTAAGTTGCAATTATTGGGAATTGGAGGTGCCCAATTAAGAGATAATTCATGGTTGAATAATTTGATCAGAGCTTAATTATAGTGTCCCTTTCTAGTTGAAGAAGACTAAGCACTTCGAGTACAACAGTAGAATACTATTAATAATTGAATAAAGGTGAAGTACATAAACTGAATCTAATTAGTAGTGTTTCATAAACATGGACCATCCATTATGTCCTGTTTCTTACCAACATGATGTATAAATTAATATGCCTATTTGAAACTCTAACTAGTCTGAATACAAGAACAAACCATCAAATAAAATTGGTATGCCCTTTTACTTCTCAATATAAATCATAGAAACCTAATTAACCAAATGATTGGGCAGTAAATAGAATAATATCTAAATATCACATTTATACATGGGATTATTACATGAGAGTAATTTATTTCATAATTGGAGGTGGGGTGGGGGAGGAGGGGAATGTGGGGAATGTGGGGGAGGGGGGACGGAGGGGGGAATGTGGGGGAGGGGTGGACTGTGGGGGGGAGGGGGGATGCGTGGAGGGGGGGGGAATGCATGTGGGGGAGGGGCAGGACTGTGCGGGCCAAGGGAGTGTGGGGTGGGGGAGGATGGGACTGTGGGAATGTGGGGGAGGGGGGGGGACTGTACGTGGGGTGGGGGAGGAGGGGACTGTGGGGAATGTGGGGGAGGGAGGGACGAAGGGGGGAATGTGGGGAGGGGGGGACGCGCGGAGGGGGGTGCATGAGTGGGAGGGGCGGGACTGTGCGGCCGGGGGAGTGGGAGGGGCGGGACTGTGCGGGCCAGGGGAGTGGGGGATGGTGGGGGAGGAGGAGACGGAGGGGGGAGGCGGATGGAGGGTTGTAGACATACCGGCGGTGTGGGGGCGGCGAGTTGCAAGCGGCCGGAGGCGGCGACAGTGCGGCGAGGCGTCGGAGGCGTACGCAGGCGGCGGCGGCAGGTCGCGCGCGGACTAGCGGCGGCGGAGCAGGGGGACGAGACGGCGGCGTGGGGCGGCGGCAGCAAGGGCGAGAGAGAGAGAGAGATGGCTGCCGGAGACGAGAGAGAGAGAGAGAGAGAGAGAGAGAGAGAGAGAGAGAGAGAGAGAGAGAGAGGGTTTCGCGGGATGCAGAGTGGGGTTTCGCGGAGATGGTGGAGAAGGGAAATTGGGGGTTTACCGACGTATGTTTTCGACGGACTATTTCCGTCGGAACTATCCGTCGGTAATCCTCTTTCTAACATTATTACTGACAAATTTTTCTGATGGACTAAAATCGGTCGGTACTTCCGACCGATATGCCGACGGAAATAATTCCGTCGGAATATCTGTCGGTATTTCCGACGGATAAATTCCGTCGATAACACCGCATTTTCTTGTGACGAGCGATTGTTAAAAAAAATTACAAAAATTCATGCAATTTTGGCACGGGCGATGATAGCAAAATCGTGTTACCGGAGGATGTTAATTGGTGGAGCACATATTGTCGTCCGTGCTGTGCCACACCCAAAATTATTTGAAAAAATTTCATCAATTGTTAGATATTTTGAAGCACAAAATTACTTACAAAGTGATTCCAAACACTGCCTAAAAATTGCCAGAAACAACGAATCCAATAGTCGTGAGACCAGGAAATTGACGTCTCTCGTGCGTGAAGGGAATAAACCATGCACGTCTCTTTTGTTTGTCTAGTCGCCCTTATTTGGGCCTTTCATATATATGTCTACTGTCTATGGAGTCTTTGTCTTAAGTGGGGTCTTGTTTCTTTGTGACGTGTGACGTATCTTACGTCAGTAGGATAGAGCATTAAGCTTCGCCTTCTGTCGCCAAAAAAAAACAAAAAAACCAACACAACCATGCATGAAACCGACGCTGAGACCGCGAACTCCTCGGACGGTGAAAAGAACGCCGTTTCACGGCACCACACATGACGGAAAAGATGACGACAGAGAGCCAGCAGACGCCTCAGCCGTCCAGCCGAAGAACGGCCGATGGGTGAGTGGAGACTCGTGGGGATAAGAGACCATAACAGGCAGAGGTGTAAAAGAAATTTGATATTTTGATCTGATTTTAATAAAAATTATCGATTTTAGAATCGAAAAATAATATCAATAATTTATCAGAATCGATATCGGATATTGCGATAAACTATCAAAATCGGAATTGAAAAATAATTAGAATCGAAATCAGTATCGGTTGTTCCGACAAATTATCATAAACTCAAAACGTAAAATTATGGTAAACACCTTAGCTTATCGAAATTTTGATTCTGATAATGTATCGGAATCAGAACGGAATCGAAATTAACCATTCCCATTTTATCGAAATCGGAATCAGAATCTGTGTTTCCGGTTCTGAATCAGACCCATGTGCATGCTCTAATAACAGGAGACCTTCAGGCTTTCTTGTCTCTTTAGTTTCTAGTGTTTTTATTCTGTGTTTTGAAAACTATTTATTGTATTTATATATTATATTTTTAAATATATTTTTAGTCAAGTGGCAGCGTGACCAATAAGATGCCACATAAGTAAGGACTCCTAGTCATCAACTCAATTAGTGGGAGATAGCACACAATAATATAATAGAGAAACAATTTTGTAATATCATTTAATAACACATTAAAATAAGATCACCATTAAAACTGTGCCACATCAATAATTGAAATAAGAAAGTTAAAAACATCTCATAAATAATGATGTTGTGGTATATTTAAATTTTTTTTTTTTAATAAACGTTCTCAGGGCCTCAAACTAGGAGAGTGCACCCTTCTCCAAAGGGGAGAGTGTTCTCACTCCACCAGTGAGGACAACCTGGACCACAATTAATATAGAGAATAATATGAGTACAATAGCACAGGGGCATACCCCAGCTAACTAAGTCTGAAATTAGGAACTCCAGACTGGTCCAGAGTAAGAGGACTTTTACATTCACGGGGTAAAGAAGCAGAAGAAAAGAAAAGTACTAACACTCTTACAACCAACATTAGCCAATGCATCGGCAACTTGATTAGCTTGTCTATAAGTGTGAGCCACCTTGACAGGTGAGTTATGAATATAAGAGGATGCTTCACGCCACCAGCGCAGGCAATCCCAAGAGGGAGATTTGTTGGAACTAATGGAGTTAACCAGAGTGACCGAATTAGAGTGGAAATCATATTCAGCTGCCAAACGAAGGCCATCACAAAGGGCACGCACCTCAGCGATCAGGCTACTGCCAAAACCATAAAAGTGAGCAAAAGCCAACAGGAGATGACCTGAACTGTCCCTTATACACCCGCCTCCCCCACAGATACCTGAGTTACCCTTGCTAGCCCCATCAACATTAAGAACCAAACCATGGTCAGGCGGGATCCATATGACCAACTTGTAAGTCCTTGCTTTGATAGTAGGAAATAAGCCAAAAGACTGAAGATCTGTGAGATGCTTATCAGAAGAGTAGCTCTTAAAAACCTGCAAGTCAAGGGACGAAGAAACCATGTAGCGAATATTATGAACAATACGATTAACTGAAGGGCGCTGTCCCTCGAACCTCATGAGACACCGAGCACGCCAAATCTCTCAAATAACCAGCATTGAAGTGGTATATTTTAATTAGTGTGTTATTTTAATATGTTACTAAATGATGTTCTTAAGACATTTTCCATAATAATAGGTGGTGGAATTAACGATAGATGACAATGCAAAGTGGCGGTCAGCGGCAAGTAGTAGTGATGGAGCGGGGGATAATAAGTTGAGGTGGATTTATAAGTTAAAATATTGAACTCATAAATATAAACTTTAGATATGAAAATATTATCTTTAGAATTTAGAAATATTAACTAGACTTTTCATATGAATTTAAACTCTTAAAAACTAGCTAACTTTACACTAAAACTATAACCCTTAGGATTTCAGACCTGCCGATGGGATTTTTGATAATAATAAATTTAAATTCATAAATACTAATTTTATATTTAAAAATATTACTTTTAGAATTTAAAAGTTATGGGCTGAAGTTTTAATAGTTAATTTGATTCATAAAAAAAAATTGAACCCTTATCCTATCCACACAGTGGCCCATCAACAAACCGCTCCTCCTCGTCGTCTATCATTCAATGTCGTCATTAGGACTATTGCATAGTATCATAATTAATTATAAAGTAAATTAATTAAAATTCTCTATCAAATATTTGATTTATTTTTAATTTCTGAAAGAACTATAATATATTATAATAAGTGTTATCTTATGTTATAATATATGTTAAATTCTGTTACAATAAAATCTCTCACGTTACATTTAGAAATTATTAATTAATTTACCTTTAATTATGCTCGTCAAAATTATAATAAATCTTTTTAAGTACGCTTTTCGAGAATTTTATGTGGGAGGAGGTGACGCCAATCTTCTCTAAAGCAGTGCAAGGATCGGCATTCGTTCGGATCTGGAGCTAAACGCGGTTGCTGGATGACTGGAGACACATGAGTCGTACGGGGCGGTCCCTGCTCATTGGGTTGTGGAGCTAAGAAAAGCCATGCAAAGTCGTGACTTAAAAACACAGAAATATTGATAAAATGAAAATAGTTTATTGATATTATTTTATAACATATATGTATTTGACATCATTTATATGATATAAATTTTAAAATATTTTTAAAATGTGATATAATATTTTAAAATTTATGTCATTTGAAAAATGTCAAATATATGTGTTAATTACTGGTGTAACCAATACTTAAGTAGCTAGCTGGACGAGTCACGGGTCCGAATGGCACCGGGAAGACGACAATGTCCAAGACGACAGAGAACAAGGTGGAGGGACACGGGTTGAGAGAGATAGAGAGAACATGCAATACTAAAGGACAACGGGGCCTCGTCAGGAGAGGATAGAGCCCTACAAATGGGCTCTCGTGAACTCTCCGGTGGCGTGGTGGTGGGAAGCTTTGTCTCCTCCCTCTAAAAACTCACGTGATTCCTCCTCTTCTTTCTCTCACACCCACTTGGGATAACTCATATCCATCTTTTTTACCATTGTGTGAGGAGGAGTTTTGAAGGGAAAAATAATTTTCTTTCATATTTTGATTTTTTTTTTCATAAAAATATTTATTTTTTTTCACTGTTACAGTAGTTCCCCACATATTGGTTATATTTATCAATTATATTTTTAAATATATTTGTTACTTTTGATTGGGCGAATACAATGTATCTATAATATTTCAAAAATATTAAAATTGATATATAGTACAGTATTGACTTTGCCAGAATCGCGAATGTTGTGACAATGGCCATGCTACGGCGATACAGCACGACAAATCTTAATTATTGCATGCAATAATAAATTATTGAAAAAAATGGGAAAGAATAACCGCGTTAACATCCAAATAAGCATGGAGCGGCGGCAGGGAACCCTCGGCTCCCACTACTCCTCTTCTTCCACCTCCGGCTGCCCCTCGGCGTCCACGGTCCACTCCCGCTGGCGTCGCCATGGGAGATGTGCAGAACTCCCAGCAGCCGTCGGCGCCGCAGCTGCCATCTCATTCTAAAACCTACGAGCTGACGGCGTGTTCGATCTGCTACACCAAGCCCACCGCCTTCGCCGCTTCGGTGTTTAAGCCACTGTACAGCTCCTCGACCTCGCCGACCTACATCCTGCGGGACGTCTCCTTCACGGCGCGACCGTCGCAGCTTCTGGCGATCGTCGGTCCCAGCGGCGCCGGCAAGTCCACCCTCCTCGACATCCTCGCCGCCCGCACCGCCCCCACCGGTGGCTCCCTCCTCCTCAACTCTGCCCCGCTGCACCCTTCCATGTTCCGCAAGCTCTCTGCCCACGTCCCTCAGCACGACATCGCCCTCCCCCTGCTCACGGTGGCCGAAACTTTCGCCTTCGCCGCGCGACTTCTCCTCCCGGACCCCTCTCGCGCCCCTGCCGTCATCGCCTCCCTCCTCGCCGAGCTCCGGCTCTCCCACCTCGCCGACACCCGCCTCTCGGGGAACCTCTCCGGCGGGGAGCGCCGCCGGGTTTCCATCGGGCTCAGCCTGCTCCACGACCCGGCCGTGCTGCTGCTTGACGAGCCCACCTCGGGGCTAGACAGCTCCTCTGCCTACCACGTCATGCAGATCCTCCACGACATCGCCGTCTCCCGGCGACGCACCGTGGTGGTGTCCATCCACCAGCCCAGCTTCAAGATCCTCGCCACCATCGACGCCATCCTCCTCCTGTCCAAAGGCACCGTTATCCACCACGGGACGCTGCCCTCCCTCGAGTCTTTCCTGCACGCCAGCGGCTTCACGGTGCCCCCGCAGCTGAACGCGTTGGAGTACACCATGGAGATACTGAGCCAGTTCCAGGAGAGCAAGCCCGTCACACCGGACTCACCGCCCACGGATTCCACGCCTGGTTCTTCTCCTCTGCCTCTCCGGGCTTCTCCTCTGACCTTTGACGTTGTTAAGGAGATCAGGTACACCAGCTCGCGGGCGCAGGAGATCTTGGCCCTCTCGTGCCGCCTCTGGAAGATCATCTTCCGGACGAAACAGCTGCTGCTCACCAACACCTTGGAGGCGCTGGTCGTGGGGTTCGTCCTCGGCACCATCTACATTCACGTCGGGTTCGATAGACAGGGGATGGAGAAGCGCCTGGGCCTCTTCGCCTTCACCCTCACCTTCCTCCTCTCCTCCACCACCGAGACCCTCCCCATCTTCGTCAACGAGCGGCCCATCCTGCTGCGGGAGACCTCGAGCGGCGTCTACAGGCTCTCCTCTCACCTCATCGCCAACACCCTCGTGTTCCTGCCCTACCTGCTGGCGGTGGCCCTGGTGTACGCGGTCTCCGTCTACTTCCTAGTGGGACTCTGCCTGACGCTTCAGGCCTTCGGCTATTTCCTCCTGGTCATATGGGTGGTGGTGCTCATGGCCAACTCGTTCGTGCTCTTCCTCAGCTCCCTCGCCCCCAACTACATCGCCGGGACGTCTCTGATGACGGTGTCGCTGGCGGGGTTCTTCCTCTTCTCCGGGTACTTCATCTCCAAGGACAGCATGCCCCGGTACTGGCTGTTCGCACACTACATGTCGCTGTACAAGTACCCGCTGGATGCGATGCTGGTGAACGAGTACTCGTGCTCGGCGATGCGGTGTTTCGAGTGGCTGGAGGAGGACCGGGCCTGCGCCTTGACGGGGAGGGACGTGCTGGATCAAAGGGGCCTGCGGCCGGCGCAGCGGTGGACCAACGTTCAGGTCATGGTAGGGTTCTTCATGCTCTACCGGGTCCTCTACTGGGTGGTGCTCTCCCGGCGGGTCTCCATGTCCAAGAGATGATAACACCACCAATAATTGTTGTTTGTTCCTATGTTAATAGAGATCATAGCTTCAAGAGTGCAAATGGACAGCATCTGGTTTCTTAATTTCTGTGGAGAAAACCTAATAAAAGAAGGATTCAACTTAAACTTGTGGCGGTGCTGAAATGAAGAGTGAGACTGGGATTTGTGTTGTACATCGATTTCTTTATGTTTTTCTCTGCTGATCGATGATAGCTGCACATCCAGTGGCTTGTCAATTTAGGTCACTTTCCGATTGACGTCTTCTTTCACTGACACTAGTAAGAGCATTTGCCGCTATATCTGCAATATAAACAGCAACATAAGGTTTATGTTTGCAATCGAAGTCACATTAGAAAAAGGAACTTATCGTGGTGTATGCTTAAAATGAAGAGGTTCCGAATTCGATTTCTAGAAGGTTTATCTAATTTACATATAATTCTCGAAGTGTGTAGATTTGAGATTTTTTCGGTCAAATAAGATAAGAACAATACAGGTACACGGAAAGTAGGAACTATCAAATCTTGATCTTGAAGTTTACGAATACCAATATCTGAACTTACAAAACCACACGGAGGCGAGATTTCCTCGTTACCAAAAAAAAAAAAACACTTATCGTGCTATACTTGAGCGTGGCAAAGAAATTAACTAGAAGAAATTAAACCGTACATACATAGCGTTAGAACACTTCGCGAGTTGCCGGCCCGTGGGCCGCAACCCCGTAGCCCTCCGCTACGAGCACCATGCTCCTTAACCTCCCGCGTACAAAAGACAACTTTTATACCCATGCCGTAAGTTCAGATCTATATGCCTAGCAAAAGCCCTGTTTGGCCTCCCCTGACCCTAAAAAGTTTTCTGGAAAAGAAAATTGATTTGGTGACTCTGTGTTTGACACATTTCACGTGGCATAAATTTTAAAATGTCATATGATATTTTAAAATTTATATGACACTTTGAAATTTATGAGATACGCAGGGGTGGAGTGGGAGCGCTCCGCTACGGATTCGAACCTGGGGTGGCGCTAGGGTTTTCAGTCGCGGAAGTCACTGAGCTATAACTAAAAAAAAGAAAATTGCATATGTTACATAATAGTGTTACCAAATTATTCCTATGGAAAATAACTAAAAAGTGTGGATGATTTTAAATGTTCTAATAATAATGCAATTTCAGAATATCTAAAAGGCAGTCTCTTCCTAACTTTTATGTCTATACATATATAAGAGGGTAAACTTATACCAGCAATGTTCTCAAGGATTTCATTAATGTCTGCACCCATTTTGGGATTATTGGGCCTCAAATGGGCCAATAGCCCAAGAAGAAATGGAAGCTTTCGTTACAGGCAAACAAATGACATGTACAGTAAATACACAAGAGAAAAGGGTTAATCCTGCACTGGGTTTGCCACATCAGCCCTCAAAAGCGTCTCTTTAAAAAGCCCCTTTTCCCATGCACAGAGGGGAGGAGAGAGGGAGAAATTGCAAAGAGGGAAGAAGGCAGCGGCAGCCAAAGGCGGGGCAGAGTTTTCATTCTTGCGTCTGTGAAGGGAGAGGGAAAAGAAGAGTTGCAACAGCGTTGCAGTCTGGTCTGTGAAGGAAAAAGAGAGAGAGAGGGTGAGTACTTCGAGGAGGAGAGATGTAATTAGAGAGAGAAAGAGGCATCGATTGTTCTGTAGCAGATCAATGAAAATTTCCATTATCTTCCCCCTTTTCCTCATTATCTGAGGCTCGCTTTCTTCTACATGTGTTCTTCTTTGAGCCTTGACAGGATTATTTTTTTTGTTATTTGTTGAGAACCGCATGTTTTGTAATGCTCGGTGTTCCCTCTCTTTTCTATCATCTTTGTTCTTAATTTAAAGATCAATAGGTTGTCTATCGTTCTGTCTCATTTTTTTTTCTTTTCATTGCTGTTTATTAAATTCTTTCGATCGTCCTTTTGTTTGGGTTGTTCATCTTGACGCAGATGTTCTATGCGACACTTGCATATGGATGCTGCGTCATCATGTTACCAGCAACCTTCCCTTCCCCATCGCATAGATGTTCTAAGTAAGCGGTTTCACCAATTATGAAATAGTAACCCACCATGTCACTTTCATATACTTTAGCACTGATCTCTCATCCCTCGTATGATGTGTATCAGTCAACAAGTTGAATTTTATTTTAGTTATTCAAATCTTCTCTAGAGCTCCTACTTTGCACAAAAAAAATGTCGGTGGATTTTTACTTATTTATTTATTTTTTTTCTTTTTATTGGATGCTGAAGGTCTTGAACGGCAGCCCTGCACAGTGCTTGTGCAGTGCTGCCATTCAGCCTCCTTCTCCACCTTCTCCATTGTTGGTTTACCCGTCGCTGAACCGCCCGCCTCCTGCTATTTCGGGGAGCTGCCGTTCAAAGCATCGCAAGTATTTCTGAAGGCTGCCGATCAGAATGCTTATAATTTAGAAGGCTGCCGATCAGAAAGATTTCATGCTTTAAAGGCTGCCGTTCACAATGTCCAAGTGTTTGGAGGGCTGCCGTTCTGATTGTGTGTCCTGAAGTGTTAACGTTCACTCCACCCTGTGGCTTCGTCCTTTCCTGGATGTTGAGGGTCTTGAACGGCAGCCCTGCGCAGTGCTTACGCAGTGCTGCAGTTCAACCTCTCTTCTCCATTAAAGCCCGATGCCCCTTTGTTTAAGGTGGTTCTGTGACGCAATGCTTTGAGGGTCGCCATTCAAGTCATCTCCTGGCCTCGGCATATACCGGTTTTCTTGAGGACACCTCGGAAACCGGTGCCTTGTGCCTTGATGTTGTTGCCTCGGCATCAACATCTTATTAGCATCGTCTCCATCGCGGTGGACGGATGTCATGTACACCCCCCCCAAAGCGCAAACTAAGAGGAGGTGCTGTCGGATTTTTGTCTCGAGTCGAACACTTATCCATTTCTAACGACAATGTTATACATTTGTGCCGACGTAGTCACCGTATAACTTGTGTTATAATTCTGCGTCATTGGCAAACAGCATATTGCCTCTCGATGGCAAACATTATTTTCTGTGCACCATCTTAAGTCCATAGGTGAGCGCACCCGAGTAACGCCCCGACATACGGTGGGCAGGGGAAGTTACTATCAAATCGGATTATACCACATAACGGGTTTCTCCACCAACTTAAAAGTCATTTCCCCAGCAATGATCTTACTAATTTGTGTGACACTTATGTACGTGCAAGGACGAAGCAAATGAGCGCCAGTATGATTGCATCCTTCGACCGATGAACTGAACACGAGAACAAATAGAAAATAAATAAGTAAAACAAATAATAGAAATAATGAGAAATGAAAGGTCAGTGGAAGCCGAACAACAAAGAGAACACAGCAAATGGATAAAGCAATCAAATCAACAAGAAAATTAATAACAAGAGAGGCCAAAAACAGACAAGAATGTTAAAGCAATAACCAACCATGAAAACATTTTCTTCTGTGTGAAATGGCGGCCTTCTCACTAAAAACTCCCATCTTTTGAGCCTCCAATGGCCGCTATTCAACCCTCCACACATATGATAAAAGCCTGAACGGCAGTCTCTGAACCAGCCTTTCCTTTTAAACGGCAGACTCCCTGACCCCTGCCGTTCAGCTTTACCGGCAGACTCCATGACCCCTGCCGTTCAGATTTACCGGCAAACACCATCCCCTCTGCCGTTCAGCTACAGTACCCCCTGCCGTTCAACATTTCATACACGCATGGACCCTGCCGTTCAAACTCTACATATGGACCCTGCCGTTCAACATTTCATGCCCGCATGGACCCTGCCTATCAAATTTATCGGCAGACATCATTCCCCTGCCGTTCTAACCTGCCGTCATCCCAACCTCCCATAAACAAAAGCCAAAGCCCCTGCCGTTTATTCACTTCCACTAATCTCTTTGTCAGGCGCATGTGCATACACATTTCACACACTCTCTCTTATTTAATGCACAAACCACATTAACTCCATGCATCCTATTCTCCAACCCATCCATTATACCTATGTGCATACCCACGTAAGTGCCTGCATCCCATTTTGGCTCTCTACATGCATACACTTGCTACCAGGCATTTGCCTTCCATTTGAATAACCAAAGCAAAAAAAAAATGACAATAAGACTAGTAAGATAATAGTTAATGAAGCATAAATAATAATAATAATAATAATAATGTAAATAAATAAATCAAATCACTTAAATTAAATTTAATGGGCATAACTTAAAAAAAAAGAGATGCAACATGTTGGCTTCGTCAAGGGAGATACCAAATCAAACAGCTAAGAGATGTAAATGATTTGAAATCAAATATTACAACGTAAAATAAATGCAACAAAAATAATAACTTCAAAATAAACCTGAAGTTAAAATCAAATCAAATCGAACAATCTTAAACAAAAGAAATCAAACCAAATCATTTCGGGTAGAAGCATGTCAATCTGGAACAAAAAAAAAACATCCACATGAATTTCAAACTCAAATAAATTAAGAGAAACAAATTTAAATTAAGATAAATCTGAAGTCAAATAAAACCCCACATCAAATCAAATAACCAAGAGTTGAATTAAATCAAGGGATTAATAAAAAAAAATAACCCCAATAAAAGACCAAACACAATGGAAAAATCCAAAATAAAATAAATCAAATCAAATAATGCCAAAACCAATTAAACCCCTTTAATAATTCTGAAATAACATCAAATATATATATATATATATATATATGTCGAGTGTTATGCTTTGGTCGTCTCGCGTTAGGCGCAACTAGATTTACATTTATGCACATATCTTTTATCGGATGTTTCCGTCAAAGGCCACGAGACCTTTTATTCTGGCGATTAATCAAGGGTTTTCCCTCTCAGAGGGATGTAATTAACGTCGTTGCGCTTAGGCAATGACGGGATCTTGGTCCCGACCCGATCTCCACTTTCGTTTGACGAAGTCAAACGGTGCGCGAATAGACTTAAAGTCCTTCGACTCTCGGAGGCAGAACAAGTTGTCACTTCGGTGACTGGCACGCCTGCGCTCCGCAATTACGGATTCATCTTTCGTTACAGTGACTTGCTTAGCGCTAAACGGGACTTGAATTCGTAATACGCGGGAACACACATGAGAACATGATAAATAAATTTTAATTTTAAAATATTGTGATGGATCCGAAAAATCCATTTCCACAATTAATATATTTTCTTAATTTAAATATTTATGGCATGAAGTATGTATGTCCTTTTTCTTAACAAAAGTATATATGTAATTTATTTTGGTAAGTAAACGGTTGTATTGGATTAGTGTGAGAATATGTGCAAAAATAATGCTGCATTGCTGTTATACAGCCCAGCAGCTATGTCTATTCAGGTTATGTGACGTCAGCTATGAGTTATCCATCAATAAATTTTATCCCTAGTTGGAGGGATATCTTATCCTGTCCGCATCTTAACACCGATTTAGTTTTTATCACCGAAGGTTATCTTAAATTGATTTTTAAAGTGACGTAATACTTATCATCGGATGATAAGTAGGGAATATTAATAAGTCCCTTATCTCGTTATAAAAAAGAGCCGCTAGCATGGGATAGTATGAGATCAATGTCGGACAACCTCCAAAATCTGCGACAGTAGGTGAGTTGGAGTTGATTTTAAGCTTTCCAAAGTTCCTAAGACACCTTTCTCTCCACAACGATCAAATCGAAGCCCTAGATGCAAATTTCACAATTCTCACAACGATTCAAATCCAACCCCATCAAAATCCATATGATAGTGGGGGCATTACAATGGATAGGCATATCCAAATACAAATAATCCTATGAAAATAGTATTATGTCAATCTGCCCTATCATCCATATAGTTAATTGATAATCATGCTTGGTTTTTTTTCATCTATAAAGTGAATTTTTGGTATTTCGTTGGGAAAACATTTTTTTTGCCTCTAACAGATTTGCGGTCCCCTTTAATAACTTGACAAATTATTTAAGGATAATATATTTACGGATTAAATATCTCTATTTATGAAGTTTTTGGTTTGATAAATAAAATTATCAGGATTGATAACTTTATGAAGTCGAGAAGGTGAAATAAAAATTATCAAGATTTATGAATATTTATTAGTGATAAATTTTATTTGATAAATTATCTGAGCAAACCGAATCACTTTCTAAGTTAATAGATCTGATAACGGATAGTTTTCAACTTATTAAGTTATCAAAATTATCAAAGAGGGCTTTGAAGATTAAAAAACTGTTTCATATATTGAAATTTTAGTATCCTCATAACTGATTAGTATGAAAGTTTTCTGTGCTTAACAATTCTTTCCAGGTTTCGGAAGATGTGGGTTCAGAAGGATAACAATAAATTGCAACTACAAATATTATTATATTATGTTGTGGACGAAGAAATGGGCAATGGGGTTGGTCCTGACATACGTACGCTCCACCATGTTGCCGGCCCATGCATGTTTCAAGTGGCCACCGGCGGGCCATTCCGAATCTAATTTCTCGGCCAAGTTTCTGTGTCTGAAACTAATTATATGATGTGAGCCAGGTTTTAAGAGACATGAACCTTACTAATAACTATGCAATTTTCTCTTATCACGAACACTAATTTTAGTTCACATAAGTGCCTAATGTGTCGCACCATTGTAAGAAAAGTGCCTAAGACGAGGATGGTCATCGTATGAATATTCACATTATTGAGAACATTAATAGATATTGTAGCGGTTAGAAAGTGGTTGAGAGTGATTATTTCTGTCTATAGCTTAAGGAACGAGAAGAAACATGACCGTTGGATGTGAAGAACCTACAAGAATGAAAGAGAACGTCAAAAGACCGATTTGGAGAACCGGAGGAGAATTCTTTGATGCCTAAGTTAGTGCCTACTTGATAGGAAGGCCTTGAGGGGTTTTGAGTAGCAGAGTTTGCGTACTTGATGTTGAATGTTCAGATCCCATTATAGCCGGCACTCGGACAATTCATCTACTAGTAGACTGTAACGGTCCATTATAGGCAACAGTTAAGACTCAAACAGAGAGGCTTGGGAGAGATCGTGGCATAGAAACCGCCTAGATCGTGGTGAGTGATCTCACCAAGCTTCCGTTAGGAGGAGTTACACATCTCCGGAGGGTGCAGATACTAGCATGATGAGAGTGGTTACCTTACTCTCGAACGTAATCGGCAGGCGCTTGGCGAGAGACTTGGCGAGAGAAGCTCAAAGACCCGGGAATAGCTGGCAAGGCTCGCTTATATGTTCTTGGGTAGGTGTCTGCTCAGAGATTCTTGAAATGACTAGTCAGAATGGGCTGTTTTGGGCCTGTGGGCCTAGTAGACTAAAAATCATCTCCTCACTTGCCACCCACTCACAAGTCGGTCATAAGGAACCGAGGACTTGAGAGTAGTGACGTGGACAAGGAGGTCTTGTTAGCGCTGGGGATGCCACTTGATGAGACAGTGCCATTAAGAGACATGACACCGGAGGTAGATTAGTGCTAATGATAGTGCAGAAGGGCGGAGCATCATCCTTGGTATCCATATAAGCACCTCGAGTACTCGAACCACCATTTTGATTTTCAAATTTCATGCCCGTTCCTGCATCCACACTGAGATCTTCACTCCTATAAATAGGAAGGAGAGAGAAGTGGCACCCTCCTATGCTTTTGAAGTTCCCAAAAAAATTAATCTTGCCCTTGCTAACCCCTCCTTCTTCTGTTCTCATCTTCTTCTTCAGTTCTGACGATGCCCTACAAATAGGAATGCGGATCGAGTTTTCTCGGAGCTTTTCCAACAGCAAGGGTTGGACGAACAGACTCTTCTTCGTCAACTGGAATGGGAGAAACACCAAGCCTTGGGGTTTTCCCACTCGGGTGAAGGATCTACTGAAGGCTGATGTGATGTCGTTGATCACTAGGGAGGAGGTCGTGACCTCTGACCATCTCTGCAACATCATCCTAACCAAATTGAGTTCAAGTTGGTTCTGTATGGACTTTCTTGCACTTGGGGTAAGTTGATCATACCATATTTTGGTGTTTTCGATCAGGTCTTCTATTGTTTGACCATATGCTAGTTGCCATAGATGCCAAGAAACTGGTGGCAAGACAGGACCACGAAGATCAGACCGAATTCATCGAGCTGATCGAACTGAAGATCTACCTGGCATACTCAAGAAGGGCAATGTCGAAGAAGAAGACACCCGTGATCTCTGGGGTCACGATCAAGCCTTCAGAGCTGAAGGCTTTGAAGATAAAGTCAAGGCCATTCAATGAGGAGGACGAAGACGACATGGAGCCTATTGGCCAGCTTCACCACAAGAAAAAGAAGAAGTTAGTAAAGGCTACCGAGAATGAGGCTCATGAGGAGAAGGAGTCCACCGCCCCTTACACCTAGACTCTGCCCAGGGAACTGCTAGATTATGGGGTCACATGCTAGCTCGAGATCGGGTGTGTGTAGTGACATTGGTGCTTGACAACCCAGTCCGCCGCAGGGATTAACCGCTCTGTGTAAAGCTCCTCAGACCGACCACAACATTGACATGGGGGTTCTGCACTGCCATAAAGGAAATACGGTCCGCCTTCACTATCAGGTCGAGATTTTGGTGCAATGGTTGGGGCTTAATCCAACAAGAACTTGGGAAGGCCAAGAGTGTGGAGGTGGTAGTCGTGGACGATGCTAGTCGGGGAGCCGCGAAGGTCCCAAGTGTAGACACATATTTTCGGCCTATAAGTTGGACACATTTCTTGTTCATATTATTGATGTCCCAAATTGGTCATCACTTTGGATTCCTTCTTTGGCCCATCATGATCCCATTTACCCTTAGTTTCAAGTCCATTCTCAAGCCTGTGGTCAAGATACACTTAAAACATCAAAACTGTGCAATCTGCTCAATCTTCTGAGCATACCTTCACTTTGAGAGCTTATAGCTTCCTGATTTCTAATCCAAATTTGGCATATCATACCATAATTTTGTATCCCTCTGAGTCTAGAATCCATGCAACAAACGACTCATTAATCCGATATCGGTGGAGAGAGATATGACCCATTTCGTGGACCCTGTGTGCACTGCCCTATTGTCACGACCTGGTGCATGGTCATGACAAGAACGCGACCCCACAACCCGTCGCAACAGCGCCATGCACGTAAACGCGGTAATTATTACAGCTTTAAATATCTCATGTATTTTTATAGAAAGAAACCATAACACTTTTTATCCATTCTTCTGACATTCTCTGTTCCTTGAAAATTTTATTGAAAAATTTAGTTAACCACTTAATACTAATGTCTCCTAAGTCTTTCCACTGTTCAATAAGTATGTCATCAGTCCTAAGTCTTTGCCTATTTTTCATTTTTCTTAAAGCATCACCCACTTTTGACATCTTAATATGCCTAAATTACTGATATTTATTAAATTTTGTTGACTCGTGATTCTCTTCTAAAGAGACATCCTTAAAGAAATATCTATTAAATAATTTATGAAAATAACTATACCATCTCTCTTTAACCTCTAGATCCTTAACTAAAATCTTTTGGTCTTCATCCTTAATACAACAAACATGATCAAGATCTCTACTTTTCCTTTCCCTTAATTTAACAAATTTAAATATGTCCTTTTCACCCTATCAAGTTCCTATGTTTATTATATAATTCTTCAAATATCTTGGATTTAGCTTCACTAACTATTTTTTTAACTCTTTTTTTAGCTGTTTTATTATAAGCTTCTATGGTTTGATTGTTTTTGTTGGTTTGTCAAGTTTTAGAACAATCTCTTTTAGCTCTAATAGTATTTTGAATTTCTTCACTCTACCACCAAGTCTGTCTTTCTATATTCCTTTTGCCTTTAGATTCACATTCTTTATACAACTTGTAACATTATTCCATGTTACATTAATTTATTGGTCAAAATTTTAAATATTTTCTTTTACTAGAAGATTTTTAAATGTTTTCAAATTTTTACTTTTCAAATTTCACCACTTGATCTTAGAACAATTTGTTATCATGATTTTTTTTATATTTTAAAATAATGATGTCTATTACTAGTAATCTATGTTGTGTGTTTCTCCATCCGAAGTTTAATTACCTGCTACATTGCAGGTCTACTACACTCCCTGCAGATGTGCAAAAATCTTATATGTTTTTAAAATTTCCATATCATGACACCAGAATTCACCTCAATGGAAGGATGTACCTGTATAATTTGATTGCCATTTAGATATTTAAAAATAAAAATAGAGATCATATAACTCTTATATAATGCATGACAGAGAGTAACAGAAATAAACGACGCCAAGTTGACCGAAGGCCCATTTAGATTAGTTCAGTACCGAAAACATCCGACTGCCAATCTACCATGGACCCTCTCTGGAGTGCTTACCACCCAACCGAGTAGGGCCCATTAGGGGCCCATGTTAGGGTTTGTCCAACACGGACCCAATGATTTGGTCTCTGTGTCAGCCCAAAAAGTAGCCTTAATTATTTGGTTTGGCCCAAGCCCATCAAATGAAAGCAAATCGCCATTAATGCAGAAACTGAATTAATTTGGAATGATCCACCCGAACTCAGCCAATCACCTGGCATTATTGATGATCACCAAGGAAACCTCAACTTATAAGTTTGACACGAAACTCCTAATTTTCAACTAAAATTGTCAAATTAAACAAATTAAAATGTGTAAAATGGATAGGAAAAAGGTAGATAAAAAATCACAAATGAATGACTACTATATTTCTGGTCAAGCTAATACTCCCTTGACTTTTGCCCAAGTGGTGCGTCAGTCCCCAATTACCCAGGGGAAGGCTTCTATTGGAGTGTCTTCAAATTCCCCTTCCAGTGGGTCTTCTTCTTCTGGTCGACGTATTTCACGCCTATCTCGTAAAGGAGGTGTTAGGATTTGCCTCTCGAACACCCGCGAATGCTCTCCAAGCCCACTGCGTCTGGTAGAAGCTATTAATATGCCAGTTCGCTCTCCAACTTTAGATATGCGGATGAAGACTTTATCCGTTGCCGACCTTGCTAAAGCAGAAAATATCTTTATGTCTGGCTTTCGAATTGATCAAGAGTTATCTGAAATGGAATCAGATGAAGATATTTTGGAACGTTGCTCGCGACGACCAGGTTTACGACCTCAGATAGTTCTTCGGCGCACTCACTCATGCGATAGATCTTCCATGGAATTTTAGATTGGTTTCATCTTGTTCATTTGTTGTACTTCGTTTCCCTTTGGTTGTTCCAATCTCCTCTTATTAATTAAATTTCAGCCTTCTTTGGCCTTTTATAAAAAAAAAAAGAGATTTAGGATTTCAAAAAAGTGAAATCCTTGAAGAAAAAAAAGAATGACTACTACTATTACTACCCACAGCAAGAAAATCATGATTTAGCAACGGACTTTAGCGACAGACATATCTTCATAGCTAATTAACGATAAATTGCCGACAAACTAACTTCAGTCTCTATCTTGAATTTCAGCGGTGGGTTAGTGACGACAAATATTTGTCACTATGTCTACCGTTATATACCGATAGAGATTAGCAACAGAAATTTTGTTATCTCTATTTCGTGCTAATTAGTGACGGAATAGCGACGGAGTTAGTCCATTTCTAAATAGTCTTTTTCTTATATACTTGAAATAAGTCATGCTTACTCCTATATAACAAATTTTCCCCACCACTCCCGTCATCCCAACTTTGTTTTTTTTTTTTTTTGTGTTAGGCCAATTGTCAAATATTTTGAACTATACACATACATCCTACATCTCGCACGTCTAAATTTAAACTATTTATATTTTTTCTTATAAATTCTCTATAAATTTGATAGATTTGAGTATTGAACTCCTCTCGTGTACGACGAGCGTCCAACCAAATTGATGTTGTGTGGGTTAATTACATCGTTGAAGGGGCGATCGAGCACAATCACCAGCAATGCGCAGAAGCTAGCGTGCATGACTAATCACTCAATTAGGTTAAAGTACAAGTCATCAGGTCCTTCTATCTTATTCAGAACTACCATTAGACACTATTGATCATGCTAGTTTTCTAGATCTCGATCGATTCCTTCATGTATTAATAATTTCTTCCGTCTTTAATTCCCATATGTTGTTGAAGAGAAATCCAGGGCAACATATCCATCGATCCCAAATGACGAGATTGGGAGGGAAAAAATGCACCCACACGGATGGACTCCGGCGCTTTTACAATTTTCTACGTCGACCCCGCGGCTGACGTCGTCTCTTTCCATGCAGTGCATGCTCTCCCAGCCATGCAATATTGTATTATATATTGTGCAAACTTATTCTTTACCTGCCACATGCATGTGGACTTGTAGAATACTTGGCATAATCAAATATATATCATTATCCCAACGGGACTTAATTTACTTGATCCTGCAGCAAAGCAAAGGAGAAGTGATTAATCTGACCACTCTTTTGTTTAATTCTAGCTAGTAAGGCCGGCAAAGTAAAAACCCACCCTTAGAATAGAGCCACTGCCGGCCTGAGAGAATACATGTGATGGGGGCAGTGGAGGTGTTCCCACCCTGACGTTCCCATTCGGCTGTCCCTATCCTGGCACGGCATTTGATAAATGTATACTTGGTCACATACATATATATTTAGTAGCTCATATAGACTTAACGTCGAAGGAATCCCGCTGTTGGTGGTGTCTAGCGACCGACATCGGACACCCAATAGCTAGGTATCGATGGTGGGTGTTGGACGGTCGATATTTAGAACTTTTTTATTCTTAATTTTTTAAAAAAGTTATTTTTGAACAGCATTTTTATTAAATAATAAATATATAAAAAAACAGAAAAGCAGTTTTATTTATTTTTTATTTTTTTGTAAGTGCTCTTCTTTACAATTTCTTTTTATAAATATATTTATAACCAACCAAAAACTAATCCTAAATTCATAGGCAGATCTACCATACAACTCACTAACATTTTAAAATCTTATTGATGAGTGTAAATTTTATTATTAAATTAACTTGGTTGGAAATTTTATAAAGAGAATAACCTTATTAAATTAATAGAGTGACCTTATTAATTAGATGAGTCCCTCACTAAATCAACATCTTACATGTGCACAACCGGTGCATAAGACAATTGAAAACTCGACAAGGAGTAGAAAATGGAGGCGAAAGGAAGGAAAAGAGGCGGCTCTGCCGTAGCATTTTCTGCCTTCTTCTTCCCGCTGATTCATATGAAGGGCCAAGCAGTCAGCACGCTGCCTGAGCTATATATATGGTGGAAGCTACTGGCTTTGTATTGGTACTTTTTTGAAATTCTTAGATATTTAAATAGATTGGGAATAAGATAAAATTATCTTCAAAATTTTAAAAATATCCTCAAAATATCTTCAACTATTCAAATACCAAACATAATTTTAAAAGAGAGCAACGTAAGCGTTGATCAGCCATGAAACTCTCTATCTCCTCTCCGTCTACGGTCTATCCCTCCAACTTCTAAGGTGAGAATTATCGTCCTGAAGGACCAAAAGATTATAGGAGGTGAGAATTATGGCCGCCAAAAGATTATATGGAAATGATTTAATAAGATTATTTTATAACACATGTATTTGACATTATTTATATAATATAAATTTTAAAATATCATATGAACATCTTACAATTTATGTCATATCAATAGTGTCAAATAAATATGTTATTAAAAGATTATAATGTAATGGAACAGCTTCCCCGCCGTCAAAGTTGAAACTCCGACGCGCGTGTATATGGCCCAGACGGGCACGTGTGGAGAGCATCCAATTGACCGAGATTATTAGCGCGCGTACGTGTGAAAACGTGCCTTGCATTTGATCACTATCCCGTACGTGTCCGGAAGTCTGCGGATTAACCCTCTTGATTAATTATTTAACATTCTGATAGTTTAATTATTTAACATAATATATCCACTAAGTTATCTTATCGCCATGCATGCATGGAACGGACGCATGCAATATAGAAATAAGATGAGCTCACGTACGTTAATTGTTGGGAATAAATAGTTGCAGCTGTCCCGGTTGGGTCGATCGGTAGAACTCTTACTTAAACAGTAAGAGGTCACGAGTTTAATTTTTGGGGGATTTACTTGATCTACATACAATCTTCGAAATGTGTAGGTCCGGAGTTTTTTCAGTCAAGTGAGGTAAGAGCAATACGAGTACACAGAAAGTAGGAGCTGTCAAGTCCTGATCTTGGAGTTCACGAATACCAATTTCTGAACCCACAAAATCACACGGGGTGAGATTTTCTCGTTACAAAAAAAGAAAAACTATCTAGATCAGACAAAATGACAAACGTCGAGGCTTAGGATCGACATCATTGTACATTAGCACTAGCTGCAAGGAATGATATAGGTAATGTGAAACCATAGCCAGTCGGATCTAGAGTATATATATTTAGTGAGGTCACGTGTAGGGCGGTTCATAACTCGATTTTGTTTATTTAGATTCATTATTTTTTAGAAAATCGAATCGAATTGGGAGACAAATCAAATTAAATCGGTTCGATTCCAACCAAAAATAAGAAAAAAATTAATTTTTAACGAGGTTGTAAATATCGAACTCACAACCTCCTAATAAGAGGAGGCGCAATAACTACCACACCATTGATTTTTTTTGTGAAATATTATACTATTTATATTATATATAGGCACTTCAAACCGTTTCGGTTTGGACCATTTAATAAACACCTCTAGTCGCGTGACTCTACTAAATTATAAAAATCTTATTAAAAATTAAAATTTACTATTAATGATTTTATTGAATTTAAAACATAAATTTATAAATATGTTATTAGTGACCCTACTAAATGTATTTTTTAGATCCATCTATGCTGAGCCAACTCTTGCATATTTCTCAACCCGAATTTAGGGGACGTGATGTTGAATTTGTATAATCTATGAACTCAGATCGAAAGAAAAGAAAATTAAAAATGGAAACGCGAATTCATTTGATCAGGCTAATTACGAATTTCCATACACCTGTATGGGTCTATATTACTACACGCACTACAGAACAAAGAATAGCCGTCGCAAATTTTTGAGCTGTCGTCGTAAAAAGTTTTTGTGACGGCTGCATGCCGTTGTATACATATTGTCGCAAATGCTCTCATCTCAAATATTTTGTATAATAAAAAGTTGTGGCAAAAAATTTATTTGAGACGAAGTACAAAAATCTGTCCCAAATAATAATGATGGATATCTGCGGCAACCATACACACATTGTAAATGATCAACTTTTGTGCGATGGAGAATGCTGTCCCAAGAAAAAAAAATCTGATTTTTAATTAAAAGTTGTAATATTAATTAAAAATATACTTTTTGTGATGGCTAAGTTCCTTGAAAATACTAGATATTCTGAAGGTCAAAGCCGTCGCAAATAGAATATATATATATATATATATATATTTCAAAAAAAAATGCTACAAAGAGTCGCAAATTATGTTTTTGAGATGCATGGCACCATTGCAAACAGTTTATTTGTGACGGTTTTCTAGTGTTGCAAATTGTTTTTTACAACGCATACTAGCCGTCGCAAAAGATCTATTTGTGATGCCCGTAAGTCATCACAGCAAATGGCTTTTAACCTGAGAAAAAAAAACTACTTCATGTAATTAAATTTCAAAAACAATAACTAATTATATAAAATTTCACAATATAACGACACCATCATTGACATAGATCCACAGATAACTCAAATCACAGCAACATTAAACATCTCGTTTCAAAACTACATAATATCCATGATATATCTTTCGAACTATATATATGCATCCATCAAATAGACAAAAATTATTTAAATAAATCTAACTATCATTAGAATCATGGTCTCCATGGTCATGATGTGACGGTGAAGGGTGTAAATATCATCTCTCTCATCACTTGCATCTGCTCCATGAATGTCGCCCTCATGGAGTCCATCTCCGACTCATCACTTATTGAAGCTCATATATGGCTATTAGTTTCTCTTTCTTAGATAAGCACGTTCTTCAAATCAGATATTTCATTCTCCAAGTGATAAACATATTGAGAATTCTTGCTCCCCTTTTCGAAGGCCCACCACCAGACCATGTCCTCAATGTCTCCCTTTGACTTGAATGAACATTTTCAGATCTATCTTATCTCATCATCTAGAGGACTATTACTGTAAGAGAAAACGGATTTACCGACGGAACTTTTCGACAAAAATTTTTCGTCAATAAATCTGTCTGATTTTTCGATGGATATATTTTCATCGAAAATATCAGTCGGAATTTCCGACGTAACATATTCTGTCGAAAATTCGATTGGTGTTTTCGACGAAAATATATCTATCGAAAATTTCGTCGGTAATATCGATGGAATTTTCGACAGAAATAATTCCATCGAAGAATTCCAATTTTATCCCCCACCCCCGTTCCCAAATGCCTCTCTCTCTCTCTCTCTCTCTCTCTCTCTCTCTCTCTCTCTCTCGTCTCCGGCATGGAGCGCCGCCGCGACCCTGCTCTGCCACTGCCCCACCGTCCCGCCGCCGCGACCTTGCGCCGCTGCCTCAGCCATCCAGGTGTGTCTCCCCCTCCCCCTCCTTGTTCCGGCGGAACCCCACCCCTCTCCCACTCGTGTTGCCAGCCTCCTCCCCCTCGCCATGACCCCCACCCCCTCCCTCTCCCACCCCCACCCCCACTTCTCCCCCTACTAGACCCCCACCCCCCTGCTGGAGACACCCACCCCTGCCAGCCCCCCTCCCCCTGCACGACACCCACCCCTGCCACGACCCCCCTCCCACTGCCAGCCCCCTTCCACTACCTCTCCCGAAGCCCCCTCCCCCTCCATGACCCCCCTACCGGACCCCCACCCCCAGTGCTCCCCCTCCTGGACCCCCACCCCAACCCCCACTGCTCCCCCTCCCAGACACTCCCCCTCCCCTTCCAGGGCCCCTACTTCCCCCACTCCCGAAGATAAATGCTTATTATCTTGGTGGATTAGTAGTTTTTGCTATCCTTTTAGGAGATATTAATGATTGGTGGATGTAAGTGGTGTATGTAGACTGTATGATGGTGTCTTTATAAATAAATTTTCTTTTTCATTTCTCATAAATTTTACTTGTATCAATAAATGAGTTGAGAATTAAAGCCACCATGAAGTGAGATTCACTTATCCCCTATGTCCACCAAACATCTTCTAGATAGATAAAAAAGAAATCATTCAAGAGAATAGTAAATGTATCCCTAGATAATTATGTACTTGTATTCAAACTAAAAGTTTGGTATGTTTTGTCTACCTCCTTTAAGCTGCAATGGGTGGACTTTTATCTGATTGTAGAATGATTACCTTATCATGCATAATACTTTGAATGTAACTTAAATTGATCCTTGAGATTCTAGTAAAATATATACAATTAAAGAGAAATGTTAATTACTCAAGCAACCGAACAAAAAGGCTGAATTAAATTGGTCTGATTTTGGGTGGGCCGACATTCGACCAATCCAAATAGATGTTGAGCATTCCAATAATATTTTTTTACATGGTTGCCCAATCAGATAATTAGTATTTCTCATAATCAATTATTTATCCAACATGGAAAGAAAAATTGTTGTATGAAAGTGGAACGTGAAGATGTTAAGTAACTAAAGAAGAGCCAGATACAAGTCCACTTCCCACGTTAGTAATAATGGAAGACAACGATGCCCAAACGACCATGTTAAGGTACCATTTGATGGAACTAACATCACATCAAAGCATTAGCGGGCCTTCTAAAAGCAAGTGCTCCATCGAATCGAAGAATGGGAGAGGAGTGTGATTAGTGATAAATTGATAAATTTATAAAAGTAAGACATGCTCTGGTGAAATGTCAATCTTAAAATCTAAGCATTAAAGTGACTGGAATATAGGTATATGGTAAGAGGTAGGTGACAAAGGTACTTGTTGCCAATAAATATTAGGCGGAAATTGATCATGTCCCTAGTGGCCAACGCAAATGTGCTTCTTGCATCTCTAGTTGTCTGCTCAACAGTAGAATTTTCAGCTTCAATATGAGGTATCGTGCTAGCCCATGACACATGAGAGAATGCATCCGCCAGCTATGGTATATCAGTCCCAACTAACAAATTATCTAGAACATGCTAGAGATTGTCATCAAGTCCAGACAAAAATTTAGCAACAATAAATACTTCACACAACTTCTGTATTTTTGTGAGATCTGTGGTAATAGGCTGATACAGAAGGTTCACTCCATAATCCTTGAACGTCTTAGAAGTATTATGCAATAATTTGACCATCTTGTTTGATTGCAAACAATTTGGAGTAGAGATTATAGATATGAGAAATATTCGTCTCACTAGAGTATGTGTGTTTCAGGGAGTTTCACATCTCTTTGATGGTCTCTAGAAAAATTATTTTGTTAAAAAGATGGGGCTGACAGCTATTACCAATCACTGAGATGGGAAATGCTATTCACTCGGGCGCCCGGGTGCTTAGCATTGCTCCATCGAGATTATAATCCCATCGTTCGCTTGTTGGACGTCAAAGGCTTTTTGATCTTCTTGGGAGGGTGGATCATTTTCAACATGATGTAACTTTTTCATAAACATGTGGAAGATGTATTCTCTTCCCCCGCAGCTACCATATTAGATGTGAGGTGTGAATTTCATGTCACTTGAGACATAGCATCGATGTAATCCCAAATTCTTTAAGATTTTCAAAGTACCAACATGTGCCTTTTCCTTTATAATCTCATCAATCTGTTAATGCCAAATAGTCTTAGGGGCATTTGGTATTTAGATAGATAAAAAATAAATTGAGAATATTTCTAAAATATTGAAGATATTCTCACTCTATTCTAGATCTATCCTAATATCAAATATGTTCTTAGAGAACAACTTCCTACCCACACTCGAGCGGATAAATGTCACTCATTCCAAACATGTGTAGGTGAAACCCACCCACATATGTCACATCATTACAAATTTCATCCACAAGTGTCTGAAATGGAGAGTACTTGCCTGCACCCAATATATATGGACATAAAATCCCTCACATAGTTCAATGGTGGACAAAAGATCCTGCCTAACGAACTCAAGAAGTAATAAGGGCTATAAACCAGTCAGATTTGAATATGAAAACTATTATTTCTATGTCTAAACCAATAGGAATTATCAAAAAATATTGGAATTAACATTCAAATCTGTTTCTATATGAATTATAAAAAATTGGGTTCGAAAATCAAATAATAATAAATATAAACAGATTTAGAATTTGGATAATAATATCTAACATAGTATATATATATTATTTATATATATAATATTATATATATTATCAAATTCAAAAATTGCTCAGATATGGAAATTGTTTTCGTTGTTAAAAATATCTGAATCTGATTTGATATTAGTGGTTAAATGAGTTTCCGTATCCTTTAATTTTTATTGGAGGATCGAATAATCAGATTTTTTACAGCCCTAAGTAATATGATGCATAATGCTGTGACACACTGTAAGAGCTATATGATATATCGCATGTTATAATGGAACCCAAAACTTAAAAATAGGCTCTGCGAGGATGGTCATAAAAATCTCATATACCAAGACCTTGGGACTTCAGTGGCCGCTCTTGCCCCCTCTATTAGATTTGCAGAGTTTGCATTAGATTATTCCAGTTATGTTTGGTAATTAGACGTGCTACATTTTGGAACATGGTTGTCATTTTGAAATATTTGTGCAAAAAATCTCTTTATTATTTTAATCTCTCCTTCTGCAAGTCTATTTTCATTGTGGAGTGATTTGATTCGATTTTATTATTGTTTGATTAGGATTTTAATTAGTTTATGCTAATTTAGCTTTGCATATTCTGTTCTACGAAGTGTCTATGCATGTGTTATTTTATATACCTTTGTTTTCCAAATCAAGCCAAATTTATTCCGTTAGACAACTTTCTTATCCCTCTACATGTTCATTTAATTATTTATTTTCAGTTTAGTGATTAGTATTGCACTTCTTATTTTAATGTAATTTATTTACATGTATGTGTGAATTTGATTTAATATTACACTTGTTCACATGTAATATTTTGTTTACAATTTTCTTTCATATCTATGTGGTTTTTAAATTTGATCTATGCATTATAGCAATTTATCACTGCACACACCTCACGAGAGCGTGTTAAGCTCGTGTCAATGAACCTTCACATTCAAGACTTTGGGATTGATGTGCACGAGTCTTATTTTCAATGATGAGAACGTGTATATCTAACTAAAAGTCTTGAATTGTCCAGTTTTGGACAGTCTGTGAATGTTTGATCGCAGTTATGTGATTATTTACTATATGTGTTTATATAGTTGTTGAAAATTTTAGTTGCGTCTTCTCACTCCTATCTGGTATACTTTTATTGATTTTGAATATCGTAGCCACTTAGAAATAAGTGTTTAAGAAAATTTCTTAATCAATAAATATTTTTGGTATATCGGAGAGGTGTGGAGAGATGTTGCTGAAAGTTTTAGCAAAATGTACAAACATATAGTAAATGGCCATTTGAGTGCGATCAAATATTCACGGATGGATAAAAAGTGATAATCTAATTAATATGTCTTACATATTCATTTTGACTTACTTGAACGATGTGAGAGTGGGTTGGGTCTTAACTCGTGAGATGACATTTAATCTATGTAGGAAAAATGTCGTATGAGAATCGATCATGGATGTACCGTGGAATAGTTAATGGAGTTGTGACAGAGAAGTTTAAAAACTGAGTTGACAGTTTCGTTCGATTTGCATTAAGGAATTCATCAGTAGCAGTTGATCCCTAGACCAAGCAAGTAATTCTTAGTCTTCCCTTAAACAAGGGGTATACAACACTTCCTCCCAACCAAGTCTTCCCTTCTATGAAGGGGTAAAATACACCCAGCTCCTTGCTGGTCTTCCCTTTTATAAAGGGAACAAACGCTTGCACGACAAGCCTTCTCTTCCAAGAAGAGGTACAACTTGTATCTTAAAGAGATTACAAGGTCTCTAGACCAAGCTTACAATATCAAGGCTTGATCTAAGACATCGACCAAGAGAGTAGAAGATGAACAAAGAAATCTTCTCTCAGACACAAGTAGCTCACTCTCTCTTTCAGAAAGATGACCAGAAAGCTACACAAAGGGAGAGAGAGACGAAGAACAAAGTTAAAACAAATGGTTTCGACAACTCTTACTTTCTCTTCAGGTTCAGGAAGGAATATGTGGGCGTTGGTATGCTCCTTAAAACTTCAAATATTTTTCGAGAGAGAGAGAGTCAAAAGTTATTTAGTGATTGCATCCTTCTCTTCTTTTATAGATTCTTGGTAGTATATATATACGTTAGAGCTTCTAATTCCTATTCTTCTCCTTTTCCTTCTTCTTGTATCTAACGACTGTTTTGATGAGTTTACTAGTTGCTTAAAGCAGATCGGAGTCTTCAGCTTCATGCAAGTTTCCATGGTGTTATAGTGTGTTTCATAAGAGCTTCAAGAGAGTACCAGATGCCTGCATCCATTTAATGCACAGAGACAAAGGTGTTAGGTGATAAAGGTCATGTGTCAGTTACACCCATACCTCTGCTACAAAAGACCACAATTTCTACTGACAATATGCTATTGTAGGTAGCTTCCTTTTTGTCTCATAAGAAAGACTAACTATCAGTGATATGTTCAAGGTGTGAACATATAGCCTAGGACAGAAAAAAAGGTTGACAACACATTTAATGTTAGAGATATGCATGAGATCTTATGTAAAAACATGAGAGCCAAATTTGAAATAAAGCAAATTTGGATGCCAAAAGAAATTGTTCATCAATCGATGTGAAATAGAACTTAAGTGGTCATCAATCAATTATATGTAGACAAATAAACATCAATCGGTATTAAAATTACACCAATTAGAACATAATAAGTATTTGTTCATCAATTGGAACACCAATCGATAATAAACTTCGACTGAACAAGAATATAACGTTGTCACTCAAAGTGGAACTTTGGCTAGTCCAGAATATAATGTTGTCAGTCGAAGTAGAACTTCAGTTGGTCCATAAAAATAACACAGTCTGTCGAAGTGGAACCTTAGCTGGTGACTTCGACTGATCAGAAGAAAATCGTGCATGACCAAATGGAACTTTGACTACTAACTTCATTTGATCAGAAGAAAGTCGTGCATGACGAAGTGAAACTTCGACTGATTAGAAGAAAATCATAGATGATGAAGTGAAACTTCGTTTGATCAGGAATTTCTTCTTCAATCAAAGTGGACTTAAATAGAAATCAATAGATATTTTTAGTGCAAATCTTCTAAAGCGATAGAAGACATTTTTTTATAGCCATAAATATTCTAAAAAATATTATAAAAATATTTAGAATATTCATGAGTTTTAATTATCACCAAAACATAAGGATAAATATGTGTGAGTGGTTCAACACAAATTCTATATCGTTCACAGATGTCATCACTTAATATGTGAGTCTACACCTCTCGACTAAACTTACTTACATCGAAGCATTTCCAACATGGAATTGAATAAATTGTTTTGTTGTTGAAACCTAAATACTTCCTACCTTCATGAAAAGCCCAATCTAGAAACTCATTAATACCTTTTTATATATCTAGGATCTCCTCTGTCAAGAATGTTCATCCAACTTTTGTCTATACTAGCTATATTTGCTTAATAATTCACAAATTTTAGTACGAATCTATTGGAAAATGTGCAAAAGTATCTAATATGCAATAGAAATGAAGTTTAAAATAAAAATAAATTTCCCACAAGAACTTATCGGACCGAGATGATGTTTGGATGCATGACTCTCATGCAAACTATTCAAGGGTGAAACATTCCCACCTAGGGGTGCTGGTATATCCCTTGAAGCACATAACTGGTCTTGGGGATGAAGGAGCTCATATGACCTCCCTACAGTAGTGTTCATATGGTGGCAACTAGCGACGACGGCTCTTCCTCACATCAGCGTCTCCTCTCCTCATGGGTGCGGCTCCCAGTAGCACCAAGCGGTAGCAACGAGCAAGCCAGCAGCAACAAGCAAGTAGTAGTAGCAAGAGAGAGCTCATGACTCTCTCTTCTTTCTCTTCTCACCTTGGAAGAGAGTAGGAGAGAGAGAATAAAAGAGAGAGCAAGGAGGAGAGGGAGGGTGCTGGCTAGGCAATTTATTTGCACAGCATGCACATCGTGCAGCCATGCTATGTACTGATCGAAGTACGAATGGCCATACGTGTCTTGACGACAAGGAAGGATGTCGTCAAGTGGTCTTACCGACATAGATCATTGATGCCAAGATAGTCTTGGCAACAATCAATCTTATCGCCAGTCATCCTGGTGACAGTCGACTCTGTCTCAGGTCAGAAAAGGGCCTACTAGATAACTCTTATCCAACCATCTTTCATCGTCGTATCATTCACCTTTTGTATGTGACCCTCTAAGTCCAATACCGAGCTGACTATGAGTTGTACCCGTCACAACTCCTCCTAACTAAGTGAGTCATTATCTCTATAATGATTCACTCAACTCATCGACTATGAACGTACTAAGCTACTATGTCATAGTCCCCAGACGATAGAGGGGGATCAAATTCATTGGACTTTTCTATTCACAGTTACCGTGTACCTATAGTCCCTCATCTATCTAATATCTCAGAAACCATGTATAAGGCTTGCTACAGTTAGGCCTATACGGAATCTATTTGAATCTCACCCTTATCAGATTCTTCCAAAGAACTCCTTCTCTCTCAATCTGAATGACCCTAGTCACGGGTTTGCTTGAGTAAGAACATACATAATGATCTCGTGATACCGAGAGTGGATGATCTTCTATTGGCACTCAATTGTCATCGTAAAGTTGACTACCATACTCAATAATCGACTGTATTAGATCTGAAATTTCTAGACCTATAAGTCCGGTATTAAAGAATATAGTACTCAAACAAGACATCTTTGATATCTCAAGTCAAGAGACTAGATACACAACTAGGACCACATAATCGTTGTCTGACAATTATGTTTTATCAACCATACAACATTCTGAGAGTGGATCATTCAATAAATTAACTCACTCTCTAATGAACACATACACATCTCTACTGTCTCCACACAAGCAACAATAAGACCAATTGCCTCCATCATGGATAGGTATATAACACACCGGTCTGTCTGATTATCTCGATGTCCTTCTTGAGTAACTTAAAATAAAAAATATTTAGGATATATATGTATAAAGAGGATAAGTCTCATTATTATGATCTCATCATGATCGTAATTTTGATTACACAGATCCATAGATATCATAATATAAATATCATCTCATACATGTAATATAGACTGAGAAAATATCATTAAAATTATATGAAAAGAGATTAGTATAAAATTATAATGTCATCATTAATATGAATTATAATTTACAGGACACTCATAACTAGTAATCTCCCACTTGATTTAAAGTTAATCACCTGCACGCAAAGACCCAATTAAAAAAAGGAGTACTGTTAATACTATAAGGTGAGAGTTCACGTCTATTGAAGACATCTATGTGTGGGGCTGCTGTCGTTTGCTCACATCTAAAAGGTGGACAATGTTGTGGCCATGACTCTGTCAAACGGGCAACCAAATCCCATACAAAGTGGGAAACCCAGCGTGGCTGGGATTTGTCTTATGGAGGAAGTATTCCCTGCGTGGGAAAGCTAGCCATACAAGGCTGTGAACGTTGATGGATGCGGCACGCAATAGAGAAGAATCTGTTTTGCTGTTCCATGCGTGTTCTTCCCGTTGTGCTCGTCAGCGTTCTTGGAGCACCCCCAGAGAAGAAGAGTACGTACTCTAGCTTCTGTATTCTAAGGAGGCGATAGATATTGGTGTACTTACGATGGCTCTTCTTTGTTCTTCCTTATAGTGCAACTCTCTCTCAATGCTCTTCCCGTGAACTTAGGACGTTCTCCGAACACCTGAATCACACGTAAATCTTTCTTACGTGTGCGTACGTGCTTGTTGTTGTCTAGTGTGTTTGTGTCGGGTGAGATTGTCTGCTTCCGCTACAAGAGAATTATTTTCTCTGGCCTCTTTGGATGGAGTTAACTCTGAGTTAAAAGTGAGTCAACTCTAGTTAACTCAGAGTTAACTCAAAAAGTGTTTTAGTAGTGGTTTAGAGTTAACTTTTGTGGGTTGTGTTAAATGTAGTTTAAAAGTGAGTTAATCTATTTTTTTCTAACCCACCTATAGAGGAGGAACAAAGTTAACTCAAGTGAGTTAACCACTTTTTCCTCTCACATCATAAGCATTAAATGCTACTTTTTCTTTTTCCAAGACAAGTTAACTCACTTGTTCTTATCAAAGTGTATTTGAGAAAAGTAGGTTAACTCACCATATGATCAAAAGTTAACTCTATTATTACCAAAGTAAAAAGTGGGTTACACATGTGTAACTTTGTTCATGGGTTGGAGTTATCTTAACTCCAACCCATTACCAAAGAGGAAAGTTTAGTGCACTTTTGTATTGCACTTCAAGTGCCATATGACTATGCAAGAATCTATGTGGCACCACTCACATGAGGAGTGATAAAGTGACAACCCAATTGTGAGATGTCACATGGATTATTATCTAATCATATTACACTTAAAGTGTAATACAAAAGTGCACTAAATCTTTCTCACGATCTCTTATGTCGTAGGTAGGGACGGATCTAGTTAGCATGTATTCGGTAGAGTCATGTGATCTTATTGAATAAAAAAATTTATATTGAGGGGATAATTTTTACTATGAATGATTCCACTAAATTTATATAAATATATCATTAACACTTCACTAAAATAAAATTCTAAATCCATCGTTAACCGCAGAAATCATGCAACGTACGTGTAAGATTACAATGTCACTTTTTTTTTCCCAAATAAACAAGTATTACACTCACAAATAAAAATGCACGTACGACGCAAGCAGCCGCACGTGGTGCTGTCCGTACGTCATACGAACTATAAATTAAGGGGTTCGCTGAGAGCGAGAGAGATGGAGGGGAGGGAGGATAATATAGTTATTTCTCATGTCAAGTTAATGATAATAATAATTCCTTGAAGGATTTTGGGTTTGGGGGGGGGGGGATTGGTGTTGTAACGGAGGTGACAGCCGCAATGAGATATTTTAAAGTTTTTTAGGTATTAAGGATATATATGCTAATGAATGATATTTTGTTTAAATTTATTTTAGATAAATTAATTAATAATCTTAGACTAAAATAGAGGAGGTTTTTGCTGTAATAAGATTTAATGTAAATAGAACAAAAAATAGTACCGGGGCAAAAGGAAAAGTCTGTCCCACATTAAGTACTCACTGGCCACTCTTTCGATGAAATATATATTTTTAAGATGTTGTGGGTAAATTAATCTATGCGAATGAAGATGACGACATTAAAATTTAGAGACATAATAGAATTTGGTGATTTTTTGTAATGGCTGAGGCCACTGTAAAAAATTATTTGTGATGGATATAACCATCGTAAAAGAGTTACACTAACCAATCGTCGCAAATACTTTTTTTGCCACAAAAATTGAGCTATCAAAAAGAATTATTTGCATCCACTAAGGCATGCTCTGGGAAATAAAACTTTTGCGACGGCTATATATATATTGCCATCACAAATGATGTATTTGCAACGAAGTCTATGAGTGTCACACATAGAAGCATGAGAGTTGGTAGGTGCAAATATGTATTTTAATAATTTTTTGCGACAATTACAATGTCCCTTACAAATATGTATTTTAATTTCTTTTTAAAAAAAATTTGAGAAATATGTGCCTTCGCTTATCCCATCACAAAAAAAAAACTTTTTTGGCGGTTATGTTTATCGCAAATAACTTAACTGCGACAACTTCTTGGATCCGGTCATATAAATGAGTCTTTTTTTTGCGACAATATCCCTCATCGTCTTAAAAAATTTTGTATTTGTCACAGAAATCTGAATGCTATATTACCGTCGCAAAAGATCTATATTTGCGACGGCAATATTCCATTGGTCGCAAACATACCACTTTTGCCCACGATTCCTCATAGTCCCTTGCAAATATAGATTTTTTCATACGACTATTTTTGTTTTTCACAATTAAGTTTATTTGCTGTGGTCTTTTGAAGCCACCGCAAAAGATCGGTCCTGTCGCAAGTGCCCCTTTAATCTCTTGTAGTGATGCATATGACAATATTTCTTCAAACTTGAATAAGCATTAAAAAAATAACAATGCTTCAATAAAGCATTATATATAGCTCGACCGCCTGCTCGACAGTTTCAAACTGTTTGATCGCTATACATTACGGAGTACGTAGGACAATGTCGAGCTAGCTATTTAAGTGCACTCGAATAATATTAGAGAGAGAGAGAGAGAGAGAGAGAGAGAGAGAGAGAGAGAGAGAGAGAGAGAGAGAGAGAGAGAGAGAGAGAGAGAGAGAGAGAGAGAGAGAGAGAGAGAGAGAGAGAGAGAGAGAGATCATGCCACGTGCACGTGTAAGATTAGGACCATTACAAAACTGTTTTTTTTCAAATAAACAAGTAATTGCACTCTCAAACAAGAATGCACAACGCAATCAGCCGCACGTGTGGCTGTCCGTCGTACGAACTATAAAAAGGCTGCTTGCGATTCGCACTTTGAGCTTTGAAGGAGAGCCGAGGTAGAAGCCATTCTGTCCCCGTAACTCTGCCTCTTCTCTTCCTCTTCCAGCTCCACGCCACCATGGAGAGGATGACCCCAGAGAAGGAGCAGGTCACCCCTTTGGCTGCCGCCATGGGTCCTTCCTATCGAACGAGCAGCAGCGAGGAGGAGGATCCGAAGAAGTGGCTGGCGGCGAGCCCCGGCTTCTGCAAGAGGCACCGCTGCTGCCTTTGGGTCACGGCCGGAGTGGTCATCACTGCGGCCGCCACTCTCGTAGCTGTCATGGTGGCGTTGTACAAGCCCCGGGAGCCGGTGATGACGATGAACGCCATAGCCATCAAGCGGATGACCGTCGTGCCGCCCAACGTCAGCTTCACCATCGTGGCGGACGTTTCTGTGAAGAACCAGAACCCGACCCCCTTCTACTTCGACAAGACCTTGACGTCGCTGTACTACCGCGACGCCCTCATGGGCCAAGCCTACGGCCCACCCGGGCGAGCCGCCGGCCGTCGGACGTACCGGAGCAACGTGACGCTGGAGGTGGTATCCGACAAGCTGCTGAGCAACTCGGCCCTGCTCGACGAGGTTGCTACGGGGGCACTGGAGATGAACAGCTCCACAGCGGTGGCCGGGCACGTCATGGTGCTCGGGCTGTTCAGGCACCATGTCGACGTCCTCTGGAAGTGCACCGTCCTGTCCGCAATCGCCAACGAGACTGTCCTTCGACAGCTCTGTAGGCAACACGTTTGGACCTGAAAGTTTGTGAATACTTTTGAGCTTTCATATATATATATAGCTTTTGATTCGTAAGTATCCATTATTAATTATAACAAATTAAGGAGAAAAATACTTGCTTCACATTAAGGTTTGTAGTTCTATAACGAGTTTTGACTCTCCCATCTTCTTCTCGCTTTTGGCATGGACCTATACATATGTATAGCTCCAAAATAAGCTCTGATGTGCTGCAAGTATTTCTCTAATAAAAATTAAAAAGTATCAGGTGGGAAAAAACGGAAAATTGGGCCGGAGAATTAGAGAACGGTTTGGTATGTTATAGTAGAACTATCTACAAAAAAAATGTTATAGTAAGAACTAGATTCTAGAAAGTAGTACTGGTACTCTCGCCTTTTTGTTACAGTGTAATAATGGCATCATAGTCTGAGATGCTAAAAATTAATGGAAAATATATATTGGTCGTCCAGCCCTTTTTTTCTGAAAAGTTGACAATATTTTCATTTCACACCAGCATGTTAGTACAAATTAAGGTGACTGAGTACAAGTCTACTACTCCGTAGCGCACAAGGAAATGTGCAACTATCTCTAAATATCCCTTCAACAACATAATTGGCCGCTTCGATCCCATGAGACAAACAAGCAAATACCTGCAGAGGCAAAAGCAAATAGAAAGAGGGGAATATTATAGGTCCACAGTTGAGTAATGCGATCTTCCATCTCGTGGTTGAAACAGCTGTACAGGATTAAATATTTGAGACCTTAGAGCAATAAGTGGGATAGCTCGTAGAAACATGTATGTATAGTACTGATCAACATGCGCATCTGTGTCAAGTACAAAAAATCGCACGAGCATTCCAGTTTGATGAAGGATCCCTTAGCGACTACTTCATTAGAGTCGTCGATCATGATCATCATGGTATGAGGAATTATATTTGTTTGAACAATATAAACAGAACAGAAGCGAAAAGCTTCCGGCATGGTGTCGCCTGGCCCAGGATGTGCAAAAAATTCCTCTGAGTTCGGTTCCTCCCAGTATATGGGAGGACCGAACTCAGTGAGTCATCAATAGGGGTGAAGAGTGGATGAGAAATTTTCAAAAAAATCCCTTTTAAAAAACTTTTTCATATTTTGATTTGAATTTTTTTTTAAAAAAATTCACTCACTCTTCACCCCTATTAATGATTTACTGAGTTCAGTACTCCCATGTATTAGGAGGATACAAACTCCTTATTCTGGGCTCATGTCATGGGCCTGAGCTCAGCTCGGCAAAATATTTGATAACTCACCGTCGGCTTACGAAACCTGACTCATCTAATCCAATAAATATTGTGTTGACCCAGTTATATTATATCATATAGCTCCCTTTCAAACGCATGCGCAGGTGCACCCTCCTTCTTGCAGGTGGGTGGATGCCCCTCGTCTACTTACTCCGGTCAGGTGCGAGCCTAGATGACTCATTTCTAGGGGACTGTGTCCCATATATATGACATCATCATCTTCGTAAGCATCAGGTGGTACTAAACGGAATTTATGGAAGAAAAAGGGGTCACTCTTCTATATATCCATGAACCCAAATAAATGAGTTGAATTCTCCAGGTTTTTCAGGAAGCTGCCATGATATTAGCTAGTGGCGAAAAAACTAATTATATCTAATGATGATGATAACAGACGGCAGCGAGCTGCACCTTGATGTCCACAATCATGTATATCCTTAAAATCACTAGAACTGCCGAGGCTTTGAAAAGAAAAGCAAGATCGAAGAAGAGATAAATTGCGAGTCCTCGTAAGTGGAAGAACTGATCCGCTGAGTGATCAGAGAAAGAAACAATTGGGATCGAGTTGGGTGAACCGCGCGCTTGTCTAAGTCCCGAACATTAGTTCTCACACACTTCGTTTTAGACGGTGGCAACTGGTTAAGTAACTGGGAGTTTATTTGCTAATACCTGCTCCCGTTATGCCCTAGCCTTAATTTGCTAAGGGAGGTATGTAATCGTATCCTCAAAGAAAATTGCAGAAACTTACGCGATTTCTTCCACTGTTGGGCTCCCGTTAGTGGCGGATCCTCAGTGCAGTCAGTGGGGCCACGTGACCCCACTGACTTGGAGAGGAGTCTTGAGAAGTTCTTTTTTTTTATTATTTATATAGGTCAAAATTTTAGGTAAGTTAATATAAGGTGACCTCACTGAATTTAAGAGTGACCCCCCTATAGTCAAGTGACCCCACTAAATTAATGTTCAGGATCCGCCACTGGCTCCCGTCAAGATGGCAGACCTAGAGATATGAGTCGTTTAGAAAGTTCTTAGTTGAGAAATACTCACTTCACTGTGATATTGCGGTGTAGTAAAATCTATGTGGAACGACTCGCGTGTCTTAACACGTCACATCGCTCTGCCCCGCCGATCATCACATGTGCATCGAGGTCGTCCACGCGCAATGATGACGTGTATAATGCACGTTTAATTAAGATTATATATATGTATCTCTTGGAGAACATGTATAATCTCTGGAGAGTATATACAATCTCTGAAGAGTATCTACGTCTTCAGGAGAACATCTTTAATCTCTAAAAAATATGTATGATCAAGATTCTGAACAACATATGTATTTTTTTTGGGACATGTGTAATTTTTGCGGAGCATCCACGTACTTAGGAGAGTATCTACATCTTTAGCGGAGCATTTATATCTCCTCACGAGTATGCATGACCTAGGGAGCATTCAGTACCTATTCACAGGGTATTTCAATTCGTTCAACCGAAAGACACTTAATATATGCGTAGTGCGCGTTATCATTACATATGAGAGTGATCTCAATGCATGCACGATAATTGATCAAACAGAGCGACGTGACATGTGTTGAGAACGCACGACACATTCCATGTAAACTTATCGCGATGCCAACTTGTATTTCTCTATAGTTCTTAATTATAAGAGATGATGATGCACATGCTTTCCATCACATGATATTTGCAGAGGGCCACTAAGGCCAAACCGGTGGAGAACCTCTACCGGAGCTTTAACTAGGATTACCTTTCTTCATGCCGTCCAATGAAACAATTTGGCTGATCTGACCTTCGACGTCCTAAAATACTGCCGCCAAGCGAAAGATAGTGGTGTTGGATTTAGAGAATAAGAAATTCTATTGATGCATTGACATCCTTATGGGGACGAAATTAATAGAGATCATTATTAGTTTTTGGCCGTCCTTATATTAAAGAAGGGAAAAGATTATGCAGAGTTGTCTTCTTCAAATCATGCATGGGAGATATAGTTTACTTTGTCCTGATCAGCTTCGTACGTGGCTTCTGTTTAACCATGTTTTATTTATAATTTGGGAACATTTTCTAACTCAGACGACACACGGTGTGACGAACTGATGAGGCAGGCCGGGGCGATCTGAACAATGAAACAAGTTGGATCCGAATTCATAAGATCCAGATCCAATTCGGATCTAAATTTAGATCACATTAATCAGATATGAATTCAGATCAAGATCCGAATTCAATTTTAGATCTGGGTCAAAATTCAAATTCCTATCATATTACATCTTTAACTCTTAGATATCTTCTTAAATATAATAAAAAAGTTCTAAAAATCAAATAGACTTTGTGTGCTGGTCATAGCCAGCATAGACACATGATTTTTTCGTTGATGTCCTGCATGCTAATTTCCTAAAAAAATGACTGATAAGATCATGTCATGTAAAGATACTATGGTGGCCAAAGAACTATAATCATATTTTGCCTAGGCCTTTGCAATAAAGGGGAAAACAACAAAACAAAATGTAAAGACGTGATCAGCTGCAGCGAAAAGGCAGTCCAAAAATGGTTTTTTTTTTGTTTGATCCAAGGTCTTGACTACAAAAATTCGAACAAGTATAAGAACATATATATATATATATATATATATATATATATATATATATATATATATTCAAATCAAAACATCCTGCAGAGAGCGGTCATGGGGAAAGCCTTCTCCGGCGACATGGCAGCAGTGTAGTCAGTGGGAGCAGATCATCCCAATTCTCTGGTGCTTCCAAAAAATTTGACTGCAAAGTATCCACTTTAATGTTCCAATCAAAGGATGGATGCACATGTAGACAGACGCACACACAAATTACTTACTCAGGAAAGTGCAAAACTTTGACCAGAACTAAAGGACCCTCGGAAGGAAGACAAGGCCGCCGCAGTAGGTGGTATGGGATCGAGCTCCTTATTGCCGAGGTCAGCGAACTGGTTTGAGGACGAGCGTGTAGGAGCGACTGCCGCAATTGTGGGCCTCGATGTACCGTAGGCTGTCGTGAAAGATGCCCATCCAGCGCTCCCTCTCCGCCTCGTCTGCATAGACGCGCTCATGCTCCGCCACCTCCTCCTCCGTGAGCTCCCTTTGCGCCGCCAGGTTGGCTTCAATGGGAGGGAGCTATGGCTCGCTGGGGTAGGCGAGCGCCGCAACGGCAGGGTGGAACCACTGGTGGGATTGTAGAGGGGAAGCAGATGAGAGGAGTGTTACCCGGCTATGACTAATTCAGAGAGGGATGAATAAGTTATTTTAAAATTTAAACCCTGGTAATAAGTAAAATGATCTAAATGAAGTATGTTATACGGTCAATTGTCTAAGGCAATTCAATCGACCGCGAACTCTGTTGAGATCTTAAATGACTTAGATGTGTTGCTACTTCCTAGTGGAGAGATTTGAATCCTTAGACTCAATGAACCACACTCAACCCAATCACATACAAAGGATACTCAGATTTATCTAAGTTCGATGTTGATCAACTCAAATCTACATCTAGTCCTTAAGAACCATCTGTTCTGAGATTTATTCACTAATTACCTACGACTTCATATCCTCCTTTTATAGAGCTCAGAAGGAAACTCTCGACACAATTAAGTACTAGTTATGAGTGTCTTACAAGTCAATTCACATTAATGAAGGTACTTGTAATCTTGTATTGATCTCTTTTAGTAATAATATTAATGACATTTTCTCACTCTATATTACATGTATATGATTATGTTTATATATTGTGATACTAATAGATCTGTGCAATGAGAATTATGTTCATGATGAGATTACGATAATAAGACATATCATCTTTAAACATGTACCTTAAATATTCTTGGCCATAAGTTACTCGAGAAGGACATTGAGATAATCAGACATGTTAGTGTGCTAAATATCCGTCTATATGATGGAGGCAGTTGGTCTCATAGCTACTTGTGTGGGGACACTAGGGATATAATACAAGTTCTCATTAGAGAATGAGTTTGTTGGAACCCTTTGTCTTTTGATGATCACAAAACACTTGTTATATTTGCTAACAAGTTTGCAAGTTGTATGCAGAAAACAAGGCATTTTGTAAAGGTAAAAAGGCCTTAAAAGAGGCTCACCTTGAGTCATGTTTGTTGGAGTTGACCTCACAAATGTGAAGGAGTCGACCCCAAGAGGTTGCAATTTTTCAGAGTCGACCCCAGATTTCTAAAGGAGTCAACCCCCATACAAATGTTCTGCAGTGCTACAGTGCAGAGTCGACCCCGATTATGCAGGAGTCGACCCCAGAAAAACTCAATTTTTCAGAGTCGACCCCAGCCCTCCAAAGGAGTCGACCCCAGTTCATCTGAAGCAGTTTTTGTTCAACTGGAGTCGACCCCCAGTTTGTTCTGGAGTCGACCCTGACTCTTCTGGAGTCAACCCCAGCTAAAGTGGGAGTCGACCCCGGGTTGCAGAACCTTCTGAAAAGTGCTTTTTGAACACCTTTTTGACCAAGACCTCTTTCCACCTTCTCTCAAACGGCTACCTTTGTGGAAGGGGTATAAAAAGGACACCTGGGGGAAACCCTAGGCAAGGAAATTTCGTGAAGAAGTGTGCCTCCTTCAAGAGTTTCATCTCAAGCTTCTTCTTCAAGCTTTTTCAGCCTTCTAAAGCTTCCATCTGCAGCATCCTTGTAGAAGGCATCTTTTTGAGGAGATCTTTTACTTCATCTGAGCTTCATCAACATCTGAAGATCATCCTCCCGAGCTTGGCATTGAGTTTGCTTGTTTATCATTATCTCTTTCAGTTCCTTATTGTGTTGGGTGAGCTAGGCACCGCATCAACTAGCTGTGTATTGGTGAGCTAGGCACCGGGCTAACTAGAGGTTTGTTGGTGAGCTGGGCACCGTTTCAACCAGCGGTTGTGTTCATCTCTTAGTGAGGGAAATCTCACCGTGTTGGTGAGGACTGGACGTAGGTAGACCAACGGGGGTCTTACCGAACCAGGATAAATCTGCGTGTCTTCGTGTGCTTGCTTCCTTCTTCCCTCTCAGTTCTCTTTGTTTTGCATTCGTTATCATTTCTGCATTAGTTTTCGTTGTCCATTCAAGACAAAGTTTTAAAGCCCTATTCACCCCCCTCTAGGGCTAGTCATAGTCTAGATCCTTTCAGAGTTCACTGAATGATCCGCTCTCTAAATGTTATATGGTTGATGATACTTGATTGTCAAACAGTGATTCCGTGATCCCAGTTGTATAATTGGTCATTATATTTGAGACATCAATGATATCTTGTTTGGGTACTACATTCTTATTTAATGTCGGACATATAGGTCTGAAAGTTTCAGATCTAGTACAACCAGCTATTGAGAATGGTAGCCAACTTTATGAATGAAATTGTGTGTCAATAAAGGATCATTCACTCTCGGTATTATGAGAGGAATATTCTGTGTGGTCTTACTTAGATTAATCTCTAGCTAGGGTCAATCGTATTGAGAGAGAAAGAGTTCTTTGGCAAAATCCGATAAGAGAAAGATTCGGTTGGATTCCATATAAGTCTGACTGCACCATGCTGAATATACAGCCTCTTGGATATTAGATGGATGAAGGACTAAAGGTATACAGTAACTGTGGGCAGAAAGATCCAATGAATTTGATCCTTCTATACTGTCTAGGGACTATGGCGTAATAGCTTGGTACGTCCATAGCCGATGAGTTGAGTGAATCATTATAGACATAATGACTCACTTAGTCAAAAGAAGTTCTGACGGGTACAACTCACGGCCAGCTCGGTATTGGACCTAGAGGGTCACACACATAAGGTGAGACGATGCGATGATAGAGGATTGGATAAGAGGTATTCAATAGGCTCTTCTTTGACCCGGGACGGAGACAACGCAGTCTGTCACCAGGATTGTTTGAGCGACAGAATCAACTGTCGCCAAGATAGTCCTAGCGACAACATCGACCGTCACCAAGATGTCTTGACGATAAGTTTAATTGTCGTTGGGATGTCTTGGCGACAACAACAATTGTCACCAGGATAGTCTTGATGACAGCGAGTTATGTCACCAAATTTGATTGGCGACACATTGTCTTGCAGTCAAGAGAGGTATGGCTAGATGTACTCTTGGTCGTACACCGCATGGACGCATGACATGCCAACCATGTAGGGGTTGTTGGGGCTTCCTGTATTTGTATCAGGGAATATGTTAAGAGCTATAAGTTGAGCTCTTCACAGACCACCACATCATCTCTTCTCCTCTCGCTTCTGCTCTCTCCCTTCTATTCTCTTCCAAGAGAAGAAAGAGGGGTCGACCCCTCTCGCTCTTGCTGCTACTGATGCTCCTAGATTGTTGCTACTACTGTTATGGTTTGCTTGCTGCTATTATTGTTGCTTGTTGGTGCTACTAGGAGCAGCACCATAGAGGGTGGAGACACGATAAGAGGAGGAGTCATCATCGTTAGAGACCGCGTGTGGATACCGCTAGAGCGCAGTCATGTGAGCTCCTTCATTCAAGGACTGATTCTGCACTTTAGAGGATCTAAGAACTCTTATAGGTGATAATATCTCTCACCCTTGAATGGATTGCATGTGGTTTCATCTCCAAATCATCATCCTGATCGAATAACAAGTTGTAAGGGAACCAGTTTGTTTTAAACTTCCTTCCGCTACACATTTGATACCCTCTTGACGATTCTCTACAATATTCACCAACTTCTTTTACCAAGCAAGAAGACAGCTCAATGACTAATGCTTTAGTAGGCAACTTCTTTTCTAGAGTTGGAAGTAAGCTCATTGGTATCTACCCAGCAGGTCACCATTTTAGGATTTTCTTGCCACTATATGAATGCCACTTCATAGGCGAATGAATGGTTACAGTGAACACTCAAAATTGAAATACATAGAACTGGAAGAATGAAAAATTCATTGCAAGACTTTTATGTGACTTCAGTAGTTGAGGATGAGTTAATGCTTTGTTGAAAACTTTTTTCTTCTTCTCCTCTCTAAAGTTGAAGTTAACGAGATTTTTGAGTGGATGAAGTTTTGACTAAGAGCTTTGAATGTAGTCTACAAATCGACTTGAATGTGCTTCACTATTCCTTTGGCTCTCTTCTTTTTCTTCTTGCTATTCACTGACAACATGAGCATTTTGTGTATGCCAAATTTTTCCCTTCAATCAATGTATTTCTCTTTTTCAAAAGGCCAAGGATATATATCTTCTTTAGGAACACTTGTATCTGTTGCTTCTTAGTCTTCCCTTCCTTCTTGACCAATGTCAGATAAAAATAATATTATCGTGTTCTTTGTAGACGCGAGATTTGGCCCATCTCCTGCAAGGCAATTTGGTCCATTAAGCTATGTTTGACCATCAGTTGACCAGCCTCGGATCCCATGTAGACGGCAGCATCGACTGCCGCCGACTACAGGTTAACGGCAATCCCCCTGGTCGTCAACTCCAGTTGGCGTCCACATACCTGGACGTCTGCATGGGGTTGGCGGCGGCATCGTTTGACGCCAACCGGGTTTACCGGGTCTGCCCAACTAACCCGAGATTCCAGCCCACTTACACCATTATCTCGGCCATGCAATGCATGTAGCCGTTCCCAACGAGCATATGGGCCACCTTGGCAGTCCCTTGACCCAGTAAAAATCTCATTTGGCCTCTCCCTATTGGTTGGAGCTTAAACACATAGATTGCCACATGTACAAGTGTGTTTCTTCACACTTGAGCATCCAATGCTCTCAACCCCGAGCTCACTGTCTATATAACTCCCCCTTGGTCCCTCTGAACAAGGGGGGAGAGGCTGGACGTCCATATGCTCAAGCTTTGAGAGAGGAGAGAGAAAATTGCATCCAAGCTTCACCAAGTCATCCTCTACTTCCTCTCAACCTTTGGGACGTCCAAGGAGTCTTCTCTGGAGTTGAAGGAGCCTCTGCAACGAACTAGCATTACCAACAACGAGTATCACCTCCCCCCTCTTCCTCTCTTCTTCCTTTTCTCTCTTAGATACATGCATGTCACACACCCTTTCCCACACACTCTAGGCACGTAGGTCACCTTCCTACACACCTAGAAAGGGGTTTCCCAACCAAAAACGGAGGGAAGAAGGGTGGTCATAACATTTGGCCACCCCTCTTCTCAAGTCCGCAACCGGTACGGGACTCTCCTTTTGGGCCTTCCACCTTTCATTTCGAATATTTGCTGCACTATTTAGGGTCTAATAGAGTCTTGTTCTGTGGCAGGAACGATCTGAAGAAGACCGCGGAGCTCTCTTCCTTTGGCCGGCTGAAGGAGGAGAAGTTGGAGCTTCACCATCACCCGCAACGCGAGGTTACTGCACCGACGTGATCACAACATCTCCTTGGGCACAGGTAAGGCCCTGGCGACCGCAACTATCTCCCTTATATCACCGGTTTCCTTTGTTTTCTCCTCAGTCAACGTAGTCAACTCGGGGTCAACGGGGTCAACCGGCACATTCTCCGTCGCCAACGAAGGAGCGGCACGTCCGTGAACCACCGTCGGAGAAGGTCACACCAGTCGGCAATCGAAGACGGAGGCGAAACGAAATGTCCACAGCTCTTTTCTGGCGATCGCGATGGGACAACAGTGCTACTGCGGTCTGAGTGCATCCAGGTAGACGGCAAGCGATCTTGCCGCCTACCCAGGTAAACGTCCAGTCTTCCTGCCGTTGAACTCTTCTTAGCGTCCATCTAGGGTGCCGTTTACTGTCTGTTAGCGTCAGTCGATATTGCCGTCTACTTATATCTGATAAACTTGGCGTCAACTTGTTTGCCGTTTAGTTTTACAGAAACCTGTTTTTCTCTGTTTTCTGTTTGTTTTGCTTTGTTTTTATTTTTTGTTTGCTTACTGTTTGTCACTAACAATTCTCAGTCACCAGGGGGTCTTCTTCTTCTCCTGTCTAGCCTCCCCTCACATTTCTAGGATCACCCTTCTTCGGTTTACAACCTTTTACTCGGGGATTCCCGCTCGGGTAAATCGGGTTGGCTCCGGAGAAAACTCTATAAGTCCTTAAATTCCGTGGATTCCCTCACGGTACGGGGCAGGAGGACCTTTACCCACCTTGTCTAGTCACCTACTCACCGGGATTCAAGTGAGTTTTGAGAGAACGGTCTTACAAATCAGTTTGACTTGACACATAACTTTGGTATTTAAAAACTTGGGGACGTTGATTGCTAACATTGTTCGGTAGAAATCCACATTTCTGTCTAAGCAGTAAAGTTAATCAACTTTGACCACTTTAAAATCCATAGGTTTTGTGCTAATGGACACTTGGTTGGATCCTGTTGACATGGCTAATAAACCGGCTTTTGAATATGATGATAATATCAATGAAATGGTCGGCATGATTAACACCAATGTCCAGCCTGAGGAGTCAGTCCAATCATCCTCTCAGGCTGATAATGAAGAAGTGAGTTTGAGGGTCAATCCCGCTCATGACCAAGACAGTCAAGAAGACCCCGAGTTTTCTAAACTCATGTCCCGGTACTTGCCCGAGGATATCATTTCTATGCTTTCAAAGCATACTGTCCGGGCAGCTACCACCCCTTCCACTCCATCTTTATCCCCATTCAATGCCTCCACATCTAGGCTCACTCCTAAACCAGTCACCCCATCCCGAGTTCCCGTCTCCGCTTTCATTCCTCCTGTCACTCCCACTCCTTTGCATACTCCAATTCCCACTCCTCCTTCCGCCTATTCGCCACCTATCCAAATCGCACCCCCCATTCAATCTAAATTTGTTCCCCTTTCGGAGGTTGAAGGTCTCGTTAGGAAGCTTGTAGCGGATTCCTTATCCCACTCTAAACCTCATTCGCTACTAAACTATTGCAAGCTCCCCAATGCTTACTTTCCCCCCGATTTCAAGGCCCCAAAGTACCGCAAGTATGATGGGACCTCCGACCCCCAATTTCATCTCGCCGGCTTCACCATGGATTCCCATCGGTGGTTATATGATCGGGTCCTCTTAGTTCACCTTTTCCAACAGTCATTGGAAGGGGAAGCTTTGAGGTGGTTTACCTCTCTACCCGCATCTGACCTTGTTAATTTTGACATAGTCTCCGAGCGATTCATCTCGCACTTTTCATACATGGCCACTCAAGTCCCCACACTTTCCGACTTGATGGCAGAAAAGATGAAGTCGAACGAAGACTTTGTAACTTATGCCAACCGATGGAGGTCCATGGCTTCAAGAGCCGACATTCCTATCCCGGAGTCTCAAGCCATAACCCTCTTGGTTACTAACACTACCCCTGTGCTCCGTTCTGTCTTAATGCTAAGTGAGTTCCACTCCTTCTCACATCTTTATAACAGAGCTAGGGTAGTTGAAAATCAAATCAAGGACTCCTCTCTCCCACACTTCTTTGAAGGAAAGCCAAAGGCACGCAAGGCTCCCGCGGCACCTACCACTGAAGGGGTGACCGTCAATGAATCTGTTAGTGCTTGCAGCCAGCCTTTGAGGCCTCCCAACAAATCCTCTATCCCTCCGTCCAATCCTCCCTCTAATCCTCACCAATTCCCATCACACCCCTCTAAGCCTTACTCTGTTGTTCCTCCTCCCTCTTCTGGATACACCCGACCTGGCCCCAAAAGGTCGCACTATCCTCCCCTCCCGGAGACTCTTGAGGACGTGTTCTTCGCCCTCATGTCATGTGATGCCATCCAACTCCCCCCACAAAGGGAGAATAACAACCCGAGGATTGACACCTCCAGATATTGTCCATACCATAGAGCCCATGGTCATTTTATCACCAATTGCTTTACCTTTCGTGACTAGGTCTATGATATGAATGACCAGGGTAGAATCAACTGGGAGGATGTCAAGGTGGCCATAGCCAAGTCTAGGTACACCAAAAAGGACCTCGGCATCTTTAGCAACCCTCTCCCCAACCACCAAAGTAACAATCCCTCCTCCTCCAAGGCCCAAGAGAATGTCCACACCATGATACATTTAGGACCCCGGGTCGTGAGAAGAGAGCAACAATGGGGAGTAGAAGGTTTTGAGGAGTGGTATCCATGTCCTACTGTAGAATCTCAGGAGCCTTCCATCTCGGTAGATGCCATCCTTGAGGAGAGACCCTTAGTGCTGATCCGCCCCCCTCAAGATGCCTACACTACCATCCTCACCCCCCTGCCTCTGAGTCATCTACTAGACCCCTTCAGCTTATCCGCCCTCAGTCTCAGGAGGCCGTCCATGTCACACTTCGGAACCGGATAGTTCCTCCACTTCCGCGGCCTTCCCAGGATGAGGAGGATAATGTTCCTCCGCCCCCGGCTGGCACCGAATATGATATTCTCCAACATCTTGATAAGACGCCCGCGAGGGTGTCTATTATAGAGTTGATTCGGAGGTCGCCGTCGCATCAATCCACTCTCCTCCAATTTCTTCAGAAAATCATGGTTAATGATGACCTCCCTCCTAGTGGGGTCACGCACCAATGCCATCCTTTCCCTCACCCAAGGACCTTCGATCTCCTTCTCGGACAAAGATCTTGCCACCCCCGAATGTCGTTCGCTTCCTCTTTGTCTCACCATTAACCTCAACGGGGTTTCGGTGGATTCCACTCTAATCGACACCGGGGCATCAATCAATGTCTGTCCGATGAAGACCCTTAAGCAATTGGGTTTAGGGGAGGAAAACCTGGAGAAAAGCTGCTCCACTATCGCCGCCTATGACAATTCCAAAAGAGTTGCCAAAGGCAAAATTGCTCTTAAGCTGGGAGTCGGACCGGTTACCATGACCACTGAATTCTTAGTTCTCGACGTCGACCCGGCCTACAAGGCCATCCTCGGTCGACCGTGGCTAGAGCAAACTTTAGGGGTCCCTTCCACCGCCCACCAGTGCTTCAAATTCCCCTTCAATGGGCGGGTCATTAAGATCAAGAGCATTCCAATCCTGGAGACCCTCAATGCTGTCACTACCGAGCAGATGCCCCATCTCTTCGTTCCGGATAAGGGGAAGAAGCCGGTCATGTCTCTCTTTGACTTCCCCACACCCTCTGAGCTTAGCCAACCTCCCCGGTCTGTTGTAGAACCTCATGTCCCATGTCTCCCGGGAAAAGGTTGGGAAGTGATGGCGAACATTGGCTATGTTTATGGCCGCGGGTTGGGTACGGATGAAAAAGGAGAGACCCAGAGCGTCCAGGCAATCAGGAGGTTGTTACCCAAGGCTGGTCTAGGCTTCCACCCAGACCCCGTCCATCTAGATCCATTCATACCGTATCAACCCCTTACCTGGACTCTAAGGGAGCATTTTGTCCAGGGGCCTACCCAGATGGGGACCAGGGAGCCTGTAATTGAAGAAATTCCTTGCTCTGAGAGTGAGGATGAAGAAGAGGAAGAGGATGCCCAAATAGAGGACATTTCTGACAATTTTGGCCTCCTCTCCCTCTTTGGCTCTGATTTCCCTTCTCCCCCATCTTCTCCTCCACCTTCTCCATCTCTATCTCCTTCTATTTCCGCATCTAATCCCCTTCTTTCCCCTCCTGTCCTTTCTCCATCTCTCATCTCGTCAGTCGAGGCTACCCTGAGTCAGCAACTCATGGTTCTTGGCCTTGACTCCAAAAAAAAAAAAAACGCCAATTTTGAAAATTGGAAATCCGAGATCTCCATTGAGCACCCCTCCTCTTTGGAACCTCTTCTGCTCGGCCAGGGGCCGACGCTTTCCGGCCTAAGCTCCTCTTCCTCTTGCCCCTCTAGGGGCATTTCCCCTGTACATAGTTTTGTACATAGCAGTCCTGTAAATAGTGGTCTAGATTCTAGTTTAGAGTCAGGTCTAGAAGCTAGTCTAGAGTCTGGTTTAAGTCTAGGAGAGTCTAGTTCCTCTCAGCCATGTGTGCGCAAGGAGAAGGGTAGGCAAGTTCCTGCCCGTTTTGTCGTGGCTTTGGCTGAGAGATGTGTTAAGTTAAGTCAGGTGCCGGAATTTCTCGAGGACCCTGCTCTTGTAGAGACCGATTTTGAAGAAGGAGACTCCGAGGATGACGGTTTAGGCGTCTATCTGCTAGATTTTAATGAGGAGGGTGAGTCAGGAGATCCTGGGTTAGGAGAAGAGGACCCAGTGAGCTCCTATGTGGATGGCACAAAGAGGTTCGACGAGCCAACCATGGCTGCTGACGAACCTACTAAAGAAGTCAACCTTGGCACTGAAGAATCCCCGAAGACAATTTTGATTAGTGCCAACTTGAGTGTTGAAGAAGAAGAAGCCTTGGTAGCTATTCTTAAAGAATTTTCCGACGGATTTGCTTGGTCCTACGAGGACATGCCGGGGCTCGACACCTCTTTGGTCGAGCATCGTTTGGTCCTAAAAGCCGACGCAAAGGCCGTCAAACAAAAGTTAAGAAGGCTACATCCTAAGCTTGCACTCAAGATCAAAGAGGAGGTTGACAAGTTGCACAAAGCCAAATTCATTAGGGTTGTGCTATATCCACAGTGGGTAGCTAATATCGTCCCTATAATGAAGAAGGACGGTAAGGTTAGGATCTGTATAGATTTCCGAGACCTTAATCGTGCTTGCCCAAAGGACGATTTCCCTCTCCCACACATAGATGTCCTAGTGGACAATACTGTCGGCTTCGAGCTTTTGTCATTTATGGATGGTTTCTCTGGGTATAACCAGATTCGCTTGGCAGAGGAAGACCAAGAGAAAACTTCATTTACAACGCCCTGGGGGACTTACTGTTATGTCGTCATGCCCTTCGGGTTGAAGAATGCGGGAGCAACCTATCAAAGGGCAATGATGGCAATTTTTCATGACATGATGCATGTGCACATGGAGGTCTATGTGGACGATGTCTTGGTAAAATCAAAGACTCGACATGGCCATGCTGAAGTCCTCCGGACAGTTCTCCAACGGTCTAGAGAGCATAAGCTTAAAATGAACCCCAAGAAGTGTGTCTTTGGTGTCTCTTCGGGGAAATTGCTTGGGTTCATAGTCAGTAAGCGGGGAATTGAAATTGATCCTAACAAGGTCAAAGCAATAATCGACATGCCTCCTCCTAGGAATATCAGAGAAGTTAGAGGGCTAATTGGCAGACTTCAGTTTATTCGGAGATTTATCTCCCAGCATTCAATCCGCTGTAAGCCCTTCTACGAGATGCTTAGAGGAGAGGCGAAGTTTAATTAGGATGATAAATGTCAAAGGGCCTTTGATGAATTGAAGAGTTATCTTTTTAATCCCCCTATTCTCGCTCCTCCGGTCTCGGGTCGGCCTTTATTGCTCTATGTGTCAACCACTGAAGATTCTACCGGAGCGGTTTTGGCCCAATACGACGACGAGAAGAAGGAGAGAGCGGTGTATTATTTATCCAAGTTGTTCAATGAGGCTGAAAAGAAGTACACCGCTATGGAAAGAACATGCGCGGCCGTCGTCTGGGTTGCCCAAAAGTTAAAGCACTATTTCTTGGCTCATGAAGTGAAACTTTTGGCGCGTATGGACCCTATTCGGTACTTGCTTGAGAAGCCCGTCTTGACCGACCGGTTGATGAGGTGGCAAAGCTTCCTTAACCAATTTGATATCACCTATGTCAACCAAAAGTCAATCAAGGGGCATGCCATAGCTGAGCATTTGGCCCACCACCCCTTACCTTTATATTCCCCCGTTGATGAATGTTTTCCCGATGAAGAGTTAGGAGCCATTATTGATGGTGAACCTTCATGGGTACTTTACTTCGATGGGGCGCTTAATTCTAAAGGGTGTGGGATAGGGGCAGTCCTCCTCTCTCCGGAAGGGGTAGTCATTCCGCACGCCTATCAGTTAACCTTCCGAGCCACGAACAATGTGGCTGAGTATGAGGCTCTTCTAGCCGGGCTGAAAATGGCTTTATTACTCGGAGTCAAGGAGTTAAGGATTATTGGAGATTCGCAGTTGATACTCCGGCAATCTCTTAGCAAGTACCAGACTCGGGACCCCAAGCTGAAACCATACCAAGAATTGGTAGGAAAAGTAGTCCGGCAGTTTAGGAAGCTCACCTTAGTTCACACTCCTTGGGCCCAAAATATCTTAGCAGATTCCCTCGCCTCCCTCGCGTCCTCCATTCCCATTCCTTTGGGAAAGTCGTCTGAAACCGTCTCTGTTCAGAGGTTAAGAGTCCCTTCCCATGTCGATCCGTGGTTCTCTCAGCTTGTGCATCCTTCTCCATCCTTTCGGGTCCATGCGCTTTCCAAAGAGCCAGAAATTGACCTTGAAGATGGCCATCCCTGGTATTTTGACATCGAGAACTTTCTCAAAGATGGATCCTTCCCTGATTATGCCACCTCTGCCGATAGACGGGCAATTCGTCGCGTCTCGGAACGTTACAAGATCATAGGTGGCATTTTGTACAAAAAGTCTCTCAACGGGGTCTATCTCCGTTGCCTTGATGAAATCGAGTCTCAAGATGTTGTTGAAGCCACTCACTCTAGTGAATGTGGTGGCCATGTTAATGGTAGAGCAATCGCCCAGAAATTGCTAAGACACTATTATTGGCCCACCATGGAAGAAGACTGTCGTCATTTTGTCCGTCACTGTGCTAAATGCCAATTGCACAGTGACAAAATTCATGCTCCTTCCTCTTCTCTTCACCCTCTCATCGCACCATGGCCTTTCGCCATGTGGGCATTCGATGTGGTCGGTCCTCTCGCGGATAGAACTGGAGAAATCTAGAAGAAATCCTTCATTCTGACCGCCACAGAGTACTTCACAAAGTGGGCTGAAGCAGAAGCGTTCATAGAAGTCAAAGCATCAACGGTTGTCAAGTTCATCAAGCGCAACATCCTTGCAAGGTTCGGCGTGCCTCGGGACATCGTCACCGACAATGGACCACAGTTCACCTCGCAGGAGCTCCGCGACATGTGTGGTAAATATGGCATTAACTTGCATCATTCATCACCATATTATCCACAAGGTAATGGACAAGCGGAAGCTACTAATAAAACTCTTATCAAAATAATCAAGAAAATGTGCAAATCTCACAATAACACTGACTAGCCAGAACGCTTAGTTGAAGCTCTCTGGGCTTATCGCACCTCAGTCCGTACTCCCACGGGGCAAACCCCCTACGCTTTGACATACGGATCGGATGTGATACTCCCATATGAGATCTTCCTCCCTTCACTGAGAGTTCAATTGGATTCCGAACTTGACCCCGGTCAACGTCGGGAAGCTTTATTAGCACAACTTGAACTATTGGATGACAGGCGAATGATAGCGGCTGACCATGCACAAGTCTATCGTCAGAGAATTGCACGTTTTTACGCCAAAAGAGTTCTTGAGAGAAAGTTCGAAGTGGGTGAGATGGTCCTTAAGCGTAAAATCATAAAGGCACCAGGTCCCAGGAGCAAATTGCAAGAAAATTGGGAGGGTCCGTTCGTTGTCAAAGAGGTTTACTCAGGGAACGCTTATAGGTTAGTGGATGCCGAAGGGGTCGAATTGACGCACCCTTGGAATGCAGTCTACCTCAAGAAGTTCTATCCTTAGTCGGTCGGTTAGTCATTCATCACTTGTCAACGGTTCGGGTTTAAGTCTCTACTTTTCCATTCGGTCACTAGTGAGGTAGGACTTATTCACACACCACACGATGTTAAATATTGCCCTTTGGCTGGAAAATCACAAGTACACTCAGGCGGTCTAATCCGGTCAATGAGTTTCCCCTATTCTTTCCCACTCGGTCGCGTCTGGACACAGAACAAACTACAAGTAGGGGACCATCCTCTCCCATCTAAAGGACAAAAGTCATCATGAAACAAGGGGCAATTAAGAGGAAAAGCAAAAGGGGCAAAGCGCCAAAGCCAGCCAAAAGGGGAAAGAAAAGCCGAAAGGTCAAAAAAGGGTAGCAAAAAGTACGTACCCAGAAAGAGGCTGACCAACTTAAGGAGGTAGCAAAAAGTACGTGCCTCCACCCCAGAAATAGAGTAATGAAAAATTCCCCCTACAAATGTTGACCCAAGTCCTTTAGTTTGGGATGACGATTCGGGAACAGAAAATAGTTTGTACCAAATCCTCACATGACTTCCTATACATTTCTTTCCATTTCTCCCTCTAGGGGCAATTTGGCCGTATAAGACCCTCTGTAGTGGAAAACATCAAGAAGGCTAGGGGCAATGTCCAACATCAAGGATTTTATGCACATCCCTCCTTATTCGTGATCTTTGTGGTTAAATGAATCGTGTAAACCCTATACCCCGACATGTGATGAATACGTGTCTTAGAGTCCAAATATCCAAAAAAATACAAAAAATGCAAAAAACAACAAAAGAGAGTCTTTTGATATATATATCTCACATTGTACATATTTTCTCCCAAATTTTCTCCCTTATTTTCAAAAGAAAAATATAAAAATAGAAAAAATCAAAAATCCAAAAAAATTAGTAATACCATGTATATATATTAACATTCTCTTTATTTTCTTATCAAAAACAACAAAAAAATCAACAACAAAACACAAAAAAATGCATGTACATATTTCCCTTCGGTCATTTAAATTTGTGTTTACATCTTTAATTAGATATTAGCCCCTTGACCAGATCTCAAGAAAGGTACATCGTTGAGGCAATACCATGTATATATATTAACATTCTCTTTATTTTCTTATCAAAAACAACAAAAAAATCAAGAAAACAACAAAACACAAAAAAATGCATGTACATATTTCCCTTCGGTCATTTAAATTTGTGTTTACATCTTTAATTAGATATTAGCCCCTTGACCAGATCTCAAGAAAGGTACATCGTTGAGGCAAGGGGCTAAAGCAGATCTACACTAACGTTTTTCCTTCAAGTGTTGAGAACGCAGGTATCAAAGCACAAAGGAAAGGACAAACAAGCACAAAAGTGACAAAAGTCTGTGAATATCCACTATAAAGATCAAATCCATGTACATCTCATAAACAGGGGCATACCCCTGGTGGTACAACTAGGAGCCTCGCTCCTCTCTCTCTCTCTCTCTCTGCTCCCCCTCTGTAGGCCTCTGCCTACGGGAGCTGCTCACCTCCTCCTCTTCCCTCTCCCGACGCCGGTCTGAGAGAGGGGGTCTCGAAGCCGTAGAAGCCTCCGGCCGCGGCAGCCCTCCTCGCACCACGGAGGGGTCCCCTAGTGACACGATGTCATCTAGGGAGGCGAATGCCAACGCGGTCCTCGCCGGGGCCTCCTGCTAGGCTGTCCTCTGCTGCTCCCGGCGCCTCCGAAGGACCCGATCCTTCAAGATCTCGTAATCCCTCGCGATGTCCGTCCGAGCCCTGTCCGCATCTCGCTCACGGTCTCTCGCCTCCTTCTCCCGCTCCCGTGCCTCGAGGAGGCGACCCTCCACCCTCACCAACTCCAGCCGCAGGCTCTCCATCTGCGACCGGAGGGTCGCCACCCCACTATCTGCCTGCTGCAAACAAACAAAAGAAACGAGCAAGTCAGTGCAAGTCTAATCAAATCAAATGCAAAGGGTTTGGTTCAAATGTCTTACCTCAGTCTCGAGCTCTCGAACTCGGGCCTCCGCCCGATCTAGGGCCTCCTACAGACGGGTGGCCAAATCTCCTCTCGCTGGCTGGGCGGACGAGCTCGCCCCAGCGTCGCGGCTAGCACGGGCCCTCGCTAGCTCCTCCCTCTGCGTTCACAGAACCTTGGTCAATTCAGTTCAAAATCAAAACAAATCAAGGTTTAATGGTACTCACCAGGGTCCGAACCTCGATACGGAGTCTTGCCAACTCCATCTCCTGCTCGGCCAGCCTCCCCTCCTGGAGGCGGACCGCCTGTGACTCGGGCATCTGTCATTCACACTTCGAGGTTAGAAGCAATTCAAATGTCAAGGGTTCAAAGTTAGAATTACTTACCACTCGTCGGTCAATCCGGAGTCGCCCGGCATACCTGGCCTGGTAGTCCTCCATATAAGCCAAGCTGTCCTGGAGGTCGGTCACTCGTACCACCTGCTCGCCGCCCTCGCGCCAATATGCGACGGTGCTGCCGTGGTCTGCACCCCAATCGCGGTCCTCGGCGAAGAACCGCCGGCGTGAGTGCCCCTCTCTCCCGAGGGAAGGCACCTCGATGGCCGGCTGGTGCCAGCCCAATGTCCGCACTACCAACTCCAAATACAGTACCTCGCATGTCCCGAGGCACAGCAAGAGGAGGTGGCGGTCGAACAAGGGGCGACCCGCCGCCACCGCCGGGTGCGAGGCATCCGCCTCCCCCGCGTAGGGGGTCCACACCACCTGAGAAGAATGAGAAAACACTGGTCAGTAACATCAAATGCAGCAATAATTGAAAGAATGCAAAAGCTAGTTGAGGGTTTCATACCTGATCGTGCGGGTAGTGGTCAAGTGCGACCCGCACATCCCCTGCTCTCCTATCTGTGACCCTGGGGTCCGGGGCCACCTCCCACCTCGTCATGAGAGGCACCATCATCTGGCGCCCCTCTACCAGTGTCCCGCGCCCCATGGGGAAGCGGGTATACCTCAGATCTGCAAGAAGAGAAAGTCGGTCAGTCAAACAAGTTAATCAACGAAATATTCAATGATGAGCATCTAAGGAAAGTTGCGTACCTGTAAGAAGGGGGTGAAGCCCCCTGTGCTCTGAGAGCGCCGTGAGCTGCTGGGTAGAAGTGAGAAAAGGTGTCCCAGCATCGCGGCGCCCCAAGCATACCTCCCCGCCTGCGCCAAATCTCGGAGAAGCAGCACGAACTTGCAGTTCATCTGAGATGACTGCGTCGCGAACAAAAGTCGTCCGAAGAGGTAGCTCACAAAAATCAGCACCGAGTGCTCCTCGCTCCGGTCTCCTAGGTCGAGTGCCCCCCGTACTCCAGCATAGAACTCATCCAGTGACTCTAGGGGTCCTCTCCTCCTACCCCTCAATCCAACCACCTCTGACAGCGATCCGAACAGGATGCTCCGGATCGGTCTCCTCCTCCCGGCCACAAACTCTGGCCCCAGCAACTCCGCAATGTCGTCATGATAATCCCTCCTCTCCAGTCCGACTACCGGCTCTCCCTGAACCGGCAGCCCCGTCAGATACGCCACATCCTCCAATGTGGGTATCATGTGACCCCAAGGCATGATGAATGCCTTGCAGTCCTCCTCCCATCTCTCCCTCAACGCCTCTAGGTAAGGCACATCTAGGTGGAAAGGGCGTACCGACAGTAGATGTCCGAACCCCATCCTCGCTATCTGGTCCTGCTGGGCCTCTGGAAGCGCGTGGTACCACGCCCAGCATAAATCCCAGGTCACCCTGCTCCTCATTCGGCCCTTACCCTGCAGAAAACACAGATCATTTAACGTCAGCATCGATTGCCGTTAAGTTTCAGTTGGCGGCAAGGGGGTGGCCGTTTACTCAAAGTTGGCGTCCAGAGGTGGCTGTTTAGTTCCTGTGTAGACGTCCGGACCATTGCCGTCAAGTTCCCCTTGACGGCAAAGGGGTGGACGCCAGATGGAACTTGACGGCAACCGATGTTGCCGTCAAGTTCCTGTCTAACCCGACGGCACTTCCCCTGTTTTTCCCTCTTTTTCACCAAATCACAAAACACATCCACAGAGGTTTTAGGGTACTCACCCGAGGTCGTCGAGGTGCCTCCGCCTCTGTCTCGTCTCCTCCCTCGGTCTCATCCCCCTCCGGTACATCCTCCGCTGCCACTTCTTCTTCTTCCTCCGCCGTAGCCATCTCCACCTCTTCTTCTTCCTCCTCCGGTTGGCGACGGCCCCGGATGACGGTCCTTTTCTCTCTCGTCCTCATTGTGATCTCGAGCAAAGTGAGCAAAGTTTGGGTTCGGTTTTCCTTTTCCTTCTCCCGGCGGTTGGGAAGATGGAATGGCGCCGGGAGAAGACTTCGGTTCAAAAAAAGGGCGTTTACTGGTTTAACGTCAAGGTCGGGACGTTTAACTTTTCCTGACGTCCATCTCTGGACGCGGACGTACCCTTGACGTCCATGTACTGGACGTCAACGTCTCCTCAATGTCAGTCTTCGAAGTTTGGTCAACGGCCATGCCTGGACGTCAAATTTAAACTTGACGGCAACCTTTCTGAACGTCTACTGTCTGTCTCAAGTGATTGGCGGCCATCGATGTGGACGCCAATTATCCCGCACTGAGTCCTCACAGCACAGTCTTTTGAACATTCTTAATGCCATTTCACAACCAATTCAACTCACACCATTCCACAAATCAAGCAATTCAAGTCAATTCAACACAATGCAACTCACTCTTATTCAGCAATGTTTGTGTTACACTTATTCAAATCAAGGGAGATACATCATTTTGCCCTTCGGGCCATAAAGAAATCACATGAAACGGGACAAATTGTGTCTGTGAAATCCTCGTACTGCCATATGTCTTCCGGCGTTTCCTGCACTGCCAATCCCACCTTCTTTCTCACGATGTACTTCTTCCAAGTCTTCACAGCTTTCTTCGTCATCCTTTCATTCTTCCCGGTAATTATCATATCAGTGCTGTTGAATGAAGTTGGGATTCCCCGTGGAATCCCAAGCTGACAATGGCACCGATGTGGCTGATACGCCACCATCTGATCTGCTCCTATTAGCCACAAATCTCTGTCCTCCCTGGTCTTCGCTCTAAACTCGATTGTCCTCATGAAGAACGGCCTCGCAATGAAGTCATCCATTACCAGAAATGCCAGGTGGTCTCTCCATGCATCTCTGCCCTTCAAGTGTGCTGTCACGCACTTGATTTCACTCTCTGGCTCGTACCATGCCCTGCTGCAATATACTGAACTCCGAAGGAAAACTCTGGAGGGGGTAGGTTGGGCATCAGCGTAGTCAAACTTTAGATGAGCTTCCATCCATACCTGAAGCAGGAGCAAGCTCCCGCACGTGCGCCCGCCTAGGCTCATGGTGGTGAGCGAACTGTACAGGTGGGCCAGCACTGCAGGGGCAAGTGACTGCCCACGCCATAGCAGAGACAGAATCCCCACATGCTCATACAGGATGAAGTCACCACTCGTGGGGAACAGGAAAACACCAGCCAGGCAGAGTGTCAATCCCCGGGTTGCCCTCTCTCCGCCAATCTCCCTCGCATGCTGGATCAACCACCAAGCCAGCCGGTCAAGGAAGATCCCATTCTTGTTCGTCATCCGCAGCACCTCCTTCTTGTCTCTTACGATGTCTGCGAGGATCTCTTCCCACGGGAGAAGAGGGGTCGCTGCATCATACTCCAGGCACCACTGCCACCCCAGGAACAGTTCCACCTCCTCCAGCAGCACGCTCGCCTCGAATCCCTAGAACACGAATGTGTGCGTGTGCGGGTGCCACCTCTCTATCAGCGCTCCCAGGGCATCAAACCCCCACCACATGTCCTTCATGTTTTTGGCTAAGACCACCATAAAGTTCAAATGCCACATTCCGATGAAGCTCCGCATGTCCAGCGTGATAGCATTTACCAGGTTCACGAGCCAAGAAAAGGCTCGTACCTGGCCTTGGTTTGGGAATGCGGGGATTTCCTGCATGGAGGGCAGGGTTCTATAAGAAAAGGTTTTGGGGAGTTTTTAGCCCAGGAAAGAGCAGAAACTGTCATTGCTTACCTCTCCATTATCCAGACGTGTGCTCAAGTGACCCGGAACTTCGCTCAGAATTCCAGGGTTCGCGCCTGTGGATCGTCCGGTCGATGAGGAGGCCATTCTGATGTGTTTCTCCGTCTCTTTGCTCTCTGGTTCGCAGCAGGAGCAGGGAAGGATGGAGGTAGGAGATGATAGAGTCCTTATGGACTCCCATCACCTATATTTTCGGCCTGATCCGCTGTCAGGTAGGCGTCCAGATCGGTGGACGTCGGTACAAGGTTGGCGGCAACATCTGTGGACGTTAACCTGATGACTGGCGGCCATCGATGTGGACGTTTACACCCCGGATGCTTTTAAATGCCTTATTTCTTTATATGGCCATTATCCATTATCTTGTGCTTTGAGCTGTTTTGTAGATATCTTAAGCACAAGCCGCGCTTCAACTTCGGAACGCTCATGCGACCTTGGGCGTTACAGGTATGTCTAACGTAGAACCCCACCAGAGGCGAATAACTTGGCGACCGTGAACCCTGAGTTCCCCTTTACCAAAAACCATGATGGTTTTGCGATCTCTCAGTTATTCGTATGGCCTTTAGAATTTTCCTCTGGTGTTAACTTGCATTTTAGATAGGCAACCCACACCAGCATGCATCTTCACTGCTAACATTCTCTTGCTAAAAAAAAAAAAAATGGTGATTTTTCCTCGATTATATGATTGCTCCATGGCTCCCCAGCTCAGGTAGCCTACTGGGCCCGCTCTTCATGATTACCCAAGTTGATATCAGGCTTTTTGTTGCCCACCCTTTCGGGAAGTTGCCCCACCGTGCTTTCACAAATAGTCAAGCAGCCTTATTGAGTTCATTTGAACAACGGCCAGCCGCAAGCTTAATTCCGGATTTCAGGCTTTCCAGGCATGTGATTCCAGTTAGAATCTTTTGATAATCCTTTGAGAGATCAACCAACCCCTTGTCTTCGTGACCTCCTAAATTCGGGACCGACGTCCTGATTAGGCCAGCGAGCCCACGGCTCCGGTTACGAGACCCTCCTGATTCAACCGTCATATTACAACTCCTTTGACTCAGACACGCCGGAAACTAGTCAAAGTCCAACACGGCCATGCCAGGGACCCTGCCATTGGGTCGCAGTTGTAGTTACACGGGTAGATCATCCTTTTCCTACCCCTACTTATCTCTCAGACGATTCGTCATTTGTTCCTAGCTTGTCTCTTTCGTTTGGTTCGCTAGAATTCCTATCCTCGGAGATGGCCCTTCCATTAAATCTCTGTGTCCTTTGTTTACCGAGACACCAACCTTTCAGTCCGCTCTGCTCCCTTGCAAGGCCGGACGTCTCGGAGGAGCATTTGTAGACGCGAGATTTGGCCCATCTCCTGCAAGGCAATTTGGCCCATTAAGCTATGTTTGACCATCAGTTGACCAGCCTCGGATCCCATGTAGACGGCAGCATCGACTGCCGCCGACTACAGGTTAACGGCAATCCCCCTGGTCGTCAACTCCAGTTGGCGTCCACATACCTGGACGTCTCCATGGGGTTGGCGGCGGCATCGTTTGACGTCAACCGGGTTTACCGGGTCTGCCCAACTAACCCGAGATTCCAGCCCACTTACACCATTATCTCGGCCATGCAACGCATGTAGCCGTTCCCAACGGGCATATGGGCCACCTTGGCAGTCTCTTGACCCAGTAAAAATCCCATTTGGCCTCTCCCTATTGGTTGGAGCTTAAACACATAGATTGCCACATGTACAAGTGTGTTTCTTCACACTTGAGCATCCAATGCTCTCAACCCTGAGCTCACTGTCTATATAACTCCCCCTTAGTCCCTCTGAACAAGGGGGGAGAGGCTGGACGTCCATATGCTCAAGCTTTGAGAGAGGAGAGAGAAAATTGCATCCAAGCTTCACCAAGTCATCCTCTACTTCCTCTCAACCTTTGGGACGTCCAAGGAGTCTTCTCTGGAGTTGAAGGAGCCTCTGCAACGAACTAGCATCACCAACAACGAGGATCACCTCCCCCCTCTTCCTCTCTTCTTCCTTTTCTCTCTTAGATACTTGCATGTCACACACCCTTTCCCACACACTCTAGGCACGTAGGTCACCTTCCTACACACCTAGAAAGGGTTTCCCAACCAAAAACGGAGGGAAGAAGGGTGGTCATAACATTTGGCCACCCCTCTTCTCAAGTCCGCAACCGGTACGGGACTCTCCTTTTGGGCCTTCCACCTTTCATTTCGAATATTTGCTGCACTATTTAGGGTCTAATAGAGTCTTGTTCTGTGGCAGGAACGATCTGAAGAAGACCGCGGAGCTCTCTTCCTTTGGCCGGCTGAAGGAGGAGAAGTTGGAGCTTCACCATCACCCGCAACGCGAGGTTACTGCACCGACGTGATCACAACATCTCTTTGGGCACAGGTAAGGCCCTGGCGATCGCAACTATCTCCCTTATATCACCGGTTTCCTTTGTTTTCTCCTCAGTCAACGCAGTCAACTCGGGGTCAACGGGGTCAACCGGCACATTCTCCGTCGCCAACGAAGGAGCGGCACGTCCGTGAACCACCGTCGGAGAAGGTCACACCAGTCGGCAATCGAAGACGGAGGCGAAACGAAACGTCCACATTCTTCTCTTAAGTCTAAACAACTCTATATTAAATATCGGTTGAGTCTTGATCGACATTCGTTAGACTCAATGATACAGTCATTAGGCATTAGCTTCCAAAGTATTAAATGTTTTTAAATTTTCTTTTTCCCTTTCCCATAAAAATCTTCGGAGGTATGTCAATCCAATGCTCATTTTGCTACAGCTTTGTGTACCTACAAAAATACATATGTTTATGCCTTTTTGACTTCTATCAACATAATGTAAAGAAAAATAAGCCATATGATAGTTGCATAAAATATTTCATTCAGAGACTTTCTTATAGTTCGAAGAGATGCATTCAATGCACATTTGAATGAGAGAACTCTAACACGATTTCTTCTGTGTATATATATAATAGTGATGTAAGTTTAAATAGACATAATTTATTCATCTAAATCCTTGTTGAACTAAACATGATTTCATAAAGCATAAACAATTTATTTTCATGTTCCCAAAAAGTATTTGATTTGATTCGAATAGTGATTCATCTAAAAGATCTCATAAAATATTTGTTTAAAATCTCTGAGAATATATTCATTTAGTTTATCAAGATCATAAACAAAATCGATCGTTAATCAGATAAAATATACATCAATAATCATACATTGCAACATACAATTCTTATTTTATTTCTTCCAGAATATGCCATGAAAAATGTAGAAATATAAATAATTTTCTAAACAATCACTTTGAATAAGATATGAAATGTATGTTATTAATTAAGAGAGATTCAAGTATAATGAGAATTACTTAAACTCCGTTCATCCCTTGATCATTATTGCATATCGTCAACCTTGACGAGGTTCGCCATCATCATTTCTCAATTCCATCCAATGATCTATAACAAGACTCAAGATTCCACTTCTTCAAGAAGTGTTCAAAGGAAGAACATGCAATGATTTATCGAATATTCTATATATCTAAGAAACCATCTTCATTACTCTAGGTCTTGTAGGGCATTTCAAACGAACTCAAATTTGTTCTTTCTTTCTTTCTTTTGCCAAGGAGATGGGCCTTAGGCGAAGTAGTACTCTATCTCATACCTTATGCTCGCCCACAATACGGGATTCTATTCTGTCAAATAAAAAGAAACATGGTCTGCCGCCACTACCTACTCAAAACTTTGGCATAATGTTTGAGCTTGATCCTAACACACGAGATCTTACAACAGTAGCCCTTATCTATTTTAATTCTTCTCACACTTCTCCAAGATATATTGCGCTCATGCAGCTCCATGTCATTAAAGTTATTAGTAGTCTGTGTAGCAAAATTTCACAACTTCACTGAGATTTTTGCAATCAATATTGTTCTATCTCCAATAATTTCTTAGCCTCAGTGGCTTCAGCAGCTACCTCTATCCTTTTTCCTTCCTTTTGGACGCGAAATATAAAATGGGCCATAAGACACAAAAGTCCACAAAAAAGGATCGGCGGAGGCCCATTTACCTTCCTTTTTTGCCTTTTACAATGATGGCCCATTGACCTACTATGACAAAGGTGCCAAAATCGGGTTTAACTAGCATAGCAACATGAATGCAAAGTTTTTGCAAGGTAGCACTCCTAGACAAAACACAACAACTTGTATCGTGAATTGGGGGCGTTTGCAATTAGCTTCTAGAGCACCATGCTCAATTGAACCAAGGTTGCAGCACCTTAATAAGAAAGGCCAACACTCTGAGAGCTTATATATAATTCAAGGGTACCAATTATATCTACCTCTGCACGAAAGAGATCATGGATTCAGATCTCATTTCTTCTGGTTATGGAACGGAATTATAAGAGTTGGTGTATATATATATATATATATATATATATATATATATATATATATATAGTAATGTTATGGTGCGGCCGTGCGGCCGGCCGCCCCATAACGACGACCGTTGGATCAAGATCCAACGGCCACGATGCGGTGGATCTTGATCCGCCGTTGCGCGCGTCTACGGCGCGCGCAATGCATCGTGGCCATTGGATCTTGATCCAACGGCCACCGCTATGGTGCGGTCGGGCCGCACGGCCGCACCATAGTATATATATATATATATATATATATATATATATATATATATATATATATATATATATATATATTATTTAAGATTGTTCTCTTTATTTGCCAGAATGACCAACTCCGACCAGAATGGGTTATCATATGCATGGGAAAAACTGGGGTACCCTAGCTCGAACAAGCACTTGCACAGTTGTGTGTGTTTCTTTTTTTTTTAATACACAGTTGTGTTGGAGGCTGATTTTACGATGTTTTTTCCCTTTTTTTTATCTCACTTCTTTCACTTTATTCCAAGATGCATTAATAAAACTAACACAATCACGATTAACAAGTAAAATAAAGGGAGAGAGAGAGAGAGAGAGAGAGAAAGTTTAACCGGATACATGGTGAACGACAGTAGCCGACCTAGCTTATGGTTGATGGAGTCACATGACACTATTGAATTTTCAAAATTTTATTAAAGAGTTTAAAATTTTCTATTAAATTAATTTTGATTGAATTTTTTTTTTCAAAAAAAGTGACTCTCTTAAATTACAAACAAAATCTATAAATACACCCTAATGATTAGACTGATTCTACTGAATAATTTTTATGAATCTAATTAACATGAAATATAACATATGATGTGTCATACGAAAACTCCATATATTTTTCACATATTAACATACATCAATGAGAGGATCCCAGTTGGGTCGATCAGTTAGAACTCTTGCTTAAAAATATGAGGTCTCGAGTTCGATTCCTGTGGGGAGGGGGGTGACTTACCTGATTTACATGCAATCTTCGTGTGTAGATCTGAAGTTTTGTCGGTCAAATGAGGTAAAGGTAATACGGATACACGGAAAGTAGGAGTTATCAAATCTTGATCTTGAAATTCACGAACACCAATCTCTGAACCCATAAAATCACACGGAACGAGATTTTCTCATTACCAAAAACAAAAAAATAAAAAACATAGATCAATGATGATGCATGCTTGGACCTCGTCCAAAACGTACCCCAAAACCCCAATGGCACGCTCTCCACCGTCAAGCAGAAAGAAATAAGAAACTCGTCTTCTACTCTCCTGGCTCCCATGCTCCATCCGGTCACTTTCCACCACGGCCTAACCCCACTTATCGTCCGTGGAACAGACTGCTGCAGGCCTTTAAGACTGTTAGGAGGAAGGCCGGCCCGGAGACCTGTTGGTGCGGCCTTCGCTGCATCCTTCTTGGATAGACTTGCTTTTCTGGAAGTGGTGGGTTCCCCTCCTTTGCAAGCGTTTGGCCCCGCCTAACCCAACCTTTACGGCATCGCGGGCCCCTTCCGCCACTGAAATTTTTCTCCAAGTTCCAGAAGCTGACAAGTTGTTGATGATGTAAACATAACGTATGAAGTGGGGGGGGGGGGTGGTTTGTGGGGGCGACAAGTACTGAAGATTCCCACAGAAGAGTAATTAGCTGTAAGGTGAGGCACTCTGTTGTTGTTCGGGTTATAAAAAAATATCTGACATGTCGTTTTAATAAGGAGAAGTGCTAGTTATTCGGGCGCCTAAGTAGTTGGCTGAGCTGGAGTGGGCCCCATGAGGGCGGCGTGGGGTCCACACACAGCCGACCGGCCGTGCGGCCGATGTAGCTCAGCTGGATTACTCGGGCGTCCGGATAACCAGTATTTCTCTTTAACAAGAGGTACCGCACTGGTTAAGGAGAGATATAAAGTGGGTTAGATATTAACTGATTTTAAAATTTTTGTTAAACTAATCAGAGAGTTCTTTGACTAACTAGAGGTAGGGAGAGAAGAGGTACTGCACCTTGGGTTAAAGTACTACTCAAGTCTTTTTCTTAGACAGCACTAATCCACTTTCACTCAAAACTCATCTTTTGCACATCAAATTATTGTAAGCTAAAAAATTAATTTAACACACACCTAGCTAAAATAATCAAGAGTTACTTAACCCGTACTCAAAACGGGGGAGTGTAGAAATCCGGACATAATTGGCAACTGTGTATAACACAAATAATGATATTTACTTCATATTTAAGTGTGCAAAAAAGATTAGTATATATTCACGTGATTGGTTCATATATAAGGGCTAATTAACAAAACATGAAATAAAACACAATTTTAATAAAGCATGACGTCTCCATATATATCAATGTCTATGTCTTGTTCATGTCTTATCATTCCGTGTGTTGGCCACTTCACTGTTGGCACACGTAAATTTGCATCAAAACCTGCTCGTTGTTATATACAATCGCTGATTCGCTTCTGCAGAAATCCATAATAGGGTGTTATGCGACACTCGGTGTGCTGCACTCAAGTCGAAAGTACATTAATGAGATGTTCAAGGTTAATTAATACCACAAGAGAAAGCGATGATTTGGACGGACAAGATCTGTCGAAAATTCGATGGAACTCCATCGGCAAAGAGGTTTTTCGACAACTTTTCGTCGAAAACTCTTCAAAAACGATCGGTCGGATTTTTTTTGGCCACAGCTTTCATCTCCTGGACAAAAATTTGCAACCATACTACCAAGTCACACTTTTTTTTGGCTACTATCTAGGGGTGGCAATGGGCCGGGTCTGGACCGGGCCCGTGTTGGCCTGAGTCCAGCCCGGTCTCTAATCGTTCGGCCTGATTTTATTTTTTAAAGATATTTTTATTATTTTTATTTGTTTTTATAATAAAATTAGTGTTTATTGAATCAAAATAGCATAAAGTAAATATTAGACTAATCTAGATAAATTTATTTTTAATTGTTATAAATATAAAATAAATGATATGTCATTGAAGATAGCTTCACAACATAATTTTCAATTCAAAATTTTAGAATAATAGAATTATCGCTGTGTTACTTATTTAAAAAAAAAATCGGGCTACCGGGCTGCCCGGGCCGGGCCGAGCCAAGCCCGAGCCCGGCCCAATCTTACTCCGGGCCGGGTTCAAAATTAAAAAAATATTAAATCATCCGCCCAAGCCCGTGTAAAATCGGGCCGGGCCACTGGGCCTTCGGGCCGGCCCGGCCCAATTAACACCCCTACTACTATCTTCAAAATTTTACCTCTTGAAGAAAATATTAGATTGAGTCATTCAACTTACAACCCTAGAGTATTGATTAAAGACTTGGGTTAATTAGTATTTACTTGGGTTTGGTGAGGGGATGTTGGCTAATTTGGGGTAATCAGGTTAACCCTTTTTTATTTATGGGTAATACTGCCCACTCTCAGGATCTGAGGAAGGAAAGTTATCCATAGATCGATATATTTTTTATATATTTTTTATTATTTTTTATACACATTTCATTGATTACCTCGTGAAATGTATAAATTTTTTTATAAAAATAACTAAATTTAGAGAAGATAAATTATCTGCCTGATCTCAATTTTATTTTCAAAGTAAAATATGTTAACTTTTGAATTAGTCATTATCTGATTAATTACTCCATCCATGAGTTGCTTAATCTCTTGCCAAAGTAGCCTAGAGTCTCTTTGATAATCTAATAAATTTTGATGATTCTTAATTATCTTAACTCAAAAACTAATTCAATAAGACAGATAACTTAAAAGGATTTTAGCTTTAATAAGTGCTAATAAATCTTAATAAAACCATGCCAGCTTTTCAAATCTAATAAAGTTACAACTTTATATGTAAAAAAAAATCTTAAAATCCATATATCTATCTGTAAGTAGTTTATCCATGAATTATAAGTTCTGATTATTAAAGATCCTTACTGGAATAGGCTCCACTACTAAAATTTTATATTAATTTGAAACTTTTTACTAAATTATCTATGTGTGGACACCTCAAATTTTCGCTAATGGGCCCCCAAACCGCCGGCTCCTCCTCACCCAAGTCTCTGGCGGGCTGAGCCAAAAGGGGAACAAAAGCCCATTAAAAAAGACCCCAAGGCCCATGATGCAAATAGCCTTATCTCCTCCCATAAAGTAGGGAGGTGATAATAAGCTATTGCAACTCCTCCCAAAAGGGAGTTCCAAATATGGCAAAAAGCTCCCTGCCACCCTGCTGGGCCAGGGGCCTTGTTGGGTAGGTTTTGGAAAAGGGAGGGCCAAGGAGGGGTTACGGGAAGGGCCAAGAGGAGAAGGGCTGGTGTGGTCTGCTCCAAGGGAAAGAACCAGCAGAAAAGAGGAGAGGAGCTCTGCGTTTTTCCTCCTCCAAGGCTCCAAGAAGCTCCCTCCCGTGAGAGCCCTGCAGAAAAAAGCAAGAAAAAGGCCAAGAGAAATAGAAGAAGGTGAGAAAGAGAGAAAGAGGGAGAGAGAGAGAGAGAGAGGAAGCATCCCTCTTCTTCCCCCTTTGTTTTTTCTTTTCTTTGCATGGTCTTGTCCCATCAAGGTAGGGAGAGGAGAAGAGATGTCACGTTGAAGCTCCCTTCCCCCATTTTCTTGTACTTCTTTCACCCATCTCATGAAAGCATACCATCTTGTGCACCCCTTTTGAGTATTTTATGTGGATGTGTTGTCCCTTTTGCATTTATTGCATACCCTCTCTCCATCCCATCTTGGGTTTTAAAAGCTTTCCTTTGCAAAGGGGGTTACGGGATGGGGATGTTCTCTTGGTAGAGGAGTGTCTCTTTCCCTTTCAACACCCCAAATGAGACCTTTCCATGTCTCTCATACCTCAATAAATGAGGTCATGGGGGTATGGGACTCCCTCTCCCATTTAATGTATGCATAGCATACTAAATCTCTCCCCTCAATGGGCCATATTCCCCATCGTTTTGGGCCTGCAAAAGGGTGTTCTACCACTGTTCTAACAGCCCTTCAAGAGCCCCCATAGTGGTTAATGCATGCCCTTTGGTAATAGTCAAGAGAATGAGCAAGTAATGCTCATGTTTTTCTTGTCTAAACACCACCTCCAAAAGACCCTTTCAAAGAGATCATCAAACCTGGTTCATCCCCTCTCAATGGACCTCTCCCATTGCGGTTTTCAGCCCCTTTGATGTGCATTTCAAGTTAGCACCAAATAGTCTCCAAAGAGTCCCGTTTCGCTAATCAAGGAGGTCGGGCAAATGATGCCTAAATCCCTTTGTTTAGCCCATCTAGCAATGGGTTGCAATGCTATCTCAATATCCAAAATCACCCCGGCCATGAGCAAGGGCGTTCTTGGAGAGAGACGTTGTCATCCCTTGTACAGGTGGTCAGCTGCGCCGATTCGGCCTGGCACTGGTTTCTGGCAGTCCTGTAAGACCAGAGCAGAGCTGCGCCGATTCGACGTCCTGGCCATCACGATGGCTGAAGTTACATGAGCAAAATCATTGCTCCATGTGACATCGGCTGATAAACAGTCAAAAGACACAGTATGAGACCCATCCACATCCTCGGATTGGACAATATGATGTTCGTGTCCGGACGGGTGGGTTCGCATGTGATTCATCGTCCCGCGGGTTGTTTGGCTATAGCATTGCCCGAATCTCCGTAGGCATGCCTGGGGGATCGAGGTCATAGGCCGTCGGAGTTACGCCGTTTTACGACGTACACTCTCCCTTTTGGTGCCATCTCCGCTTGTGGTGGATGAGCATCGCGCTTTCCCCTCTATCACCACGATAAGGGGAAATGCTGCCGAATTTCCCCCGCGAGGGTTGAGTTGGCGCAAAATTCCTAAAAGAGGTCATTAGCTTCTAATTGAATTGGCAACGTTGCGAACGGAAGCCAATTCGATGATGTCTATGATTTCAGCCAGGCTGCGCCGATTCGCCTTATCTCGTCAGCTGCGCCGATTCGAGGACGTTTGCGAAGTGCGTTGAGCCATCGAGCTCCGCCGAACGAATAGAACTCCGTTCCAAATGCTCAAAAGACCCAAACAGCAAATTAAAATCATTTAATGATAAAAAGAGTCGCAAGAGCAAATTGAACTCTTTTTAAATAAAAAGAGCAAAAGGGCATTTCATTTCTTACAAAAGAGCAAATGATTAAATTCAACCCTTTTTTAAATGACAAAATAACCTTCATGTTTTTACAAAAGAAATTCCTTTCGTCAAATGACCAAGTTCAACTCTTTCTAAATGACAAAAAAAATAAATAACCTTGTGGTTTGCAAAGGATCGAAGGGTAAAAACGAAACCTTCTTTTCAAAGAGCAAAAGACCATCTTATATTTTGCAAAAGAACAAAGGACTAATTCGAATTATTTTTAAGTCAATCAAAAGTCTCAAACCAAGCTTTTCTAAGTACACAAAAGACCAAATTGTGCCCATCTTCAGCAAATAAACAAAAGACCACCTTCTTCGAAATTCTCTCTCTCAAATAGACTTGAAGGACCGAATTGAACTTGTTTTCACAATAAAAGAGACAAATGAACAAATAGGCGAAGAGAGATTCGATAATAGGCTGAGCGTAAGGTCTAACGGGTTCGGATAGGCGCTCGTCCCGTCCCTTAGTACTTCAGTCTATTTAAATTATGCTTCGCACCCCTTTATCGGATGTCCCGTTTTAAGGTCATGAGGCTTTCTAATCTGGCGATTAATCAAGGGTTTTCTCTTTCTAAAAGAGATGTAATTAACGTCGTTGCGCTCAGGCAACGACGGGATTTTGGTCCAGGACTCGACCACTCACTTTCGTTTGACGAAGTCAAACGGCGCGCACAATAGACTTAAAGCCCTCCGACTCTCAGAGGCAAACCAATTTGTTGTCACTATGGTGACTGGCACGCCCGCGCTGTGCGAATTGTGGATTCATCTCACGCCGCCATTGCTCGCGTAGCATTCGACGAGACTTGGATTCGCAATACGCATTCATGCCATGAGAAAATGAGACAACATGATAAAATAGAACTTTTAAAAGTAGAATTTATAAAAAATAATTCCCATTTCCACAGCGTGGCACGCCCGGTGGGACCAAGCTTCCCTTCATCTCTTCGCCAGAATAGAAAGTCATATGGCCTCATATGATTGATATTGACTATCATTTTGAATTGACTAACAGGTGCTAATTGACTAATGGCGGGAGTACGTTTCGGACCTCTCGTAGTCCAAGACCATGCGCGGAACGGCTACCTCGCGGTACCAACCCGTTTTGGGAGCTTCCCTCCCATCGTCGAGTTCCCCAACTTCTTGGGGGTCGCCTTCGTCAACGTCCTTCACCGGAGGCTAAAAAGAAGATGGAGTTGAAGCCGTCATGAAGCTGAACTCAAAGGGACCACTGAAGAGCTAAGCTGCCACGTGCACCCATGGAGCGTGGCAACACAACAACACAAGGGAAAGAGGCCAACAAACAGATCACAGAAGCTGAAAACATCGTCATTGGTCGTGCGCGAGTGTCTGCTTCGGGAAAGACTGTGCGGATCGGAGACTTAAGGATCCATCTGCAAGAAAAGAAAACAGAGGCTATAGAAAAACGGGTCGTGCCAACGGTGCCCGTGGATAACTCCTTCCAAGCTTTGGCAAACAGAGAAGATATGTACAACACGTTCAAGGACAAGCTGCCCCCAAAACCGATCAAATTCAAACAGGTCTGGCGACCTAAGAGAATGCAGAAGCTCAGGCCAGAAGAGCCCGCACCAAGAGAGAACCCTCCAGCAAATGTAGCTGAGAAGAAGATCTATGACTACCGCCGGCCGGCTAGAGGCTTTGGAGCTGGAATTTGTCAGGGGGGGGCATATGCTTATGCCCGCTTCCACGACAAAAGAGCAGAACTGCGGAGGTGTGCTTACCTACCGCCGATAAGAGAAGACTCTCCTGAGTCAATGATCTCAACCACCTGTGAGCGCCAGGGGGCAACAAGGGTCACAGCTGACCATACCCCTCACCTCATGAACGCCCCTCTGCGGCGTGAAAGGAGGCGAAAAGATCTAAGAGCTCCTCGGATGCCAGCCAGGAGCTTCACTGATGAGAGTGATGTTCCGTGCGGACATTGGCACCAGCATGCCAGGAGAGCTAAACCCCGGGCATCGGTTTTCGAAAGGTTATCTTTCCCTTCCAGCGTCTCTCGGAGGGCTGAAAGGGACCAAAATGGGAACATTAAGATATTTGCCTGCCACATGGCCGGCATATGGGGCCGATATGGGGCACTGCCAGCTAATGATGAAGAGCTAGCAGAATTGGCAGAGAGACCTGGTGCCCTCACCAGAAGAAGAGCAGCAGCAGCAGCCTTGGCAGCCGCGTATGGATATGAGAATCCGCCTGCAGTGGAAATGACGGCGGTTAGTGCCAATGTGGTCACCGCCCAAAGCGCTGGGGGCAGTGATGATATTCCTCCGCCGCCACCACCGCCAGATGCAATTTCTGGGGGCACCTCGCAACAGATCCCTCTTGCTGCACCCATAGATCCGGCCATCATGGAGTTGTTGCAGCAATATCAAGCCGAGATCGCAGACCTTAAGCGCCAGATTAAAGGCAAAGAGACTGAGGGACATGCATCCCGAGTAGCGGAGGGCTCAGGAGAGACCCCCCAAGGGACCGTGGGGTCAATTGAAGCTTCGGCCCAGCGTGCTGTCATACGCACAACGAATGAGCGGTCACAACAATCCCCTGCAGCTACGGCTCAACACCACGCTCACAGGCTCAATACCAGCTGTTGCAGCCGCAGTTCTTCCAGCAGCAGCAGCAACCACGCCAGTCGCAGCAAGCTTATTCTGCGCAACAGCAGTCATTGCCCGCTCACGATCCTGAGCAGCAATTAGACAATCAAGAGCCGCCCTCGGTGCCACCGGCGGCCATTATCAATACCCCGAGTAATCAGCCGGCCCACTTCTATCCTCAGCAAGTGGACCCAGCCACTATCAACAAGCTCATGGTGGAACAACTAATTGACATGAGACTCGCCGAGCGGGGTGATGGAGAACAGATGGCCTTTGATGCATATAGGGTACCCTACCCTGCGCACCATGCTGCAAAGAGGCTGCCCCTGGGCGTTACCAAGCCTCCAAAGTTCGACAAATTCAACGGGCAAGGATCCCCAAAGGAGCATATAGCCCACTATATCAATATAATGGGCGACTTGGCCGCTGATGAGTCCTATCTGCTGAAGTTCTTTGGCTCCTCTCTGACGGGCCTAGCATTTGAATGGTATTCTAGCCTGCCAGCAGGGTCTGTATTAGACTGGGCAGATATGCAAAAGAAAATGAGAGAAAGGTTCTACATTGCAGAAAGGGAGGTCACAGCTGCCGAACTCTATGCAACAAAACAAAAAGGCAATGAATCTGCCCTGGATTACATCCAGCGGTGGAGGAACCTTAGTATGAGATGCAAGCGCCCTCCTCACCAAGAAGATGCGGTGCAACTTTGCAAACAGAACCTGAAGAGAGAGTTATTGGAAAGAATGATCGGGATGGAAATTCGGTCATTCGACAGGCTGAACGATGTGGCAGCTGAAATTGAAGCCTTTATGGCTAGATATCCCAACAATGCAGGAATGGAACAAAAGGACAAGCCAGCCAATAAAAAGTCTAATGGAAAAGAGGCGAACACTGTCGATCTAAAGAACTTTGAACAACAAAAGGGTGTTGGGTCTTCTGGCACCAAGTCTAAGACTCCAAGGCGGCATATGCTTCTCCAAGACAAATTTAGGAAGCCATACTCTTTCCCCAAGGAGAAAACAAAAACATTGTTCGAATGGGCCACTCATTACAATAAGGTTACATTTCCAACACCCAAAAGACTCGATGAAGCGGGAAAGAAAGATGACCCTCTATTTTGCCCATATCATCAGGTCTTGGGACATAGCATAGAGGATTGTTATGTGTTCAAGGACATCATGGAATCCTTGATCAGGAAGGGGGAGCTACAGATGGGTGAATATAAAGTGAGTCCACCTCAACCACATGAAGCCCCTGTTCGACAGCCAACAGCTAACATGGTATCACTGTGCCAACGGCTGTCAGAAGAGATTTCTAAAGCTAGTATGCAGATGAGCTATGAACACTGCATTATGGCCCCTGCCAGAGATCAAGAGAGTTGGAAGAAGATGCTTCAGCCATCTCTGTCAACTGTCACTCCAATATGGCATCTGGCAAAGCCCCAAGTGATCTCCATGAGAAATACTATCAACAGAAGGCGGCGGACACCTCTGCTATTGTACAGAGGGGGCAGCCCATCACTTGAACAGTTACAAGCATTAATAGATGAGTCAGACAAATATGAGCAACCTAAAAGGCGTCTTGTCCAGCTACAAGGATATGTACCATGGGAGGAGCTAGAAATGATGAAGCTAGAAGAGGCAACTGAACAAGAAATGTTTCGACCCCGAGGAGAGCTGCTCTGGGGGCAAGTACCAACAGAGCATGAAAGGAAAAATAGAAGATCCAAGAGGAAGGAGGAGAAAATGTTTGTTACTCTTTCCTGCAACACTATATCATCCTTTCCAGATATTACCAAACATGGTGAAGGAGAAGAGGTCAACCATAATTCCAATGGGGCGAATCAGACTGAATCGTCAAACCCTGAGTCTCTCACAAGATCCAGAAGAAGGTGGGAGAAACTACCTCTGACGAATCGCACCATTATTCTCAGGGGAGAAGCATCTTATAAGATTCCAGGGCATGAGATCCAAGGTATGCAAGCTCCACCTCCACTGAAGGTGTGCAAAAATCAAGAAGCTGGGGGCAAAATACCATCTTTTGTTGAGTTCCTGGCATTAAGGAGCAGTCTGAGTCATCCCATGCACCTCAAATGACACAAGAAAGGATCGACGATGAGCCGAGCAATCCAATCAGTGAGGTTCCAAATAAGACCTGCTCAAATATCAAAAAGGAATGCGACTCCAAGCCATTGGCTAATATTCCACGCATACCTGTAGATAATCCTGTCATGGTAGCCCAGTCGCAAAAATATCAAATGGAGATTGAAATGCTGAGAAAGCAGATTCAAGAAAAAGAGACATATATCCTGGCATCAAAAGAAATGGAAGGCTTGGTCGAAGCATTTCAAAGCGACATCAATCCATCCCAAACTTTGCCAATAGTGTCGCAGTCGATGCCAGCCCGCATTGGGGGCATCTTGCTCACACATCCATATCAAATGGCTCCGAAGCGGCCGGAGATCTATTCAACAAAAGTCCAAGAGTTCACCATAAACCCACAAATAGAGAGGGTGTCCATGCAATCGGCCCATACCCGCCCAAGCTTGGCGGATCCAGCACTGGTGAATAGCTTGATGAGGCTGACGGGGATGAGTGGTAGCATTAATGCTACACCCTGCGACAGTGCAGCTCCATGCCCAGGGGTTCATGATATGCACCATACAAAGGCAATGAGAAATGTGACCCGTGGGCCAACAACTTGTAGGTCCTTATCAAGCAGGTGCACATATTCAAATCGTCCTGTCAAGCCCATGGCAGACAGACTAGGCAAGCAAAAGATATCTGAAGCGTGCCCCAATATGGCTGAGGAAGCAATCTCGGCGACTAAATTACATGCCATTTCTCAAGGAGGTGGAGAACCAGCCCGAGACTATATCCGACGGTGGATGGACGTCTGCAGGAAATACAAGCAACCACTATCTGAAGAAGATGCTGTCAATATATGCAAGAATAACTTGCAAGAGGAGATCCTAAATAGAATGGGTGGCATCGATATCAGAACCTTCGATCGACTGAAAAATGTTGCCACTGATATTGAGGCATTCCTCGCCAAGTACTCTTCTGCTGATACTATTGGCCAAAGGAAGAGGCATGTCCAGACTCTAGAAGTTTCTGAAGGGGAAGCCAGTTCCTCACTTGACAAATTGTCAAGGCGAAGGAAAATTCCGCTACAAGAGAAGTTGCAGAAGCCTTACTCCTTCCCAAAAGATAAGACACTGGTTCTTTTTGAATGGGCGCAACGACATAACAAAATTGTCCCACTCGAGCCTAAAAAGCCGGAAGATATCAAGAAGAAAAACGATCCCCGATTCTGCTTATATCATCAACTGCCGGGGCATGTTACAGAGGACTGCTACATCCTTAAAGATCAAATTGAGTCCTTGATAAAAAAGGGAGAACTGCAAGTGGGCGAGTACCTGGTGTATCCGTCGCGATCTCATGGGGCTCCAATGCAGTAGAAAAGAAAAGCATACGATAGCTTATACTAGCCAGTATGGGGGCATATGCATGCCAAAATACACGAGCTAGAAAGCATAAGCAATTCAAGATGCTCAGTGCACAGATGAAGCTCGTGCACCCTAGAGGAACTTCAAGATCTTCGGCTCATCACAAGCAAGTGGGCAAGGATCACCTCACTGAAAATGAGTTACTCTAAGGACATGTGTTGATCACATGTGTAACGTCTATGGATGTAAATGTTCATTCAAAAAAAAAGAGAAAAGAAAGAATGACAAAAAAATAGTTACAAAAATGATGAGTAAAAAAAATGAAAAAAATGAATAAAAAAAATGAGGAAAGGAAGCATCTTGCTGAGGTAGTCACACCGACCACCCAGCATGAGACCCGATCATCGAGGCGGTCTCAACTGGCTCTTTTAGGGCCACCTGAGGTATTATCGTCAATGACGAGCAGCAAAAAATAAAGAGGCCAGCCATACCGCTAGTCGGACTATGGTTCTGAGACAAATAATACCTCAGCAAAATTGCGTATTTTCTGTAGGGCGATGATATGAGCCCGCATGATCATATCGCATTGGGCTTTCACCGCTTTTGTGCATATTCATACATGGGTTTTCTTACCGGATTTTGAGCGCATATTCTTTTTCCGGATCCCTAATAAAGCTGACAAGGATTTATCCCTATTCCGATGTCATCTGCATTTAAAAAAAATGGCAAATTGTCAATCATATTTTCAAAACTTATAATTTCAAAAGAACTCATATTTCAAAAGTGGCGTCTCGCCAATCATGTTTTCAAATAGTCATATTTTAAAATCGGCAAGCTTGTCATTCATAAGTTCAAAAGAACTCATATTTCAAAAGTGGCGTCTCGCCAATCATATTTTCAAAAGTCATATTTTAAAATTGGCAAGCTTGCCATTCATGATTTCAAAAGAACTCATATTTTTAAAAGCGGCGCCTCGCCAATCATATTTTCAAAAGTCATATTTTCAAATTGGCAAGCTTGCCATTCATAGTTTCAAAAGAACTCATATTTCAAAAGTGGTGTCTCGCCAACCATGTTTTCAGAGTCATGTTTTAAAACTGGCAAGCTTGCCATTCATGATTTCAAAAAAAAAATCATATTTCAAAAGACATATTTCAAAACTGGCAATTTGCCAATCATGTTTCAAAAGACATATTTCAAAAGTGACAATTTGTCAATCATGTTTCAAAAGTCATATTTCAAAAGTGACAATTTGCCAGTCAAATTACAAAATAGACGTTTTCAAAATAACGATGCGTCCATCATATTTGAAAATTCATGTTTCAAAACTCAAAATCATGTTTTTCAAACGGGACCTTAGCTCCCACATGCTTAATAAAAAGATCGAGGCCTCTACGCCCTCACAAATTTTAAATCGGGCTTCTTCGCCCCCATGTTTTCAAAATGGGCCTTTGTGCCCACATCTTTCAAAATCGGGCTTCCACGCCCTCGTGATTTCAAATCGGACTTTCACGTCCTCACAATTTTAAATCGGGCTTCTCTGCCCCCATGATTTCAAACTAGGCCTTTGTGCCCACATCTTTCAAAATCGGGCTTCCACGCCCTCATGATTTCAAATCGGACTTTCACGTCCTCACATTTTCAAATCGGGCTTCCATGCCTTCATGAGTTCAAACTCATTTTTCAAATCGGCATTTGCCAACCATTAAAAAGAAAAGGCTTCTGACCTTATACCTCCAAATAGATTGCCCCTGATTGTTGGCCACTCCAATTCATTGCAGGTCACCAATTCCAACACTAGATGATGAAACCAGGCCGACGGAGTTTCCCGTAGGTCTTGAAGCTGATGGCGTCAACACAACCGACGTCCCCAGATGATGAAACCAGGCCAACGGAGTTTCCCGTAGGTCTTGAAGCTGATGGCGTCAACATAATCGACGTCCCCAGATGATGAAACCAGACCAGCGAAGTCATTCGTGGGTCTTGAAGCTGATGGCGTCGACATAACCGACGTCCCCAGATGATGAAACCGGACCAGCGAAGTCATTCGTGGGTCTTGAAGCTGATGGCGTCGACATAATCGACGTCCCCAGATGATGAAACCAGGCCGACGGAGTTTCCCGTAGGTCTTGAAGCTGATGGCGTCAACACAACCGACGTCCCCAGATGATGAAACCAGGCCAACGGAGTTTCCCGTAGGTCTTGAAGCTGATGGCGTCAACATATCGACGTCCCCAGATGATGAAACCAGACCAGCGAAGTCATTCGTGGGTCTTGAAGCTGATGGCGTCGACATAACCGACGTCCCCAGATGATGAAACCAGACCAGCGAAGTCATTCGTGGGTCTTGAAGCTGATGGCGTCGACATAACCGACGTCCCCAGATGATGAAACCAGGCCGACGGAGTTTCCCGTAGGTCTTGAAGCTGATGGCGTCAACATAATCGACGTCCCCAGATGATGAAACCAGACCAGCAAAGTCATTCGTGGGTCTTGAAGCTGATGGCGTCGACATAACCGACGTCCCCAGATGATGAAACCAGACCAGCGAAGTCATTCGTGGGTCTTGAAGCTGATGGCGTCGACATAACCGACGTCCCCAGATGATGAAACCAGGCCGACGGAGTTTCCCGTAGGTCTTGAAGCTGATGGCGTCAACACAACCGACGTCCCCAGATGATGAAACCAGGCCGACGAAGTTTCCTGTAGGTCTTGAAGCTGATGACGTCGACATAATCGACGTCCCCAGATGATGAAACCAGGCCAGCGAAGTCATTCGTGGGTCTTGAAGCTGTCGACGTCAACATAACTGGCGTCTTTAGAATATGAAACCAGACCAACGAAGTCATTCGTGGGTCTTGAAGCTGATGACATCAACACAACTGGTGTCACCTGAATATGAAACCAGGCCGACGAAGTCATTCGTGGGTCTTGAAGCCGATGGCGTCAACACAATTGACGTCACTTGAATATGAAACCAGGCCAACGAAGTCGTTCGTGGGTCTTGAAGCCGACGTCGCCAATACAACTGACGTCACTTGAAGATAAAACCAGGCCAATGGAGTAGTCCGCAGGTCATGAAGCAGGTGTCAACAACCTTGACACTCGTGTTAAAAAAAATGAATGAAAGGGCTAAAAATAGAGATGCCCGTCGGACCTACTCGGATTGCACCGCTGAGTAGGGGTAAAAAGGACAAGAAAAAACCCGGCCACGATGAAAACCCGAAAGGGCGTCATGGGCAAAATTGGGAACCCTGCCACGTGAAAACCCGAAAGGGCGCGTGGGCAAAAGCAAGAAGGGGCTGACTCCGGTGAAAACCCGAAAGGGCGCTTGGGTCAGTAATGTGGTTTAAAAAAAAAATGTGTAAAAAAAGTTGCAAGAAGAGGGAGTTCTATCTCTGCTCCCCCCAAGTGGACCTCCTTTTGTTATGTTTCCCTAAATCTAGAAAGGCACTTTCGTGTCAAGCGGTCTTTATCATTTATGCCTCTCTAGAACCCTAGGTTTAGATACCACTACCTTTCCAAAACTCCAGATAAAGCTCAACCTTGACTTCTTGCCTTGGCTGACCAATAGATGTTTACCTTTAGAACCCTTGTTGAAGCTAGCACATAGGTTTTTCTGGTTACCATTTTGCAATCAACCCAAATAACCTCACACCATCTACCAACATCATGGTGTGATTGGTGGTCGAGTTATATTCCATTCATGAATCTCTCTTTATAGTATATATATGTATACAAAAAAAAAGAGCAAAAACAAAGAGGCTTAAAATAGAGGTGCCTCGCTGGACTTGTCTAGGTTTCCCCTGGACAAGGGTAAAAAGAGCTAGAACCCGGCCATGGTGAAAACCCGAAAGGGCGCCATGGGCAAAATTGGGTACCCCGCTACGTGAAAACCCGAAAGGGCACGTAGGCAAAAGCAAGAGGGGGTCGGATTGGGTGAAAACCCGAAAGGGCGCTCAATTCGATAATGTGAAAAATACATGCCAAAGACAAGCAGGCTTCAAGTCTCTAGAAAGGAAATCCTGACAGAAGAGGTACTCGACAATCAAAGCTTATTTTCACGTCAGTGCCAGTCAAAGCTCGCCTTCATGCCAATGCTAGCCAAGGCTCCTCTTCATATTCATGCAAGCCAAAGCTCATTCTCGTGCTAGTCAAAATTTGTCTCCATTTCAATCAGATTTCTATCTCATATGGGAAAAAGTGAAAACTTCTTTATGCGAAGTGGATTCTAGAAAATGTCAAGTCTCTGGAGGGAAATTTTTGACAGAGTTGGCCGACAATCAAAGAAGCATGTGTCAACAGATGATGCCTCCTAATAGTTTTCAAGCATCTGGGTGGAGAATGCTAAAGAAATCTGTCGATACCCAGGCACAACAAAAGCCAAAAGAGGAAGGCAAGAGCATGCTAATCCAGCCATGAGTAAAACGACATTAATGAGGTGTCAACAAGATCTCCAAAGTGGCAGTCTGGTTAGCACAGTCAGCAACAATGAGGTGGAAGCAGTCTACTTCCCCCCTACAAAGACCTCAACACTACTGCATGCTCAGATTGTGCGCATTCAAGGTGACCAGTCAGTAAGAGGGTTCAAAAGAAAGGAAGCAGTCGAATCACTTATTGGGTCTAGAAAGAGCCGCCAGATCGTATGGCAAGCCAGCATGCCCCATTGGCTCATACAATAGGCTAGCGCAATCCAATTGACGCAATGGTTGGCCGACTCATGAAGGCCACATGATCTTAAACAAGCCGCCTTCACAATGGTCAGTTGACTTATGAAGGCTGCATGCTCTCAAGCAAGCCGTCAATTCAATGGTCTTCACTACCCTGTTGGGTCTATTTATCAGCTCGTGAGCCCCTGCCAACTCTCGTGGGACATACCAAATCAAGCTCACCATTCTGAGCTCCATCGACTCGTGAGAGCCATGTGCCGATTCTCTGGAGCCCCCTGCCAAATCATGGCCATCACCTCAAGCCTATCAACTTGTGGTACCCTCTGCCAATTCTCCAACCATGTTGAATCACCCGGTGCTGCTGGTTCATGATGCCAGCAAATTACAAGGACGTCGATTCATTAAATATACAAGTCTATGAAGCGCAAGGCCGGCGTGCGTTATCAAGCTGTTGATGTAAGATGGTCATCACTCTAGCGGAGTCAAGTGATCACTAATACGACAAGATACCAACAGATCATCAGTACGGCAACAAGTCAAAGACCTGCCGATGTTAGCGTCAACAGTCAAAAGGCCGAAGTACACCCGCGAATGTCGCTTTGCGTGTCCTCTCGCACCACCCGCGGGTGGGGGGCATTTGTGGACACCTCAAATTTTCGCTAATGGGCCCCCAAACCGCCGGCTCCTCCTCACCCAAGTCTCTGGCGGGCTGAGCCAAAAGGGGAACAAAAGCCCATTAAAAAAGACCCCAAGGCCCATGATGCAAATAGCCTTATCTCCTCCCATAAAGTAGGGAGGTGATAATAAGCTATTGCAACTCCTCCCAAAAGGGAGTTCCAAATATGGCAAAAAGCTCCCTGCCACCCTGCTGGGCCAAGGGCCTTGTTGGGTAGGTTTTGGAAAAGGGAGGGCCAAGGAGGGGTTACGGGAAGGGCCAAGAGGAGAAGGGCTGGTGTGGTCTGCTCCAAGGGAAAGAACCAGCAGAAAAGAGGAGAGGAGCTCTGCGTTTTTCCTCCTCCAAGGCTCCAAGAAGCTCCCTCCCGTGAGAGCCCTGCAAAAAAAAGCAAGAAAAAGGCCAAGAGAAATAGAAGAAGGTGAGAAAGAGAGAAAGAGGGAGAGAGAGAGAGAGAGAGGAAGCATCCCTCTTCTTCCCCCTTTGTTTTTTCTTTTCTTTGCATGGTCTTGTCCCATCAAGGTAGGGAGAGGAGAAGAGATGTCACGTTGAAGCTCCCTTCCCCCATTTTCTTGTACTTCTTTCACCCATCTCATGAAAGCATACCATCTTGTGCACCCCTTTTGAGTATTTTATGTGGATGTGTTGTCCCTTTTGCATTTATTGCATGCCCTCTCTCCATCCTATCTTGGGTTTTAAAAGCTTTCCTTTGCAAAGGGGGTTACGGGATGGGGATGTTCTCTTGGTAGAGGAGTGTCTCTTTCCCTTTCAACACCCCAAATGAGACCTTTCCATGTCTCTCATACCTCAATAAATGAGGTCATGGGGGTATGGGACTCCCTCTCCCATTTAATGTATGCATAGCATACTAAATCTCTCCCTCAATGGGCCATATTCCCCATCGTTTTGGGCCTGCAAAAGGGTGTTCTACCACTGTTCTAACAGCCCTTCAAGAGCCCCCATAGTGGTTAATGCATGCCCTTTGGTAATAGTCAAGAGAATGAGCAAGTAATGCTCATGTTTTTCTTGTCTAAACACCACCTCCAAAAGACCCTTTCAAAGAGATCATCAAACCTGGTTCATCCCCTCTCAATGGACCTCTCCCATTGCAGTTTTCAGCCCCTTTGATGTGCATTTCAAGTTAGCACCAAATAGTCTCCAAAGAGTCCCGTTTCGCTAATCAAGGAGGTCGGGCAAATGATGCCTAAATCCCTTTGTTTAGCCCATCTAGCAATGGGTTGCAATGCTATCTCAATATCCAAAATCACCCCGGCCATGAGCAAGGGCGTTCTTGGAGAGAGACGTTGTCATCCCTTGTACAGGTGGTCAGCTGCGCCGATTCGGCCTGGCACTGGTTTCTGGCAGTCCTGTAAGACCAGAGCAGAGCTGCGCCGATTCGACGTCCTGGCCATCACGATGGCTGAAGTTACATGAGCAAAATCATTGCTCCATGTGACATCGGCTGATAAACAGTCAAAAGACACAGTATGAGACCCATCCACATCCTCGGATTGGACAATATGATGTTCGTGTCCGGACGGGTGGGTTCGCATGTGATTCATCGTCCCGCGGGTTGTTTGGCTATAGCATTGCCCGAATCTCCGTAGGCATGCCTGGGGGATCGAGGTCATAGGCCGTCGGAGTTACGCCGTTTTACGACGTACACTCTCCCTTTTGGTGCCATCTCCGCTTGTGGTGGATGAGCATCGCGCTTTCCCCTCTATCACCACGATAAGGGGAAATGCTGCCGAATTTCCCCCGCGAGGGTTGAGTTGGCGCAAAATTCCTAAAAGAGGTCATTAGCTTCTAATTGAATTGGCAACGTTGCGAACGGAAGCCAATTCGATGATGTCTATGATTTCAGCCAGGCTGCGCCGATTCGCCTTATCTCGTCAGCTGCGCCGATTCGAGGACGTTTGCGAAGTGCGTTGAGCCATCGAGCTCCGCCGAACGAATAGAACTCCGTTCCAAATGCTCAAAAGACCCAAACAGCAAATTAAAATCATTTAATGATAAAAAGAGTCGCAAGAGCAAATTGAACTCTTTTCAAATAAAAAGAGCAAAAGGGCATTTCATTTCTTACAAAAGAGCAAATGATTAAATTCAACCCTTTTTTAAATGACAAAATAACCTTCATGTTTTTACAAAAGAAATTCCTTTCGTCAAATGACCAAGTTCAACTCTTTCTAAATGACAAAAAAAATAAATAACCTTGTGGTTTGCAAAGGATCGAAGGGTAAAAACGAAACCTTCTTTTCAAAGAGCAAAAGACCATCTTATATTTTGCAAAAGAACAAAGGACTAATTCGAATTATTTTTAAGTCAATCAAAAGTCTCAAACCAAGCTTTTCTAAGTACACAAAAGACCAAATTGTGCCCATCTTCAGCAAATAAACAAAAGACCACCTTCTTCGAAATTCTCTCTCTCAAATAGACTTGAAGGACCGAATTGAACTTGTTTTCACAATAAAAGAGACAAATGAACAAATAGGCGAAGAGAGATTCGATAATAGGCTGAGCGTAAGGTCTGACGGGTTCGGATAGGCGCTCGTCCCGTCCCTTAGTACTTCAGTCTATTTAAATTATGCTTCGCACCCCTTTATCGGATGTCCCGTTTTAAGGTCATGAGGCTTTCTAATCTGGCGATTAATCAAGGGTTTTCTCTTTCTAAAAGAGATGTAATTAACGTCGTTGCGCTCAGGCAACGACGGGATTTTGGTCCAGGACTCGACCACTCACTTTCGTTTGACGAAGTCAAACGGCGCGCACAATAGACTTAAAGCCCTCCGACTCTCAGAGGCAAACCAATTTGTTGTCACTATGGTGACTGGCACGCCCGCGCTGTGCGAATTGTGGATTCATCTCACGCCGCCATTGCTCGCGTAGCATTCGACGAGACTTGGATTCGCAATACGCATTCATGCCATGAGAAAATGAGACAACATGATAAAATAGAACTTTTAAAAGTAGAATTTATAAAAAATAATTCCCATTTCCACACTATGTTACGAATTTATTTAGACAATCATCTCTTTTGTTTTCGTATTGTTCTTAACAACTCTCTTACATCAATAAAGTGTTAAAAATGTATAGTTAGCATTTATTTTTCAGATTGTTGATAAGATTACGTCATCAGTCAATAAATTCAAGTTTATAGACAAAGATATCCTTAAAGAAATATTTTTTCTAAGTGCTACATTTGTGCCAAAGAAAGAAAGGGACAGACGAAAAGATAGAAAGATGAAAAGAAAAAGAAAGAGTTTATGATAAATGAAGGGTATTCTGGAAATTTAATCAAGGTTAAGCAAGAGATCCTAGCAGGCACTGATCAGGACAATGGATAAGGATCTTTTCATAAATATTGTAGTATAGAAAGATTGATAAACATAATATAAAAAATAAGAGGGATGAATCTATAAATAAACATTAAAGATGCACGGAATTTCAATGTATCTCTCCCAATAGATAATACCCCCTATTTGGAGTTTTATTCTTTTTCTTTAGAAAAAAAAATCCTCTTGGAAGAAGAGGCATGTACTTTACTTATAAACACACATTTATTTATATTTATTTATAATGTGAGACAAAATTATATTTCTACACAATAAAATCTCATCTAGTGAAGATAAAGATGTGCGGATGCTCGTTCAGAGTATATGGTTTCTTGTTAAATTCCTCACTATTGAAGATGCACGGTTTTAATGTGTCCCTCCCAAAAAATATTGCCACTTATTTAAAATTTTATCATTTTCTTTGGAAAATAAGTCTCTTGAGAGGAGAGACATGTGTCTTACTTATAAATATATATTTATTTTCACTTATGTATGACTAATTAATCATACCTCTACAACATTTTAAATGGTATTTTTGTAAGTCTCTATCAACTTTGCCCCTTTTTATTATATATGGAACTAACGTTAATATGCCTTCCACCCAGTCCAATGCATGCGTGGGGAAGAACCAATGAAGAGTCGGATACGAAAAGAACGTTATGTTGGGTATGAACTAGCTAGGTATGACATTCTGATGAAGTTATTGGATTAAGTCGTATGCTATTTTTTATTTGATCTTTTCTAATATATGACTATTTTCGTGGTAGACCACTTTAATAAACTTAAACGTCATATTGCAGCGGACTTAACAATTTGTCATTGTTATACTTTGTGAAGGTTAAATTGACTTGCACCGGATAAGACATTAATTAAAGATCGTCCTACATGAAATAAAATAAAAATAAAAATCGTATGGAATCCTCTTCCCACTCCTTGGCCTTAACCTTTCCTTCCCTTCTTGTGTTCCCAGTACCGCGGGAACGAACAGGTTAAGAAAACCACAGAAGGCAGAAACCGTGTATACATGTCCCTTTCAGTCAACAATTCCAATTTCCCGACAAGTTTGCTCGGGGCCGGGCAAAGTCAATCCGCAACGCCAGAGAGGGAGGGTTTCGATTTGACTTTGACTGGCCCTCCACCCCGCACCGTATCAGCCTCCTCCATAAGAATCCCAGCTGGCAACTAACCAGTCTCCGCACTCCAGAGCTAGCTACCCTTCTCTTCTCTTTCACTGGTAAGATCACGAGACGATCGTAGGAGAGAGGAAGTCGTTTGCCTCCAAGTCAAGTCAACTCGCAGCTCCCAGCTCCCTCCTCTCTGATACCGCTCCATCCTTTCCTCTTATAGCCAGCTCATTCTGGCCTGGCGTTGCGACCCAGCCCACCCCCCATGGCGGAGGAGAAGGAGCAGGTGATGCCCCTGGCCAACTCCGCCGCGACCGTGTACCCGGCCGTGCCCCTCGACGAGGAGGGCGCCGACCGTTGGCGATCCGGCGAGTACCTCCGCAAGCGCCGCTGCTTCCTCTTCTGCTGCGGCTGCTGCAGCGCCTTGGTGGTCGTCCTCGGCCTCGTCCTGCTCGTCCTCGCCCTCACTGTGTTCCGGGTGAAGGACCCGCAGCTCATCATGAACTCCATCCACGTTGACGGCATCAGTCACGGCGAGCGCGCCCCCGGCGGCTCGGTTTCCGTCAACATGACGCTGACGGCGGACGTCGATGTGAAGAACCCCAACGTCGCGTCCTACAAGTTCCAGGACAGCACCACGGAGTTCTACTACCGGGGCGAGACGGTGGGCGTGGCGTACGTCCCCGGCGGCGAGGTGAAGGCCGGCCGGACGGCGAGGATGAACGCGACCGTTCACGTGATGACCGACCGGGTTGCTGCAAGGCTGTCCGACAATATGACGTGGGACAGCTGGCTTCGGGCGGCCGGCCGGGAGACCGTGAACCTGACAAGCCACACGGAGATCAGCGGGCGGGTGAACCTGTTCGGGGTGTTCAGGCGGGATCTCGACGTCTTCCTCAACTGCAGCATGACGCTGGATCTGTCCCTGGACAGCCAAGACGTGAAGAACAAGACTTGCTGGGTGAAGGCTCAGTAGATAGGGAATACATCAGAGAAATTCTGCTTAAACACAGCGATATAGGAATTGTAAGATATGCGCCCGGAACATCCTTTCCACCCCTGTATGATTGATTCCATGCCCCCTTCTTTAATTCTCTCTCTCTCTCTCTCTTTTTTTTCTTCCTGTTTTCCATTTTTTCTTTCCCTAGCTCTCTTTCAGATCTTGATATCTAGATCAGGAGGGTCGACGCTTCCGGCGGTGATTGCCGCTGAGAAATTTTCCTGTGTTTGCAACCCCCCACCACTACTCGTACGATTACGTTATTACAAGATCGATGGCTATGGTTGATTTGTCTAAGGAATTTTATCTTTGCTAGTTCTATCTATATAATAGAGTCACAGTAGAGAGATTTGTTTGTTTTAGCATCGGAGAGAAGGGTAGTCCACAATAACGCCACAAACATGCAGGGACCGCTGAAAGAGATGGCAGCTAGTGGTGCATGCGTTTCAAGGCGAATTGCTAGATACCTACTGCGATGTTTACTGATCGGATTCTCTCTGCCTCTCGCTGTGTATTATCATTTGGTCGATCTTTCCCTCAAATTCCTTAATTTGCCAACTAAAATGGTCATGATTATCAAGCGTAATGAGTACTTAATTATCGACTTAATTGCTTATCATCAATAGAATATCAAGCAAAAAAGTATGTATATATGAATTCAATGTCTTTCATCAAAGCCCAAACCGATACACGAAGATTTGATGCGACCTGCACCTAAATCCACTGTCTGAGGCCCTCTAGGTAGGTTTCCGCAGCAGTCCTAACATTAAGGTGCAGTAGTATAGTACTATTGCATATTATTTAGATTTTTTGTGCTGAATATTGCTTTTAATCAGCTTTTACATGCTTTGCATACACATGAAATTGGTAATTAAGAAACTTTTCCCACTGATCTCCGGCCCGAGGAAGAGACATCCAGCACATATGTGTGCATGGTTTCGTTTTTCACTGATTTTATTGAAGAAAAAGATGTTTGATAATTAGATAAGTCACGATAACTTCTAATAAAAAAATTATTAGTTTTAATAATTATTTTCTTGTTTTGATAAATTAGATAACTTATCAAACACTTATCAACATTTATTGATGATAAATCTTGATAAATTTAATTTTTATTTTTTAATTGATAAAATTATCCATAAATAATAAGAGATATCTGAATTTATAAGGAGTTTAAAACATCTCAAAATGGAGATAAAATTTATTAATTATCTTGACGTGATAATATAGATTATCTTATTCACAGATATTAATTCACTTTATAAATGATTGATCTGCTTATCAAAATAATTCTGGAGGTTGTATTTTTCCTTTTCTTAGAAATTGTTGTCCGTGAATTCTCTTTTTTGAGGAAAAATATATATTCTTCCTACTCCATAATAGAGCCTGATAATACACGATTACACTCCCCTAACTTTAATGATAAAACTCACCAACTTTTCTTCAATGCGCACCCACGTTGGAACAAACATCTTCATTTATTAGTCATGTCAAATATATCATTCAAGGGATTTATTATTCTTCCCTCGCTGCCTGGCTAAAGGAATGGCTATATGTTCTCCACAGTGGGGAAGTTTACTCGCTCGAACATTCTCCCAACACATGTCATGTCAAGAAAGAAGTCTCTTCGATCTGAGGGCAACAATTTTGTTAAGAGATAGGTTTTCTGCACTTGTGAAAGTGCAGAAATATTTAGTCATCTTATTTTTTTTTTTTTTATTGGTAGAAAAGAGGAGAGAGATATATGTGGTAATTTTATTTCCACCAATAAGAAGAGAAAAATATAAGATGACTAAATATTTCTGCACTTTCATAAGTGCATAAAACTTTTCTCCTTGATTAATTGACGAGAATGAGGCATGGTGATTGATCTCTTGGGTCGGATCATGACTCAAAATCTTCACCATAAATGTTCTTTTTATAAATTTGATTCCAAAGGTCTATATTTGAGACTTCTCTCTAAATAAAATTTAACATAACCTCGTTTACATGTGTAAAAAGAGACAAACATGAAATAACAGAAATTTTGTTTGCGATAGAAAACAATTGTGAGGATTTTTCTTTCTCATCGTTATAGGCAGTCCCTTTTCTGTTGGACGTTTTGTCCACCTTCGTGTGTAAGTTATTAGGTTCCAAACTAAGAAAAGGCAAAGTGCTAACTTGGTATCTAGCTTTGGTCGACCCATCTCGGTCCAATCCCAATTTATATATAGCCACAATAAGCTACCCAGCCAGTCCAGGATGATCCAGAGGAGCCGATCGGATAATCGATTGTGTCCAACTAATCGATTAAATATATATTCTCACTATTCGATCAACTATCCTAATTAAGCAAACCGGATAATTAACGGCACTTTGTTTTCCAACTCTAGCGATCGTTTCAAAAATTGTCCACCTCCTTCCACCTATATATACAGTACTATAGTTGCAAATAAAGAGGGACGGAATCAGGTTTTGATGCACTCTCTCTCACACACACATACAGACACAATGACACATACACACACACACACAACATTTTCATTTATTCTCTTCAAAATCGACCTCTAACTTAAACATTAAATGGTCAACCTTGGAAATTTTATCGTAAGATTGATTTTTTGTTTGCTCAGATGCCCAACAGTAGTGACTTCGTTCCTATCCTTCAATTATGTATTTGAGTACTCAATCTCGAATCTTGAAGTTAGACATTCTCATACTCTTATCGGTTTTGAATTGACTTCATCAATTCACAAGGTGGAAAACATAGTATGGAGTGCAAACGCAAAACTCAGTTTACCTAATACAAAATAGCTAGGGATCATTTTTTATGGAGCAATACTTACACGTACTTTTGTTAAGATAGATTGCGTGGAGGTAATTTAACTTGAGAAATATTAGTTATTCGGACGTCCGAATAATTAGTCAACGTGGAACGGTCGCGCGGCCGACTTGATTGGTCGGCCACGGCGTGGGTCTCACGAGACCGCAGCGTGAGATCTACACGGCCGACCAATCAAGTCGGCCGCGCGCGCGGTCGTTCCACCTCATACTGATTACTCGGGCGCTGAGTAACTAGCATTTCTCGTTCAGTTCAATCACATGACCCTACATCATATTCATTCTGATGTGACATGTTATAGAGGTGACAAGACAAGTGTTGTTGTTAATGGCCAATAATAATGACTAACAACTGCATATGATTTTTTTTTCAAATATCAATAGTTCAATTTTTATCGGCAACAAATTTACAAAAATAATTTTAAAGATGATGTCAAAAATTGAACTTCATTCCAATGATATAATTTTTAAAATAAGTAATAATGACTACCTGCCGCCGACCACACCGTTGATGAACTGCAACAGTGGCTAGGCCCAATCAATGGTGCCATTAGTCACTACCACCGGTGACCAGAGGGTTGGACATAACATGGCATCATGTGCTTTTGTTGGATTACTCAGAGCTAATCCAGATCTACAAAATTATTTATCTAGGCGGGTACCGAACAATACTGTTTTTTTTATGTATACATAGACTATATGTGCTCAAGCCTGAAATTTGATATAAAGAGAAAAATGGTCCATTAATGCTTTCGGGAACTTACTTCGATGGTATATTCTTCATATGGATCCATCTTAATTCCTTAGGGGTGACGACTCCTTTAGATGGGACTTATGAAAATTACATTTCTCCTCAATAATGCTCGATCTTAATTTGTCCTTCATCGTTTGTACTTTGCGCGTTGCTTTTAAACCCTAAACTCTCGGGTGATTTTTATAGGATAATCCATATATGATCCATCGGCATAAACAGATTCAGAAAATTTTTCAATGGGGTCATTTTTTAAAAAAATTTTACCAACCAAATTAATTTAATAAAAAATTTTAAACACCTCAATAAGATTTTAAAATTTTAGTGGGGTCATATGACTTCACTTATTTATCTCTAGATCCGTCCCTGCCCACAGTAGACCCTTATAAGATAAATCGAGATATATAAATCAACCAAAAATGAAAACTTGTATATACTTTTTATATATATAAAGATTATTCTCTCGTTCCAAGTAAAGCAGGATTATGACCGTCAAAAGAAGTTCTCTTATTTTTATGTAACTAATGATTTTGCAGCATGAAACCCCTCGCCCATACCACCTAACCAAGAACTTGGTCATTTGCTGAAGAATGGAAAACAATAGATATGTTTTTAGGAACATATGGGAAAGAGATTATTTGCTGGGCTGATTCCACACTCTGGTTGATTAATTACTTGATACTAATTAACCTATTTTATATGTTATGTTAGTCCTCACTTTTGAGATTGCAACAACTAGACAGACCCTCGAGTAGTGTAACGTCTGGGCCTTAATGTTAGTGGGCCATGGATCTATGACGAAATGGACGAAATGGCCCTGGAGTAGTGTAACGTCTGGGCCTTAATGTTGGTGGGCCATGGATCTATGACGAAATGGGCCCTGGAGTCTGATTGTCTAAGCCCAATGGGCTATTATCGTAATTCCAGTTCCAGGCCGATGAACACGCGTGCAAGAGGCGTCAGAGCAGAAATCGTGCTACGTGGTAAAAGGAATCACAAGTGGCGCCAAGTAGTTTGGTCTCTGTATCTCCTTGCACACAGTGGTGATGTGAACTACGAAATTTTTTTACGACAAGATAACTTAATTAGCTTTAATAGTGTCTCCCGAGTAGCAGCAGATCTTAGGGCCAGTTGGTATTGAGATAGATCGAGTATAAATTGAGAATATGTTTAAAATTTTGAAGATATTTTTAAAATTTAGAAGATATCTTTATTCTATTTTCGATCTATTTCAGTACCAAACATAATTTGAGAGTCACCAATGATTAACAATTGTTAAGTAACTTTTTCGCACCTGGCATCACGATGAGCTTAAGGCAGTGTTTGACATGGCTATGGCGGAAGCCAAAATCGAAAAAAGTCGATTTTGGAGATTTGATGTACGGGTGACGAGATTTCCACCTCGCAGCCCGTGTCGTGCCCTACCATTGCGGTTGGGCTGATTTAAAAAAAAAAATGCAAACGTCCCTCACCTTCGCGCCACGTCCACCGCCGCGGTGTTTTCGCGAGGGATTTTGCAAAAGCGGCACCCGAGCCGCTTCCCGCAAAAGCGCCTGCCGCGTTCTCTTCTATATGTATCTCTCTTCCCTCAAAATTGTCGCGCACACGAAAGCCAATGACATCTTGTAACATTTGGCAGCGATTGTGGAGTTGTCAGAGATTTTGCCCCTCAAAATCTCCCCAACTCCGTTTTCAAACGCTGCCTAAGACTTTGATGAGGTTTGCTTTGATCATTTTCAAGTATTTATAAATTCTGTAATTGATGAATGATTGCATATCATTAAAAGAAGAAGAAACATTTGTTTCCTAGCTAAATGTTACTCGATCAAACACGTTATTGGTCGGGTGTCAAATTCTATGTTGTTTTGTTGGTGCCGTGGAGCCCAAGCACTCGACTAAGGACATATTTTGATTAGATAAAAATATTTTTCGTCCAACAAAAGACAAATGTTTCTAAAAAAAAAACAGTCCTTTTATCCCGTACATAAAGAGTGATTTAGTAGACAAGGTCTTCCACACACATCTAAGTAATTCAAAATTATGTTCTATATACATTACCTAAAAACCAAAAGACGAAAAAAACTTCTATCTTATTCAGAGCCCGCGATAACCAATGGAAATGTTTCAGGGTGATTCCTCTATATATGGGATAATCACACATAAGCCACTGTATAAAACTGAACTGCAGATTTATCATTCCAGTGTTTACGTTTGCGCACACATCGCTACAAATTGCCAACGATGCAAGAAAATACCACAAATGCCCAATTTCAGGAGGAATAACGAAGCCTCTCTGCACAACAGTGTCACGTTATTTATTGACGGATTTAGAATTTTAGTTTAATAGATGTATTTTTAGACATATTTTTTTGATCCAGTGAAAATACTAATAATAAAATTTTATATTATTAATAAAAAAATTTCAATCTAATGAAATCACATGATCCCACTAACCCCAAAATGGCTCCGCCACGTACTAATGTTATTGATATTATATCCAACAGTGGAGAAGCAAGGATTGGAGATCCACGGCTTAAGCTACTGACAAGAATTTGCTTCTTTCTTCTTCTTTTTTCCTTTTTGGAAAAACTAGCTTATTATATATATGTTCTTAGAATTTTTTTGACAAATTTGCGATTTCATTCATATATAACCACTAAAATACTCTTTATTGTATATTTAGTGACAAGAACTTAAAGGACAAACCGGCGTCATGATGAGATTAAAGTGCGGGGGAGATGCCCCCTCCCCCTCCCACTCCAAAAAAAAAATAAAAGGAAAAAGGACGTAGTGTAATTCCTATAATTTTAATTATTTAGGTTCTGTCAATTCCATTTACATCGTAGTGTAATTCCTTTTATGCTGTAGTGTTATGGGGATGAGTTTTATTTGATATACCATCGCTAGTAGTAGATTGACTATTGCACGGATATTTTTTATTTAAAAAATAGCAAGTGTAGAGGTTAAAAAATAGTTGTAGAACTCTCATCGTCTGTGGTTCACGAGTTTTTAAATTTGTTAATGATAGAAATACTGTCTGCACCAGTAGATAACGATAGATGGTTATGGGGGTAGGGCTCAATTGTGATCTTAACGAGAACTCTGTGATGCTCAAGTCATAAAATTAGGACAAAAATAGTTGGGATGAGAGAGAGAGAGAGAGAGAATATGTTCTTACATGTATAGACGGATCTACAGAAGAATAAGTGGGGTCATGTGATTTCACTGAATTTTTAAAATTTTATTGGTGAGTCTAAAATTGGCACTATTGGATTTTTAAAATCTTATTGGTGAGTTTAAAATTTTTTATTAAATTAATTTAGTTAAATTTTTTTTAAAAAAATGACCCCACTGAAAATTTTTCTGAGTCCGTTTATGCTTACGTGCCCATGTGATCATTGAGAGCTCACTTGCCTCATTATAATTTATGGCTCTCAAGGACTAATATTTGCAACTTTCCTCCCTTATTCATTATCTATCCTCTTGTCAGTATCCATATCTTTATTAGAATCTCCTGAAAAATGTAAGTATATAAGTATGGTGGATCGATATAAAGCTCAATGGAATTTGTACATCTTGTCCTGACATATTTTAAGTGATTAATAATTTAACAAGTTAAAATCTACCACTACAAGAATAAGCGATATTACTGACGGAAATATTCAGTCGGTAATACCGACGGCTATGCCGACTGATACTTTTTTGGTCGGAATATCCGTCGAAAATTTCGACGGCTATAAATCCATCGGAAATGTCCGTCGGTAATGTCACTTATTGCAGAAATTCCGACAGCCATTCCGACAAAACTAATTCCGTCGGAAATTTTGCCGACGGATATTCCGACCAAAATCAATCGGTCGGTATATCCGTCAGAAACTCTCATTTTCCTCCCCCGCCACATCCCACGAAACCACTCTCTCTCTCTCTCTCTCTCTCTCTCTCTCTCTCTCTCTCTCTCTCTCTCTCTCTCTCTCTCCACCGGCCGTCGCGACCTGCACCGCCCCTGGGAGTCGTCGTCGACCCTGCATCGCCGCCGCTGACCTGCACTGCCGCCGCTCCTGGGAACCGCGACCTGCACCACCGCCACTGCAACAGCAGGTACCCCCTCCCCCTCCCTGGCCCCTCCTCCTCCCATCCCGGCGCCCCAGCGGCGACCCCCTCCCCCCCCCTCCCAGCTACCCCCACCCCCACACCCTCCCCCTCCCATCCACGGCATCCCACCCTTGCCGCCGGCCCCTCCCCCTCCTGCCGGCGACCCCCTCCCCCTCCCATCCCTTCTGCGCCCCACGGCCACCCCCACCCCCTTATTCCGACGACCCCCTCCCCCTCCCATCCTTTCTGCTCCCCCTCCCATTCCTGTGCAAGGCCCCCCCACACCCTCCCCCTATCATCCCCCACCCCTGGCGCCCCACCCCTGTCGCCCACTCCCCCTTTCTTGTTCAAGCCCCCCCCCCCCCCCCCCCACCCTCCCCCTCTCATCCCCGACCCCCAACGCCCCACCCCCTGTCGCCCCCTCCCCCCCTTCCTGTGCAAGCCCCCCCCCCACCCCCACACCCACCCCCTCTCATCCCTGACCCCCGGCGCCCCACCCGTACTTTCCCATCCCTCCTGCTGCCCCCTCCCCCTCCTGCCGGCAACCCCCTCCCCCTCCCATCCCTTCTGCGCCCCACCGCCACCCCCCTCCCCCTCCTGTTTCTGAAAATTTCAATAATATAGACAAGGATCTCATTATGTTTTGTTTATGCGTTAGTTTATACATTTGTAATTACATGTGTTTGTAATTACACGAATCTCATTACGATGATGTTGATAGAGTATTTATAAGAATGTAGCACTAAGGCACTACTTGCAAGAGATACGTATTAAAGATGATGTTGATGGAGTGTTTATAAGAATGCATTTGTTCTGATTCATATATATGAATTTTTTGGTAGGTAATGACAATGGTACGTATTAAAGATGAAAAAAAAAATTATGCAGAGTTCCTCATCATATTATTCGCTTTGGGCCAAGGCCTCTCGATTTCATCCTCAACCCTACATATACAACCTAGTAATATTCTCTCGATTTTTGATAAGTGATAATTCAATTCATTTTTGTCCCAACCCTCATAGGTAGTAGTAGCTCCAATCTATTAACGAGCTCTATGCTGGTCTTCTTGTCAAGTTCCGAGTAAATGGGTAGCCCTCTCCTCGTAGATGACTCATGATTAGGTCACTACATGCCCACCAACTTCTGCCTAATTCAGCCCCCAACTAACCCATATCTTATTGGGTAGGTCATGCTCTAATTCTATAATATCATAGCTGGTCATAGGTCGATCTAACTCTTGTGAAGCCCTACTGTTAGGGAGGTCTTGGTGTTATATCTCTTCAGCAGATGCAAGTCACTCTAAGGGTTAAATAGCTATGAAGGGTCATTACTCAAAGTTCCTTGTGGACTTCTTATTCCAAGCAGATCATCTAATTTTCAAAAGCAGGCTTTCAAAAAACATAAGGCTCCAGGTAGATCCATATGGATACAAAGATGTAAATTTTTTTTATTCCAATAATCAAGTTCTTATTGCTAAGGCGGGTTTAAGGACTGACTCCACTAGACCAAGAACATAAGTTTAAAGGTGCACCCACTACATGAAAATCCTAGATCTGTCACTGGCAACCTAGTCCCCTTTCCAAGTTAGATTATTCATTTTTTAGATAGATATGGATAATTTTGAGATGAGGACATATGCCTACTCTTAAGTTAGTTTGTTTATCTCGGCCATAAATCATACTTCACTTGTAATTCTTTTTTCTTGATTAATATTTAATTTGGTTTAATATTGCACTTGTTCACATGTAATATTTTATTTTCATTTTCCTTTAATATTTATGTGAATTTTAAATTTAATCTATGCATGTATAGTAATTTATCACTGCACACACCTCAAGAGAGCGTGTTAAGCCCGTGTCAATGAACATTCATGTTCAAGACTTTGGTATTGATGTGCACGAGTCTTATTTTCAATGATGAGAACGTGCATATCTAACTCAAAGTCTTGAATTGTCCCGTTTTGAACAGTCTGTGAATATTTGATCGCAGTTGGGTGGTCATTTACTATGTGTTAGTATTATTTGTTGAAAATTTCAGGTGCTTCTACTCACTCCTCTCTGATATACCTTTATTGATTTAGAATATTTTCTTAACCACTTATTAGTAAGTGTTTAAGAACATATCCTAATCAATAAATATTTTTGGTATATCGGAGAGGTGTGGGGAGATGCTGCCGAAATTTTCAGCAAATAATACAAACACATAGTAAATGGACATCTGAGTGTGATCAAATATTCACAAATGGGTAAAAAGTGATAATATAAATAATATGCCCTACCTATTCATTTTGACTTACTCGAACGATGTGAGGGTGTGTTGGGTTTTAACTGGTGACATGACATTTAATTTGTGTAGAAAAAATGTCTTATGAGAATCAGTCATGGATGTACCGTGAAATAGTTAATGGAGTTGTGACAGAGGAGTTTAAAGACGGAGTTGACAATTTCATTCAGTTTGCATTGAGTAATTCATCAGTAGCAGTTGATCCGATGGGTAACATCTGATGTCCGTGTTCGGCTTGTTAGAACAGAAAGTGGATATCGACATGGGATGTGTAGCATCATTTGTATACGAGAGGATTTGTTGCCCATTATGAGTTATGGTCGTCTCATGGTGAGTTGAATATTCAGTCTTCTGAACCAGCCAACTTTGCCTCCACAAGTACATACGTAGACATGGTTGTCGATGCTGCTGGTCCGGAGTTCAATATTCATGATGACCAAACAAATGAAGAAGTGCCGAATGATATAGCTCTGAGATTTTATTAGTTACTTCGAGATGTTGATGAGACATTATGGGATGGTTGTGATAAGCATACACAGTTGTCTGCAGTGTCGCAGCTACTGAATTTGAAGTCTGAATTTTATATGAGCGAGAGTTGTTTTGATCGACTTCTCGTACACGTCAAGAGTATGCTTCCTCAATCAGAGAGGTTGCTTGATGATTTTTACCGTGCGAAGAAGATGGTGAATGATCTGGGGCTTGGTTTTATGAAAATTGATGCATGTCCGAATCACTGTATGTTGTACTATAAAGATGATGCAGATAAGACATCATGTTGTATTTGTAAGCATGATAGATTCAAGCCTAAGAGAGGAGACAAGTCAAAGCAGAAGGATGTTCCATATAAGTCATTGTGGTACTTTCTGATCACACCCAGATGTCCGGCGCCAAAATTCCTCTCCGAGAGCGTGGTCGCGGGCTGCCGATACGATCGCATACGGACACCCCTTGGCTCAAATAGGCATAACTTTCCGCTCGGTTATCGGAATCGCTTATAAGACCCCAATTCAGAATCGGCACTTAGAGACTCCTGTCACCCCCATGTTGCCTCAGGTGATAAGTCGTCATTTCGGGGTCGAAAAATCTTCGTTTTGCACTCCAAAATTTTGATTCCGGCCGACGATCTCCCCGTTTCCAAGGTTTTCTCACAGTAATGTCTCCCTCGATCACGTGAATCCCAGGCAGGGCAACCACACGGAGTCGACCTGTCACGGCGATCGGAAGTTATGTTCAACTCGGCGCGAGAACTCCTGCCCAGGTCGTAGATATGGGTGCACCAACATCGCCGATATAGTCACCCTTGTCGGATTATTCTCACCCCTTCCGCGAAAGAACTGGCCATAACTTTCCGCCCGGGTATCAAAATCGTTTATGTGAGCACAATTCGGAATCGGCACTCTGAGACGATCAACACGACACTGGTTTCACAGAATTCCGTGTCGAGATGGAAATTCCACAGTGGAGCATGTGTACCAGTACACCGATTGTCGTACCCCTTGGGTAAGACGCAGATTTTTGTTCGCACGGCGATCGAAACCACCTGCGAGTCCCCAATCTGGAATCGACACTTCCACCCGGTCGGCACAAGGTTGGATTCGGAGATTTCCGGTCCGGCGCCCAAATTTCTCTCTGGGAGCGTGGTCATGGGCTGCCGATGCGATCGCATACGGACACCCCTTCGCTCAAACGGGAAAAACTTTCTGTTCGATTATCGGAATCGCTTATAAGGCCCCAATTCAGAATCAGCACTCAGAGATGCCCGTCACCCCCTTATAGCCTTAGGCGATAAGACGTCATTTCGGGGTTGAAAAACCGTCATTTCGCACTCCAAAATTCTGATTCCGGCCAACGATCTCCTCATTTCCAAAGTTTTCTCGCAGTAACGTCTCCCTCGATCACGTGATTCCTGGGCGGGGAAACCACACAGAGTCGGCCTATCACAGCGATCGGAAGTTGTGTTCAACAGGGCGGGAGAACTCCTGCCCAGGTCATAGATATGGGTGCAACAACATCGCCGATAAAGTAACCCCTATCAGATTATTCTCACCCCATCTGCGAAAGAACTGACCATAACTTTCCGCCGGGGTATCGGAATCGCTTATGTGAGCACAATTCGGAATCGGCACTCCGAGACGGTCGATAGGATGCTGGTTTTCCAGAATTCCATGCAGGGCCAAAAATCCACCGCGGAGCGTGTGCACTAGTACACCGATTGTCGTAGCCCTTGGGTAAGACGCGGATATTTGTTCGCGCGGCGATTGGAACCGCCCGCGAGTCCCCAATCCGGAATCAGCACTTCGACCCGATCAGCACAAGGTAGGATTTAGAGATTTCCAGTCCGGCACCCAAATTCCTCTCTGGGAGCGTGGTCGCGGGCTACCGATGCAATCGCATACGGACACCCCTTCGCTCAAACGGGCATAACTTTCCGCTCGGTTATCGGAATCGCTTATAAGACCCCAATTCGGAATCGGCAGTTAGAGATGCCCATTGCACCCTTATTGCCTCAAGTGATAAGACGTCGTTTCGGGGTCGAAAAACCTTCATTTCAAACTCTAAAATTTCGATTCTGGCCGACGATCTCCCCATTTTCAAGGTTTTCTCACAGTAACGTCTCCCTCGATCACGTGAATCCCAGGAGGGGCAACCACACGGAGTCAGCCTGTCACGGCAATCGGAAGTTGTGTTCAACTCGACGTGAGAACTCCTACCAGGTCGTACATATGGGTGCACCAACATCGCCGAAATAGTCACCCCTGTCGGATTATTCTCACCTTTTCCGCGAAAGAACTGGCCATAACTTTCCGCATGGGTATCGGAATCGCTTATGTGAGCACAATTCGGAATCGGCACTCGGAGACGGTCAACAGGACGCTAGTTTTGCGGAATTCTATGTCGGGGCCAAAATTCCACTGCGGAGCGTGTGTACTAATACACTGATTGTCGTACCCCTTGGGTAGCACGCGGATATTTATTCACGCGGCGATCGGAACCGCCAGCGAGTCCCCAATCTGGAATCGGCACTTCGACCCGGTCGGCACAAGGTCGGATTCGGTGATTTCCGGTATGGTGCCCAAATTCCTCTCCGGGAGCGTGGTCGCGGGGTGTTGATGCGATCGCATACGAACACCCCTTCACTCAAACGGGCATAACTTTCCGCTTGAATATCGAAATTGCTTATAAGACCCCAATTTGGAATCGGCACTCAGAGACGCCCATCGTCCCCCTCAAGAGATAAGATGTCGTTTCGGGGTCGAAAAACCTTCGTTTCGTACCCCAAAATTCCGATTCCGGCCGATGATCTTCCCGTTTTCAAGGTTTTCTCGCAGTAACATCTCCCTCGATCACGTGAATCCCGGGCGAGGCAACCATACGGAGTCAGCCTGTCACAGCGATCAGAAGTTGTGTTCAACTCGGCACGAGAACTCCTGCCCGAGTCGTAGACACATAACTTTCCACTCAGTTATCAGAAATCGCTTATAAGAGCCCAATTCGGAATCGGCACTCAGAGGCGTTGTCGACCCCTCATTGCCTCAGGTGATAAGATGTCGTTTCAGGGTAGAAAAACCTTCGTTTCGCACTCCAAAATTGTGATTCCAGCCGACGATCTACCCGATTCCAAGGTTTTCTGGCAATAGCGCCTCCCTCGATTACGCGAATCGCTGGCGGGGTCAACACACGGAGTCGGCCTATCACGGCGATCGGAAGTCGTCTTCAACTCGGCTCGAGATCTCCACCCCTAGTCGTAGATATGGGTGCACGAACATCGCCGATATAGTCACCCCCTTCGGTTTATTCCCACCCCTTCAGCGAAAGAAATGGGCATAACATTCCGCCCGGCCATCGGAATTGCTTATGTGACCACAATTCGGAATCGGCACTCCGAGACGGTCGACAGGGCGCTGGTTTCGTGGAATTCCGTCCGGGGAAGAAATTATGCCGCGGAGCGTGTGTAATAGTACACCGATTGTCGTACACCTTGGGTAGGACGTAGATATTTGTTCGCACGGCGATCGAAACCACCCGCGAGGCCCCAATTCAGAATCGGCTCTTCGACCCGGTCGGCCCAAGGTCGCATTAGAAGATTTCCGGTCCGGCGCCCAAAATGCTCTCCGGGAGTGTGGTCGCAGGCTGCCGATGTGATTGCATACGGACACCCCTTCGGTCAAACGAGCATAACTTTCCGCTCGATTATCAGAATCGCTTATAAGACCCCAATTCGGAATCGGCACTCAGAGGCGCCCGTCAATCCTTTATTGCCTCAGGTGATAAGATGCCGTTTCGTGGTCGAAAAATCTTTGTTTCACACTCCGAAATTACGATTCCAGCCGACGATCTCCCCGATTCCAATGTTTTCTTGCACTAGCGCCTCCCTCGATTACGCGAATCGCTGGCGGGGCCAACACACGGAGTCGGCCTATCACTATGATCGGAAGTCGTGTTCAACTCGGCTCGAGATCTCCACCCCTAGTCATAGATATGAATGCACGAACATCGCCGATATAGTCACCCCTCCGATTTATTCCCACCCCTTCAGCGAAAGAACTGGGCATAACTTTCCGCCCAACCATCGGAATCGATTATGTGACCACAATTCAGAATCGGCTCTCCAAGACGGTTGACAGGGTGCTGGTTTTGCGGAATTCCGTTCCGGGGCTGAAATTTCACCACGGAGCGTGTGTACTAGTACACCGATTGTCGTACACCGTAGGTAGGATGCGGATATTTGTTCGCCCGGCGATCGGAATGGCCTGCGAGGCCCCAATTCGAAATCGACTCTTCGACCCGGTCGGCACAAGGTCGCATTCGGAGATTTCTGGTCCGTCGCCCAAATTCCTCTCAGGGAGCGTGGTCGTGGAATGCCGATGCCATCGCATACGGACACCCCTTCGCTCAAACGGGCATAACTTTTCACTCGGTTATCAGAATCACTTATAAGACCCCAATTCAGAATCGGCACTCAGAGGCGCCCGTCGCCCCCTTGTTGCCTCAAGTGATAAGACGTTGTTTCGTGGTCGAAAAACCTTCATTTCCCACTCTGAAATTGCGATTCCAGCTGACGATCTCCCTGATTTAAAGGTTTTCTGGCAGCAGCGCTTACCTCAATTACGCGAATCGCTGGCGGGGCCAACACACGGAGTCGGCCTATCACGGCGATAGAAAATCGTGTTCAACTCGGCTCGAGATCTCCACCCCTAGTCCTAGAAATGGGTGCACGAACATCGCAGATATAGTCACCCCCTTCGGTTTATTCCCACCCCTTCAGCGAAAGAACTGGCATAACTTTCCGCCCGGCCATAAGAATCGCTTATGTGACGACAATTCGGAATCGGCACTCCGAGACGGTCGATAGGGCACTGGTTTCATGGAATTCCGTTTTGGGGCAGAAATTCCGCCGTGGAGCATGTGTAATAGTACACCGATTGTCGTACACCTTGGGTAGGAAGCGAATATTTGTTCGCCCGGCGATCGAAACGGCCCGCGAGGCCCCAATTCATAATCGGATCTTCGACCCGGTCGGCCCAAGGTCACATTCGAAGATTTCTGGTCCGGCGCCCAAATTGCTCTCCAGAAGCGTGGTCGCGGGCTGCCGATGCGATCGCATACGGACACCCTTTCGCTCAAACGAGCATAACTTTCCGCTCGAATATCAGAATTGCTTCTAAGACCCCAATTCAGAATAGGCACTTAGAGGCGCCCGTCGACCCTTTATTGCCTCAGGCGATAAGATGTCGTTTCGGGGTCGAAAAAGCTTTATCTCTCTGATTCCAAGGTTTTCTGGCAGTAGCGCCTCCCTCGATTGCGCGAATCTCTGGCGGGGCCAACACACGGAGTCGGCCTATCACGGCGATCGAAAGTCGTGTTCAATTGGCTCGAGATCTCAACCCTTAGTCGTAGATATGGGTGCACGAACATCGTCGATATAGTCACCCCCTCCGGTTTATTCACACCCCTTCAGCGAAAGAACTGGGCATAACTTTCCGCTCGGCCATCAGAATCGCTTATGTGACGACAATTCAGAATCGGCACTTCTAGACGGTCGACAGGGCGCTGGTTTCTCGGAATTCCGTTCTGGGGCCGAAATTCCGCCGTGGAGCGTGTGTACTAGTACACCGATTGTCGTACACCTTGACTAGGACGCGGATATTTGTTCGCCCGGCGATCGGAACGACCTGCGAGGCCCTAATTCAGAATCGGCTCTTCGACCCGGTCGGCACAAGGTTGCATTCGGAGATTTCCAGTCTGGCGCCCAAATTTCTCTCTGGGAGCATGGTCGCGGGCTGTCGATGCGATCGCATACGGACACCCCTTCGCTCAAAGGGGCATAATTTTTCGCTCGATTATCAAAATCGCTAATAAGACCTCAATTCGGAATCGGCACTCAAACGCGCCCGTCGATCCCTTGTTGCCTCAAGTGATAAGATGTCGTTTCGGAGTAAAAAAACATTCATTTTGCACTCTGAAATTGCGATTCCAACCAACGATCTCTCCAATTCCACGGTTTTCTAGCAGTAGCGCCTCCCTCGATTAAGCGAATCGCTGGCGGGGCCAACACACATAGTCGGCCTATCACGGCGATCGGAAATCGTGCTCAACTCGGCTCGAGATCTCCACCCCTAGTCGTAGATATGGGTGCACGAACATCACCGATATGGTGACCTCCTCGGGTTTATTTCCACCCCTTCAGCGAAAGAACTGGGCATAACTTTCCGCCCGAGCATCGGAATCACTTATGTGACCACAATTTGAATCGATACTCTGAAACGGTCGACAGGGTGTTGGTTCCACGGAATTCCATTTCGGGGCCGAAATTTTGCTGCAGAGCGTGTGTACTAGTACACCGATTGTCGTACACCTAGGGTAGGACGCAGATATTTGGTCGCCCGGCGATCGGAACGGCCCGCAAGGCCCCAATTCGGAATCGACTCTTCGACCCGATCAACACAAGGTCGCATTCAGAGGTTTCCGGTCCGAAACCCAAATTCCGCTCCGGGAGCGTGGTCGTGGGGTGCCGATGCGATCGCATACGGACACCCCTTTGCTAAAACGAGCATAATTTTCCGCTCGGTTATCAGTATCGCTTATAAGACCCCAATTCAGAATCGGCACTCAAAGCCGCCCGTCGACCCCTTATTGCCACAGGTGATAAGACGTCGTTTCGTGGTCAAAAAACCTTCGTTTCGCATTACGAAATTGTGATTTCAGCTGACGATCTCCCCAATTCTAAGGTTTTCTAGCAGTAGCGCCTCCCTCGATTACGCTTATCGCTAGCGGGGCCAACACACGGAGTCGGCCTATCACGGCGACCGGAAGCCGAGCTCAAGTCGGCTCGAGATCTACACCCCTAGTCGTAAATATGGGTGTACAAACATCGCTGATATAGTCACCCCCTCCGGTTTATTCCCACCCCTTCAGCAAAACAACTGCTCATAACTTTCTGCCCGGGCATTGGAATCGCTTTTGTGACCACAATTCGGAATCGGCACTCCGAGATGGTCAATAGGGTGCTGCTTTCGCGGAATTCCGTTCCGGGGACAAAATTCCGCCGCGGGGCGTGTGTACTAATACACCGATTGTCGTACACCTTGGGTAGGACGCGGATATTTGTTTGCCCGGTGATCGGAACTGCCCGCGAGGAGCCAATTCGGAATCGACTCTTCAACCCGGTAGGCACAAGGTCGCGTTCGGAGATTTCGGGTCCGGCGCCCAAATTCCTCTCCGAGAGCGTGGTCGCGGGCTGTCGATGCGATCGCATATGGACACCCCTTCAATCAAACGGGCATAACTTTCCGCTCGGTTATCAGAATCCCTTATAAGACCCCAATTCAGAATCGACACTCAGAGGCGCCCGTCGCCCCCTTGTTGCCTCAGGCGATAAGACGTCGTTTCGGGGTCGAAAAACCTTCGGTTTGCACTCCAAAATTGCGATTTCAGCTGACGATCTCCGTGATTCCAAGGTTTCTGGAAGTAGCGCCTCCCTCGATTACGCGAATCTCTGGCGGGGCCAACACACGGAGTCGGCCTATCATGACGATCGGAAGTCGTGTTCAACTTGGCTCGAGATCTCCACACCTAGTCGTAGATATGGGTGCACGAACATCGCCGATATAGTCACCCCCTTCGGTTTATTCCCACCCATTCAGCGAAAGAACTGGGCATAACTTTTCACCCCGGGCATCGGAATCGCTTATGTGACCACAATTCGGAATCGGCACTCCGAGACGGTCGACAGGGCGTTGGTATCGTGGAATTCCATTTCGGGGCAGAAATTCTGCCGAGGAGCGGGTGTAATAGTACACCGATTGTCGTACACCTTGGGTAGGATGTGGATATTTGTTCGCACGGTGATCGAAACCGCCTGCGAGGCCCCAATTCAGAATCGGCTCTTCGACCCAGTCGGCCCAAGGTCGCATTCGAAGATTTCCGGTCCAGCGCCCAAAATGCTCTCCGGGAGCGTGATCACGGGCTGCCGATGTGATCGCATACGGACACCCCTTCGGTCAAACGAGCATAACTTTCCGCTCGATTATCAGAATCGCTTATAAGACACCAATTCAGAATCGGCACTCAGAGGCGCCCGTCGACCCTTTATTGCCTCAGGCGATAAGACGTCGTTTCGGGGTCGAAAAACCTTTGTTTCATACTCCGAAATTGCGATTCCAACCGACGATCTCCCTGATTCCAAGGTTTTCTGGCAGTAGCGCCTCCCTCGATTGCGTGAATCTCTGGCGGGGCCAACACATGGAGTCGGCCTATCACGATGATCGGAAGTCGTGTTCAACTGGGCTCGAGATCTCCACCCCTAGTCATAGATATGAATGCACAAACATCGTCGATATAGTCACCCCTTCGGTTTATTCCCACCCCCTCAGCGAAAGAACTGGGCATAACTTTTCGCCCGGCCATCGGAATCGCTTGTGTGACCACAATTCGGAATCGGCTCTTCGAGACGGTCGATAGGGTGATGGTTTTGAGGAATTCCGTTCCGGGGCTGAAATTCCACCGCAGAGTGTGTGTACTAGTACACCGATTGTCGTACACCGTGGGTAGGACGCGGATATTTGTTCGCCCGGCGATCGGAATGGCTTGCGAGGCCCCAATTCGAAATCGGCTCTTCGACCCGGTCGGCACAAGGTCGCATTCAGAGATTTCCAGTCCGTCGCCCAAATTCCTCTCCGGGAGCGTGGTCGCGGGCTGCCGATGCCATCGCATACGGACACCCCTTCGCTCAAACGGGCATAACTTTTCGCTCGGTTATCAGAATCACTTATAAGACCCCAATTCAGAATCGGCACTCAGAGGCACCCGTCGACCCCTAATTGCCTCAGGTGATAAGACGTCATTTCGGGGTGGAAAAACCATTATTTCACACTCCAAAATTGTGATTCCTGCCGACGATCTCCCCGATTCCATGGTTTTCTTGCAGTAGCACCTCCTTCGATTACGCGAATCGCTGGCGGGGCAACACATAGAGTCGGCCTATCACGATGATCGGAAGTCGTGTTCAACTCGGCTCGAGATCTCCACCCCTAGTCGTAGATATGGGTGCACGAACATCACCGATATAGTCACCCCTCCGATTTATTCCCACCCCTTCAACAAAAGAATTGGGCATAACTTTCCGCCCGACCATCGGAATCGCTTATGTGACCACAATTCGGAATCGGCTCTCCGAGACAGTCGACATGGCGTTGGTTTCGTGAAATTCTGCTCTGGGGCTTAAATTCCACCGTGGAGCATGTGTACTAGTACACTGATTGTCGTACACCTTGGATAGGACGCGGATATTTGTTCGCCTGGCGATCGGAACGGCCGGCGAGGCCCCAATACGAAATCGGCTCTTTAACCCGGTCGGCACAAGGTCGCATTCGGAGATTTCTGGTCCGGAGCCCAAATTCCTCTCCGGGAGCGTGGTCACGGGCTGCCGATGCGATCGCATACGGACACCCCTTCAATCAAACGGGCATAACTTTCCGCTCGGTTATCAGAATCCCTCATAAGACCCCAATTCGGAATCGGCACTCAGAAGCGCCCGTCGCCCCCTTGTTGCCTCAGGCGATAAGACGTCATTTCAGGGTCAAAAAACCTTTATTTCGCACTCTGAAATTGCGATTCCAACCAACGATCTCCTTGATTCTATGGTTTTCAGGCAGTAGCGCCTCCCTCGATTGCGCGAATCTCTGGCGGGGCCAACACACGGAGTCGGCCTATCACGGAGATCGAAAGTCGTGTTCAACTGGCTCGAGATCTCCACCCCTAGTTGTTGAGCGACTATCCCTAAGAAATTTAAAGAGTTTTATAAATTTCTATGAATATTATTTTTGCTATGACAAATCTTTAAATTTATATTTTATACCAAATATATCACAAAAAATTGCATACAAGAAAAACTCATGAACACTCAAAAGTTTATAAGGCCACATACTACTTCTATAGCCTACTGAATCCGAGTGATGCCTTTGACTGCAAAATCTGACTCCTTCAGAAACTCAGTCACAAGTCTTGAAAATCTTTTAAGTCCACAACATTGCATAACATTCGACTCATACAGTCGAATGTTTCCTTACTCTATATTCGACTCATACATTGCATAACATTCGACTCATACAGCCGAATGTTTCCTACTCTATATTTGACTCATACAGCCGAATGTCTTTACTCTGTATCGACTCATACAGCCGAACATCTTTACACTGCATTCGATTGACAACTTTGACTCACACAGCCGAATATCTCTGTATTCAACTGCTATAATCGAATTACCTTGTTCTTCCCTAAAGTCGAATCACTTGATTTCTCTTTAGAGTCGAATCAATCTTATTTCCTCAGTTGAATCATCTGTTTCTATACATTCGACTACACTGGCAGAGGTACTTGTACTTTACCTTTTCACTGTCAGTTCTATATCTTCAATATATAATCAACTCTATCCTGATTCTGATATATCATGAGTTTAATTTGGTTATAAAAAGCTTGTTATATGAATTTCTTACTGAAGCCTAAAAAATATTATTATTTAATATTTCTCTGACAGGATATGACTTGTCATTCTTAAAACATTCACCCTGTGCAAAACCTGTTTGTGAAATGTCCTTTTGAAATCTTTTAGTCTTGATGCTCTTGCTTTACTTTAGCATTCACAAGACACAAAGCATTTTTGTAAATATCAGACGCATGGCATCTGACCATCTTACCTACCACTGACAGACCCATTCTTTACCTTTTTGTCTGTCTACTTTATTTATTAAAAAGCTTGTGGGATACTAGGTTCCATATCCTGTGATGTACTCACTGACTCACCTACCACAAGGGTATGGAGATGTGTTTCTCCTTTGTCTTGTCCTTTCAGCAGGCATTAATTGAGCATGTGTTTAGCATGTCTCTCTCTCAGTTGTGTTCTGCAAGAGCTTATCTTCTAGCTATGGACAAACTGAAGACCTTGGGAAAATGCAATTTTGAAGACCTTCTGGACAAATTCTTCAAGATCCAAAGGATCTCAGAAATTCTCTTCAAACAGCCAAATTGCAAACGGTCACCAAGCTCCAACGGCTATCTTCTCAAACGGCTAGATTTTGAAGTCTATAAAAGGAGCTCAAGAGGAAAGGAAAGCAGACATGCATGAAGAATCGAATACAAGCCTACATCTCTTGAGAAAAGCATCATTCAAATCTTTCAAGCTCTTTCTCAAGCTTTCCTACTAGCAAATCTGAGAGCTTCTTTCTGTCAGAATTTCTAAGTACGTGGCTGCTGGAAGATGTTGCACTCAACTACTATGGATAAAACAACAGCTTGAGGATTATGGACTGCACATCAAGACAATTCCTTTGTTGTGCGACAACACCAGCGTAATAAATCTCACTAAAAATCCAATTCAGCACTCCAGGACAAAGCATATAGAGGTCAGATATCATTTTATTAGAGATCATATCACCACAAGAGAAAGCGGTGTTTCCGACGGACAAGATCCGTTGGAAATCCGACGGAACTCCGCAAAGGGGCCTTCCGAAAACTTTCCGTCGAAAGCTCGTCGGAAATGATCCGTCGGAAATATCTGGTCAGAAATTACCGACGGGCTGAAAAACCGTCAGAAATTCTGACAGAATATTCCGTCGGAAAAACCGTCGGAACTCTGTCGGAACTCCGTTTAGAATGGAACCAACAGGCCCAGGGTTACTGCTATGTCTAGATGGTGGGCTTGCTGACCCGCCTTTTTGGACCCTAAAACAGAGAAGTTACCCTGATGAACTTCCGCTGCTTGGTACAAAATGTTGTAGAAGGCTAGAAGCATAGAAGGGGGTGAATATTAGATGGTTTGTTGCTATGTACAAATAGTGCAGAAGCAGAAAGGGGGTGAATCAGATGAATCTACAAATTGAGGCATAAGGAAATTATTTGCTCCTTTCCATTTTTCCTTCCCCTTAAGATTGTGGGGAATAAATATTGTACCTTTCCTTGCCTTCATGTAATTATTTTTTAATTTGCTAGGAGGCAAATGTGGAAAATGCCGGCCACCTGATCTTGCAATGAGACAGTGGGTGAGTGTTACTCGTGCACCTTTGCAAGGCACTTGTGTCTTCTTCCTTTTTTTTCTCACCAAATCATCTATTCTTTCGCTGAAGGGGTGGGAATAAACCGGAGGGGGTGACTATATCGGCGATGTTCGGGCACCCAAATCCACGACCTGGGGAGGAGATCTCGCGTCGAGTTGAACATGACTTCCGATCGATGTGACTGGGCGACTCCGCATGTGGGCTCCGCCAGCGATTCACGTAATCGAGGGAGTCACTACTGCAAAAAAATGTTGGAATATGGGAGATCGTCGGCTAGAATCACAATTTCAGAGTGCGAAACGAAGGTTTTTAGACCCCGAAACGACATCTTATCGCCTGAGGCAATAAGTGGGTGTCGAGCACCTCTGAGTGCCGATTCCGAATTGGGGTCTTATAAGCGATTCCGATAACCGAGCGAAAAGTTATGTCTGTTTGTGCGAAGCGGTGTCCGTATGCGATCACATCGGCAGCCTGCGACCGCGCTCCCGGAGAGGTCCCAATTTGGGCGCCAGACAGGAAATCTCCGAATGCAAACATTTACCGACCGGGTCAAAGTGCCGACTCTGAATTGGGGCCTCGCAGGCGGTTTCGACCCCCGGGCGAATAAATATCCGCGTCCGACCGGAGGGTACGGTAGTCGGTGTACTAGTACACACGCTCTGGGGGGATTTTGGCCCCGGAACGGAATTCTCGGATTTTGGCGTCTTGTCGACCGTCTCGGAGTGCTGATTTCGAATTATGGTCACATAAGCGATTCCGATGCCCGTGCGGAAAGTTATGCCCAATTCTTTCGCTCAAGGGGTGGGAATAAACCGGAGGGGGTGACTATATTGGTGATGTTCGGGCACCCATATCCACGACCTGGGGAGGAGATCTCGCGTCGAGTTCAACACGACTTCCGATCGATGTGACTAGGCGGCTCCGCGTGTGGGCTCCGCCAGCGATTCGCGTAATCGAGGGAGTCGCTACAGCCAAAAAACCTTGGAATAGGGGAGATCGTCGGCTAGAATCGTAATTTCGGAGTGCGAAACGAAGATTTTTAGACCCCGAAACGACGTCTTATCACTTGAGGCAATAAGTGGGCATCGAGCGCCTCTGAGTGCTAATTCCTAATTGGGGTCTTATAAGCGATTCCGATAACCGAGCGAAAAGTTATGCCTATTTGAGCGAAGCGGTGTCCGTATGCGATCGCATCGGCAGCCTGCAACCGCGCTCCCGGAGGGGAATTTGGGCACCAGACCGGAAATCTCCGAATGTGACCATTTACCGACCGGGTCGAAGTGCCGACTCTGAATTGAGGCCTTGCGGGAGGTTTCGACCCCCGGGCGAATAAATATCCGCGTCAGACCGGAGGGTACGGCAATCGGTGTACTAGTACACACGCTCCGGGGGGGATTTTTTCCGCAGAACCGAATTCCGCAAAACCAGCGCCTTGTCGACCGTCTCGGAGTGCCGATTCCGAATTGTGGTCACATAAGCGAATCCGATGCCCGTGCGGAAAGTTATGCCCAATTCTTTCGCTGAAGGGGTGGGAATAAACCGGAGGGGGTGACTATATCGGCGATGTTCGGGCACCCATATCCACGACCTGGGGAGGAGATCTCGCGTCGAGTTGAACACGACTTCTGATCGATGTGACTGGGCGGCTCCGCGTGTGGGCTCCGCCAGCGATTCGCGTAATCGAGGGAGTCGCTACTGCCAAAAAACCTTGGAATAGGGGAGATCGTCGGCTAGAATCGTAATTTCGGAGTGTGAAACGAAGGTTTTTAGACCCCGAAATGACGTCTTATCACTTGAGGCAATAAGTGGGCATTGAGCGCCTCTGAGTGCTGATTCCGAATTGGGGTCTTATAAGCGATTCCGATAACCGAGCGAAATGTTATGCCTGTTTGAGCGAAGCGGTGTCCGTATGCGATCGCATCGGCAGCCTGCGACCGCGCTCCCGGAGAGGAATTTGGACGCCGGATCGGAAATCTCCAAATGCGACCATTTACCGACCGGGTCGAAGTGCCGACTCTGAATTGGGGCCTCGCGGGCAGTTTCGACCCCCGGACGAATAAATATCCACGTCTGACCGGAGGGTACGACAGTGGGTGTACTAGTACACACGCTTCGGGGGGGATTTTGGCCCCGGAAAAGAATTCCGCGAAACTAGCGGCTTGTCGGCCGTCTCGGAGTGCCGATTCCGAATTGTGGTCACATAAGAGATTCCGATGCCCGTGCGGAATGTTATGCCCAATTCTTTCGCTGAAGGGGTGGGAATAAACCGGAGGGGGTGTCTATATCGGCGATGTTCGGGCACCCATATCCACGACCTGGGGAGGAGATCTCGCGTCGAGTTGAACACGACTTCCGATCGATGTGACTGGGCGGCTCCGCGTGTGGGCTCCGCCAGCGATTCGCGTAATCGAGGGAATCGCTACTGCCAAAAAACCTTGGAATAGGGGAGATCGTCGGCTAGAATCGTAATTTCGGAGTGTGAAACGAAGGTTTTTAGACCGCGAAACGACGTCTTATCACTTGAGGCAATAAGTGGGCATTGAGCGCCTCTGAGTGCTGATTCCGAATTGGGGTCTTATAAGCGATTCCGATAACCGAGTGAAATGTTATGCCTGTTTGAGCGAAGCGGTGTCCGTATGCGATCGCATCGGCAGCCTGCGACCGCGCTCCCAGAGAGGAATTTGGGCGCCGGATCGGAAATCTCCAAATGCGACCATTTACCGACCGGGTCGAAGTGCCGACTCTGAATTGGGGCCTCGCGGGCAGTTCCGACCCCCGGACGAATAAATATCCACGTCCGACCGGAGGGTACGGCAGTGGGTGTACTAGTACACACGCTTCGGGGGGGATTTTGTTCCCGGAAAAGAATTCCGCGAAACTAGCGGCTTGTCGACCGTCTCGGAGTGCCGATTCCGAATTGTGGTCACATAAGAGATTCCGATGCCCGTGCGGAATGTTATGCCCAATTCTTTCGCTGAAGGGGTGGGAATAAACCGGAGGGGGTGTCTATATCGGCGATGTTCGGGCACCCATATCCATGACCTGGGGAGGAGATCTCGCGTCGAGGTGAACACGACTTCCGATCGATGTGACTGGGCGGCTCCGCGTGTGGGCTCCGCCAGCGATTCGCGTAATCGAGGGAGCCGCTACTGCCAAAAAACCTTGGAATAGGGGAGATCGTCGGCTAGAATCGTAATTTTGGAGTGCGAAACGAAGGTTTTTAGACCCCGAAACGACGTCTTATCGCCTGAGGCAAAAAGTGGGCGTCGAGCGCCTCTGAGTTCCGATTTCGAATTGGGGTCTTATAAGCGATTCCGATCCGAGCGAAATGTTATGCATGTTTGAGCGAAGCGGTGTCCGTATGCGATCGCATCGGCAGCCTACGACCGCGCTCCCTTAGAGGAATTTAGGCGCCGGACCAGAAATGTCTGAATGCGACCATTTACCGACCGGGTTGAAGTGCCGACTATGAATTAGGGCCTCGCGGGCGGTTCCGTCCTCCGGGCAAATAAATATCCACGTCCGACCGGAGGGTACGGCAGTCGGTGTACTAGTATACACGCTCCGGGGGGGATTTTGGCCCCGGAACGGAATTCCGCGAAACCAGCGCCTTGTCGACCGTCTCGGAGTGACGATTCTGAATTGTGGTCACATAAGCGATTCCGATGCCCGTGCGAAAAGTTATGCCCAATTCTTTCGCTGAATCGTCGGCTAGAATCGCAATTTCGGAGTGCGAAACGAAGGTTTTTAGACCCCGAAACAACGTCTTTTCATCTGAGGCAATAAGTGCCCATCGAGCGCCTCTGAGTGCCGATTCCGAATTGGGGTCTTATAAGCGATTCCGATAACCAAGCGAAAAGTTATGCCTGTTTGAGCGTAGCGATGTCCGTATGCCATCGCATCGGCAGCCTACGACCGCGTTCCCTGAGAGGAATTTGGGCGCCGGACCGGAAATCTCCGAATGCGACCATTTACTGATCGGGTCGAAGTGCCGACTCTGAATTGGGGCCTCGCAGGCGGTTCCGACCCCCGGGCAAATAAATATCCGCGTCCGACCGGAGTGTATGGCAGTCGGTGTACACACGCTCCGAGGGGGATTTTGGCCCAGAACGGAATTCCACGAAACCAGTGCCTTGTCGACCGTCTCGGAGTGCCGATTCCGAATTGTGGTCACATAAGCGATTCTGATGCCCGTGCGGAAAGTTATGCCCAATTCTTTCGCTGAAGGGGTGGGAATAAACCGGAGGGGTGACTATATCGGCGATGTTCGGGCACCCATATCCACGACCTGGGGAGGAGATCTCGCGTCGAGTTGAAGACGACTTCCGATCGATGTGACTGGGCGGCTCCGCGTGATGGCTCCGCCAGCGATTCGTGTAATCGAGGGAATCGCTACTGCCAAAAAATGTTGGAATAGGGGAGATCGTCGGCTAGAATTGCAATTTCGGAGAGCGGAACGAAGGTTTTTAGATCCCGAAACGATGTCTTATTGCCTGAGGCAATAAGTGGGCGTTGAGCGCCTCTGAGTGCCGATTCCGAATTGGCGTCTTATAAGCGATTCCGATAACCGAGAGAAAAGTTATGCATGTTTGAGCGAAGCGGTTTCCGTATGCGATCGCATCGGCAGCCTGCGACCACGCTCCCGGAGAGGAATTTGGGCGCCGGACCGGAAATATCCTAATGCGACCATTTACCGACCGGGTCGAAGTGCCGACTCTGAATTGGGGCCTCGCGACTGGTTCCGACCCCCGGGCGAATAAATATCCGCGTCCGACCGGAGGGTATGGCAGTCGGTGTACTAATACACACGCTCCGGAGGGGATTTTGGCAGCGAAACTGAATTCCGCGAAACCAGCGCCTTGTCGACCGTCTCGGAGTGCCGATTCCGAATTGTGGTCACATAAGCGATTCCGATGCCCGTGCGGAAAGTTATGCCCAATTCTTACGCTGAAGGGGTGGGAATAAACCGGAGGGGTGACTATATCGGCGATGTTCGGGCACCCATATCCACGACCTGGGGAGGAGATCTCGCGTTGAGTTGAACACGACTTCCGATCGATGTGACTGGGCGGCTCCGCGTGTGGGCTCCGCCAGCGATTCGCGTAATTGAGGGAGTCGCTACTGCCAAAAAACCTTGGAATAGCGGAGATCGTCGGCTAGAATCGTAATTTTGGAGTGCGAAACAAAGGTTTTTAGACCCCAAAATGATGTCTTATCACCTGAGGCAATAAGTAGGCATCGAGCGCCTCTGAGTGCCGATTCCGAATTGGGGTCTTATAAGCGATTCCGATAACCGAGCGAAAAGTTATGCCTGTTTGAGCGAAGCGGTGTCCGTATGCAATCGCATCGGCAGCCTGCGACCGCGTTCCCTGAGAGGAATTTGGGCGCCGGACCGAAAATCTCCGAATGCGACCATTTACCGATCGGGTCGAAGTGCCGACTCTGAATTGGGGCCTCGCTGGCGGTTCCGACCCCCGGGCGAATAAATATCCGCGTCCGACCGGAGGGTACGGCAGTCGGTGTACTAGTACACACGCTTCGGGGGGGGATTTTGGCCCCAGAACGGAATTCGCGAAACTGGCGCCTTGTCGACCGTCTCGGAGTGCCGATTCCGAATTGTGGTCACATAAGCGATTCCGATGCCCGTGCGGAAAGTTATGCCCAATTCTTTCGCTGAAGGGGTGGGAATAAACCGGAGGGGTTGACTATATCGGCGATGTTCGGGCACCCATGTCCACGACTTGGGGAGGAGATCTCGCGTCGAGTTGAACACGACTTCCGATCGATGTGATTGGGCGGCTCCGCGTGTGGGCTCCGCCAGCGATTCGCGTAATCGAAGGAGCCGCTACTGCCAAAAAACCTTGGAATAGGGGTGATCGTCAGCTAGAATCGTAATTTCGGAGTGCGAAACGATGGTTTTTACACTCCGAAACGACGTCTTATCGCCTGAGACAATAAGTGGGCGTCGAGCGCCTTTGAGTGCCGATTCCGAATTGCGGTCTTATAAGCGATTCCGATCCGAGCGAAATGTTATGCCTGTTTGAGCGAAGCGGCGTCCGTATCCGATCGCATCGGCAGCCTGCGACCGCGCTCTCGGAGAGGAATTTGGGTGCCGGACCAGAAATCTCCGAATGCGACCATTTACCAATCGGATCGAATTGCCGACTCTGAATTAGGGCCTCGCGGGCGGTTCCGACCTCCGGGCGAATAAATATCCACGTCCGACCGGAGGGTACGGCAGTCGGTGTACTAGTACACACGCTCCGGGGGGGATTTTGGCCCCGGAACCGAATTCTTCGAAACCAGCGCCTTGTCGACCGTCTCGGAGTCCCGATTCCGAATTGTGGTCACATAAACGATTCCGATGCCCGTGCGGAAAGTTATGCCCTATTCTTTCGCTGAAGGGGTGGGAATAAACCGGAGGGGTGACTATATCGGCGTTGTTCGGGTACCCATATCCACGACCTGGGGAGGAGATCTCGCGTCGAGTTGAACACGACTTCCGATCGATGTGAGTGGGCGGCTCCGCGTGTGGGCTCCGCCAGCGATTCGCGTAATCGAGGGAGTCGCTACTGCCAAAAAACCTAGGAATAGGGGAGATCGTCGGCTAGAATCGCAATTTTGGAGTGCGAAACGAAGGTTTTTATACCCCGAAATGACGTCATATTGCCTCAGGCAATAAATGGGCGTCGAGCGCCTCTGAGTGCCGATTCCGAATTGGGGTCTTAAAAGCGATTCTGATAACCGAGCGAAGAGTTATGCCTATTTGAGCGAAGCGGTGTCCGTATGCGATCGCATCGGCAGCCTGCGACCGCGCTCCCGGAGAGGAATTTGGGCGCCAGACCGGAAACCTCCGAATGCGACCATTTACCGACCGGGTTGAAGTGCCGACTCTGAATTGGGGCCTCGCGGGCGGTTCCGACCCCCGGGTGAATAAATATCCGCGTCCGACCGGAGGGTACGGCAGTCGGTGTACTAGTACACACGCTTCGGGGGGGATTTTGGCCCCGGAATGGAATTCCGCAAAACCAGCGCCTTGCTGACCGTCTCGGAATGCCGATTCCGAATTGGGGTCACATAAGCGATTTCGATGCCCGTGCGGAAAGTTATGCCCAATTCTTTCGCTGAAGGGGTGGGAATAAACCGGAGGGGTGACTATATCGGCGTTGTTCGGGTACCCATATCCACGACCTGGGGAGGAGATCTCGCGTCGAGTTGAACACGACTTCCGATCGATGTGACTGGACGACTCCGCGTGTGGGCTCCGCCAACGATTCGCGTAATTGAGGGAGTCGCTACTGCCAAAGAACGTTGGAATAGGAGAGATCGTCGGCTAGAATCGCAATTTCAGAGTGCGAAATGAAGGTTTTTAAACCCCGAAACGACATCTTATTGCCGGAGGCAATAAGAGGGCGTCGAGCGCCTCTGAGTGCCGATTCCGAATTGGGGTCTTATAAGCGATTTTGATAACCGAGCGAAAAGTTATGCCTGTTTGAGCGAAGCGGTGTCCGTATGCGATCGCATCGGCAGCCTGCGACTGCGGTCCCGGAGAGGAATTTGGGCGCCGGACCGGAAATCTGCGAATGCGACCATTTACCTATCGGGTCGAAGTGTCGACTCTGAATTGGCGCCTCGTAGGCGGTTCCTACCCCCAGGCGAATAAATATCTGCGTCCGACCGGAGGGTACGACAGTCAGTGTACTAGTACACACGCTCCGGGGGGGGGAGGGGATTTTCGCCCCAGAATGGAATTCCGCGAAACCAGTGCCTTGTCGACCGTCTCGGAGTGCCGATTCCGAATTGTGGTCACATAAGCGATTCTGATGCCCGTGTGGAAAGTTATGCCCAATTCTTTCGCTGAAGGGGTGGGAATAAACCGGAGGGGGTGACTATATCGGCGATGTTCGGGCACCCATATCCACGACCTGGGGAGGAGATCTCGCGACGAGTTGAACACGACTTCCGTTCGTTGTGACTGTGCGGCTCCGTGTGTGGGCTCCGCCAGCGATTCACTTAATCGAGGAAATCGCTACTGCCAAAAAACATTGGAATAGGGGAGATCGTCGGCTAGAATCGTATTTTCACAGTGCGAAACAAAGGTTTTTAGCGAAACGAAGGTTTTTATACCCCGAAACGATGTCTTATTGCCTCAGGCAATAAATGGGCATCGAGTGCCTCTGAGTGCCGATTCCGAATTGGGGTCTTATAAGCGATTCTGATAACCGAGCGAAGAGTTATGCCTGTTTGAGCGAAGCGGTGTCCGTTTGCGATCGCATCGGCAGCCTGCGACCGCGCTCCCGGAGAGGAATTTGGGCGCCGGACCGGAAATCTCCGAATGCGACCATTTACCGACCGGGTCGAAGTGCCGACTCTGAATTGGGGCCTCGCGGGCGGTTCCGACCCCTGGGTGAATAAATATCCGCGTCCGACCGGAGGGTACGGCAGTCGGTGTACTAGTACACACGCTCCGGGGGGATTTTGGCCCCGGAATGGAATTCCGCGAAACCAGCGCCTTGTCGACCGTCTCGGAATGCCGATTCCGAATTGGGGTCACATAAGCGATTCCGATGCCCGTGCGGAAAGTTATGCCCAATTCTTTCGCTGAAGGGTGGGAATAAACCGGAGGGGGTGATTATATCGGTGATGTTCGGGCACCCATATCCACGACCTGGGGAGGAGATCTCGCATCGCGTTGAACACGACTTCCGATCGATGTGACTGGACGCTCCGTGTGTGGGCTCCACCAGCGATTCGCGTAATCGAGGGAGTCGCTACTGCCAAAAAACGTTGGAATATGGGAGATCGTCGGCTAGAATAGCAATTTCGGAGTGCGAAACAAAGGTTTTTAAATCCCGAAACGACGTCTTATCGCCTGAGGCAATAAGTGGGCGTCAAGCGCCTCTAACTGCCGATTCCGAATTGGGGTCTTATAAGCTATTCCGATAACCGAGCGAAATGTTATGCCTGTTTGAGCGAAGCGGTATCCGTATGCGATCGCATCGGCAGCCTGCGACCGCGCTCCCGGAGAGGAATTTGGGCGACAGACCGGAAATATCCAAATGCGACCATTTACCGACCGGGTCGAAGTGCCGACTCTGAATTGGCGCCTCGCGGGCTGTTCCGACCCCTGGGCGAATAAATATCCGCGTCCGACCAGAGGGTACGGCAGTCGGTGTACTAGTACACACGCTTCGGGGGGGATTTTTGCCCCGGAACGGAATTCCGCGAAACTAGCGCCTTGTCGACCGTCTCGGAGTGCCGATTCCAAATTGTGATCACATAAGCGATTCCGATGCCCGTGCGGAATGTTTTTCCCAATTCTTTCGCTGAAGAGGTGGGAATAAACCGGAGGGGGTGACTATATCGGCGATGTTCGAGCACCCATATCCACGACCTGGGGAGGAGATCTCGTGTCTAGTTGAACACGACCTCCGATCGATGTGACAAGGCGGCTCCGCATGTGGGCTCCTCCAGCGATTCGCGTAATCGAGGGAGCCGCTACTGCCAAAAAACCTTGGAATAGGGGAGATCGTCGGCTAGAATCGTAATTTTGGAGTGTGAAACGAAGGTTTTTAGACCCCGAAACGACGTCTTATCGCCTGAGGGAATAAGTGGGCGTCGAGCGCCTCTGAGTGCCGATTCCCAATTGGGGTCTTATAAGCGATTCCGATCCGAGCGAAATGTTATGCCTGTTTGAGCGAAGCGGTGTCCGTATGCGATCGCATCGGCAGCCTGCGACCGCGCTCCCGGAGAGGAATTTGGGCGCCAGACCGGAAATCTCCGAATGCGACCATTTACCGACCGGGTCGAAGTGCCGATTTTGAATTAGGGCCTTGCGGGCGGTTCCGACCTCTGGGCGAATAAATATCCGCGTCCGACCGGAGGGTACGGCAGTGGTGTACTAGTACACAAGCTCCGAGGGGGATTTTGGCCCCAGAATGGAATTCTGCGAAACTAGCTCCTTGTCGACCGTTTCGGAGTGCCGATTCCGAATTGAGGTCACATAAGCAATTCCGATGCCCGTGCGGAAAGTTATGCGCAATTCTTTCGCTGAAGGGGTGGGAATAAACCGGAGGGGGTGACTATATCGGCGATGTTCGGGCACCCATATCCACGACCTGGGGAGGAGATCTTGCGTCTAGTTGAACACAACTTCCGATCGATGTGACAAGGCGGCTCCGCATGTGGGCTCCTCCAGCGATTCGCGTAATCGAGGGAGCCGCTACTGCCAAAAAACCTTGGAATAGGGGAGATCGTCGGCTAGAATCGTAATTTCGGAGTGCGAAACGAAGGTTTTTAGACCCCGAAACGACGTCCTATCGCCTGAGGCAATAAGTGGGCGTCGAGCGCCTCTGAGTGCCGATTCCGAATTGGGTCTTATAAGCGATTCCGATCCGAGCGAAATGTTATGCCTGTTTGAGCGAAGCGGTGTCCGTATGCGATCGCATCGGCAGCCTGCGACCGCGCTCCCGGAGAGGAATTTGGGCGCCGGACCGGAAATCTCCGAATGCGACCATTTACCGACCGGGTCGAAGTGCCGACTCTGAATTCGGGCCTCGCGGGCTGTTCCGACCCCCGGGCGAATAAATATCTGCGTCCGACCGGAGGGTACGGCAGTCGGTGTACTAGTACACAAGCTCCGGGGGGGATTTTAGCCCCGGAATGGAATTCTGCGAAACTAGCTCCTTGTCGACCGTCTCGGAGTGTCGATTCCGAATTGTGGTCACATAAGCGATTCCGATGCCCGTGCGGAAAGTTATGCCCAATTCTTTCGCTGAAGGGTGGGAATAAACCAGAGGGGTTGACTATATCGGCGATGTTCGGGCACCCATATCCACGACCTGGGGAGGAGATCTCGCGTCGAGTTGAACACGACTTCCGATCGATGTGACTGGACGACTCCGCGTGTGGGCTCCGCCAGCGATTCGCGTAATCGAGGGAGTCGCTACTGCCAAAAAACGTTGGAATAGGGAGATCGTCGGCTAGAATCGCAATTTCGGAGTGCGAAACAAAGGTTTTTAAACCCCGAAACGACGTCTTATCGCCTGAGGCAATAAGAGGGCGTCGAGCGCCTCTGAGTGCCGATTCCGAATTGGGGTCTTATAAGCGATTTTGATAACCGAGCGAAAAGTTATGCCTGTTTGAGCGAAGCGGTGTCCGTATGCGATCGCATCGGCAGCCTGCGACCGCGGTCCCGAGAGGAATTTGGGCGCCGGACCAGAAATCTCTGAATGCGACCATTTACCTATCGGTCGAAGTGTCGACTCTGAATTGTGGCCTCGCAGGCGGTTCCCACCCCCGGCGAATAAATATCTGCGTCCGACCGGAGGGTACGACAGTCAGTGTACTAGTACACACCTCCGTGGGGGGGGGGGATTTTTGGCCCCAGAATGGAATTCTGCGAAACCAGTGCCTTGTCGACCGTCTCGGAGTGCCGATTCCGAATTGTGGTCACATAAGCGATTCCGATGCCCGTGCGTGCCCAATTCTTTCGCTGAAGGGGTGGGAATAACCAGAGGGTTGACTATATCGGCGATGTTCGGGCACCCATATCCACGACCTGGGGAGGAGATCTCGCGTCGAGTTGAACACGACTTCCGATCAATGTGACTGGACGACTCCGCGTGTGGCTCCGCCAACGATTCGCGTAATTGAGGGAGTCGCTACTGCCAAAAAACGTTGGAATAGGAGAGATCGTCGGCTAGAATCGCAATTTCGGAGTGCGAAATGAAGGTTTTTAAACCCCGAAACGACATCTTATTGCCGGAGGCAATAAGAGGGCGTCAGCGCCTCTGAGTGCCGATTCCGAATTGGGGTCTTATAAGCGATTTTGATAACCGAGCGAAAAGTTATGCCTGTTTGAGCGAAGCGGTGTCCGTATGCGATCGCATCGGCAGCCTGCGACCGCGGTCCCAGAGAGGAATTTGGGCGCCGGACCAGAAATCTCTGAATGCGACCATTTACCTATCGGGTCGAAGTGTCGACTCTGAATTGGGGCCTCGCAGGCGGTTCCCACCCCCGGGCGAATAATATCTGCGTCCGACCAGAGGGTACGACAGTCAGTGTACTAGTACACACGCTCCGTGGGGGGGGGGGATTTTTGCCCCAGAATGGAATTCCGCGAAACCAGTGCCTTGTCGACCGTCTGGGAGTGCCGATTCCGAATTGTCGTCACATAAGTGATTCCGATGCCCGTGCGTGCCCAATTCTTTCGCTGAAGGGGTGGGAATAAACCGGAGGGGGTGACTATATCGGCGATGTTCGGGCACCCATATCCTCGACCTGGGGAGGAGATCTCGTGTCGAGTTGAACATGACTTCCGATCGATGTGAGTGGGCGGCTCTGCGTGTGGGCTCCGCCAGTGATTTGCGTAATCAAGGGAATTGCTACTGCCAAAAAACGTTGGAATAGGGGAGATCATCGGCTTGAATCGTAATTTCAGAGTGCGAAACGAAGGTTTTTAGACCCCGAAACGACATCTTATCGATGGGGCAATAAGTGGGCGTCAAGCGCCTCTTAGTGCCGATTCCGAATTGGGGTCTTATAAGCGATTCCGATAATCGAGCGAAAAGTTATGCCTGTTTGAGCGAAGCGGTGTCCATAAGCGATCGCATCGGCAGCCTGCGACCGCGCTCCCGGAGAGGAATTTGGGCGCCGGACCGGATATCTCTGAATGCGACCATTTACCGACTGGATCGAAGTGCCGACTCTGAATTTGGGCCTCGCGGACGGTTCCGACCCTCGGGCGAATAAATATCGGCGTCCGACCGCAGGGTACGGCAGTCGGTGTACTGGTACACACGCTCTGGGGGGGATTTTGGCCCCGGAACAGAATTCCACGAAACCACCGCCTTGTCGACCGTCTCGGAGTGCCGATTCCAATTGTGATCACATAAGCGATTCCGATGCCCGTGCGGAAAGTTATGCCCAATTCTTTCGCTAAAGGGGTGGGAATAAACCTGAGGGGGTGACTATATCGGCGATGTTCGGGCACCCAAATCCACGACCTGGGGAGAGATCTCGCGTCGAGTTGAACACGACTTCTGATCGATGTGACTGGGCGGCTCCGCGTGTGGGTTCCGCCTGCGATTCGCGTAATCGAGGGAGTCGCTACTGCCAAAAAATGTTGGAATAGGGAGATGGTTGGCTAGAATCGCAATTTCGGAGTGCGAAACGAAGGTTTTTAGACCACGAAATGACGTCTTATCTCTTGAGACAACAAGTGGGCGTCGAGCGCCTCTGAGTGCCGATTCCGAATTGGGGTCTTATAAGCGATTCCGATAACCGAGCGAAAAGTTATGCCTGTTTGAGCGAAGCAGTGTCCGTATGCGATCGCGTCGGCTGCCTGCGACCGCTCTCCTGGAGAGGAATTTGGACGCCGGACCGGAAATCTCCGAATGGGACAATTTACCGACCGGGTCGAAGTGCCGACTCTGAGTTGGGGATCCTGGGTGGTTCCGACCCCCGGCGAATAAATATTCGCGTCCGACCGGAGGGTACGGCAGTCGGTGTACTAGAACACACGCTCCGGGGGGGATTTTGGCCCCGAATGGAATTCCGTGAAACCAGCGCCTTGTCGACCGTCTCAGAGTGCCGATTCGGAATTGTTGTCACATAAGCGATTTTGATGCCCGTGCGGAAAGTTATGCCCAATTCTTTCGCTTAAGGGTGGGATACACCAGAGGGGTGACTATACCGGCGATGTTCGGGCACCCATATCCACGACCTGGCAGAGATCTCGCGTCGAGTTGAACATGACTTCTATCGATGTGACTGGGCAGCTCCGCGTGGTGGCTCCGCCAACGATTCCCGTAATCGAGGGAGTCGCTACTGCCAAAAAATGTTGGAATAGGGGAGATCGTCGGCTAGAAATGCAATTTGGAGTGCGAAACGAAGGTTTTCAGACCCCGAAATGACATCCTGTCGCCTGAGGCAACAAGTGGGCGTCGAGCGCCTCTGAGTGCCGATTCCGAATTGGGGTCTTATAAGCGATTCCGATAACCGAGCGAAAAGTTATGCCTGTTTGAGCGAAGCAGTGTCCGTATGCGATCGCGTCGGCTGCCTGCGACCGCTCTCCTGGAGAGGAATTTGGACGCCGGACCGGAAATCTCCGAATGGGACAATTTACCGACCGGGTCGAAGTGCCGACTCTGAGTTGGGGAATCCTGGGTGGTTCCGACCCCCGGGCGAATAAATATTCGCGTCCGACCGGAGGGTACGGCAGTCGGTGTACTAGAACACACGCTCCGGGGGGGATTTTGGCCCCGGAATGGAATTCCGTGAAACCAGCGCCTTGTCGACCGTCTCAGAGTGCCGATTCGGAATTGTTGTCACATAAGCGATTTTGATGCCCGTGCGGAAAGTTATGCCCAATTCTTTCGCTTAAGGGGTGGGAATACACCAGAGGGGGTGACTATACCGGCGATGTTCGGGCACCCATATCCACGACCTGGGCAGGAGATCTCGCGTCGAGTTGAACATGACTTCTATCGATGTGACTGGGCAGCTCCGCGTGGTGGCTCCGCCAACGATTCCCGTAATCGAGGGAGTCGCTACTGCCAAAAAATGTTGGAATAGGGGAGATCGTCGGCTAGAAATGCAATTTGGAGTGCGAAACGAAGGTTTTCAGACCCCGAAATGACATCCTGTCGCCTGAGGCAACAAGTGGGCGTCGAGCGCCTCTGAGTTTCGATTCCGAATTGGTGTCTTATAAGCGATTCCGATAACCGAGCGAAAAGTTATGCCTGTTTGAGCGAAGCAGTGTCCGTATGCGATCGCATCGGCAGCCTGCCACCGCGCTCCCGGAGAGGAATTTGGGCGCGGACCGGAAATCTCTGAATGCGACCATTTACCGACCGGGTCGAAGTGCCGACTCTGAATTGGGGCCTCGCGGGCGGTTCCGACCCCCGTGGGAATAATATCCACGTCCGACCGGAGGGTACGGCAGTCGGTGTACTAGTACACACGCTCCGGGGGGGATTTTGGCCCCGGAACGGAATTCTGTGAACCAGCGCGTTGTCGACCGTCTCGGAGTGCCGATTCTGAATTGTGGTCACTTAAGCAATTCCGATGCCCGTGCAGAAAGTTATGCCCAATTCTTTCGCTGAGGGGTGGAATAAACCAGAGGGGTTGACTATATCGGCGATGTTCGGGCACCCATATCCATGACCTGGGAGGACATCTCGCGTCGAGTTGAACACGACTTCCGATCGAGTGACTGGACGGCTCCGCATGTGTGCTGGCCAGCGATTCGCGTAATCGAGGGAGTCGCTACTGCTAAAAAGTTTGGAATAGGGGATCGTCGGCTTGAATCGTAATTTCGGAGTGCGAAACGAAGGTTTTTAGACCCCGAAACGACGTCTTATCGCCTGAGGCAATAAGTGGGCGTCGAGCGCCTCTGAGTGCCAATTCCGAATTGGGGTCTTATAAGTGATTCTGAAACCGAGCGAAAAGTTATGCCTGTTTGAGCGAAGCGGTTCCGTATGCGATCGCATCGCAGCCTGCGACCGCGGTCCCGAGAGGAATTTGGGCGCCGACCAGAAATCTCTGAATGCGACCATTTACCTATCGGGTCGAAGTTCGACTCTGAATTGGGGCCTCGCAGCGTTCCCACCCCCGGGCGAATAAATATCTGCGTCCGACCGGAGGTACGACAGTCGTGTACTAGTACACACACTCCGTGGGGGGGGGGGGGGGTTTTGGCCCCAGAATGGAATTCTGCGAAACCAGTGCCTTGTCGACCGTCTCGGAGTGCCGATTCCGAATTGTGGTCACATAAGCGATTCCGATGCCCGTGCGGAAAGTTATGCCCATTCTTTCGCTGAAGGGGTGGGAATAAACCGGAGGGGGTGACTATATCGGCGATGTTCGGGCACCCATATCCACGACCTGGGGAGGAGATCTCGCGACGTTTGATCACGACTTCCGTCGTTGTGACTGGGCGGCTCCGCGTATGGGCTCCGCCAGCGATTCACGTAATCGAGGAAATCGCTATTGCCTAAAAACATTGGAATAGGGGAGATCGTCGGCTAGAATCGTATTTTCACAGTGCGAAACGAAGGTTTTTAGACCCCGAAATGACGTCTTATCGATGGGACATAAGTGGCGTCAAGCGCCTCTTAGTGCCGATTCCGAATTGGGGTCTTATAAGCGATTCCGATAACCGAGCGAAAAGTTATGCCTGTTTGAGCGAAGCGGTGTCCGTATGCGATCGCATCGCAGCCTGCGACCGCGTTCCCGGAGAGGAATTTGGGCGCCGGACCGGAAATCTCCGAATGCGACCATTTACCGACCGGTCGAAGTGCCGACTCTGAATTGGGGCCTCGCGGGCGGTTCCGACCCCCGGGGAATAAATATCCACGTCCGACCGGAGGGTACGGCAGTCGGTGTACTAGTACACACGCTCCGGGGGGATTTTGGCCCCGGAACGGAATTCTGTGAAACCAGCGCCTTGTCGACCGTCTCGGAGTGCCGATTCGAATTGTGGTCACTAAGCGATTCCGATGCCCGTGCAGAAAGTTATGCCCAATTCTTTCGCTGAAGGGGTGGGAATAAACCAGAGGGGTGACTATATCGGCGATGTTCGGGCACCCATATCCACGACCTGGGGAGGAGATCTCGCGTCGAGTTGAACACGACTTCCGATCGATGTGACTGGACGGCTCCGCATGTGTGCTCCGCCAGCGATTCGCGTAATCGAGGGAGTCGCTACTGCCAAAAAACTTGGAATAGGGGAGATCGTCGGCTTGAATCGCAATTTCGGAGTGCGAAACGAAGGTTTTTAGACCCCGAAACGACGTCTTATCGCCTGAGGCAATAAGTGGGCGTCGAGCGCCTCTGAGTGCCGATTCCGAATTAGGGTCTTATAAGTGATTCCGATAACCGAGCGAAAAGTTATGCCTGTTTGAGCGAAGCGGTGTCCGTATGCGATCGCATCGGCAGCCTGCGACCGCGCTCCCGGAGAGGAATTTGGGCGCCGGACCAGAAATCTCTGAATGCGACCATTTACCGATCGGGTCGAAGTGTCGAATCTGAATGGGGCCTCGCAGGCGGTTCCCACCCCCGGGCGAATAAATATCTGCGTCCGACCGGAGGGTACGGCAGTCGGTGTACTAGTACACACGCTCCGGGGGGGATTTTGGCCCCAGAACGGAATTCTGCGAAACCAGTGCCTTGTCGACCGTCTCGGAGTGCCGATTCCGAATTGTGGTCACATAAGCGATTCCGATGCCCGTGCGGAAAGTTATGCCCAATTCTTTCGCTGAAGGGGTGGGAATAAACCGGAGGGGGTGACTATATCGGCGATGTTCGGGCACCCATATCCACGACCTGGGGAGGAGATCTCGCGACGAGTTGATCACGACTTCCGTTCGTTGTGACTGGGCGGCTCCGCGTATGGGCTCCGCCAGCGATTCACGTAATCGAGGAAATCGCTATTGCCTAAAAACATTGGAATAGGGGAGATCGTCGGCTAGAATCGTATTTTCACAGTGCGAAACGAAGGTTTTTAGACCCCGAAATGACGTCTTATCGATGGGACAATAAGTGGGCGTCAAGCGCCTCTTAGTGCCGATTCCGAATTGGGGTCTTATAAGCGATTCCGATAACCGAGCGAAAAGTTATGCCTGTTTGAGCGAAGCGGTGTCCGTATGCGATCGCATCGGCAGCCTGCGACCGCGTTCCCGGAGAGGAATTTGGGCGCCGGACCGGAAATCTCCGAATGCGACCATTTACCGACCGGGTCGAAGTGCCGACTCTGAATTGAGGCCTCGCGGGCGGTTCCGACCACCGGGCGTATAAATATCCGCGTCCGACCGGAGGGTAAGACAGTCGGTGTACTAGTACACACGCTCCGAGGGGGGATTTTGGCCCCGGAACGGAATTCCGCGAAACCAGTGCCTTGTCGACTGTCTCGGAGGGCCGATTCCTAATTGTGGTCACATAAGCGATTTTGATGCCCGTGCAGAAAGTTATGCCCAATTCTTTCGCTGAAAGGGTGGAAATAAACCGGAGGGGGTGACTATATCGGCGATGTTCGGCACCTATATCCAAAACCTGAAGAGGAGATCTCGCGTCGAGTTGAACAAGACCTCCGATCGATGTGATTGGACGGCTCCGCATGTGGGCTCCGCCAGCGATTCGCGTAATCGAGGGAGTCGCTAATGCCAAAAAACGTTGTAATAGGGGAGATCGTCGGCTAGAATTGCAATTTCGGAGTGCGAAACGAAGGATTTTAGACTCCGAAACGACGTCTTATTGCCTTAGGCAATAAGTGGGCGTCGAGCGCCTCTGAGTGCCGATTCCGAATTGGGGTCTTATAAGCGATTCCGATAACTGAGCGAAAAGTTATGCCTGTTTGAGCGAAGCAGTGTCCGTATGCGATCGCATCGGCAGCCTGCGACCGCGCTCCCGGAGAGGTATTTGGGCGCCGGACAGGAAATCTCCAAATGCGACCTTTTACCGACTGGGTCGAAGTGCCGACTCTGCATTGGGGCCTCGCGGGCGGTTCCGACCACTGGGGGAATAAATATCCGCGTCCGACCGGAGGGTACGGCAGTCGGTGTACTAGTACACACGCTCCGGGGGGGGGGGGGGGGGGGATTTTGGCCCCATAAAGGAATTCCACGAAACCAGCTCCTTGTCGACCGTCTCGGAGTGCTGATTCCGAATTGTCATCACATAAGTGATTCCGATTCCCGTGCGTGCCCAATTCTTTCGCTGAAGGGGCGGGAATAAACCGGAGGGGGTGACTATATCGACGATGTTCGGGCACCCATATCCACGACCTGGGGAGGAGATCTCGCGACGAGATGAACACGACTTCCGATCGATGTGACTGGGCGGCTCCGTGTGTGGGCTCCGCCAGCGATTCGCGTAATCGAGTGAGTCGTTACTGCCAAAAAACGTTGGAATGGGGGAGATGGTTGGCTAGAATCGCAATTTCGGAGTGCGAAACGAAGGTTTTTAGACCCCGAAATGACGTCTTATCTCTTGAGACAATAAGTGGGCGTCGAGCGCCTCTGAGTGCCGATTCCGAATTGGGGTCTTTTAAGCGATTCCGATAACCGAGCGAAAAGTTATGCCTGTTTGAGCGAAGCAGTGTCCGTATGCGATCGCGTCGGCTGCCTGTGACCGCGCTCCTGGAGAGGAATTTGGCGCCGGTCCGGAAATCTCCAATGCGACAATTTATCGACCGGGTCGAAGTGCCGACTATGATTGGGGCATCCTGGTGGTTCCGATCCCCGGGCGAATAATATTCGCGTCCGACCGGAGGGTACGGCAGTCGGTGTACTAGAACACACCTCGGGGGGATTTTGGCCCCGGAATGGAATTCCGCGAAACCAGCGCCTTGTCGACCGTCTCGGAGTGCCGATTCCGAATTGTGGTCACATAAGCGATTCTGATGCCCGTGCGGAAAGTTATGCCCAATTCTTTCGCTGAAGGGGTGGGAATACACCGGAGGGGGTGACTATATCGGCGATGTTCGGGCACCCATATCCCGACCTGGGCAGGAGATCTCGCGTCGAGTTGAACATGACATCCGATCGATGTGACTGGGCGGCTCCGCGTGGTGGCTCCGCCAGCGATTCGCGTAATCGAGGAGTCACTCGCTACTGCCAAAAAATGTTGAATAGGGGTGATCGTCGGCTAGAATTGCAATTTTGGAGTGCGAAACGAAGGTTTTTAGACCCCGAAACGACGTCTTATCGCCTGAGGCAAAAGTGGGCGTCAAGCGCCTCTGAGTGCCGATTCCGAATTGGGGTCTTTTAAGCGATTCTGATAACCGAGCGAAAAGTTATGCCTGGTTGAGCGAAGCAGTGTCCGTATGCGATCGCGTCGGCTGCCTGCGACCGCGCTCCATAGAGGAATTTGGGCGCCGGGACGGAAATCTCCGAATGCGACCATTTACCGACCGGTCGAAGTGCCGACTCTGAGTTGGGGCATCCTGGGTGGTTCCGACCCCCGGGCGAATAAATATTCACGTCCGACCGTAGGGTACGGCAGTCGGTGTCTAGAACACACGCTCCGGGGGGGGATTTTGGCCTGGTGAATGGATTCCGCGAACCCCACGCCTTGTCGACCGTCCCAGAGTGCCGATTCGAATTGTGGTTACATCGCGATTCGATGCCCCCGTACGAAAGTTATGCCCATTCTTTCGCTGAAGGGGTGGGATAAACCGAGGGGGTGACTATATCGGCGATGTTCGGGCACACCATATCCACGACCTGGGGAAGAGATCTCGCGTCGAGTTGAACATGACTTCCGATCGATGTGACTGGGCGGCTCCGCGTGTGTGGCTCCGCCAGCGATTCGCGTTATCGAGCGAGTCGATACTGCCAAAAAATGTTGGAATAGGGGTGATCATCGGCTAGAATCCAATTTTGGAGTGCAAACGAGGGTTTTTAGACCCCGAAAACGATGTCTATCGCCTGAGGCAACAATGGGCGTCGAGCGCCTCTGAGTGCCGATTCCGAATTGGGGTCCTATAAGCGATTCCGATAACCGAGCGAAAAGTTATGCCTGTTTGAGCGAAGCGGTGTCCGTATGCGATCAAGACGGCAGCCTGCACCACCGCCTCTCGGAGGGATTTGGGCGCCGACCGGAAATTTCCGAATGCGACCATTTACCGACAGGTCGAAGTCCCGACTCTGAATTGGGGCCTCGCGGAGGTTTCGACCCCCGGAGGAATACTATCCACGTCCGACCAGAGGGTAGGACAGTCGATGTACTGGTACACACGCTCCGGGGGGAATTTTGGCCCCGGAACAGATTTTTGTGAAACCAGCGCCTTGTCGACCGTCTCGGAGTGCCGATTCCGAATTGTGGTCACTTAAGCGATTCCGATGCCCGGGCGGAAAGTTATGCCCAATTCTTTCGCTGAAGGGGTGGAAATAAACCGGAGGGGTGACTATATCGCCGATGTTCGGGAACCTATATCCACGACCTGGGGAGGAGATCTCACGTCGAGTTGAACACGACCTCCGATCGATGTGATTGGGCGGCTCCGCGTGTGGGCTCCGCCAGCGATTCGCATAATCGAGGGAGTCGCCACTGCCAATAAACGTTGGAATAGGGGAGATCGTCAGCTAGAATCGCAATATTGGATGGCGAAACGAAGGCTTTTAGACCCCGAAACGATGTCTTATCGCCTGAGGCAATAAGTGGGCGTCGAGCACCTCTGAGTGCCGATACCGAATTGGGGTCTTATTAGCTATTCCGATAACCGAGCGAAAAGTTATGCATGTTTGAGCGAAGCGGTGTCCGTATGCGATCGCATCGGCAACCTGCGACCGCGCTCCCGGAGAGGAATTTGGGCGCCAGACCGGAAATCTCCAAATGCGACCATTTACCGACCGGGTCGAAGTGCCGACTCTTAATTGGGGCCTCGCGGGCAGTTCCGACCCCCGGGCGAATAAATATCCGTGTCCGACCGGAGGGTACGGCAGTCGGTGTACTAGTACACACGCTCCGGGGCGGATTTTTGCCCCAGAACGGAATTCCGCGAAACCAGCGCCTTGTCGAACGTCTCGGAGTGCTGATTCCTAATTGTGGTCACATAAGCGATTCCGATGCCGTGCGGAAAATTATGCCCAATTCTTTCGCTGAAGGGGTGGGAATAAACCGGAGGGGGTGACTATATCGGCGATGTTCGGGCACCCATATCCACGACCTAGGGAGGAGATCTCGCGTCGAGTTGAACACAACTTTCGATCGATGTGACTGGGCGGCTCCGCGTGTGGGCTTCGCTAGCGATTCACGTAATCGAGGGAGTCGCTACTGCCAAAAAATGTTGGAATAGGGGAGATCGTCGGCTTGAATCACAATTTCGGAGTGCGAAATGAAGGTTTTTAGACCCCAAAAAGACGTCCTATCGCCTAAAGCAACAAGTGGGCGTCGAGCGCCTCTGAGTGCCGATTCCGAATTGGGGTCTTATAAGCGATTCCGATAACCGAGCGAAAAGTTATACCTGTTTGAGCGAAGCGGTGTCCGTATGCGACCGCATCGGCAGCCTGCGACCGCGCTCCCAGAGAGGAATTTGGGCGCCGGATTGGAATTCTCCGAATGCTACCATTTACCGACCGGGTCGAAGTGCCGACTCTGAATTGGGGCCTCGCGGGCGGTTCCGACCCCCGGGTGAATAAATATTCGCGTCCGACCGGAGGGTACGGCAGTCGGTGTACACACGCTCCGGGGGGGATTATGGCCCCAGAATGGAATTCTGCGAAACCAGTGCCTTGTCGACCGTCTCGGTGTGCCGATTCCGAATTGTGGTCACATAAGCGATTCTGATGCCCGTGCGGAAGTTATGCTCAATTCTTTCGCTGAAGGGGTGGGAATAAACCGGAGGGGGTGACTATATCGGCGATGTTCGGGTACCCATATCCATGACCTGGGGAGCCGATCTCGCTTCGAGTTGAACATGACTTCCGATCGATGTGACTGGGCGGCTCCGCATGTGGGCTCCACCAGCGATTCGCTTAATCGAGGGAGTCGCTACTGCCAAAAAACGTTTGAATATAGGTGATCGTCGGCTAGAATTACAATATTAGAGTGCGAAATGAAGGTTTTTAGACCCTGAAACGACATCTTATCGCCTAAGGAAACAAGTGGGCGTCGAGCGCCTCTGAGTGCCGATTCTGAATTGGGGTCTTATAAGCGATTCTGATAACCAAGCGAAAAGTTATGCCTGTTTGAGCAAAGCGGTGTCCGTATGCGATCGCATCGGCAGCCTGCGACCGCGCTCCCGGAGAGGAATTTGGGCGCCGGACCGGAAATCTCCGAATGCGATCATTTACCGACCAGGTCGAAGTGCCGACTCTGAATTGGGGCCTTACGGGCGGTTCCCACCCCCGGGTGAATAAATATCTGCGTCCGACCGGAGGGTACGTCAGTCGGTGTACTAGTACACACGCTCTGGGGGGAGATTTTGGCCCCAGAACGGAATTCCGCAAAACCTGCGCCTTGTCGTCCGGCTCGGAGTGCCGATTCCAAATTGTGGTCACATAAGTGATTCCGATGCCCGTGCGGAAAGTTATGCCCAATTCTTTCATTGAAGGGGTGGGAATAAACTGGAGGGGGTGACTATATCGGCGATGTTCGGGCACCCATATCCTCGACCTGCTAAGGAGATCTCACGTCATGTTGAACACGACTTCCCATCGATGTGAGTGGGCGGCTCCGCGTGTGGGCTCCGCCAGCGATTCGCGTAATCGAGGGAGTCGCTACGGCCAAAAAACCTTTGAATAGGAAAGATCGTCGCCTAGAATCGCAATTTTGGAGTGCGAAACGAAGGTTCTTAGACCCCGAAACGATGTCTTATCGCCTGAGGCAATAAGTGGGCGTCTAGCACCTCTGAGTGCCGATTCGGAATTGGTGTCTTATAACCGATTCCGATAACCGAGCGAAAAGTTATGCCTGTTTGAGCGAAGCGGTGTCCGTAAGCGATCGCATCGGCAGCCTGCGACCGTGCTCCCGGAGAGGAATTTGGGCGCCGGACTTGAAATCTCCGAATGCGACCATTTACCGACCGGGTGGAAGTGCCGACTCAGAATTGGGGCCTCGCCGGCGGTTCCGACCCCCGGGCGAATAAATATTCGCGTCCGACCGAAGGGTACGGCAGTCGGTGTACTAATACACACTCTCAGGGGGGGATTTTGGCCCCAGAATGGAATTCTGCGAAACCAGTGCCTTGTCGACCATCTCGGAGTGCCGATTCCGAATTGTGGTCACATAAGCGATTCTGATGCCCGTGCGGAAAGTTATGCTCAATTCTTTCGCTGAAGGGGTGGGAATAAACCGGAGGGGGTGACTATATCGGCGATTTTTGGGCACCCATATCCATGACCTGGGGAGCAGATCTCGCGTCGAGTTGAACATGACATCCGATCGATGTGACTGGGCGGCTTCGCGTGTGGGCTCCGTCAGCGATTGCGTAATCGAGGGAGTCACTACTGCCAAAAAACGTTTGAATATAGGTGATCGTCGGCTAGAATTACAATATTAGAGTGTGAAACGAAGGTTTTTAGACCCTGAAACGATGTCTTATCGCCTGAGGCAACAAGTGGGCGTCGAGCGCCTCTGAGTGCCGATTCTAAATTGGGGTCTTATAAGCGATTCCGATAACCAAGCAAAAAGTTATGCCTGTTTGAGCGAAGCGGTGTCCGTATGCGATCGCATCGGCAGCCTGCGACCGCGCTCCCGGAGAGGAATTTGGGCGCCGAACCAGAAATCTCCGAATGCGGCCATTTACCGACCGGGTCTAAGTGCTGACTCTGAATTGGGGCCTCACGGGCGGTTCCGACCCCCGGGCGAATAAATATCCGAGTCCGACCGGAGGGTACGGCAGTCGGTGTACTAGTACACACGCTCCGGGGGGGGGGATTTTGGCCCAGAACGGAATTCCGCGTAACCAGCGCCTTATCGACCGGCTCAGAGTGCCGATTCCGAATTGTGGTCACATTAGCGATTCCGATGCCCGTGCGGAAAGTTATGACCAATTCTTTCGCTGAACGAGTGGGAATAAACCGGAGGGGGTGACTATATCGGCGATGTTCGAGCACCCATATCCACGACCTGCTGAGGAGTTCTCACGTCAAGTTGAACACGACTTCCGATCGATGTGAGTGGGCGGCTCCGCGTGTGGGCTCCGCCAGCGATTCGTGTAATCGAGGGAGTCGCTACTGCCAAAAAACCTTTGAATAGGGGAGATCGTCGGCTAGAATCGCAATTTTGGAGTGCGAAACGAAGGGTCTTAGACCCCGAAACGATGTCTTATCGCCTGAGGCAATAAGTGGGCGTTAAGCACCTCTGAGTGCCGATTCGGAATTGGTGTCCTACAAGCGATTCCGATAACTGAGCTAAAATGTATTCCTGTTTGAGCGAAGCGGTGTCCGTATGCGATCGCATCGGCGACCACGCTCCCCTAGAGGAATTTGGGCGCAAGACTGGAAATCTCCGAATGCGACCATTTACCGACCGGGTCTAAGTGCCGACTCTGAATTGGGGCCTCGCAATTGGTTCTGACCCCCGGGCGAAAAAATATCCGCGTCCGACCGGAGGGTACGGCAGTCGGTGTACTAGTACACACGCTCCGGAGGGGGGGGGGGGATTTTGGCCCCAAAACGGAATTCCGCGTAACCAGCGCCTTCTCGACCGGCTCAGAGTGCCGATTCCGAATTGTGGTCACATAAGCGATTCAGATGCCCGTGCGGAAAGTTATGCCCAATTCTTTCGCTTAAGGGGTGGGAATATACCGGAGGGGGTGACTATATCGGCGATGTTTGGGCACCCATATCCACGACCTACTGAGGAGATCTCACGTCGAGTTGAAAACGACTTCCGATCGATGTGAGTGGGCGGCTCTGCGTGTGGGCTCCGCCAGCGATTCGCGTAATCGAGGGAGTCGCTACTGCCAAAAAAACCTTTGAATAGGGGAGATCGTCGGCTAGAATCGCAATTTCGGAGTGCGAAACGAAGGGTCTTAGACCCCGAAACGATGTCTTATCGCCTGAGGCAATAAGTGGGCGTCAAGGACCTCTGAGTGCCGATTCGGAATTGGTGTCTTATAAGCGATTCCGATAACCGAGCGAAAAGTTATGCCTGTTTGAACGAAGCGGTGTCCGTATGCGATCGCATCGGCAGCCTGCGACCGCGCTCCCGGAGAGGAATTTGTGCGCCGGACCGGAAATCTCCGAATGCGACCATTTACCGACCGGGTCGAAGTGCTGACTTTGAATTGGGGCCTCGCGGGCAGTTCCGACCCCCGGGCGAATAAATATCCGCATCCGACCAGAGGGTACGGCAGTCGGTGTAATAGTACACACGCTTCGGGGGGGATTTTTGCCCCAAAACCGAATTCCTCAAAACCAGCGCCTTGTCAACCGTCTCGAAGTGCCGATTCTGAATTGTGGTCACATAAGCGATTCCGATGCCCGTGCGGAAAGTTATGCCCAATTCTTTCGATGAACTGGTGGGAATAAACCGGAGCGGGTGACTATATCGGCGATGTTCGGGCACACATATCCACGACCTGGGGAGCAGATCTCGCATCGAGTTGAACATGACTTCCGATCGATGAGACTTGGCGGCTCCGCGTGTGGGCTCCGCCAGCGATTCACGTAATCGAGGGTGTCGCTACAGCCAAAAAACGTTGGAATAGGGTAGATCGTCGGCTAGAATTGCAATTTCAGAGTGTGAAAAGAAGCTTTTACACCACGAAACGATGTCTTATATCCTAAGGGAACAAGTGGGCGTCGAGCACCTTAAGTGCCGATTCCGAATTGGGGTCTTATAAGCGATTCTGATAACCGAGCGAAAAGTTATGCATGTTTGAGCGAAGCGGTGTCCGTATGAGATCGCATCGGCAGCCTGCGACCGCGCTCCCGGAGAGGAATTTGGGCGCCGGATCGGAAATCTCCGAATGCGACCGTTTACCGACCGGGTCGAAGTGCCGACTCTGAATTGGGGACTCGCGGGCGGTTCCGACCCCCGGGCGAATAAATATTCGCGTCCGACCGGAGGGTACGACAGTCGGTGTACTAGTACACACGCTCCGGGGGGGATTTTGGCCCCGGAGCAGAATTCCGCAAAACCAGCGCCTTGTCGACCGTCTCGGAGTGCCGATTCCGAATTGTGGTCACATAAGCGATTCCGATGCCCGTGCGAAAAGTTATGCCCAATTCTTTCGCTGAAGGGGTGGGAATAAACCAGAGGGGGTGACTATATCGCGATGTTCGGGCACCCATAACTACGACATGGTGAGGAGATCTCGCGTCGAGTTGAACACGACTTCAGATCGATGTGAGTGCGCGGCTCCGCGTGTGGGCTCCGCCAGCGATTCGCGTAATCGAGGGAGTCGCTACTGCCAAAAAACCTTGGAATAGGGGAGATCGTCGGCAAGAATCGCAATTTCGGAGTGCGAAACGAAGGTTTTTAGACCCCGAAACGACGTCTTATCGCCTGAGGGAATAAGCGGGCGTTGAGCGCCTCTGAATGTCGATTCCTAATTGGGGTCTTATAAGCGATTCCGATAACCGAGAGAAAAGTTATGCCTGTTTGAGCGAAGCGGTGTCCGTATGCGATCGCATCGACAGCCTGCGACCGCGCTCCCGGAGAGGATTTTGGGCGCTGGACCGGAAATCTCCGAATGCGACCATTTACCGACCGGGTCGAAGTGACGACTCTGAATTGGGGCCTCGCCTGCGGTTCCGACCCCTGGGCGAATAAATATTCGCGTCCGACCGGAGGGTACGACAGTCGGTCTACTAGTACACACGCTCCGGGGGGGATTTTGGCCCAGGAACGGAATTCCGCGAAACCAGCGCCTTGTCGACCGTCTCAGAGTGCCGATTCTGAATTGTGGTCACATAAGCGATTCCGATGCCCGTGCGGAAAGTTATGCCCAATTCTTTCACTGAAGGGGTGGGAATAAACCGGAGGGGGGACTATATCGGCGATGTTCGGGCACCCATATCCATGACCTGGTGAGGAGATCTCGTGTCGAGTTAAACACGACTTCCGATCGATGTGAGTGGGCGGCTCCGCGTGTGGGATCCGCCAGCGATTCGCGTAATCGACGGAGTCGCTACTGCCAAAAAACCTTTGAATAGGGGAGATCGTCGACTAGAATCACAATCTCGGAGTGCGAAACGAAGGATTTTAGACCCTGAAACGACGTCTTATCACCTGAGGCAATAAGTGGGCGTCGAGCGCCTCTGAGTGCCGATTCCGAATTGGGGTCTTATAAGCGATTCCGATAACCGAGCGAAAAGTTATGCCTGTTTGAGCGAAGCGGTGTCCGTATGCGATCGCATCGGCAGCCTGCAACCGCGCTCCCGGAGAGGAATTTGGGCGCCGGACCTGAAATCTCCGAATGCGACCATTTACCGACCGGGTCGAAGTGTCGACTCTGAATTGGGGCCTCGCGGGCGGTTCCGACCCCCGGGCGAATAAATATCTACGTCCGACAAGAGGGTACGGCAGTCGGTGTACTAGTACACACGCTCCGGGGGGCATTTTGGCCCCGGAACGGAATTCCGCGAAACCAGCGCCTTGTCGACCGTCTCGGAGTGCCGATTCCGAATTGTGGTCACATAAGCGATTCCGATGCCCGTGCGGAAAGTTATGTCCAATTCTTTCGCTGAAGGAGTGGGAATAAACCGTAGGGGGTGACTATATCGTCGATGTTCGGGCACCCATATCCACGACCTGGGGAGGAGATCTCGCGTTGAGTTGAACACGACTTCCGATCGATGTGACTAGGCGGCTCCGCGTGTGGACTCCGCCAGCGATTCGCGTAATCGAGGGAGTGGTTACTGCCAATAAACCTTGGAATAGGGGAGATCGTCGTCTAGAATCGCAATTTTGGAGTGCAAAACGAAGGTTTTTAGACCCCGAAACGATGTCTTATCGCCTGAGGTAATAACTGGGCGTCGAGCGCCTCTGAGTGCCGATTCCGAATTGGGTTGTTATAAGCGATTCCGATAACCGATCGAAAAGTTATGCCTGTTTGAGCGAAGCGGTGTCCGGATGCGATCGCATCAGCAGCCTGCGACCGCGCTCCCGGAGAGGAATTTGGACGCCGGACCGCAAATCTTCGTATGCGACCATTTACCGACCGGGTCGAAGTGCCGACTCCGAATTGGGGCCTCGCGGGCGGTTCCGACCCCTGTGCGAATAAATATCTGCGTCCGACCAGAGGGTACGGCAGTCGGTGTACTAGTACACACGCTCCGGGGGGGATTTTGGCGCCGGAACGGAATTCTGCGAAACCAGCGCCCTGTCGACCGTCTGGGAGTGCCGATTCCGAATTGTGGTCACATAAGCAATTCCGATGCCCGTGCGGAATGTTATGTCCAATTCTTTCGCTGAAGGAGTGGGAATAAACCAGAGGGGGTGACTATATCGGCAATGTTCAGGCACCCATATCCACGACCTGGGGAGGAGATCTCGCGTCGAGTTGACACGACTTCTGATTGATGTGACTGGGCGGCTCCGCGTGTGGGGTCCGCCCGCGATTCGCGTAATCGAGGGAGTCGCTACTGCCAAAAAACCTTGGAATAGGGTAGATCGTCGGCTAGAATCGCAATTTCAGAGTGCGAAACGAAGGTTTTTAGACCCCGAAACGACGTCGTATCGCCTCAGCAATAAGTGGGCGTCGAGCGACTCTGAGTGCCGATACCGAATTGGGGTCTTATAAGAGATTCCGATAACCGAGCGAAAAGTTATGCCTGTTTGAGCGAAGCGGTGTCCGTAAATCGCATCGGCAGCCTGCCACCGCGCTCCCGGAGAGGAATTTGGGCGCCGGACCGGAAATCTCCGAATGCGACCATTTACCGACCAGGTCGAAGCGCCGACTCTGAATTGGGGCCTCTCGGGCGGTTCCGACCCCCGGGCGAATAAATATCCGCGTCCGACTAGAGGGTACGGCAGTCGGTGTACTAGTACACACGCTCCGAAGGGGATTTTGGCACCGGAACGGAATTCCGCGAAACCAGCGCCTTGTCGACCGTCTCGGAGTGCCGATTCCGAATTGTTGTCACATAAGCGATTCCGATGCACGTGCGGAAAGTTATGCCTAATTCTTTTGCTGAAGGGGTGGGAATAAACCGGAGGGGTGACTATATCGGCGATGTTCGGGCACCCATATCCATGACCTGGTGAGGAGATCTCGCGTCGAGTTACACGACTTCGATGATGTGAGTGGGCGGCTCCGCGTGTGGGCTCCGCCAGCGATTCGCGTAATCGACGGAGTCGCTACTGCCAAAAAACCTTTGAATAGGGGAGATCGTCGACTAGAATCACAATCTCGGAGTGCGAAACGAAGGATTTTAGACCCTAAAACGACGTCTTATCGCCTGAGGCAATAAGTGGGCGTCGAGCGCCTCTGAGTGCCGATTCCGAATTGGGGTCTTATAAGCGATTCCGATAACTGAGCGAAAAGTTATGCCTGTTTGAGCGAAGCGGTGTCCGTATGCGATCGCATCGGCAGCCTGCGACCGCGCTCCCATAGAGGAATTTGGGCGCCGGACCGGAAATCTCCGAATACGACCATTTACCGACCGGGTCGAAGTGCCGAATCTGAATTGGGGCCTCGCAGACGGTTCCGACCCCCGGGCGAATAAATATCCGCGTCTGACCGGAGGGTACGACAGTCGGTGTACTAGTACACATGCTCCGGAGGGGATTTGTAGACCACGAAACGTTGTCTTATCGCCTGAGGCAATAACTGGGCGTCGAGCGCCTCTGAGTGCCGATTCCGAATTGGGGTCTTATAAGCGATTCCGATAACCGAGCAAAAAGTTATGCCTGTTTGAGCGAAGCGGTGTCCGTATGCGATCGCATCGGCTGCCTGCGACCGCGCTCCCGGAGAGGAATTTGGGTGCCGGACCGGAAATCTCTGAATGCGACCATTTACCGACCGGGTCGAAGTGCCGACTCTGAATTGGGGCCTCGCGGGCGGTTCCGCCCACCGTTCGAATAAATATCCGCGTCCAACTAGAGGGTACGACAGTCGGTGTACTAGTACACACGCTTCGGAGGGGATTTTGGCGCCGGATCGGAATTCTGCGAAACCAGCACCTTGTCGACTGTCTCGGAGTGCCGATTCCGAATTGTGGTCACATAAGCGATTCCGATGTCCGTGGGGAAAGTTCTGTCTAATTCTTTCGCTAAAGGGTGGGAATAAACCGGAGGGGGTGACTATATCGGCGATGTTCGGGCACCCATATCCACGACCTGGGGAGGAGATCTCGCGTCGAGTTGAACACGACTTCCGATCGATGTGACTGGGTGGCTCCGCGTGTGGGCTCCGCCAGGGATTCGCGTAATCGAGGGAGTCGCTACTGCCAAAAAATCTTGGAATAGGGGAGATCGTCGGCTAGAATCGCAATTTCGGAGTGCGAAACGAAGGTTTTTAGACCACGAAACGATGTCTTATCGCCTTAGGCAATAAGTGGGCGTCGAGCGCCTCTGAGGGCCGATTCCGAATTGGTGTCTTATATGCTATTCCGATAACCGAGCGAAAAGTTATGCATGTTTGAGCGAAGCGGTGTCCGTATGCGATCGCATCGGCAGCCTCCGATCGCGCTCCCGGAGAGGAATTTGGGCGCCGGACCGGAAATCTCCGAATGCGACCATTTACCGACAGGGTCGAAGTTCCGACTCTGAATTGGGGCCTCGCGTACGGTTCCGACCCCCGGGCGAATAAATATTCGCGTCCGACCGGAGGGTACGACAGTCGGTGTACTAGTACACACACTCCGTGGGAGATTTTGGCGCCGGAACAGAATTCCGCGAAACCAGCGGCTTGTCGACCGTCTTGGAGTGCCGATTTCGAATTTTTGTCACATAAGCGATTCCGATGGCCGTGCGGAATGTTATGTCCAATTCTTTCGCTGAAGGGGTGGGAAGAAACCGAAGGGGGTGACTATATCGGGGATGTTCGGGCACCCATATCCACGACCTGGGGAGGAGATCTCGCGTCGAGTTGAACACGACTTCCGATCGATGTGACTGGGCGACTCCGTGTGTGGGCTCTGCCAGCGATTCGCGTAATCGAGGGAGTCGCTACTGCCAAAAAACCTTGGAATAGGGGAGATCGTCGGCTAGAATAGTAATTTCGGAGTGCGAAATGAAGGTTTTTAGACCCCCGAAACGTCGTCTTATCGCCTGACGCAATAAGTGGGCGTCGAGAGTCTCTGAGTGCCGATTCCGAATTGGGGTCTTATAAGCGATTCCGATAACCGAGCGAATAGTTATGCCAGTTTGAGCGAAGCGGTGTCCGTATGAGATCGCATCGGCAGCCTGCGACCGCGCTCCTGGAGAGGAATTTGGGCGCAGGACCTGAAATCTCCGAATGCGACCATTTACCGACCGGGTCGAAGTGCCGACTCTGAATTGGGGCCTCGCGGGCGGTTCCGACCCCCGGGCGAATAAATATCTGCGTCCGACAAGAGGGTACGGCAGTCGGTGTACTAGTACACACGCTCCGGGGGATTTTTGCCCCGGAACGGAATTCCGCGAAACTAGCGCCTTGTCGACCGTCTCGGAGTGCCGATTCCGAATTGTGGTCACATAAGCTATTCTGATGCCCGTGCGGAAAGTTATGTCTAATTCTTTCGCTGAAGGGGTGGGAATAAACTGGAGGGGGTGACTATATCGTCGATGTTCGGGCACCCATATCTACGACCTGGGGAGGAGATCTCGCGTCAAGTTGAACACGACTTCCGATCGATGTGACTGGGCGGCTCCGCGTGTGGGCTCCGCCAGCGATTCGCGTAATCGAGGGAGTGGCTACTGCCAATAAACCTTGGAATAGGGGAGATCGTCGGCTAGAATCGCAATTTCGGAGTGCGAAACGAAGGTTTTTAGACCCCGAAACGATGTCTTATCACTTGGGGCAATAAGTAGGCGTCGAGCGCCTCTGAGTGCCGATTCCGAATTGGGGTCTTATAAGCGATTCCGATAACCGAGCGAAAAGTTATGCCTATTTGAGCGAAGCGGTGTCCGTATGCGATCGCATCGGCAGCCTGCGACCGCGCTCCCGGAGAGGAATTTGGGCGCCGGACCGCAAATCTCCGAATGCGACCATTTACCGACCGGGTCGAAGTGCCGACTCTGAATTGGGGCCTCGCGGGCGGTTCCGACCCCCGGGCGAATAAATATCTGCGTCCGACCAGAGGGTACGATAGTCGGTGTACTAGTACACACGCTCCGGGGGGGATTTTGGCCCCGGAACGGAATTCCGCGAAACCAGCACCTTGTCGACCGTCTCGGAGTGCCGATTCCGAATTGTGGTCACAGAAGCGATTCCGATGCCCGTGCGGAAAGTTATGCCTAATTCTTTCGCTGAAGGGGTGGGAATAAACCGGAGGGGGTGACTATATCGGCGATGTTCGGGCACCCACATCCACGACCTGGGGAGGAGATATCGCGTCGAGTTGACACGACTTCCGATTGATGTGACTGGGCGGCTCCGCGTGTGGGCTCCGCTAGCGATTCGCGTAATCAAGGGAGTCGCTACTGCCAAAAAACCTTGGAATAGTGGAGATCGTCGGCTAGAATCGTAATTTCAGAGTGCGAAATGAATGTTTTTAGACCCCGAAACGACGACTTATCGCCTAAGGCAATAAGTTGGCGTCGAGCTCCTCTGAGTGCCGATTCCGAATTGGGGTCTTATAAGCAATTCCGATAACCGAGCGAAAAGTTATGCCTGTTTGAGTGAAGCGATGTCCGTATGCGATCGCATCGGCAGCCTGCGACCGCGCTCCTCGAGAGGAATTTGGGCGCCGGACCGGAAATCTCCGAATGCGACCTTTTACCGACCGGGTCGAAGTGCCGACTCTGAATTGGGGCCTCACGGACGGTTCCGACCCCCGGACGAATAAATATCCACGTCCGACCAGAGGGTACGACAGTCGGTGTACTACTACACACGCTCCGGGGGTGATTTTGGCGCCGGATCGGAATTCCACGAAACCAGCACCTTGTCGACCGTGTCGGAGTGTCGATTCTGAATTGTGGTCATATAAGCGATTCCGATGCCCGTGCGTAAAGTTATGTCTAATTCTTTTTCTGAAGGGGTGAGAATAAACCGGAGGGGGTGACTATATCGGCGATGTTCGGGCACCCATATCCACGACTTGGGGAGGAGATCTCGCGTCGAGTTGAACAGGACTTCCGATCGATGTGACTGGGCGGCTCCGCGTGTGGGCTCCGCCAGCGATTCGCGTAATCGAGGGAGTCTCTACTGCCAAAAATCCTTGGATTAGGGGAGATCGTCGGTTAGAATCGCAATTTCGGAGTGCGAAACTAAGGTTTTTAGACCCTTAAACGACGTCTTATCACCTGAGGCAATAATTGGGCGTCGAGCGCTTCTGAGTGCCGATTCCGAATTGGGGTCTTATAAGCGATTCCGATAACGGAGCGAAAAGTTATATGCCTGTTTGAGCGAAGCGGTGTCCGTATGCGCTCGCATCGGCAGCCTGCGACCACGCTCCCGGAGAGGAATTTGGGCGCCGGACCGAAAATCACGGAATGCGACTATTTACCGACCAGGTGGAAGTGCCGACTCTCAATTGGGGCCTCGCGGACGGTTCTGACCCCCGGGCGAATAAATATCCGCGTCCGACCGGAGGGTACGACAGTCGGTGTACTAGTACACACGCTCCGGGGGGGATTTTGGCGCTAGAACAGAATTCCGCAAAACCAGTGCCTTGTCGACCGTCTCGGAGTCCCGATTTCGAATTGTGGTCACATAAGCGATTCCGATGCTTGTGCGGAAAGTTATATCCAATTCTTTCGCTGAAGGGGTGGGAATAAACCGGAGGGGGTGAGTATATCGGTGATGTTCGGGCACCCATATCCACGACCTGGGGAGGAGATCTCGCGTCGAGTTGAACACGACTTCCGATCGATGTGACTGGGCAGCTCCGCGTGTGGGTTCCACCAGCGATTCGCGTAATCGAGGGAGTCGCTACTGCCAAAAAACCTTGGAATAGGGGAGATCGTCGGTTAGAATCGCAATTTCGAAGTGCAAAACGAAGGTTTTTAGACCCCGAAACGACATCTTATCGCCTGAGGCAATAAGAGGGCGTCGAGCGCCTCTGAGTGCCGATTCCGAATTGGTGTCTTATAAGAGATTCTGATAACCTAGCGAAAACTTATGCCTATTGAGCGAAGCGATGTCCGTATGCGATCGCATTGGCAGCCTGCGACCACGCTCCCGGAGAGGAATTTGGGCGCCGGACCGGAAATCTCCGAATGCGAGCATTTACCGACCGGGTCGAAGTGCCGACTCTGAATTGGGGCCTCGCGGACGGTTCCGACCCCCGGGTGAATAAATATCCGTGTCCGACTGGAGGGTACGACAGTCGGTGTACTAGTACACACGCACCGGGGGGGATTTTGGCGCCGGAATGGAATTCCGCAAAACCAGCGCCTTGTCGACCGTCTTGGAGTGCCGATTCCGAATTGGGTCACATAAGCGATTCCGATGCCCGTGTGGAATGTTATGTCCAATTCTTTCGCTGAAGGGGTGGGAATAAACCGGAGGGGGTGACTATATCGGCGATGTTCGAGCACCCATATCCACGACCTGGGGAGGAGATCTCGCGTCGAGTTAAACATGACTTCTGATCGATGTGACTGGGCGGATCCGCGTGTGGGCTCCGCCAGCGATTCACGTAATCGAGGGAGTCGCTACTGCCAAAAAACATTGGAATAGGGGAAATCGTCAGCTAGAATCGAAATTTCAGAGTGCGAAACGAAGGTTTTTAGACCCCGAAATGACGTCTTATCGCCTGAGGCAATAAGTGGGCGTCGAGCGCCTCTTAGTGCCGATTTCGAATTGGGTTCTTATAAGCGATTCCCATAACCGAGCGAAAAGTTATGCCTGTTTGAGCGAAGCGGTGTCTGTATGCGATCGCATCGGCAGCCTGCGACCGCTCTCCCGGAGAGGAATTTGAGCGCCGGATCGGAAATCTCCGAATGCGACCATTTACCGACCGGGTCGAAGTGCCAACTCTGAATTGGGGCCTCGCGGGCGGTTTCGACCCCCGGGCGAATAAATATCCGCGTCCGACCAGACGGTACGGCAGTCGGTGTACTAGTACACACGCTCCGGGGGGGATTTTGGCCCCGGAACGGAATTCCGCGAAACCAGGGCCTTGTCAACCGTCTCGGAGTGCCGATTCCTAATTGTGGTCACATCAGCGATTCTGATGCCCGTGCAGAAAGTTATGCCTAATTCTTTGGCTGAAGGGGTGGGAATAAACCGGAGGGGGTGACTATATCGGGGATGTTCGGGCACCCATATCCACGACCTCGGGAGGAGATCTCGCATCGAGTTGACACGACTTCCGATCGATGTGACTGGGCGGCTCCGCATGTGGGCTCCGCCAGCGATTCGCATAATCGAGGGAGTCGCTACTGCCAAAAAACCTTGGAATAGGGGAGATCGTTGGCTAGAATCGCAATTTCGGAGTGCGAAACAAAGGTTTTTCGACCCCGAAACGACGTCTTATCGCCTGAGGCAATAAGGGTGCGTCGAGCGCCTCTAAGTGCTGATTCCGAATTGGGGTCTTATAAGCGATTCCGATAACCGAGCGAAAAGTTATGCAAGTTTGAGCGAAGTAATGTCCGTATGCGATCGCATCAGCAGCCTGCGACCACGCTCCCGGAGAGGAATTTGGGCGCCGGACCTAAAATCTCCGAATCCGACCATTTACCGACCGGGTCGAAGTGCCGACTCTGAATTGGGGCCTCGCGGACGGTTCCGACCCTCGGGCGAATAAATATACGCGTCCGACCAGAGGGTACGGCAGTCGGTGTACTAGTACACACGCTCCGGGGGGGATATTGGCGCCGAAACAGAATTCCGCGAAACCAGCGCCTTGTCGACCGTCTCAGAGTGCCGATTTCGAATTGTGGTCACATAAGCGATTCCGATACCCGTGCGGAAAGTTATGTCTAATTCTTTCGCTGAAGGGGTAGGAATAAACCGGAGGGGGTGACTATATCGGCGATGTTCGGGCACCCATATCCACGACCTGGGGAGGAGATCTCGCGTCGAGTTAAACACAACTTCCGATCGATGTGACTGGGCGGCTCCGTGTGTGGGCTCCGCCAGCGATTCGCCTAATCGAGGGAGTCGCTACTGCCAAAAAACCTTGGAATAGGGGAGATCGTCGGCTAGAATCGCAATTTCGGAGTGCGAAACAAAGGTTTTTAGACCCCGAAATGACGTCTTATCGCCTGAGGCAATAAGTGGGCATTGAGCGCCTCTGAGTGCCGATTCCGAATTGGGGTCTTATAAGCGATTTCGATAACCGAGCGAAAAGTTATGCCTGTTTGAGCGAAGCGGTGTCCGTATGCGATCGCATCGGCAGCCTGCGACCGCGCTCCCGGAGAGGAATTTGGGCGCCGGACCGGAAATCTCCGAATGCGACCATTTATCGACTGGGTCAAAGTGCCGACTCTGAATTGGGGACTCGCAGGCGGTTCCGAGCCCCGGGCGAATAAATATCCGCGTCCGACCGCAGGGTACGGCTGTCGGTGTACTAGTACACACGCTCCGGGGGGTATTTTGGCGCCGAAACGGAATTCCGCCAAACCAGCGCCTTGTCGACCGTCTCGGACTGCCGATTCCGAATTGTGGTCACATAAACGATTCTGATGCCCGTGCGGAAAGTTATGCCCAATTGTTTCGCTGAAGGGGTAGGAATAAACCAGAGGGGGTGACTATATCGGCGATGTTCGGGCATCCATTTGTAGACGCGCGATTTGGCCCATCTCCCGGAAGGCTCTTTTGGCCCATTAAGCTTTGTTTGACCACTTGTTGACCAGCCTCGGATTCCATGTAGACGGCAGCATCGATGGCCGGCGACTACTGGTTGGCGGCAATCATCCTGGACGTTGACCCCAGTTGGCGTCCACCTCCATGGACGCCTGCATGAGGTTGGCGGCCTGATCCCTGGACGTCAACAGGGTTTACCTGGTCTGCGCAACTACCCCGAGATTCCAGCCCACTTGCACCATTATCTCGGCCATGCAACGCATGTAGCCTTTCCCAACAGGCATATGGGCCACCTAGGCACTCCCTTGACCCAGTAAAAATCCTACTTGGCCTTCCCCCATTGGTTGGACCTTTAATGCATGGATTGCCAAGTGTGTAAGTGTGCTTCTTCACACTTGAGCATCCAGGCTCTCAACCCCGAGCTCCACTGTCTATATATAGTCCTTTGAGCCCCTGAGCCAAGGGGGAGAGGCTGGACGTCCTTATGCTGCCACTTTGAGAGAGGAGAGAGAATCTTGCACCTCACCTTCTACCATTCATCCTCCTCTTCTCTCTTCACTTGGGACGTTCAGGAGGCTCACTTTGGAGCTGGAGGAGCCCTTGCAAGGAGCCACAACACCAACACGAGGATCTACATCTCCTTCCCTCTCTCTTCTCTTACTTACTTTTTAGCTAGCTTGCATGTTGCACACACCTTCCCACTCACACTAGGCACGTAGGTTGTCTTCCTACACACCTAGAAAGGGGTTTCCCAACCAAAAACGGAGGGAAGAAGGGTGGTCATAACAGTTGGCCACCCCTCTTCTCAAGTCCGCAACCGGTACGGGACCTTCCTTTTGGGTTTTTCATATTTTATTTTGAGCTTTACTACACTCCCTAGAGTCTAATAGAGTCTTTGTTTTGGCAGGAATAGACCGCAGAAGACTACTACGAGCTCTTCTCTTTTGGCCGGCCGAAGGAGGAGAAGTTGAAGTCCCACCATCACCCACAACGCGAGGCCACTGCACCGACGTGATCACAGCAACCCCTTGGGCACAGGTAAGGCCCTGGTGATCACCAATCTCCTTTGTTTCGCTTGTTTGCTGCGTTTTCCTTCTAGTCACTCAGTCAACCGGAGGTCAACGTGGTCAACTGGCGGCCCCTTCATCGCCAATGAAAGCCCGGCGGCGTCCGCGAGCACCTGAGAGATCCGGTGACGGAGCGGAAACGAACCGTCCACAGTTCTCTTCTGGTGATCACGGTGGGACAAGCTTCTGTCATTGTAGTTTTACTGCGGCCAGGTAGACGGCAGGAGATCTTGCCACCTATACAGGTAGACGACCAGCTTTCCTGCCGTTAATTCTCTTTTAGCGTCCATAGTCCTTGACGTTTATCCTCTATCAGCGTCCGTCGATCATGCCGTCAAGATATTTCTAATGAACTGAGCGTCCATCTGCATGCCGTTTACTTCACAGAAACTGCTGTTTTGATCTGATTTTGTGTTCTGTTTGCTTCCTGTTTGTTTCTAACAGTCCTCAGTCCCGGGGGTTCCTTCCTCTCATCTGTTTAGCCTCACCTCACATTTTAGGACAGCCCTTCCTTGGTTTACAACCTTTTACTCGGGGATTCCCTCTCGGTAAATCGGGTTGGCTCCAAGGAAAACTCTGTAAGTCCCTAAATTCCGTGGATTCCCTCACGGTACGGGGCAGGAGGACCTTTACCTATCCTGTCTAGTTCACCTACTCATCCGGTTTGAGTAAGATTTGAGAGAACCGTCCAAGTAAAAGTCAAGTCAAAGTAATACACAACCTTAATCTTTAAAACTTTTGGGACGTTGTTTGATAACATTGATTGGTAGAAGTCATACTTCTGCTGAAAACAGTGTAATCACTTCAACTTAAACCATTCTAAAATCCATAGGTTGTGTGTTAATGGACACTTGGTTGGATCCTGCTAATATGTCTAACAAACCGGCATTTGAATATGATGATAACATCAATGATGAGATTGTCGGTATGATAGATACCAATGTCTAGCCTGAGGAGTCGGTTCAATCATCTTCCCAAGCCGACAATGAGGAAGTTAGCTTGAGGGTTAACCCTACTCACGCCATGATGTCCAAGAAGACCCCGAGTTTTCTAAACTCATGTCCCGCTATTCGCCTGACGATATCATTTCCATGCTTTCCAAGCATACCATTCGGGCAGCGGCTTCTCCTTCCCCTCCATCCCATTCTCCTTCCATGCTTCCTCATCTAGGCCCGCTCCTAGGCCTCTCACCCCTCCCCGAATTTTGGTATCCCCTATCCCTATCTCCACTCCTATTCCTCCCACTCCTTTACCTACGGCTACCCCAATTCCTCCACCCATCCACCCATCGCATATCCATACCACTCCTCCCACTAAATCCGAATCCCTGTCCCGGTCTGAGACGGAGGGTCTTATCCGGAAACTCTTGGCTGAATCTCTGTCCCTTTCCAAGCCTCACTCACTCCAAAACTACTGCAAACTCCCCAATGTTTACTTCCCTCCGGGTTTCAAGGCCCCGAACTATCGCAAGTACGACGGGACCTCTGACCCCCAATATCATCTAGCCGGCTTCACTATGGATTCTCATCGGTGGCTGTACGATCGGGCCCTCTTAGTCCACCTCTTCCAGCAATTGTTAGAAGGGGAGGCTTTGAGGTGGTTTACCTCCTTCCCGCATCGGATCTTGTTAACTTTGACATAGTCTCCGAACGCTTCATCTCACACTTTTCATACATGGCTACTCAAGTCCCTACACTCCCCGACTTGGTAGTGGAAAAGATGAAGGCGAACGAAGACTTTGTCACTTATGCCAACCGATGGAGGTCCATGGCCTTGAGAGCCGACATTCCCATCCCCGAGTCCCAAGCCATAATCTTGTTAGTTACCAACACACCCCTGTGCTCCGTTCCATTTTGATGCTAAGTGAGTTCCCTTCCTTCTCACATCTTTATAACAGAGCCAAGGTAATTGAAAATCAGATCAAGGACTCTTCCCTCCCACATTTCTTCGAAGGGAAGCCGAAGGCACACAAGGCTCCCGCGGCACCCACCACCGAGGGGGTGACCATCAATGAGTCTGTCAGTGCCTGCAGCCAGCCTTTGAGGCCTCCCAACAAATCCTCCCATCCTCCTTCCAACCCTTCTTCAATCCTCACCAATTCCCGTCACACCTTTCCAAGCCCTACTCCGCTGTGCCTCCCCCTTCTTCCGGTTACACCCGACCTGGCCCCAAAAGGTCGCATTACCCTCCTCTCCCTGAGACTCTCGAGGACATATTCTTCGCCCTCATGTCCTGTGACGCAATTCAACTCCCCCCACAAAGAGAGAACATCAATCCGATGGTCGACACCTCCAAGTACTGCCCATATCATAGGGCCCATGGTCACTTCATCTACAATTGCTTCACCTTTCGTGACTGGGTCTATGATATGAATGACCAAGGTAGGATCAACTGGGATGACGTCAAGGTGGCCATAGCCAAGTCTAGGTACACCAAAAAAACCTTGACATTTTCAGCAACCCTCTCCCCAACCACCAAAGCAACAATCCCTCCTCCTCTAAAACCCGTGAGAACGTGCATACTATCATACACCTAGGACCTCGGGTTGTGAGGAGAGAACAACAGTGGGGGGTAGAAGGTTTCGAGGAGTGGTACCCGTGTCCCACTGCCGAGTCTCAGGAGCCTGTTATCTCGGTAGATGCCATCCTCGAAGAGAGACCCCTTTGCTCATCCGTCCTCCCCAAGATGCTCATTCCACTATCCCCATTTCTCCTGCCAATGAGTCATCCTCCAGACCCCTCCAGCTTATCCGCCCCCAGTCTCAGGAGGCCGTGCATGTCACGCTCCGAAATCGGATTGCTCCTCCACCTCCACGGCCATCCCAAGCTGAGGAAGATGATGGGCCTCCACCTCTGGCTGGCACCGAATATGATATTCTCCAACATCTTGATAAGACGCCCGCAAGGGTGTCTATTTTAGAGTTGATTCGGCGGTCGCCATCACACCAATCCACTCTTCTCCAATTCCTCCAGAAAATCATGGTTATGATGACCTCCCTCCTAGTGGGGTCACCGGCGCCATTCTCTCCCTCACCCAAGGACCCTCAATTTCTTTTCGGACAAGGATCTTGCCGCCCCCGAGTGTCGTTCCCTTCCTCTTTGTCTCACCATCAACCTCAATGGGGTTTCGGTGGATTCCACTCTCATCGACACCGGGGCATCTATCAATGTTTGTCCGATGAAGAACCCTTAAGCAATTGGGTTAGGGGGAGAGAACCTGGAGAAAAGTTGTTCCACCATCGCCGCCTACGACAACTCCAAAGGTTGCCAAAGGCAAAATTGTTCTTAAGCTAGAAGTCGGGCATGTCACCATGTCTACCGAATTTCTAGTCCTTGATGTCGACCCGGCCTACAAGGCCATTCTCGGTCGTCCTTGACTGGAACAAACCCTAGGGGTCCCTTCTACCGCCCACCAATGCTTCAAATTCCCTTTCAATGGGCGGGTGATCAAGATTAAGAGCATTCCCATTCTGGAGACCCTCAATGCCATTACCTCGGAACAAATGCCGCACCTTTTCATTCCGGATAAGGGTAAGAAACCAGCCATGTCTATCTTTGACTTCCCCTTACCCTGTGACCTCGGCCAGCCTCCCAAGCCCGATGTAGAACCCCATGTTCCATGTCTCCCGGGAAAAGGTTGGGAAGTTATGGCCAACATCGACTATGTTCACGGCCGCGGGTTAGGTACGGATGAAAAAGGAGAGACCCAGAGCGTCCAGGCGATTAGGAGGTTGTTACCTAAGGCCGGTCTAGGCTTCCACCCAGACCCTGTCCATCCGGACCCATTCATACCGTATCAACCCCTTACCTGGACTTTAAAGGAGCATTTTGTTCAAGGGCCGACCCAGATGGGGACCAGGGAGCCCATAATAGAAGAAATACCTTGCTCTGAGAGTGAGGATGAAGAAGAGGAAGAAGATGCCCAAATAGAAGACATTTCCGATCATTTTGGCCTCCTCTCCCTCTTTGGCTCTGATCTCCCTTCTCCCCCACCTTCTCCATCTCCATCTCCTTTTACTCCCACGTCTAATCCCCTTCTTTCCCCTCCGGTCCTCATCTCGCCAGTCGAGGCTACCTTGAGTCAGCAACTCATGGTTCTTGGCCTTGACTCCAAAAAAAAAACGCCAATTTTGAAAATTGGAAATCCGAGGTCTCCGTTGAGCACCCCTCCTCTCTGGAACCTCTTCCGCTCGGCCAGGGGCCGACGCTTTCCAGCCTGAGCTCCTCTTCCTCTTGCCCCTCTAAGGGCATTTCCCCTGTACATAGTTTTGTACATAGCAGTCCTGTAAATAGTGGTCTAGATTCTAGTTTAGAGTCAGGTCTAGAGGCTAGTCTAGAGTCTGGTTTAAGTCTAGGAGAGTCTAGTTCCTCTCAGCCATGTGTGCGCAAGGAGAAGGGTAGGCAAGTTCCTGCCCGTTTTGTTATGGCCTTGGCTGAGAGATGTGCTAAGTTAGGTCAGGTGCCAGAATTCCTTGAGGACCCTACGCTCTCGTAGAATCAGATTTTGAAGAAGGTGACTCCGAAGATGATGGTCTAGGTGTCTATCTGCTAGATTTTAATGAGGAGGGTGAGTCGAGAGATCCTGGGTAGGAGAAGAGGACCCAGTGAGCTCCTATGTGGATGGCACACAAGAGGTTCGACGAGCCAACCATGGCTGCTGACGAGCCTACTAAAGAGGTCAACCTTGGCACTGAAGAATCCCCGAAGACAGTTTTGATTAGTGCCAACTTGAGTGTTGAAGAAGAAGAAGCTCTGGTAGCCATTCTCAAGAATTTTCCGACGGATTTGCTTGGTCTTACGAGGACATGCCGGGACTCGATACCTCTTTGGTCGAGCATCGTTTGGTCCTAAAAGCCGACGCAAAGGCCGTCAAACAAAAGTTGAGAAGGCTACATCCTAAGCTGGCACTCAAGATCAAAGAGGAGGTTGACAAGATTGCACAAAGCCAAATTTATTAGGGTTGTGCTATATCCACAGTGGGTAGCTAATATCGTCCCTGTAATGAAGAAGGACGGTAAGGTTAGGATCTATATAGATTTCCGCAACCTTAATCGTGCTTGCCCAAAGGACGATTTCCCTCTCCCACACATAGATGTCCTAATGGACAATACTGCCGGCTTCGAGCTGTTGTCGTTTATGGATGGTTTTTCTGGGTACAACCAGATTCACTTGGCGGAGGAAGACCAGGAGAAAACTTCATTTACAACGCCCTAGGGGACTTACTGTTACGTCGTCATGCCCTTCGGATTGAAGAATGCGGGAGCAACCTATCAAAGGGCAATGATGGCAATTTTTCATGACATGATGCATGTGCACATGGAGGTCTATGTGGACGATGTCTTGGTAAAATCAAAGACTCGACATGGCCATGCTGAGGTCCTCTGGGCAGTTCTCCAAAGGTATAGAGAGCACAATCTTAAGATGAACCCCAAGAAGTGTGTCTTTGGTGTCTCTTCGGGGAAATTGCTTGGGTTCATAGTCAGTAAGCGGGGAATTGAAATTGATCCTAACAAGGCCAAAGCAATAATTGACATGCCTCCTCCTAGGAATATCAGAGAAGTTAGAGGGCTAATTGGCAGACTCCAGTTTATTCGGAGATTTATCTCCCAGCATTCAATCCGCTGTAAGCCCTTCTACGAGATGCTTAGAGGAGAGGCGAAGTTTAATTGGGACGATAAATGTCAGAAGGCCTTTGATGAATTGAAGAGCTATCTTTTTAATCCCCCTGTTCTCGCTCCTCCGGTCCCGGGTCAGCCTTTACTGCTCTATGTGTCACCACTGAGGATCTACTGGAGAGTTTGACCGAATACGACGAGAAGAAGGAGAGAGCGGTGTACTATTTATCCAAGTTGTTTAATGAGGCTGAAACGAAGTACACCGCCATGGAAAGAACGTGCGCGGCCGTCGTCTGGGTTGCCCAGAAGTTGAAGCACTATTTTTTGGCTCATGAAGTGAAACTTCTGGCGCGTATGGACCCTATTCGGTACTTGCTCGAGAAGCCCGTCCTGACTGAGCGGTTGATGAGTGGCAAAGCTTCCTTAACCAATTTGATATCACCTATGTCAACCAAAAGTCAATCAAGGGGCATGCAATAGCTGAGCATTTGGCCCACCACCCCTTACCTTTATATTCCCCCGTTGATGAAAGTTTTCCCGATGAAGAGTTAGGAGCCATTATTGATGGTGAACCTTCGTGGGTGCTTTACTTCGATGGGGCGCTCAATTCTAAAGGGTGTGGGATAGGGGCAGTCCTCCTCTCTCCGGAAGGGGTAGTCATTCCGCACGCTTATCAGTTAACCCTCCGAGCTACGAACAATGTGGCTGAGTACGAGGCTCTCCTAGCCGGGCTGAAAATGGCTTTATTGCTCGGAGTCAAGGAGTTAAGGATTATTGGAGATTCGCAGTTGATACTCCGGCAATACCTTAGCAAGTACCAGACCCGGGACCCCAAGTTGAAACCATACCAAGAGTTGGTAAGCAAAGTAGTCCGGCAGTTTAGGAAGCTCACCTTAGTTCACACTCCTAGGGCTCAAAATATCCTAGCAGATTCACTTGCTTCCCTCGCGTCTTCCATTCCCATTCCTTTGGGAAGATCTTCGAAACCATCTCTGTCCAGAGGTTGAGAGTCCCTTCCCATGTCGATCCTTGGTTCTCTCAACTTGTGCGTCCTTCCTCATCCCTTCGAGTCAATGCGCTTTCCAAAGAGCCATAAATCGACCTCGATGATGGCCATCCCTGGTATTTTGATATCGAGAACTTTCTCAAAGATGGATCCTTCCTCGATTATGCCACCTCTGCCGATAGACGGGCAATTCGTCGCGTCTCGGAGCGGTACAAGATCATAGGTGGCATTTTGTACAAAACGTCTCTCACGGGGTCTATCTTCGTTGCCTTGATGAAATCGAATCACAAGATGTTGTTGAAGCCGCTCACTCTAGTGAATGTGGTGGCCATGTTAATGGTAGAGCAATTGCCCAGAAATTGCTAGAAACTATTATTGGCCCACCATGGAAGAGGACTGTCACCATTTTGTCCGTCACTGTGCTAAATGCCAATTACACGGTGACAAAATCCATGCTCCTTCCTCTTCTCTTCACCCTCTCATCGCACCATGGCCTTTCGCCATGTGGGCATTCGATGTGGTCGGTCCTCTCGCGGATAGAACCGGAGAAGTCCGGAAGAAGTCCTTCATTCTGACCGCCACAGAGTACTTCACAAAGTGGGCTGAAGCAGAAGCATTCATAGAAGTCAAAGCTTCAACGGTTATCAAGTTCATCAAGCGCAACATTCTTGCAAGATTTGGCGTGCCTCGGGACATCGTCACCGACAACGGACCGCAATTCACTTCACAAGAGCTTCACGACATGTGTGGTAAATATGGCATCAACCTTCATCATTCATCCCCATATTATCCACAAGGTAATGGACAAGCGGAAGCTACTAATAAAACTCTCATCAAAATTATAAAGAAAACATGCAGATCTCATAATAATGCTGACTGGCCGGATCGCTTAGTTGATGCTCTTTGGGGTTATCGCACCTCTGTCCGCACTCCTACGGGGCAAACCCCCTATGCCTTGACATACGGATCGGATGCGATACTCCCATATGAGATCTTCGTCCCTTCGCTTAGAGTTCAATCGGATTCCGAACTTGATCCTGATCAACGTCGGGAAGCCTTGTTGGCACAACTTGAACTCTTAGATGAAAGGCGAATGATAGCGTGACCATGCACAAGTCTATCGTCAGAGAATTGCACGTTTTTATGCCAAAAGAGTTCTTGAGAGAAAATTCGAAGTAGGTGAATTGGTCCTAAAACGCAAAATCATAAAGGCACCAGGTCCCAGGAGCAAGTTGCAAGAAAATTGGGAGGGTCCGTTTGTTGTCAAAGAAGCATACTCAGGGAACGCTTATAGGCTAGTGGATGCCGAGGGAGTTGAGCTAACGCACCCTTGGAATGCAGTCTACCTCAAGAAATTCTACCCTTAGTCAGTCAGTCAGTCCGTCAAGTCGGTCATTCTTCACTTGTTAAGGTATGGGTCTACTTTCTTTACTCTTCCACGTGGCCACTAGTCAGGTAGGGCTTATTCACACACCACACGATGTTAAGATATTGCCCTTTGGCTAGAAAATCACTAGTACACTCGGGCAGTCTCATCCGATCAATGTGTTTCCCTTATTCTTTTCCCACTCGGTCGTGTCTGGAAGCGGAACAAACTACGAGTAAGGGACCACCCACTCTCTTTTAAAAGGAAAGGTCACCATAAAACAGGGGCAACTAATGAAAACAAGGGGCAAAATATCAAATCAGCCTCAAAAGGGGAAAAGAAAAGCCAGAAGGTCAAAAAAGGTAGCAAAAAGTACGTACCCAAAAAGGTGACCAACTAAGGAGGTAGCAAAAAGTACGTGCCTCCACCCCAGAAATCAGAAATAAAATGAAAAAAATCCCCCTGAGAACAATGGTTGACCAAGTCCGCTTGATATGAGATGTCGGTTTGGAAACAAAAAGTAGTTTGAACCAAAGTCCCACATGATTTTCTATACATTTCTTCCTATTTCTCCCACTAGGGGTAATTTGATTGTATAAGATCCTCCGTAGTGGAAAATATCAAGAAGGCTAGGGGCAATTCCCAACATCAAGGAATTTATGCACGTCCCTCCTCACTCTTGGCCTCTGTGGTTAAGTAGATCATGTAAACCCTACAACATGTGATGAATATGTGTCTTAAAGTCCAAAAATCCAAAAAAAAAAGAGAGTCTGTTGGTGTACATATTTCACATTGTAAATTTTTCTCCCAATTTTCAAAAAAAAAAATCAAAAAAATCCAAAAAAAATTAGTGGTACCATGTATATATGTTAACATTCTCCTTATTTTCTTATCAAAAACAACAAAAAATCAAGAAAACAACAAAACACAAAATGCATGTGCATATTTCCCTTTCAGTTATTTTGTTATGTTCCTATCTTTGATTAGAAATTAGCCCATTGACCAGATCTCAAGAAAGGTACATCGTAGGTAAGGGGCTAAAAACAGATCTACACTAACATGTTTCCGTTAAGTGTTGTGGATACAGGATGCAGGAACCAAAGAACAAGAAGCAAACCATTCAAGTACAAATGACAAGAGTCCACAAATTTCACTGTAATGATCAGGTTCCGTACATATCATGACATGGGCATACCCCTGGTGGTACAAGAGCTCACTCCTCTCTCCTCTCACCCTCGCTAGGCCTCGGCCTACGCGAACTACTGACCTCCTCCTCCCTCTCCTGACGCCTGTCTGGGACAGGAGGTCTCATCGCAGTGGAGGCCTCTGGGCGTGCTCCCGCTCCTCGTCCGACGGACGGATCTCCCAATGACACGATGTCATCAAGAGATCCGAACACGGACCCCATCCTCCCGGCCGCCTCCTACTGAGTCTGTCGCTGCTGCTCCCGGCGCTTCTTCAGCACCCAGTTCTTCAGGAACTCCAGGTTCGCGACAGCCTGCACTCGGGCCTCGATGGCCCGTATCTTCTCGGCCTCCGCATCCCTCGCGCTGTCCCGGAACGCGGTCATGCCACCCTCCATCCTCGACAGATCCAGCCGCAGGGCCTCAACCTGCGCCTGGAGGGTCGCTACTCCCCCTGCCTGTCGCTGCACACCAAAAATAAGCAAACACGTCAAATCAAATCAAATCACAAATGTTCAGGTTTGGTTTACTGTCTTACCTCCGCCTCGAGCTCCTGGATCCGCTCATTCGCCCTATCCAGGGCCTCCTGCAAGCGGACCGCCAGGTCCCCTCTGACTGGCTGGGCGGACGAGCTCGCCCCTGCGTCGTGGCTCGCCCGCACCCTCTGCTGCTCCGCCCTCTGCATTCGCATATATTGGTCAGCAATCAAATCAAATCAAATCAAATTCAAGGGGTAATGCTACTTACTAATGTCCTGACCTCGGCTCGGAGCCTCGTCAGCTCCACCTCCTGCGCGGCCAGTCGCCCCTCCAAAAGGCGGATGGCCTGTGACTCCGGCATCTGCCAAGTGCACTTCAAAGTTAGAATCAAATAAGGAAATCTACCGACCAAGGCTTAGAGTTAGAAGTTTCACTCACCACTCGTCGGTCAAGCCGGAGTCGCCCGGCATACCTTGCCTGGTAGTCCTCTATATAAGCTGAGCTGTCGAGGAGGTCGGTCACTTGTAGTACCCGCTCACCACCCTCGCGCCAGTACGCGACTGTGCTGCCGTGGTCTGCACCCCAGTCGCGGTCCTCGGCGAAGAATCGCCGGCGCGAGTGTCCCTCTCTCCCGAGGGAAGGCACCTCGATGGTCGGCTGGTGCCAGCCCAGTGTCCGCACCACCAACTCCAAATACAGTACCTCACATGTCCCGAGGCACAGTAAGAGGAGGTGGCGGTCAAACAAGGGGCGACCTGCCGCCACCGCCGGGTGCGAGGCATCCGCCTCCCCCGCATATGGGGTCCACACCACCTGAGAAGAATGAGAAAGCATGGGTCAGTAACATCAAATGCAGCAATAATTGAAAGAATGCAAGAGCTAGTTGAGATTTTCATACCTGCTCGTGCGGGTAGTGGTCGAGCGCGACTCGCACATCTCCGGCCCTCCTGTCGATGACCCTGGGGTCCGGGGCCACCTCCCACCTCGCCATGAGAGGGACCAGTGCCTGGCTCCCCTCTCTCAGTATCCCGCGTCTCATGGGGAAGCGGGTGTACCCCCAGATCTGCAAGGCAAGGAACAGAATGTCAGTCAGGCAGTTTAAGAAAAATCAATGATGAGCATTTAAAGGAAAATTGCGTACCTGAAGAAAGGGGGTGAAGCCCCCGGTGCTCTGAGAACGCCGTGAGCTGCTGGGAAGGAGAGAGAAGAAGTGTCCCAGCATCGCGGCACCCCAAGCGTACCGACCTGCCTGCTCCAGGTCCCGCAGCAGTAGCACGAACTTGCAGTTCATTTGGGATGACTGCGTCGCGAACAGGAGCCGCCCAAGAAGGTAAGACACGAAGATCCGGATCGAGCGCTCCTCGCTCCTGTCCCCCAGATCCAATGCTCCTCTCACTCCTGTATAGAACTCATCTAAACTCTCCAGAGGCCCTCTCCTCCTACCTCTCAGGCCCACCGCCTCCGACAACGATCCGAGCAGGATGCTCCGGATCGGTCTCCTCCTCCCGGCCACAAACTCTGGCCCCAGTAGCTCTACTATGTCGTCATAGTAGTCCCTCCTCTCCAGTCTGACTACCGGCTCTCCCTGAACCGGCAGTCCTGTCAGATACGCCACATCCTCCAATGTGGGTATCATGTGTCCCCAAGGCATGATGAATGCCTTGCAATCCTCCTCCCACCTCTCCCGAAGTGCCTCCAGATACGGCACATCTATGTGGAAGGGCCGCACCGCCAGGATGTGCCCGAATCCCATCCAAGCAATCCGGGTCTGCTGGGCCTCTGGCAGGGCTCGGTACCACGCCCAGCACAGGTCCCACGTCACTCTGCTCCTCATTCGGCCCTTGCCCTGCAAAAAGCACAAAAAGATTAACGTCAGCATCAACTGCCGTTGATTTGCAACTGACGGCAAGGGGTCTGCCGTTAACTCATAATCGGCGTCCAGGGGTGGCCGTTTAGTTCCTGTGTAGACGTCACTCATTGCCGTCAAGTTCACCTCGACGGCGAGGGGTTGGACGCTAGCAGGAACTCGACGGCAACCGATGTTGCCGTCAAGTTCCTGTCTAACCCGACGGCTGTTCCCCTGTTTTCACTCCTTTTCACCAAATCTCAAACGCATCCACAAGGGTTTTAGAGGCCTACCTTGGGCCGTCGAGGAGCCTCCGCCTCCGTCTCATCTCCTCCCTCGGTCTCTTCCCCCTCCGACGCGTCCTCCACCGCCACTTCTTCTTCTTCCTCCGCCGTAGCCATGGCCACCTCTTCCTCTTCCTCCTCCGGTTGACGGCGCCCCCGGATGATGCCTCGTTTCTCCCTGGTCCTCATTGATGTCTCGAGCAAGGTGCGCGGAGAAGCAAGAGCTTCTGTGGGTTTTCTCCTCTCCCAGCGCTTGGAAGGCGTAATGGCGCCCGGGAGGGGGTGTCGGTTAAAAAAAAGGCAGTTTTCTGGTTTAACGTCCAGCTCGGGCCATTTACTTTTGTCTGGCGTCCATCCCTGGCCGCTGACGTACACTTGACGGCCAGGGTCTGGACGTCAATGTCCCTTCAATGTCAGACTTCGAAGTTCGGTCAACGGCCATGTCTGGTCGTCTACTTTGAACTAGACGGCAACCTTTATGGACGTCGATCATCTGTCTTAGTGGTTGACGGCCGTCGATGTGGACGCCAACAAGCCCGCACTCAGTCCTCACAGCACACTCCTTTGGACCCTTTGGAGGCCATTTTCATCCCACACATTCCACAACTCAAGCCAATTCAACACAAATATAACTCACTTTTATTCATCAAATTTGTGTTACACTTATTCAAATAAGGAAGATACATCACTTTGCCCTGCGGGCCATGAAAAACTCACAAGAAATAGGGCAAATAGTGTCTGTGTAATCCTCATACTGCCATACATCTTCCGGCGTTTCCTGCACTGCCAGCCCCACCTTCTTGCTCACTGTATATTTCTTCCAAGTCTTCATGGCTTTCTTCATCATCTTTTCATTCCTCCCGGTAATTATCATATCAGTGCAGCTGGATGGAGCTGGAATTCCCCGTGGAATCCCAAGCTGACAGTGGCACCGATGTGGTTGGTACACCACCATCTGACCCGCTCCAATCAGCCACAGATCTCTGTCCTCTCTGGTCTTTGTTCTGAACTCAATAGTCCTCATGAACAGTGGCCTCACAATGAAGTCATCCATCACCAGAAATGCCAGATGATCTCTCCAAGCGTCTCTGCTCTTCAAGTGTGCTGTCACACACTTGATCTCACCTTCCGGCTCATACCATGCCCTGCTGCAGTACACTGAACTCCGAAGGAAGATCCTGGAGGGGGTAGGTTTGTGCATCAGCAAAATCAACTTTAGATGAGCTTCCATCCATACCTGGAGCAGAAACAAACTCCCGCAGGTGCGTCCGCCTAGGCTCATTGTGGTGAGCGAACTGTACAGGTGGGCCAGCACTGCAGGGGCAAGAGACTGCCCGCGCCATAGCAGAGAAAGTACTTCAACATGCTCGTAAAGGATGAAGTCGCCACTCGTGGGGAACAGGAAGACTCCAGCCAGGCAGAGTGTCAATCCCTGGGTCGCTCTAGCTCTCCGCCAATCTCCCTCGCATGCTGGATCAACCACCAGGCCAGCCGGTCTAGGAAGATCCCATTCTTGTTCGTCATCCGCAACACCTCCTTCTTGTCCCTTACGATGTCCGCGAGGATCTCTTCCCACGGCAGGAGAGGAGTCGTGGCATCGTACTCCAGGCACCGTTGCCACCCCAGAACAATTCCACCTCCTCCAGCAGCACGCTCGCCTCGAAGCCCTGGAACACGAAGGTGTGTGTGTGTGGGTGCCATCTCTCTATCAGCGCCCCCAGGGCATCGAATCCCCACCACATGTCTTTCATGTTCTTGGCTAGGACCACCATGAAGTTCAAATTCCACATTCCGATGAAGCTCCGCATGTCCAGGGTTATCGCGTTTACCAGGTTCACAAGCCAAGAAAAGGCTCATACCTGGCCTTGGCTAGGGAATGCGGGGATTTTCTGCATGGGGGGCGGGGTTCTATAAGAAAAGGTTTTGGGGCGTTTTCAGCCCAGGAAAGAGCAGAAACAGTCATTGCTTACCTCTCCTTTGGCCAGACGCGTGCTAAGGTGTCCCGGTACTTCGCTCAGAACTTCGGGATCCGCGCCTGTAGATTGTCCGGTCGATGAAGAGGCCATGCTGCTGTGTTTCTCTATCTCTCAGCTCTCTGGTTCGCAGCAGGAGCAGGGAGGGATGGAGGTAGGAGATGGAAGAGTCCCTATGGACTCCCATCACCTATATTTTCAGTCTGATCCGCTGTCATGTATGCGTCCAGATCGGTGGACGTCAATTCCAGGTTGACGACCACATCGGTGGACGTTAACAATTGGCCTGGCGGCCATCGATGTGGACGTTTACTCCCGGATACTTTTAAATGTCATTCTTTATATGGCCATTATCCTTTATCCTTTATCTTGTGCTTCAAGTTGTTTACAGACATTTTTTAGGCACAGGCTGCGCTTCAATTTCGGAACGCTCATGCGACCTTGAGCGTTACAGGTATGTCTAACATAGGACCCCACCAGAGGCGAATAACTTGGCGACCGTGACCCTGAGTTCCCCTTCACCAAAAACCATGATGGTTTTGCGATCTCTCAGTTATTCGTATGGCCTTTAGAATTTTCCTCTGATGCTAACTTGCATTTTAGATAGGCAACCCACACCAGCATGCATCTTCACTGCTAACATTTCTATTACCAACACTCAAAAAAAAAAATGGTGATTTTCCTCGATCATATGATTGCTCCATGGCTCTCCCAGCTCAGGTAGCCTACTGGGTCCGCCCTTCATGACTATCCAGGTTGATATCGGGTCTTTGTTGCCCCCTTCTCCACTTGACCCACCGTGCTTTTCACAAATGATCATTCCAGCCCTATTGAGTTCATTTTGAGCCTTCGCCAGCCGCGAGCTTAATTCCGGACTTCAGGCTTTCCAAGCATGTGATTCAAGTTAGAATCTTTTGATAATCCTTTGAGAGATCAACCAACTCCTTGTCTCCATGACCTCCTAAATTTCGGGACCGACGTCCTGATTAGGCCAGAGAGCCCGTGAGCTCCGGTTATGAGATCCTCTTGATTCAACCGTCATATTACAACTCCTTTGACTCAGATACACCAGAAACTAGTCAAAGTCCGACACGGCCATGCCAGGGACCCTGCCATTGGGTCGCAGTTATAGTTACATGGGTAGATCACCCCTTTTCTTACCCCATTTGTCTCTCAGACGATTCGTCATCTGTTTCTAGCCTGTCTCTTTCGTTTGGTTTGCTAGAACTCCTATCCTCGGAGATGGCCCTTTCATCAAATCTCCGCGTCCTTTGTTTATCGAGACACCAACCTTTCAGTCCGCTCTGCTCCCCTGCAAGACCGGATGTCTCGGAGGGGCATTTGTAGAGGCGCGATTTGGCCCATCTCCCGCAAGGCTCTTTTGGCCCATTAAGCTTTGTTTGACCACTTGTTGACCAGCCTCGGATTCCATGTAGACGGCAGCATCGATGGCCGCCGACTACTGGTTGGCGGCAATCATCCTGGACGTTGACCACAGTTGTCATCCACCTCCATGGACGCCTGCATGAGGTTGGCGGCCTGATCCCTGGACGTCAACAGGGTTTACCTGGTCTGCGCAACTACCCCGAGATTCCAGCCCACTTGCACCATTCTCTCGGCCATGCAACGCATGTAGCCGCTCCCAACGGGCATATGGGCCACCTAGGCACTCCCTTGACCCAGTAAAAATCCTACTTGGCCTTCCCCCATTGGTTGGACCTTTAATGCATGGATTGCCATGTGTGTAAGTGTGCTTCTTCACACTTGAGGATCCAAGGCTCTCAACCCCGAGCTCCACTGTCTATATAATAGTCCTTTGAGCCCTCTGAGCCAAGGGGGAGAGGCTGGACGTCCTTATGCTGCCACTTTGAGAGAGGAGAGAGAAACTTGCACCTCACCTTTACCATTCATCCTCTCCTTTCTCTCTTCACTTGGGACGTTCAGGAGGCTCACTTTGGAGCTGGAGGAGCCCTTGCAAGGAGCCACACACCAACAACGAGGATCTCATCTCCTTCCTCTCTCTTCTCTTACTTACTTTTTAGCTAGCTTGCATGTTGCACACACCTTCCCACTCACACTAGGCACGTAGGTTGTCTTCCTACACACCTAGAAAGCGGTTTTCCAACCAAAAACGGAGGGAATAAGGGTGGTCATAACAGTTGGCCACCCCTCTTCTCAAGTCCGCAACCGGTACGGGACCTTCCTTTTGGGTTTTTCATATTTCATTTTGAGCATTTACTACACTCCCTAGAGTCTAATAGAGTCTTTGTTTTGGCAGGAATAGACCGCAGAAGACTACGGAGCTCTTCTCTTTTGGCCGGCCGAAGGAGGAGAAGTTGAAGTCCCACCATCACGGCAACGCGAGGCCACTGCACCGACGTGATCACAGCAACCCCTTGGGCACAGGTAAGGCCTGGCGATCACCAAATCTCCTTTGTTTCGCTTGTTGCAGCGTTTTCCTTCTAGTCAACTCAGTCAACCGGAGGGTCAACGTGGTCAACCGGCCCCTTCATCCAACGAGAGCCCGACGGCGTCCGCGAGCACCTGAGAGATCCGGTGACGGAGCGGAAACGAACCGTCCACAGGGAGATCGTCGGCTAGAATCGCAATTTCGGAGTGCGAAACAAAGGTTTTTAGACCCCGAAACGACGTCTTATCGCCTGAGGCAATAAGTGGGCATTGAGCGCCTCTGAGTGCCGATTCCGAATTGGGGTCTTATAAGCGATTTCGATAACCGAGCAAAAAGTTATGCCTGTTTGAGCGAAGCGGTGTCCGAATGCGATCTCATCGGCAGCCTGCGACCGCGCTCCCGGAGAGGAATTTGGGCGCCGGACCGGAAATCTCCGAATGCGACCATTTATCGACTGGGTCGAAGTGCCGACTCTGAATTGGGGCATCGCGGGCAGTTCCGACCCCCGGGTGAATAAATATCCACGTCCGATCGGAGGGTACGGCAGTCGGTGTACTAGTACACACGCTCTGGGGGGATTTTGGCGCCGGAACGGAATTCCGCCAAACCAGCACCTTGTCGACCGTCTCGGAGTGCCGATTCCGAATTGTGGTCACATAAACGATTCCGATGCCCGTGCGGAACGTTATGCCCAATTGTTTCGCTGAAGGGGTGGGAATAAACCGGAGGGGGTGACTATATCGGCGATGTTCGGGCATCCATATCCACGACCTAGGGAGGAGATCTCGCGTCGAGTTGAACACGACTTCCGATCGATGTGACTGGGCGGCTCCGCCAGCGATTCGCGTAATCGAGGCAGTCGCTACTGCCAACAAACCTTGGAATACGGGTGATCGTCGGCTAGAATCGCAATTTTGGAGTGCGAAACGAAGGTTTTTAGACCTCGAAACGAAGTCTTATCGCCTGAGGCAATAAGTGGGCGTCGAGCGCCTCTGAGTGCCGATTCCGAATTCGGGTCTTATAAGCGATTCCGATAATCGAGCGAAAAGTTATGCCTGTTTGAGCGACGCAGTGTCCGTATGCGATCGCATCGGCAGCCTGCGACCGCGCTCCCGGAGAGGAATTTGGGTGCCGGACCGAAAATCTCTGAACGCGACCATTTACCGACCGCGTCGAAGTGCCGACTCTGAATTGGGACCTCGCGGGCGGTTCCGACCCTCGGGCGAATAAATATCCGCGTCCGACCGGAGGGTACGGCAGTCGGTGTACTAGTACACACTCTCCGGGGGGGATTTTGGCGCCGGATCGGAATTCTGCGAAACCACCGCCTTGTCGACCGTCTCGGAGTGCCGATTCCGAATTGTGGTCACATAAGTGATTCCGATGCCCGTGCGGAAAGTTATGCCTAATTCTTTCGCTGAAGGGGTGGGAATAAACCGGAGGGGGTGACTATATCGGCGATGTTCGGCACCCATATCCACGACCTGGGGAGGAGATCTCCCGTCGAGTTGACACGACTTCCGATCGATGTGACTGGGCGGCTCCGCGTGTGGGCTCCGCCAGCGATTCGCGTAATCAAGAGAGTCGCTACTGCCAAAAAACCTTGGAATAGGGGAGATCGTCGGCTAGAATCGCAATTTCAGAGTGCGAAACGAAGGTTATTAGACCCCGAAATGACATCTTATCGCCTGAGGCAATAAGTGGGCATCGAGTGCCTCTGAGTGCCGATTCCGAATTGGGGTCTTATAAGCGATTCTGATAACCGAGCAAAACGTTATGCCTGTTTGAGCGAAGCGATGTCCGTATGCGATCGCATCGGCAGCCTGCGACCGCGCTCCCGCAGAGGAATTTGGGTGCCGGACCGGAAATCTCCGAACGCGACCATTTCCCGACCGGGTCGAAGTGCCGACTCTGAATTGGGGCCTCGCGGGCGGTCCGACCCCCGGGCGAATAAATATCCGAGCCGACAGGGGGTACGGCAGTCGGTGTACTAGTACACACGCTCCGGGGGGATTTTGGTGCCGGATCGAAATTCCGCGAAACCATCGCCTTGTCGACCATCTCGGACTGCCGATTCCGAATTGTGGTCACATAAGCGATTCCGATGCCCGTGCAGAAAGTTATGTCCAATTCTTTCGCTGAAGGGGTGGGAATAAACCGGAGGGGGTGACTATATCGGCGATGTTCGGACACCCATATCCATGACCTGGGGAGGAGATATCACGTCGAGTTGAACACGACTTCCGATCAATGTGACTGGGCGGCTCCGCCTGTGGGCTCTGCCAGCGATTCGCGTAATCGAGGGAGTCGCTACTGCCAAAAAACCTTGGAATAGGGGAGATCGTCTGCTGGAATCGCAATTTCGGAGTGCGAAAAAATGTTTTTAGACCCCGAAATGACGTTATCGCCTGAGGCAATAAGTGGCATTTAGCGCCTCTGAGTGCCGATTCCGAATTGGGGTCTTATAAGCGATTCGATAACGAGCGAAAAGTTATGCCTGTTTGAGCGAAGCGGTGTCCGTATGCGATCTCATCGGCAGCCTGCGACCGCGCTCCCGGAGAGGAATTTGGGCGCCGGATTGGAAATCTCCGAATGCGACCATTTATCGACTGGGTCGAAGTGCCGACTCTGAATTGGGGCCTCGCGGGCGGTTCAGACCCCCGGGCGAATAAATATTCGCGTCCGACCGGACGGTACGACAGTCGGTGTACTAGTACACACGCTCCGGGGGGGATTTTGGCGCCGGAACGGAATTCCGCCAAACCAGCGCCTTGTCGACCGTCTCGGAGTGCCGATTCCGAATTGTGGTCCCATAAACGATTCCGATGCCCGTGCGGAAAGTTATGCCCAATTGTTTCGCTGAAGGGGTGGGAATAAACCGGAGGGGGTGACTATATCGGCGATGTTCGGGCATCCATATCCACGACCTAGGGAGGAGATCTCGCGTCGAGTTGAACACGACTTCCGATCGATGTGACTGGGCGGCTCCGCGTGTGGGCTCCGCCAACGATTCGCGTAATCGAGGGAGCCGCTACTGCCAAAAAACCTTGGAATAGGGGAGATCGTCGGCTAGAATCGCAATTTCGGAGTGCGAAACGAAGGTTTTTAGACCCCGAAACGATGTCTTATCGCCTGAGGCAATAAGTGGTCGTCGAGCGCCTCTGAGTGCCGATTCCGAATTGGGGTCTTATAAGCGATTCCGATAATCGAGCGAAAAGTTATGTCTGTTTGAGCGAAGCGGTGTCCGTATGCGATCGCATCGGCAGCCTGCGACCGTGCTCCCGGAGAGGAATTTGGGTGCCGGACCGAAAATCTCCGAACGCGACCATTTACCAACCGGGTCGAAGTGCCGACTCTGAATTGGGGCCTCGCGGGCAGTTCCGACCCCCGGGCGAATAAATATCCGCGTCCGACCGGAGGGTACGGCAGTCGGTGTACTAGTACACACTCTCCGTGGGGGATTTTGGCCCCGGAACGGAATTCTGCAAAACCAGCGCCTTGTCGACCGTCTCGGAGTGCCGATTCCGAATTGTGGACACATAAGTGATTCCGATGCCCGTGCGGAAAGTTATGTCCAATTCTTTCGCTGAAGGGGTGGGAATAAACCGGAGGGGGTGACTATATCGGCGATGTTCGGGCACCCATATCCACGATCTGGGGAGGAGATCTCCCGTCGAGTTGACACGACTTCCGATCGATGTGACTGGGCGGCTCCGCGTGTGGGCTCCGCCAGCAATTCGCATAATGAAGGGAGTCGCTACTGCCAAAAAACCTTGGAATAGGGGAGATCGTCGGCTAGAATCATAATTTCGGAGTGCGAAACGAAGGTTTTTAGACCCCGAAACGACATCTTATCTCCTGTGGAATTAAGTGGGCGTCGAGCGCCTCTGAGTGCCGATTCCGAATTGGGGTCTTATAAGCGATTCCGATAACCGAGCGAAAAGTTATGTCTGTTTGAGCGAAGCGGTGTCCGTATGCGATCGCATCGGCAGCCTACGACCGTGCTCCCGGAGAGGAATTTGGGTGTCGGACCGCAAATCTCCGAACGCGACCATTTACCGACCGGGTCTAAGTGCCGACTCTGAATTGGGGCCTTGCGGGCGGTTCCGACCCCCGGGCGAATAAATATCCACGTCCGACTGGAGGGTACGGCAGTCGGTGTACTAGTACACACGCTCCGGAGGGGATTTTGGCGCCGGATCGGAATTCCACGAAACCAGTGCCTTGTCGACCGTCTCGGAGTGCCGATTCCGAATTGTGGTCACATAAGAGATTCTGATGCGTGTGCGGAAAGTTATATCCAATTCTTTCGCTGAAGGGGTGGGAATAAACCGGAGGGGTGACTATATCGGCGATGTTCGGACACCCATATCCACGACCTGGGGAGGAGATCTCGCGTCGAGTTGAACACGACTTCCGATCGATGTGACTGGGCGGCTCCGCATGTGGGCTTCGCCAGCAATTCGCGTAATCGAGGGAGTCGCTACTGCCAAAAAACCTTGGAATAGGAAAAATCGTCGGCTAGAATCGCAATTTCGGAGTGCGAAACGAAGGTTTTTAGACCCCGAAACGATGTCTTATCGCCTCAGGCAATAAGGGGGCGTCGAGCGCCTCTGAGTGCCGATTCCGAATTGGGGTCTTATAAGCGATTCCGATAACCGAGCGAAAAGTTATGCCTGTTTGAGCGAAGCGGTGTCCGTATGCGATCGTATCGGCAGCCTGCGACCGTGCTCCCGGAGAGGAATTTGGGTGCCGGACCGAAAATCTCCGAACGCGACCATTTACCAACCGGGTCGAAGTGCCGACTCTGAATTGGGGCCTCGCGGGCGGTTCCGACCCCCGGGCGAATAAATATCCGCGTCCGACCGGAGGGTACGGCAGTCGGTGTACTAGTACACACTCTCCGGGGGGGATTTTGGCGCCGGATCGGAATTCCGCGAAACCAGCGCCTTGTCGACCATCTCGGAGCGCCGATTCCGAATTGTGGTTACATAAGCGATTCCGATGCCCGTGCGGAAAGTTATGTCCAATTCTTTCGCTGAAGGGGTGGGAATAAACCGGAGGGGGTGACTATATCGGCGATGTTCGGGCACCCATATCCACGACCTGGGGAGGAGATCTCCCGTCGAGTTGACACGACTTCCGATCGATGTGACTGGGCGGCTCCGCGTATGGGCTCCGCCAGCGATTCGCGTAATGAAGGGAGTCGCTACTGCCAAAAAACCTTGGAATAGGGGAGATCGTCGGCTAGAATCATAATTTCGGAGTGCGAAACGAAGGTTTTTAGACCCCGAAACGACATCTTATCTCCTGTGGAATTAAGTGGGCGTCGAGCGCCTCTGAGTGCCGATTCCGAATTGGGGTCTTATAAGCTATTCCGATAACCGAGCGAAATGTTATGCCTGTTTGAGCGAAGCGGTGTCCGTATGCGATCGCATCGGCAGCCTGCGACCGCGCTCCCGGAGAGGAATTTGGGCGCCGGACCGAAAATCTCCAAATGAAACCATTTACCGACAGGGTCAAAGTGCCGACTCTGAATTGGGGCCTCGCGGGCGGTTCCGACCCCCGGGCGAATATATATCCGCGTCCGACCAGAGGGTACGGCAGTCGGTCTACTAGTACACACGCTCCGGGGGGGATTTTGGCCCCGGAACAGAATTCCGCGAAACCAGTGCCTTGTCGACCGTCTCGGAGTGCCGATTCCGAATTGTGGTCACATAAGCGATTCCGATGCCCGTGCGGAAAGTTATGTCTAATTCTTTCGCTAAAGGGGTGGGAATAAACCGGAGGGGTGACTATATCGGCGATGTTCGGACACCCATATCCACGACCTGGGGAGGAGATCTCGCGTCGAGTTGAACACGACTTCCGATCGATGCGACTGGGCGGCTCCGCGTGTGGGCTTCGCCAGCGATTCGCGTAATCGAGGGAGTCGCTACTGCCAAAAAACCTTGGAATAGGGGAGATCGTAGGCTAGAATCGCAATTTTGGAGTGCGAAACGAAGGTTTTTAGACCCCGAAACGACGTCTTATCGCCTGAGGCAATAAGCGGGCGTCGAGCGCCTCTGAGTGCCGATTCCGAATTGGGGTCTTATAAGCGATTCCGATAACCGAGCGAAACCTTATGCCTGTTTGAGCGAAGCGGTGTCCGTATGCGATCGCATCGGCAGCCTGCGACCGCGCTCCGGGAGAGGAATTTGGGAGCCGGACCGGAAATCTCCGAATGCGACCATTTACCGACCGGGTCTAAGTGCCGACTCTGAATTGGGGCCTCGCGGGCGGTTCCGACCCCCGGGCGAATAAATATCCACGTCCGACCAGATGGTATGGTAGTCGGTGTACTAGTACACACGCTCCGGGGGGGATTTTGGCGCCAAAACGGAATTCCATGAAACCAACGCCTTGTCGACGTCTCGGAGTGCCGATTCCGAATTGTTGTCACATAAGCGATTCCGATGCCCGTGCGGAAAGTTATGTCCAATTCTTTCGCTGAAGGGGTGGGAATAAACCGGAGGGTGTGACTATATCGGCGATGTTCGGGCACCCATATCCACTACCTGGGGAGGAGATCTCGCATCGAGTAGAACACGACTTCCGATTGATGTGACTCGGCGGCTCCGCGTGTGGGCTCTGCCAGCGATTCGCGTAATCTAGGGAGTCGCTACTGCCAAAAAACCTTGGAATAGAGGAGATCGTCGACTAGAATAGCAATTTCGGAGTGCGAAACGAAGGTTTTTAGACCTCAAAACGATGTCTTATCACCTGAGGCAATAAGTGGGCGTCGAGCTCCTCTGAGTGCCGATTCCGAATTGGGGTCTTATAAGCGATTCCGATAACCGAGTGAAAAGTTATGCCTGTTTGAGAGAAGCGATATCCGTATGCGATCGCATCGACAGCCTGCTACCGTGCTCCCAGAGAGGAATTTGGGCACTGGACCGGAAATCTACGAATGCGGCCATTTACCCACTGGGTCGAAGTGCCGACTCTGAATTGGGGCCACGCGGGCGGTTCCGACCCCCAGGCGAATAAATATCCGCCTCCGACCAGAGGGTACGGCAGTCGGTGTACTAGTACACACGCTCCGGGGGGGATTTTGGCCCTAGTACGGAATTCCGCGAAACCAGCGCCTTGTTGACCGTCTCAGAGTGCCGATTCTGAATTGTGGTCACATAAGCGATTTCGATGCCCGTGCGGAAAGTTATGCCCAATTCTTTCGCTGAAGGGGTGGGAATAAATCGGAGGGGGTGACTATATCGACGATGTTCGGGCACCCATATCCATGACCTAGGGAGGAGATCTCGCATCGAGTTGAACATAAATTCCGATCGATGTGACTGGGCGGCTCCGCGTGTGGGCTCCGCCAGTGATTCACGTAATCGAGGGAGTCGCTACTGCCAAAAAACCTTGGAATAGGGGAGATCGTCGGCTAGAATCGCAATTTCGGAGTGTGAAACGAAGGTTTTTATACCCCGAAACGACTTCTTATCGTCTGACGCTATAAGTGGGCGTCGAGCGCCTCTGAGTGCCGATTCCGAATTGGGGTCTTATAAGCGATTCCGATAACCGAGCGAAAAGTTATGCATGTTTGAGCGAAGCGGTGTCCGTATGCGATCGCATCGGCAGCCTGCGACCACGCTCCCGGAGAGGCATTTGGGCGCCGGAACGGAAATCTCCGAATGCGACCATTTACCAATCGGGTCGAAGTGCCGACTCTGAATTGGGGCCTCACGGGCGGTTCCGACCCCTGGGCGAATAAATATCCGCGTCCGACCGGAGGGTACGTCAGTCGTTTTACTAGTACACACGCTCCGGGGAGGATTTTATCCCCGAAACGGAATTCCGTGAAACCAGCGCCTTGTCGACCGTCTCGGAGTGCCGATTCTGAATTGTGGTCACATAAGCGATTCCGATGCCCGTGCGGAAAGTTATGCCCAATTCTTTCGCTGAAGGTGTGGGAATAAACCGTAGGGGGTGACTATATCGGCGATGTTCGGGCACCCATATCCACGACCTGGGGAGGAGATCTCACGTCGAGTTGACATGACTTCCGATCGATGTGAGTGGGCGGCTCCGCGTGTGGGCTCCGCCAGCGATTCGCATAATCGAGGGAGTCGCTACTGCCAAAAAACCTTAGAATAGGGGAGATCGTCGGCTATAATCACAATTTCGGAGTGCGAAACGTGTTGGGTTGAGTGTGAATATAATTCATTTCTCCTCACATTTTGATGATGACAAGTTTTGATTTTAATGCATAACCATTGGAACATGTAAAATACATCACTTGAAATTACAATATTCAAAAAGCATGTTTCCAAGCACATTTATCATTGATATTCATGATAATATATTTAACTAATGATTTATGTGTTTATTCTCTCAGGGACAAACACTTTCTGCAAAGGTAGTGTCGACACAACCTTCAGTGGTGTCGACACAATGGTTCAGAACAAAGGCAGAAATGTGAAGAAAAGTCCATCTCAGGTCGACACTAGTCCAGAGCAGGTCGACACTAGAGAGCCTTCCCAGAAGGCCTGTTGTTCAGATAGCCAAAGCAGGTCGACACCAAATGCAGGCAGGTCGACACTAGATGGCTCTCCCAGAAGGCCTATTGTTCAGATAGCCAAAGTAGGTCGACACCAAATACAGGCAGGTCGACACTAGATGGCTCTCCCAGAAGGCCTGTTTTTCAGATGGCCAAAGTAGGTCGACACAAGGTGAGATCAGGTCGACACTAGAGAGCCTTCCCAGAAGGGTTGTTTTGCTGTCTGGGACATAAGGTCGACACTGAATCATCTCAGGTCGACACTAGAGACCTCTCCCAGGGAATTGTTCTGCCAGTCTGGGAGAGTGTGTCGACACACCTCATGGGCAGGTCGACACACTTCGAAATCTCTGTGACTTAAGATTCCTCCTGGACACGTGGCACCCTAGGGAAAAGGTGGATCAACATTGGATCTTGTGCCCACGTACCCCAAGGGTATCTTTCGGATATTTAGGGTATAAATACCCTCCTAATGGGCACCCATCCATAAGAGAATCTTCTAAGAGCCTCCAGAAACTGCAAGTGGCGGCCAGAGAGTCTCTCCTCCCTGTTTTGCTCCCTCATGTGCTTCCACACCTCAATTCACCCTTCTCCAAGCACAAGGATCGAAGATTGATCAACATGAAGCACTAGGATCAACTTCAAGGGAGTAGATTAAGTAGAAGCCAGCAATTGTGAAGCACTCAAGGAAGATCCCGAGATCAAAGTTGCAGAGCATCGGCCAAGGGACTGCAAGTGATCAAGATCCATTCAATTCTGCTTCTACAAGGGAGTTTTCTTGAAGAACAAGAACTGTCAACCTCATGTCTTGAGTCTTTCTTGTTTCTTCTTGGCTATTCTAGAAATTGTGCATAATCAATTGCATCAATTTTCTTGAATTAGCCTTAATAGATCATATCATTGCTAGAGGATCTGGATCTTGTTGTTTCTGTTCTAGCAAGTGATTGTGAGCCTCTGTGCTCAGGTCTTGAGTCGTCGTACTCAAGTTGTGTGGTTGAGCAGTCTTGCTCAGAGTCTAGAGTAGTCTTGCTCTAGGTAGTGTGTGAGTTGTCAAACTCAGTTGTGGAGTTGTCAGGCTCCAGTGTGGGTTGTGTTACCCCGGTTGTTAGTGGATCCTCACTGTGTGTGAGGGGTGGATGTAGGAGTCACGTGGTGTGATTTTCGAATCACCTAAAAAATCTCTGTGCATTGGTCTACTTGTGGTTTGAATTTACTCTTCGTTAAATGAATGCATAGGATCGTTTGAATCTATCTAATCAACTTGTTTTTCACACTCCAATTGTTTAACTCACTTAATCTCTCTTCAGATCTGTGAAATTTGCTTTCAATCTAACTCTGATTCAAAGGCTTTTCAAATTTGGTTTAGGTTCCGCATTAGTTGGCATAGATCTATTCAACCCCCCCTTCTAGATCTTGTCCACACCTTTTATCGATCCTTCAATTGGTATCAGAGCGGGTTTACACTTGATCTGATTTGATCTGAGTAGTTTCTGAGTGTTCTGTGTTGCTTGTTTGCTTGCTTGTTTGTTTTGCTGAGTGTTTCCTTCCTTGCACCATCTGTTTAATTAAATGGATTCCAGAGGATTCATATCTGAGGGTCATTCCATAAATAGGCCACCATTCTTTAATGGAATGGACTATTCTTATTGGAAAAATAGAATGCAAGTTTTTCTAAGAGCCCAAAATTATGAAATCTGGAAAGTAGTAGAGGTAGGTCCCTATGAAAACTAGGGAGAAGAAGAAACCTGGACTAGGGAACAAATAAGAAGAGCTACATTGAATTATAGTGCCATGAACATGATTCAATGTGTTGTTCACCCCAAAGAGTACTCAAGAATCTCAATGTGCAAATCTGCCAAAGAGATGTGGGATAAACTTGAGTTACTCTATGAGGGAACATCTCAGGTTAAAGAAACCAAGGCTAACATACTTGTCTCTGAATATGAATTGTTCATGATGAAGTCTAATGAGACAATCTCTGAAATGTTTGCCAGGTTCATGATCATAGTCAATGGACTAAAGGCCTTAGGTAAGGACTATACTGATGCTGACTTGGTAAGAAAGATTCTACGCTCGCTCTTCAATTTGGCACACAAAGGCCACTGTTATTGAAGATTCTAAAGATCTGTCCAAAATCTCTTTGGATGAATTAATAGGATCTTTAATGACATATGAAATCAACTTAAAGAGAAATGAAGAACACATAATCAAAACCAAGCCAGTAGCATTAAAGGCCTCATCTAGTAACAAGGACAAAATTCAGGATAAAACCAGTTCTGATGAGTCTGAGTCAAATGAGGATGAAATTGCCCTCATGACCAGGCAATTCAGAAAATTCTTGAAATATAGAAAAGGAAAATTTTCCGGTAAAAAGAAATACTCTTCAGGTAAAAGAAACACATCCTTTTCTAATGTAAACTCTAACAAGAATAAAAAATCTGACGATATTGTCATTTGCTACAGGTGCAACAAACCAGGACACATGAAGGGAGAATGTCCTGAGAACAAGAAGGAGAAGCACAAGAAAATTCACAAATTCAAGAAGCCGAAGGCCATGGTAGCCACTTGGTCTGATGAGGACACAAGTGAAAATGAAGAAGAAGAAAAATCCTCAAGCTCTGGAAGTGAGGAGATTTGCTTCATGGCAAACAGCTCAGATGGAAAGGTAAGCACATCTTTTGAAGATTTTTCTGTTGAAGATTGGCAGGATGCTTATGCTGAATTAGTTGAAAACTATACTGAAATGAGAAAAGAAAATAAGCATCTCAAAAAGAAAATTGAAAATATTTATCATAACCAATCTTCAAACAAAAGAATTTGTGAACTAGAGAATGAAGTAACAGAACTGAATGAAGAAAAAGAAAATCTTCTGAATCTGATTGATGAACTTAAGCTAGCTTCTCGAAAGGCCACCAATGAATTCAAAGACTTATCTGAAAAGCTGGAAAAAGAAAATCAAGATAAACAACAAAAGATTGAAGAAATCAAAATTTTGGAAAACCAGCTAAGACAAAAAGATGAAGTCATTGAAACATTCACAAATGGCAAAGATAATTTGGAGGCCTTGTTGGGAACAAATATGAAATAAATCTCTCATGGACTCGCGTTTGATAAACAAAAATCTAAGAAAGACAAATCCGGTGAAAAGAAGGATAAAGCACCACTAATCAAATTTGTTAAGGGCCCTAGTCTTGAAAATACAGAAGTCAAACAAAAATCAAGCAAAACACAAAAAAGTCCAAAAACTCAGAACAAAGACAAAGCAACCAGGTCGACACAATCTCTTGACAGGTCGACACCAGTCCACAAGAAGAAGGCTTCTGTGGCTGTAGTGTCGACACCAGTCAAAGAGAGGTCGACCTGCTCAACACCAACAAAGACAAACAACAAAATCAAAAATTTAAATAAAAATTTGAAAAATAAGAAAAAGTCAAAGGAAGTCATTCATGAAGAACCTTGGACCTCCAAGACAACATATCAAGCTGATTGGACCAATTCCTGGAGCCAATGGTATAACAACCCATGTTGGTATCATCCTCAATTTTTTTATCCAAACTTTCTGATGTACCAACAAAACCCTTGGATTCCACCTCCTAATCTGAATTCTCATGCTCAAATGAAAAACACCCCTCCTACCAAAAACACTGGTATTTTCATTCCTAAAGAAAAGAAGAAAATGAAAAAGTCAGAGAACACCAATGTCATAGAATCAAAATAAAAAACAAACCAAATTTGGATAAGAAAAGATTTGATGAAAATGTCCAAACATTCTGATGGTCCCAACACTGTTTGGGTACCAAAATCTTCTCTTCATTGATTGATCTTGCAGGAAGGTCGTGCACCCAATTCAAACGTGTGGTTCCTTGATAGTGGTGTTCACGACACATGACTGGAGATAAAGCTAAATTTTCTTTTCTGCTAGAGAAGGAGGGAGGTTCAGTAACATTTAGAGGTAAAAATAAAGGAAAGATCATTGGATCTGGAAAGGTTGGTCAAACTTCTCAAACTCTGTTGATAGTGTTTTATTAGTTGATGGTCTTGATTACAACTTGCTCAGTATCAGTCAACTATGTGACAAAGGTCACAAAGTTGTGTTTGAATCTGATTTTTGCAAAATAATTGATTCATCAACTGATAAAATCAATTTTTTGGAAAAAGGGAAAACAATGTTTATATGATTGACCTTAATAAAAACTTTTCTGAAAATCTTTGCTTTGTTGCAAATAAAGATGAAATTGCATGGACTTGGCACAAAAGACTTGGCCATGCAAGTTTCAGAACTTTAAATAAATTGTTAAGGCTGAATTTGGTTAAGGGTCTTCCTGAATCCTTTTCAAATATTGAAAATCAAGTTTGTGGGATCTGTGCCCAAGGAAAACAAACCAGGAAATCTTTTAAGAACTTCAATGAAGTACTCACATCTAGGCCACTAGAACTTCTTCACATGGATCTTTTTGGCCCAACAAGGGTTCTAAGTCTAAGTGGCAAGAGATATGGATTTGTAATCATTGATGATTTTACTAGATTTACTTGGGTTATCTTTGTCCCACAAAAGTGATTCTTCTTGAGTTCAGGAAATTCTGCACCACTGCCTTAACAAATTATTCATATAAAATCAAAAATATTTTGACTGATCATGGGGGTGAATTTGAAAACCAATATTTTTCTGATTTGTGTGCTGAATTTCATATTTTCTACAAGTTTTCTTCACCTAGAACTCCAGAACAAAATGGAGTTGTGGAAAGAAAGAACAGAACTCTTGTGGAGATGGCTAGATCCATGCTCTTAAAAAGTAAATTGCCCAAATCCTTCTGGGCTGAAGCTGTAAACACAGCAAATCACATTCTAAATAGAGCTTGATCAGACCAAAAATCAGAAAAACCCCCTATGAACTTTTGAAAAACAAAAAGCCAACTGTTTCTTATTTCAAAACCTTTGGGTGCAAATGTTATGTACACAATAATAATAAAGAAAATCTTGACAAATTTGATGGTAAAAGTCAGGAAGCCATCTTCCTTGGTTATTCTGAAGTGCCAAGAGCTTTCAGAGTATACATCTTGAAAAACAAAACTGTTGAAGAGTCTCCTCATATTATATTTGATGAAAATTCATTTTCAACTAACACTTCTAAATCTTGCAGGGAAAAACAAGAAAGTGAAGAGGATGACTTCATTGTGGACTCTTCACCAACTGTTGAGGAGCTTGAAGACTGTGGTGAGAACTTGAACAACAATTCACCATCTTCAAGTGGAACAGGTAACAGTGCTCCAAATTTGAATACCCCTCAACAGGTAACTTCTGAACATCGAATTTTGAGAGATCACCCTTTGGATAATGTAGTTGGTAATTTACATGATAGAGTTAGGACTAGATCTTCATTCCTGCATGCTCTTGAAGAAGACCCACTAGCTCTAATTTCCCAAGTTGAACCAAAATCAATTGATGAAGCTTTATCAAGTTCTGATTGGATTAATGCCATGCATGATGAACTTCATCGATTTGAAAGAAATCAAGTTTGGGAATTAGTACCTAGACCTAGTCACCAAACAGTCATTGGCACTAGATGGGTTTTCAGAAATAAACTGAATGAATATGGTCAAGTTATAAGAAATAAAGCTAGGCTAGTTGCAAAGGGGTATAATCAAGAATTTGGAATTGACTATGAAGAATCTTATGCCCCTGTAGCTAGACTAGAAGCAGTTAGGATTTTCCTTGCTTTTGTATTCTCCATGAAATTTAAAATATCAAATGGTTGTAAAAGTGCCTAATGGATATATTAAGGAAAATATTTTTGTTGAACAACCTCCTGGATTTGAAAATGAAAATCATCCTAACCATGTTTTCAAGCTTAATAAGGCTCTCTATGGTCTTAAACAAGCTCCAAGAGCTTGGTATGACCGTTTGAGTTCTTTTTTGCTTGAAAAAGGATATTCTAGAGGTAATGTTGATCAAACTTTGTTCACAAAAACAATCAATAAAGAAATAATTGCAGTCCAAATTTAGGTCGATGACATAATATTTGGATCAACCAATAAAAGCCTGTGCAATGAATTCTCCAATCAAATGAAAAATGAATTTGAAATGAGTTTAATGGGAGATCTAAAATTTTTCTTGGGATTGCAGGTTAACCAAACTCATGAGGGGATCTTCATCAGTCAAACCAAGTATGTCAAAGAACTTCTGAAAAGGTTTGACTTTCAGAACCTCAAGCACTCCAACACACCAATTGCTAAAATGCTAAGCTAGAAGAAGACTCAAATGGTAAGTCAGTAGACCCAAAGACCTACAGAGGTATGATTGGTTCTCTACTTTATCTTACAACTTCTAGACCTGATATTCAATTCAGTGTGTGTTGTGTGCTGATTTCAATCAAATCCTAAAGAAAGTCACATGCTAGCTGTTAAAAGAATTTTAAAATATCTTGTTGGAACATGTGATTTAGGAATTTGGTATCCTGCTAATTGCAAGTTAGATTTGATTGCCTATTGTGATGTTGATTATGCTGGTTGTAAATTAGATAGAAAAAGCACAAGTGGCTTGTGTTTGTACCTAGGTGGGTGCCTAATCTCTTGGGCTTCTAAGAAGCAACATTCCGTTGCTCTGTCAACTGCAGAGGCTGAGTATGTTGCTGCTGGTAGGTGTGGAACCCAAATTCTTTGGGTGAAACATCAACTTCTTGATTACAACCAAGAGTTAGGTTGTGTTCCCATCCTTTGTGATAACACAAGTGCAATAAATCTGTCTAAAAATCCCATTCAGCATTCCAGAACCAAGCATATTGAAATTAAGCATCATTTCTTGAGAGATGAGGTAGCAAAGAAATCTTTTGAACTCCACTTTATAGAAACTGAAAAGCAAATTGCTGACATCTTCACTAAACCCCTTCCTGACAGTAGGTTCTCATCTTTAAGGAGAGAACTTGGTCTTTGTAAATGTCCATTGGGGTTGGGTTGAGTGTTAGGCATCTTCTAAGGGGGAGTTCTTTGCATTATCATACTCATTTGCTTCCTTGATTCATCTCTCTCTCTATTTCACTTCTATTTCTTTTTGACAATAAACTATTCACCTCACATTGTGTTGAACTTCTTGGTATATCAAATGGTGATTTGAAGAAGGACAAGTTCTGCTTGTCTGGACACTTTCACTATGCGAGAGTATGTGTCTCCGCCAAGTACCAAGAAATGAATATGCAATTGTTGAGGGGGAGCTTTTGTTGTTCAAAGAGAACTATTTCTGATTTCAAAACTTGCATATCTTTATTCTGATGAAAACGGGTGAAATCCTCATCTCAGGGGGAGCTAGAAAATTCACAAGTCATATATTTTAAAAATTCAAAACTTCTCTGCATTACATCAATTTCCTTGCATGATGTCCTCATTCAGGTGTCTAGAGTCTCAAAATGATCCCTTGAGTGATCTACTACATTCATTTGTCAATCTCACCTATATTCTTCAAAACTATAGAAATTCAGATTTCTTTCTAAGACTGAAGGATAATGTGTGTCTTGATCTTAAACATGTTTTTGTTTGCAATTGATGTTGGATATAGATGATATCTTTTTGTCAAAAAACTCTCCAAAATCTATCAATTCAAAAGAGCAATGGCACATGTGCTGAGAAACTGCACCTTCACAATAATGAAGTGCCATGTATGTCATAGGCACTAATGCTATCTCTGTTCAAAGGGGATTAAAAATTAAAAATCAATGCAAAACAAAATAAATATGCCCAATTTTTGATGATGACTGAGTAACTGGAAATATTGGCGTCTAAAAAACGTATATTTTCATGTCAAAAGGTCATCATTTACCCCTTTGAGACTTGATAATGGATAAATCTTCAGTATCCAAGGACTATAGTGTGTAAAAAGCATTAGTTCTTGAGTGAACAAGATATATCTCATTTGATAGTTTGTTTCAAAACAAAATATATTTGTCATTGGAGAATTTGTTTTAAAGAATCATTCTTATCCATCATCAAGTTGTTCTTAAAAAATGTTTACTGTCAACACACTTGTTTTTCAGTCTAAAAGATTTTTTTATCTCTTTGGAATTGAAGAATATGGTAGTGTGTAGTTGATTGTTAAATGTTTTATATCCCTCAAATTATCATTTTAATGACTCAAGTCACTGAATGCTCATATCCTGTTGGATTGTGTAAAGCTTGAATTGTGTTGAATTTTTGAAAATTTAACAAATGAATTTTTAGTCTCTTAAATATCCTTGAAATGATTATTCCACCCATTGCGTATCATTATAAAGATGTCCCAAAAGTCACATAATTTTTCCATACTCAAATCCAAAATTTTTCATCAGGCCAGGTCGACACTACTCCATCTAGTGTCGACACACTCTGACTCAGGTCGACACTCACCTCGTCTAGTGTCGACACTGAACCCCTGCCAGACTCACTTAAGTTGTGGGCGCCAGTTAAGCTTTTGATGTTCCTGCGGGGTAGGTTATCCAAAACCCCATTTTCTTCTCTAGGTCGACCCGACGGTCGGTTTCTTCCTGAAATCCGACAGTATTTTTGAATCCATCTCAATCTCTTCTCTCCTCAAACTCATCTCCATCCATCTTCTCTCATTCCTCTCTCTCCATCGTCCCCGATTCCACTCTGCTTCCATGGCACCCAAGCAGCTTCCTCGCCGTGGAGATAAATCAAGGGCTTCGGCAAGGCCAAATCCGGCAGATGATGTTCTTCCCACTGAGAGGAGAACCAAGCGTCACCATGATCCTGCAGAGCAGCCAGGATCTTCATCTGCTAAGAGAGGTAGGGCATCCTCCTCTGGTCTAGGTCAAGGGTCTATGTACCCTAGGAGGAAAACCCTGGACTCTTCTCCTGAAATTTCTGAGAAGTCCTCATCCTCATCCTCTTCCTCAGAGTCCTCCCAGCCCACTAGGAGACCCCCTTCCAAACCCCTAAGTGCCAGGAAGACCATCCTGAAACCCAGAGCAGTGGATCTGGATGACAGTGAACTCATTGATGCATTTCCTAAAGTCTTGAACTTTTTCAAATTCCAATCTTGGCAGTCTTTCATATCAGAATTTCGTATCATTTACCCAAGACTTGTACAAAAATTCTATCAGAATTTGGAATGCACAGAAGAAGGGTACAAGTCAAAGGTCAAGGGAATTGCCATAGACATGCCAACAGACCTAGCAGCCACAATCTTTAAGATCCCAGATGAAGGTGAAGACTACCACAATTTTGAATTCAACCTTCATGAAGCATATACCATAATGACTGGTTTGCCTGCAGATGAGTCTGATCTTAAGCAAACCCATGTCACAAAATTCAATACCAACACCTTTCCCCCTGTGTTGAGGCTTACTCATCACATGCTCACTACCATCATAACACCTCAAGGTGGTGGGAGAGATAGGCTTATAGATATTCAAAGGTTTGTGTTGTATTGTATGAGCAAGGACATCAAGATAAATCTCCATGTCATCATGTATCAAATTATCTCTGAGACCACTAGGGCAGACTTGCACAGATCACTTCCATATGCAGCCCATCTCACTCAAGTATTCAAACACTTTGGTGTGTCTTTAGAGAATGAAAAATCTGAGAAGATTCCTAAGTCCAACATCTATTGCTTTAAGCATGTTCAGAAATTCATGGGCTTTAGGATTGTTGGTGATCAGGTAAGGAGAGGGCCAGCTGCAGTAGAGGCCCCTGTGGCTCAGGAGGATCAGCCTCCAGTTCCAGAGGAACAGCCTCTAGCTCCAGAGGATCAGCCTCAAGTTCATGAGGACCAGCCTCCTATAAATGAGGATCAGCCTCATGTGGCAGATGAAGTTGAGGATCCTTTCATTGCCCCTCATTCTTCTCAACCTCAGCCCTCCTCCATGAACCTTGAACCTGAGATCCCATCATTTTCTCCACCACCTCCAGTTCAAGCATCCTCTTCCTTTGGTGGACCTTCTGTTTCACCAGAGTTGTACACATTCCTAAATGACAAGTTTGATGCCTTGAACACCTCTATTCAATCCATGTCAGAAAACTTTGAATTGAGGATTCAAGGGTTGGAGAATTCAGTGTCTGCCAGGTTTATTGAACAGAAGGCAGCCTCAGACCATGCCACCCAGAGATTCAACAGGCTAATTGGCACCTTGGCTGATGCTTCAGTGGATCTCAAAGAGCATCAAGAGAAGTTGGAGATAGTCCTTCAGGGAATTTTGGCAAATTCCCAAGCTGATGTCTTCAACACAAAGGAGACACTATCTCAGATAAGCAAGACCAGATTGTCTTTTGCTCACATGGTGGATGATCTGGAGAGTATGAAGAATCTCTCTGCTCACATAGATGAAGAGATGTCTGCACTCAAGAAAGAATTCAAAGTCTTGAATAGGCCTGGTTGGTCAGCTGGATCTTCATCTTCATCACAGCCAATGTCAAAGGAATTCACTGCAATTCAAGCTGCCATGTCAGAGAACTCAGAGAGAATGGAGCATCTTCTACACACAAGACTCTAAACTATCCAAGCTCAGATGAAGTTTAGTTTAACTTTAATGGAAAAGAGACTAACGGATATTGAAACTATTTTGCTACCCATTCCTCCTCCTCCTCCTCCCCAGTAATGTAATTCTTTTGATAATGTCAAAGGGGGAGAAGTTTGTTTGAAATTGTAATGTTCACATCTTGAATGAAATGAAATGAATAGAAATTTCTGTGCCCATTTTTGTGGCTTAAATGTGATTGCAAATCTTTTGAATGAATGTGAATGTGATGAATGCTTGTCAAGCTGTTTGACCTTTTTGTGATAATAGCTTATTTCTAGTAACATTGTGTCTATCATGTGTATAAATTTCAATGTCACTAAAAATTGTTCAAAGGTCCTTGACAAGTATAAATAAAAGAAAATGAAAATGCTTAAAATCACATTTCATTGAAAATTTTCAATTCCAAATGAACTTAATGTGGTCATCATCAAAAAGGGGGAGATTGTTGGGTTGAGTGTGAATATAATTCATTTCTCCTCACATTTTGATGATGACAAGTTGTGATTTTAATGCATAACCATTGGAACATGTAAAATACATCACTTGAAATTACAATATTCAAAAAGCATGTTTCCAAGCACATTTATCATTGATATTCATGATAATATATTTAACTAATGATTTATGTGTTTATTCTCTCAGGGACAAACACTTTCTGCAAAGGTAGTGTCGACATAACCATCAGTGGTGTCGACACAATGGTTCAGAACAAAGGCAAAATGTGAAGAAAAGTCCATCTCAGGTCGACACTAGTCCAGAGCAGGTCGACACTAGAGAGCCTTCCCAGAAGGCCTGTTGTTCAGATAGCCAAGCAGGTCGACACCAAATGCAGGCAGGTCGACACTAGATGGCTCTCCCAGAAGGCCTATTGTTCAGATAGCCAAAGAAGGTCGACACCAAATACAGGCAGGTCGACACTAGATGGCTCTCCCAGAAGGCCTGTTTTTCAGATGGCAAAGTAGGTCGACACAAGGGAGATCAGGTCGACACTAGAGAGCCTTCCCAGAAGGGTTGTTTTCTGTCTGGGACATAAGGTCGACACTGAATCATCTCAGGTCGACACTAGAGACCTCTCCCAGGGAATTGTTCTGCCAGTCTGGGAGAGTGTGTCGACACACCTCATGGGCAGGTCAACACACTCCGAAATCTCTGTGACTTAAGATTCCTCCTGGACACGTGGCACCCTAGGGAAAAGGTGGATCAACATTGGATCTTGTGCCCACGTACCCCAAGGGTATCTTTCGGATATTTAGGGTATAAATACCCTCCTAATGGGCACCCATCCATAAGAGAATCTTCTAAGAGCCTCCAGAAACTGCAAGTGGCGGCCAGAGAGTCTCTCCTCCCTGTTTTGCTCCCTCATGTGCTTCCACACCTCAATTCACCCTTCTCCAAGCACAAGGATCGAAGATTGATCAACATGAAGCACTAGGATCAACTTCAAGGGAGTAGATCAAGTAGAAGCCAGCAATTGTGAAGCACTCAAGGAAGATCCCGAGATCAAACTTGTAGAGCATCGGCCAAGGGACTGCAAGTGATCAAGATCCATTCAATTCTACTTCTACAAGGGAGTTTTCTTGAAGAACAATAACTGTCAACCTCATGTCTTGAGTCTTTCTTGTTTCTTCTTGGCTATTCTAGAAATTGTGCATAATCGATTGCATCAATTTTCTTGAATTGGCCTTAATAGATCAGATCATTGCTAGAGGATCTGGATCTTGTTGTTTCTGTTCTAGCAAGTGATTGTGAGCCTTTGTGCTCAGGTCTTTGAGTCTTCGTACTCAAGTTGTGTGGTTGAGCAGTCTTGCTCAGAGTCTAGAGTAGTCTTGCTCTAGGTAGTGTGTGAGTAGTCAAACTCAGTGTGGAGTTGTCAGGCTCCAGTGTGGGTTGTGTTACCCAGGTTGTTAGTGGATCCTCACTGTGTGTGAGGGGTGGATGTAGGAGTCACGTGGTGTGATTTCTGAACCACCTAAAAATCTCTGTGCATTGGTCTATGTGGTTTGAATTTACTCTTCGTTAGATGAATGCATAGGATCGTTTGAATCTATCTAATCAACTTGTTTTTCACACTCCAATTGTTTAACTCACTTAATCTCTCTTCAGATCTATGAAATTTGCTTTCAATCTAACTCTGATTCAAAGGTTTTTCAAATTTGTTTAGCTTCCGCATTAGTTGGCATAGATCTATTCAACCCCCCCCTCTAGATCTTGTCCACACCTTTTATTGACCCTTCAAAACAAAGGTTTGTAGACCCCGAAACGACGTCTTATCGCCTGAGCCAATAAGTGGGCATCGAGCGCCTCTAAGTGTCGATTCCGAATTGGGGTCCTATAAGCGATTCCGACAACCGAGCGAAAAGTTATGCCTGTTTGAGCGAAGCGGTGTCCGTATGCGATTGCATCGGCAGGCTACGACCGCGCTCCCGGAGAGGAATTTGGGCGCCGGACCGGAAATCTCCAAATGCGACCATTTACAGACCGAGTCGAAGTGCCGACTCTGAATTGGGGCCTCGCGGGCGGTTCCGACCCTCGGGCGAATAAATATCCGCGTCCGACCAGAGGGTACGGCAGTCGGTGTACTAGTACACACGCTCCGGGGGGGATTTTAGCCCCGGAATGGAATTTTGCGAAACCAGCGCCTTGTCGACCGTCTCGGAGTGCCTATTCCGAATTATGGTCACATAAGCGATTCCGATGCCCGTGCGGAAAGTTATGCCTAATTCTTTCGCTGAATGGGTGGGAATAAACCGGATGGGGTGAATATATCGGCGATGTTGGGCACCCATATCCACGATCTGGGGAGGAGATCTCGCGTCGAGTTGACCCGACTTCCGATCGATGTGACTGGGCGGCTCCGCGTGTGGGCTCCGCCAGCGATCCGCGTAATCGAGGGAGTCGCTACTGCCAAAAAACGTTGGAATAGGGGAGATGGTCGGCTTGAATCGTAATTTCGGAGTGCGAAATGAAGGTTTTTAGACCCCAAAACGACGTCTTATCGCCTGAGCAATAAGTCGGCGTCGAGCGCCTCTGAGTGCCTATTCCGAATTGGGGTCTTATTAGCGATTCCGATAACCGAGCGAAAAGTTATGCCTGTTTGAGCGAAGCGGTGTCCGTATGCGATCGCATCGGCAGCCTACGACCGCTCTCCCGGAGACGAATTTGGGTGCCGGACCGGAAATCTCCGAATGCGACCATTTATCGACTGGGTCGAAGTGCCGACTCTGAATTGGGCCCTCGCGGGCGGTTCCGACCCCCGGGCGAATAAATATCCGCGTCCGGCCGGAGGGTACGGCAGTCGGTGTACTAGTACACATGCTCCGGGGGGGATTTTGGCGCCGGAACGGAATTCCGCGAAACCAGCGTCTTGTCGACCGTCTCGGAGTGCCGATTCTGAATTGTGGTCACATAAGCGATTCCGATGGCCGTGCGGAAAGTTATGCCCAATTCTTTCGCTGAAGGGGTGGGAATAAACTGGAGGGGGTGACTATATCGGCGATGTTCGGACACCCATATCCACGACCTGGGGAGGAGATCTAGCGTCGAGTTGAAGATGACTTCCGATCGATGTGACTGGGCGGCTCCGCGTGTGCGCTCCGCCAGCGATTCGCGTAATCGAGGGAGTCGCTACTGCTAAAAAACCTTGGAATAGGGGAGATCGTCAGCTAGAATCAGAAGTTCGGAGTGCGAAACGAAGGTTTTTAGTCCCCGAAACAACGTCTTATCGCCTGAGCCAATAAGTGGGCGTCGAGCGCCTCTGAGTGTCGATCCCGAATTGGGGTCTTATAAGCGATTCCGATAACCGAGCCAAAAGTTACGCCTGTTTGAGCGAAGCGGTGTCCGTATGTGATCGCATCGGCAGCCTGCGACCTCGCTCCCGGAGAGAAATTTGGGCGCTGGACCAGAAATCTCCGAATGCGACCATTTACCGACCGGGTCGAAGTGCCGACTCTGAATTAGGGCCTCGCGGGTGGTTCCAACCCCCGGGCGAATAAATATCTACGTCCGACCAGAGGGTACGGCAGTCGGTGTACTAGTACACACGCTCCGGGGGGGATTTTGGCCCCGGAACGGAATTCCGCAAAACCAGCGCCTTGTCAACCGTCTCGGAGTGTCGATTCCGAATTGTGGTCACATAAGCTATTCTGATGCCCGTGCGGAAAGTTATGCCTAATTCTTTCGCTGAAGGGGTGGGAATAAACCAGAGGGGGTGAATATATCGGCGATGTTCAGGCACCCATATCCACGACCTGGGGGGGAGATCTCGCGTCGAGTTGACATGACATCCGATTGATGTGACTGGGCGGCTCCGCGTGTGGGCTCCGCCAGCGATTCGCGTAATCGAGGGAGTCACTACTGCCAAAAAACCTTGGAATAGGGGAGATCGTCGGCTAGAATCGCAATTTCATTGTGCGAAACGAAGGTTTTTAGACCCCGAAATGACGTCTTATCGCCTGAGGCAATAAGTGGGCATCGAGAGCCTCTGAGTGCCGATTCCGAATTGGGGTATTATAAGCGATTCCGATAACCGAGCGAGAAGTTATGCCTGTTTGAGCGAAGCGATGTCCGTATGCGATCGCATCGGCAGCGTACGACAGCGCTCCCGGAGAGGAATTTGGGCGCCGGACCGAAAATCTCCGAATGCGACCATTTACCGACCGGGTCGAAGTGACGACTCTGAATTGGGGCCTCGGGGGCGGTTCCGACCCCCGGGCGAATAAATATCCGCATCCGACCGGAGGGTACGGCAGTCGGTGTACTAGTACACACGCTCCGGGGGGGATTTTGGCGCCGGAACGGAATTCCACGAAACCAGTGCCTTGTCGACCGTCTCGGAGTGCCGATTCCGAATTGTGGTCACATAAGCGATTCCGATGCCAGTGCGGAAAGTTATGTCCAATTCTTTCGCTGAAGGGGTGGGAATAAACCGGACGGGGTAACTATATCGGCGATGTTAGGGCACCCATATCCACGACCTGGGGCGGAGATCTCACGTCGAGTTGAACACAACTTCTGATCGAAGTGACTGGGTGGCTCCGCGTGTGGGCTCTGCCAGCGATTCGCGTAATCGAGGGAGTCGCTACTGCCAAAAAACCTTGGAATAGGGGAGATCGTAGGCTAGAATCGCAATTTCGGAGTGCGAAACGAATGTGTTTAGACCCCGAAACGACATCTTATCGCCTGAGGCAATAACTGGGCGTCGAGCGCCTCTGAGTTCCGATTCCGAATTGGGGTCTTATAAGCGATTTCGATAACCGAGCGAAAAGTTATGCCTGTTTAAGCGAAGCGGTGTCTGTATGCGATCGCATCGGCAGCCTGCGACCGCGCTCCCGGAGAGGAATTTGGGCGCCTGACCGGAAATCTCTGAATGCGACCATTTACCCACCGGGTCGAAGTGCCGACTCCGAATTGAGGCCTCGCGGGCGATTCTGACCCCCGGGCGAATAAATATCCCCGTCCGACCAGAGGGTACGGCAGTCGGTGTACTAGTACACACGCTCCGGGGGGATTTTGGCCCCGGAACGGAATTCCGCAAAACCATCGCCTTGCCGACCGTCTCGGAGTGCCGATTCCGAATTGTGGTCACATAAGCGATTCCGATGCGCGTGCGGAAAGTTATGGCTAATTCTTTCGCTGAAGGGGTGGGAATAAACCGGAGGGGGTGACTATATCGGCGATGTTCGGGCACCCATATCCTCGACCTGGGGAGGAGATCTCATGTCGAATTGACACGACTTCCGATCGATGTGACTGGGCGGCTCCGCGTGTGGGCTCCGCCAGCGAATCGCATAATAGAGGGAGTCGCTACTGCCAAAAAACCTTGGAATAGGGGAGATCGTCGGCTAGAATCGCAATTTCGAAGTGGGAAACGAAGGTTTTTAGACCCCGAAACACGTCTTATCGCCTGAGGCAATAAGTGGGCGTCGAGCGCCTCTCAGTGCCGATTCCGAATTGGGGTCTTATAAACGATTCCGATAACCGAGCGAAAAGTTATGCCTGTTTGAGCGAAGCGATGTCCGTATGCAATCGCATCGGCAGCCAGCGACCGCGCTCCCAGAGAGGAATTTGGGCGCCGGACCTAAAATCTACGAATGTGACCATTTACCGACCGGGTCGAAGTGCCGACTCTGAATTGGGGCCTCGCGGGCGGTTCTGACCCCCGGGCGAATAAATATCCACCTCTGACCGGAGGGTACGGCAGTCGGTGTACTAGTACACACGCTTCGGGGGGATTTTTGACCCGGAATGGAATTCCGCGAAACCAACGCCTTGTCGACCGTCTCAGAGTGCCGATTCCGAATTGTGGTCAAATAAGCGATTCCGATGCCCATGCGGAATGTTATGTCCAATTCTTTCGCTGAAGGGGTGGGAATAAACCGGAGGGGGTGACTATTTCGGCGATGTTCGGGCACCCATATCCACAACCTGGGGAGGAGATCTCGCATCGAGTTGAACACGACTTCCGATCGATGTGACTGGGTGGCTCCGCGTGTGCACTCTGCCAGCGATTCGCGTAATCGAGGGAGTCGCTACCGCTAAAAAACCTTGGAATAGGGGAGATCGTCGGCTAGAATCGCAATTTCGGAGTGCGAAATGAAGATTTTTAGACCCCGAAACGACGTCTTATCGCCTGAGGCGATAAGTGGGCGTCGAGCGCCTTGAGTGCCGATTCCGAATTGGGGTCTTATAAGCGATTTCGATAACCTAGCGAAATGTTATGCATGTTTGAGCGAAGTGGTGTCCGTAAGCGATCGCATCGGCAGCCTGCGACCGCACTCCCGGAGAGGAATTTGGGCGCCGGACCGGAAATCTCCGAATGCGACCATTTACCGACCGGGTCGAAGTGCCGACTCCGAATTGAGGCCTCGCGGGCGATTCCGACCCCCGGGCGAATAAATATCCGCGTCCGACCAGTCGGTGTACTATTACACACGCTCTTGGGGGGATTTTGGCCCTGGAATGGAATTCCGTGGAACCAACGCCTTGTCGACCGTCTCGGAGTGCCGATTCCGAATTGTGGTAACATAAGCGATTCCGATGCCCGTGCGGAAAGTTATGCCTAATTCTTTCGCTGAAGGGGTGGGAATAAACCGGAGGGGGTGACTATATCGGCGATGTTCGGGCACCCATATCCACGACCTGGGGAGGAGATCTCGAGTCGAGTTGACACGACTTCCGATCGATGTGACTAAGCTGCTCCGCGTGTGGGCTCCGCCAGCGATTCGCGTAATCGAGGGAGTCGCTATTGCCAAAAAACCTTGGAATAGGGGAGATCGTCAGCTAGAATCGCAATTTCGAAGTGCGAAACGAAGGTTTTTAGACCCCGAAACACGTCTTATCGCCTGAGGCAATAAGTGGGCGTCGAGCGCCTCTGAGTGCCGATTCCGAATTGCAATCTTTTAAGCGATTCCGATAACCGAGCGAAAAGTTATGCCTGTTTGAGCGAAGCGATATCCGTATGCGATCGCATCGGCAGCCTACGACCGCGCTCCCGGAGAGGAATTTGGGCGCCAGACCGAAAATCTCCGAATGCGACCATTTACCGACCGGGTCGAAGTGACGACTCTGAATTGGGGCCTCGCGGGCGGTTCCGACCCCCGGGCAAATAAATATCCGCGTCCGACCGGAGGGTACGGCAGTCGGTGTACTAGTACACAAGCTCCGGGGGGGATTTTGGCCCCGGAACGGAATTCCTCGAAACTAGCGCCTTGTCGACCGTCTCGGAGTGCCGATTCCGAATTGTGGTCACATAAGTGATTCTGATGCCCGTGCGGAAAGTTATGCCCAATTCTTTCGCTGAAGGGGTGGGAATAAACCGGAGGGGGTGACTATATCGGCGATGTTCGGGCACCCATATCCACGACCTAGGGAGGAGATCTCGCGTCGAGTTGACACGAATTCCGATCGATGTGACTAGGCGGCTCCGCGTGTGGGCTGCGCCAGCGATTCGCGTAATCGAGGGAGTCGCTACTGCCAAAAAACCTTGGAATAGGGGAGATCGTCGGCTAGAATCGCAATTTCGGAGTGCGAAACGAAGGTTTTTAGACCTCGAAATGACATCTTATCGCCTGAGGCAATAATTGGGCGTCGAGCGCCTCTGAGTTCCGATTCCTAATTGGGGTCTTATAAGCGATTTCGATAACCGAGCGAAAAGTTATGCCTGTTTGAGCGAAGCGGTGTCCGTATGCGATCGCATTGGCAGCCTGCGACCGCGCTCCCAGAGAGGAATTTGGCCGCCGGACCGGAAATCTCCGAGTGCGACCATTTACCGACCGGGTTGAAGTGCCGACTCCGAATTGAGGCCTCGCGGGCGATTCTGACCCCCGGGCGAATAAATATCCGCGTCTGACCAGAGGGTACGGCAGTCGGTGTACTAGTACACACGCTCCGAGGGGGATTTTGGCCTCGGAATGGAATTCCGCAAAACCAGCGCCTTGTCGACCGTCTCGGAGTGCCGATTCCGAATTGTGGTCACATAAGCGATTCCGATGCCGTGCGGAAAGTTATGGCTAATTCTTTCGCTGAAGGGGTGGTAATAAACCGGAGGGGGTGACTATATCGGGGATGTTCGGGCACCCATATCCTCGACCTGGGGAGGAGATCTCACGTCAAGTTGACATGACTTCCGATCGATGTGACTGGGCGGCTCCGCGTGTGGGCGCCGTCAGCGGTTCGCGTAATCGAGGGAGTCGCTACTGCCAAAAAACCTTGGAATAGGGGAGATCGTCGGCTAGAATCGCAATTTTGATGTGCGAAACGAAGGTTTTTAGACCCCAAAACACGTCTTATTGCCTGAGACAATAAGTGGGCGTCGAGCGCCTCTGAGTGCCGATTCCGAATTAGGGTCTTATAAGCGATTCCGAAAACCGAGCGAAAAGTTATGCCTGTTTGAGCGAAGCGATGTCCGTATGCGATCGCATCGGCAGCCTGCGACCGCGCTCCCGGAGTGGAATTTGGGCGCCGTACCAGAAATCTACGAATGTGACCATTTACCGACCGGGTCGAAGTGTCGACTCTGAATTGGGGCCTCGCGGGCGGTTCTGACCCCCGGGCGAATAAATATCCACCTCCGACCGGAGGGTACGGCAGTCCGTGTACTAGTACACACGCTCCGGGGGGGATTTTGGCCCCGGAACGGAATTCCGCGAAACCAGCGCCTTGTCGACCGTCTCAGAGTGCGATTCCGAATTGTGGTCACATAAGCGATTCCGATGCCCGTGCGGAATGTTATGTCCAATTCTTTCGCTGAAGGGGTGGGAATAAACCGGAGGGGGTGACTATTTCGGCGATGTTCGGGCACCCATATCCACGACCTGGGGAGGAGATCTCCCGTCGAGTTGAACACGACTTCCGATCGTTGTGTCTGGGCGGCTCCTCGTGTGGGCTCTTCCAGAGATTCGCGTAATCGAGGGAGTCGCTACTGCCAAAAAACCTTGGAATAGGGGAGATCGTCGGCTAGAATCGCAATTTCGGAGTGCGAAACGAAGGTTTTTACACCCCGAAATGACGTCTTATCGCCTGAGGCAATAAGTGGGCATCGAGCGCCTCTGAGTGCCGATTCCGAATTGGGGTCTTATAAGCAATTTCGATAACCGAGCGAAAAGTTATGCATGTCTGAGCGAAGCGGTGTCCGTATGCGATCGCATCGGCAGCCTGCGACCGCGCTCCCGGAGAGGAATTTGGGCGCCGGACCGGAAATCTCTGAATGCTACCATTTACCGACCAGGTCGAAGTGCCGACTCCGAATTGAGGCCTCGCGGGCGATTCTGACCCCCGGGCGAATAAATATCCGCGTCCGACCAGAGGGTACGGCAGTTGGTGTACTAGTACATACGCTCCGGGGGGGATTTTGGCCCCGGAACGGAATTCCGCGAAACCAGCGCCTTGTCGACCGTCTCGGAGTGCCGATTCTGAATTGTGGTCACATAAGCGATTCCGATGCCGGTGCGGAAAGTTATTCCTAATTCCTTCGCTGAAGGGGTGGGAATAAACCGGAGGGGGTGACTATATCGGCGATGTTCGGGCACCCATATGCACGACCTGGGGAGGAGATCTCGCATCGAGTTGACACGAATTCCGATCGATGTGACTGGGGGGATCCGCGTGTGGGCTCCTCCAGCGATTCGCGTAATCGAGGGAGTCGCTACTGCCAAAAAACCTTGTTATAGGGGAGATCGTCAGCTAGAATCGCAATTTTGAAGTGCGAAACGAAGGTTTTTCTTCCCCAAAACGATGTCTTGTCGCATGAGGCAATACGTGGGCATCGAGCGCCTCTGAGTGCCGATTCTGAATTGGGGTCTTATAAGCGATTCCGATAACCGAGCGAAAAGTTATGCCTGTTTGTGCGAAGCGATATCCGTATGCGATCGCATCGGCAGCCTGGGCTCGCGCTCCCGGAGAGGAATTTGGGCGACGGACCGAAAATCTCCGAATGCGAGCATTTACCGACCGGGTCGAAGTGACGACTCTGAATTGGGGCCTAGCGGGCGGTTCCGACCCCCGGGTGAATAAATATCCACGTCCGACCGGAGGGTACGGCAGTCGGTGTACTAGTACACACGCTCCGGGGGGATTTTGGCCCCGGAACGGAATTGCGTGAAACTTGCGCCTTGTCGACCGTCTCGGAGTGCCGATTCCGAATTGTGGTCACATAAGCGATTCCGATGCCCGTGCAGAAAGTTATGCCCAATTCTTTCGCTGAAGGGGTGGGAATAAACCGGAGGGGGTGACTATATCGGCAATGTTCGGGCACCCATATCCACGACCTGGGGAGGAGATCTCACGTCGAGTTGACATGACTTCCGATCGATGTGACTGGGCGGCTCCGCGTGTGGGCTCCGCCAGCGATTTGCGTAATCGAGGGAGTCGCTACTGCCAAAAAACCTTGGAATAGGGGAGATCGTCGGCTAGAATCGCAATTTCGGAGAGCGAAACGAAGGTTTTTAGACCCCAAAACGACGTCTTATCGCCTGAGGAAATAAGTGGGCGTCGAGCGCCTCTGAGTGCCGATTCCGAATTGGGGTCTTATAAGCGATTCCGATAACCGATTGAAAAGTTATGTCTGTTTGAGCGAAGCGATGTCCGTATGCGATCGCATCGGCAGCCTGCGAACGCGCTTCGGGAGAGGAATTTGGGCGTCGGACCGGAAATCTCCGAATGCGACCATTTACCGACCGGTCGAAGTGCCGACTGAATTGGGGCCTCGCGGGCGGTTCCGACCCCCGGGCGAATAATTATCCGCGTCCGACGGAGGGTACGGCAGTCGGTGTACTAGTACACACGCTCCGGGGGGGGGGGGGGATTTTGGCGCCGGAACGGAATTCCGCGAAACCAGCGCCTTGTTGACCGTCTCGGAGTTCCGATTCTGAATTGTGGTCACATAAGCGATTCCGATATCCGTGCGGAAAGTTATGCCTAATTCTTTCACTGAAGGGGTGGAAATAAACTGGCGGGGGTGACTATATCGGCGATGTTCGGGCACCCATATCCACGACCTGGGGAGGAGATCTCGCGTCGAGTTGACACGACTTCCGATCGATGTGACTGGGCGGCTCCACGTGTGCGCTCCGCCAGCGATTCGCGTAATCGAGGGAGTCACTACTGCCAAAAAACCTTGGAATAGTTGAGATTGTCGGCTAGAATCGCAATTTCGGAGTGCGAAACGAAGGTTTTTAGACCCCGAAACGACGTCTTATCACCTGAGGCAATAAGTGGGTGTCGAGCGCCTCTGAGTGCCGATTCCGAATTGGGGTCTTATAAACGATTCCGATAACCGATCGAAAAGTTATGCCTGTTTGAGCGAAGCGATGTCCGTATGCGATCGCATCGGCAGCCTGCGACCGCGCTCCCGGAGAGGAATTTGGGCACCGGACCGGAAATCTCCGAATGCGACCATTTACCGACCGGGTCGAAGTGCCGACTCTGAATTAGGGCGTCGCGGGCGGTTCCGACCCCCGGGCGAATAAATATCCGCGTCCGACCGCAGGGTACGGCAGTCGGTGTACTAGTACACACGCTCCGGGGGGGATTTTGGCGCCGAAACGGAATTCCGCGAAACCAGCGCCTTGTTGACCGTCTCGGAGTGTCTATTCCGAATTGTGGTAACATAAGCGATTCCGATATCCGTGCGGAAAGTTATGCCTAATTCTTTCGTTGAAGGGGTGCGAATAAACCGGAGGGGGTGACTATATCGGTGATGTTCGGGCACCCATATCCACGACTTGGGGAGGGGATCTAGCGTCGAGTTGACATGACTTCTGATGGATGTGACTGGGCAGCTCCGCGTGTGGGCTCCTCCAGCGATTCGCGTAATCGAGGGAGTCACTACTGCCAAAAAACCTAGGAATAGGGGAGATCGTCGGCTAGAATCGCAATTTCAGAGTGCGAAACGAAGGTTTTTAGACCATGAAATGACGTCTTATCGCCTGAGATAATAAGTGTGGCGTCGAGCGCCTCTGAGTGCCGATTCCGAATTGGGGTCTTATAAACGATTCCGATACCGATCGAAAAGTTATGCCTGTTTGAGCGAAGCGATGTCCGTATGCGATCGCATCGGCAGCCTGCGACCGCGCTCCCGGAGAGGAATTTGGGCGCCGGACCGGAAATCTCTGAATGCGACCATTACCGACCGGGTCGAAGTGCCGACTCTGAATTGGGGCCTCGCGGGCGGTTCCGACCCCCGGGCGAATAAATATCCGCCTCCGACCGGAGGGTACGGCAGTCGGTGTACTAGTACACACGCTCCGGGGGGGATTTTGGCCCCGGATCAGAATTCCGTGAAACCAGCGCCGGTCAATCGTCTCAGAGTGCCGATTCCGAATTGTGGTCACAGAAGCGATTCCATTCCGATGCCCGTGCGGAAAGTTATGTCCAATTCTTTCGCTGAAGGGGTGGGAATAAACCGAGGGAGGTGGTAACTATATCGGCGATGTTCGGGCACCCATATCCACGACCTGGGGAGAGATCTCGCATCGAGTTGAACACGACTTCCGATCGATGTGACGGGGCGGCTCCGCGTGTGGGCTCCGCCAGCGATTCGCGTAATCGACGGAGTCGCTACTGCCAAAAAACCTTGGAATAGGGGAGATCGTCGGCTAGAATCGCAATTTGGAGTGTGAAATGAAGGTTTTTAGACCCCGAAATGACGTCTTATCGCCTGAGGAAATAATAGTGGGCGTCGAGCGCCTCTGAGTTCCGATTCCGAATTGGGGTCTTATAAGCGATTCCGATAACCGAGCGAAAAGTTATGCCTGTTTGAGCGAAGCGATGTCCGTATGCGATCGCATCGGCAGCCTGCAACCGCTCGCCCGGAGAGGAATTTGGGCGCCGGACCGGAAATCTCTGAATGCGACCATTTACCGACCGGTCGAAGTGCCGACTCTGAATTGGGGCCTCGCGGGCGGTTCCGACCCCCGGGCGAATAAATATCCGCCTCCGACCGGAGGGTACGGCAGTCGGTGTACTAGTACACACGCTCCGGGGGGGATTTTGGCCCCGGATCAGAATTCCGTGAAACCAGCGCCTTGTAATCGTCTCAGAGTGCCGATTCCGAATTGTGGTCACATAAGCGATTCCGATGCCCGTGCGGAAAGTTATGTCCAATTCTTTCGCTGAAGGGGTGGGAATAAACCGGAGGGGGTAACTATATCGGCGATGTTCGGGCACCCATATCCACGACCTGGGGAGGAGATCTCACGTCGAGTTGACACGACTTCCCATCGATGTGACTGGGCAGCTCCGCGTGTGGGCTCCTCCAGCGATTCGTGTAATCGAGGGAGTCGCTATTGCCAAAAAACCTTGGAATAGGGGAGATCGTCGGCTAGAATCGCAATTTCAGAGTGCGAAACGAAGGTTTTTAGACCATGAAATGACGTCTTATCGCCTGAGATAATAAGTGGGCGTCGAGCGCCTCTGAGTGCCGATTCCGAATTGGGGTCTTATAAACGATTCCGATAACCGATCGAAAAGTTATGCCTGTTTGAGCGAAGCGATGTCCGTATGCGATCGCATCGGCAGCCTGCGACCGCGCTCCCGGAGAGGAATTTGGGCGCCGGACCGGAAATCTCTGAATGCGACCATTTACCGACCGGGTCGAAGTGCCGACTCTGAATTGGGGCCTCGCGGGCGGTTCCGACCCCCGGGCGAATAAATATCCGCCTCCGACCGGAGGGTACGGCAGTCGGTGTACTAGTACACACGCTCCGGGGGGGATTTTGGCCCCGGATCAGAATTCCGTGAAACCAGCGCCTTGTCGACCGTCTCAGAGTACCGATTCCGAATTTTGGTCACATAAGCGATTCCGATGCCCGTGCGGAAAGTTATGTCCAATTCTTTCGCTGAAGGGGTGGGAATAAACCGGAGGGGGTAACTATATCGGCGATGTTCGGGCACCCATATCCACGACCTGGGGAGGAGATCTCGCGTCGAGTTGACACGACTTCCCATCGATGTGACTGGGCAGCTCCGCGTGTGGGCTCCTCCAGCGATTCGTGTAATCGAGGGAGTCGCTATTGCCAAAAAAACCTTGGAATAGGGGAGATCGTCGGCTAGAATCGCAATTTCGGAGTGCGTAACGAAGGTTTTTAGACCCCGAAATGACGTCTTATCGACTGAGGAAATAGGTAGGCGTCGAGCGCCTCTGATAGCCGATTCCGAATTGGGGTCTTATAAGCGATTCTGATAACCGAGCGAAAAGTTATGCCTGTTTGAGCGAAGTGATGTCCATATGCGATCGCATCGACAGCCTGCGACCGCGATCCCGGAGAGGAATTTGGGCGCCGGACCGGAAATCTCCGAATGCGACCATTTACCGACCGGGTCGAAGTGCCGACTCTGAATTGGGGCCTCGCGGGCGGTTCCGACTCCCGGGCGAATAAATATCCGCCTCCGACCGAAGGGTACGGCAGTCGGTGTACTAGTACATACGCTCCGGGGGGTATTTTGGCCCCAGAACGGAATTCCGCGAAACCAGCACCTTGTCGACCGTCTCAGAGTACCGATTCCGAATTTTGGTCACATAAGCGATTCCGATGCCCGTGCGGAAAGTTATGTCCAATTCTTTCGCTGAAGGGGTGGGAATAAACCGGAGGGGGTGACTATATCGGCGATGTTCGGACACCCATATCCATGACCTGGGGAGGAGATCTCGCGTCGAGTTGACACGACTTCTGATCGCTGTGACTGGGCGGCTCCGCGTGTGGGCTCCGCCAGCGATTGCGTAATCGAGGGAGTCGCTACTGCCAAAAAACCTTGGAATAGGGGAGATCGTCAGCTAGAATCGCAATTTCGGAGTGCGAAACGAAGGTTTTTAGACCCTGAAACACATCCTATCGCCTGAGGCAATAAGTGGGCGTCGAGCGCCTCTGAGTGCCGATTCCGAATTGGGGTCTTATAAGAGATTCCGATAAGCGAGCGAAAAGTTATGCCAGTTTGAGCGAAGCGATGTCCGTATGCGATCGCATCGGCAACCTGCGACCGCGCTCCCGGAGAGTAATTTGGGCGCCGGAACAGAAATCTCCGAATGCGACCATTTACCGACCGAGTCGAAGTGCCGACTCTGAATTGGGGGCTCGCGGGCGGTTCCGACCCCCGGGCGAATAAATATCCACGTCCGACCGGAGGGTACGGCAGTCGGTGTACTAGTACACACGCTCCGGGGGGTATTTTGGCCCCAGAACGGAATTCCGCGAAACCAGTGTTGGGTTCACATTCTATAACATATAAGTCTCAAATGCAACATGTTTTTGCTGATGATCAATGATGAACAAAGTAAACAAGTGAACAATGTGAGTTAAGTTTAGAATTGCAATGCAATAACTTGTCGTAATGTGTTGATATGATATTAAGTTTAAATGACAAGAATGTCTCACTAACTATGTTCATAATCGTAGGTGAGATGTTGAGTAAGAGCTGTACGAAGCATAAAGCCAAAATGATGAAGATCTATACATAGAGCAAGCATCTGTCGACAGCAGGCAGTGTCCCTGTCGACAAGCAAATCCAAGCCAGAAGGCAAAATCTGCAGAACAGATGTGCCTGTCGACAGCACCCAGCTGCCTGTCGACAGGAAGAGGTTCCAGAACTGTGAATTCTTCTGTCTGCCTGTGCCTGTCGACAGCACCCAGTCGCCTGTCGACAGCAACTGCCTTCCAGAAGCCTTGTTTGTCCTGCTAGCTTGCGCCTGTCGACAGGAGCACCCAGTGCTGTCGACAGACGGACAGAGTCCTCAAATACGGGAAGTCTTCAAGTTGCCATAGATGGTGTTTCCACAAACCACGACTCTCCATAAGTAAACACCTCTATTTAAGCATCCTTTTGAGGACAATCACGAAGACAAGCAGCCTCAAGCAAGAACCCTAAAAGTTTCTCAAGAAGAGTCTTGCCCTGCTGCTCTGCTTCTACCTGCTGCCCAGATTCAACAAGAGAAGTCTTTCGTGCAGTGGTGAAGTCTGGACGTCGTGGATTCAAGCCTCTCCATCAACTTCTAATCATCAAGACGAAGCTTGAAGTCTACTCAGACGTTCTTGAGAAAGAGTTTTCAATTGGATTTGATTCTCAACTCTTAAACTCTTCTCTGTTTCACTATTATTCATACGTGTGTGTGTGTAGTGTGTTTCAAGCAGTCCTTGTGCTTGATACAAGTGTGAGTGTTGTTCTGATCGTGGCTATACGTCAGAGAACACGTGTGTGTGAGTTGTAGTTTCTGAACTAGCTCATAAGCAGATTGTTCTGCGTGTGTGTGTGGCCCGTGGATGTAGGATACACGAGTTGTGTACTCCGAACCACGTAAATCGTTGTGTCTCGTGGTTTGAACGTTTCTACGTTAGATGTTTGATAGGCACGGCGCATTTACACACGTCTAATCATCTGTTAATATCTATCATTGATTCACACACATCCACACCAAGTTCAGTCCTTGCCATAACTTCTAGTTATTTGTGTTCTATTAAAAAGAAGGCAACAAGTGTTTTTTTAACAGACAGTAATCTATTCAACCCCCCTTCTAGATTACCATATAGGGAATTCCGCTACACTTCAATTGGTATCAGAGCAAGGTTTCTCCGTTAACTGTCTCATTTACTTGATCTTACGATCAGGAGATCCTTGATCTTATGGATTCTAGCAAGGGGTATATGGCCGAGGGACACTCAGTCACTAGGCCACCCTTCTTTGATGGCTCTGACTATCCCTATTGGAAAAACCGCATGCAGGTGTTTCTACGAGCACAAAACTATGAATTGTGGAAGATAGTTAGAACTGGACCATATGAATTGCCTCAAGACGAAGATACATGGACCAAGGACCAGATTGCCAAAGGGACTCTCAATTGGAGCGCCCTCAATATGATGCAGTGCGCAGTCCATCCAAAAGAATACTCGAGGGTCTCCACATGCACTTCAGCCAAGGAGATGTGGGACAAGCTTGAGTTAATATATGAAGGTACGTCTGAGGTAAGAGAATCTAAGGTAAGCATGTTAGTCTCAGAATATGAAATGTTTAAGATGAATCATGATGAGACAATATCTGACATGTTTGCGAGATTCATGGTTCTGATAAATGGACTAAAAGGTCTCAAGAAGGAATACTCAGACAGTGAGTTGGTGAGGAAGATACTTCGGTCTCTTCCATCCTCCTGGAACACCAAGGTCACTGTCATTGAGGATTCTGAGAATCTTTCAACCATGAAGGTTGATGAGTTGATTGGTTCACTTATGACCTATGAGTTGAATGTGAAAAGGAAGGAAACTGAAGAGAACCCAAGGAAGTCCGTTGCCTTGAAAGCTTCCAAGAAAGTCTCTTCAGATTCCAAAAGAAGCACTCAACAGGAAGGTATTGAGTCTGAATCCTCCAGTGGTAGTGAGAATGACGAGATGTCCATGCTCACTAGACAATTTAAGAAGTTTCTCAAATTCAAGAAAAGAGGTTCAGGAAACTCAAAAACGTTCCAAAAGAGTACAAACAGATTTGACTCTATTAACAAAAATTTGATGTGGTTTGTTATGAGTGCAAGAAGTAGGGACACATGAGAGGAGAATGTCCCGAGCTAAAGAAGAAATTGAAGAAAGATAAATTCACGTTCAAGAAAGCCAAAGCAATGTTGGCTTCATGGAGTGATGAAGATGAGGACAGTCAAGGCACCTCGGCAGATGAAGAGATTCAGTGTCTCATGGCAAAGAGTGACGACTCAACCGAGGTAAACTCTTCCTTTGAGAACTTTTCTATTGATGAATGGGAAGAGGCTTATACTGTGCTATTTGAAAAGTTTTGTGAATTTAAATCTGAAAACAAGGCACTCAAAAAGAAAATGATTTCCTTGTTCATGAATCAAACAACAACGAAAATATTGAATCTCTGAACAAGGAAATTGAATTAATGAAAATTGATGAACAAACCCACATAGATGAGTTGGATAGCATGAAACTCAAGTTTCAAGAAGTTCAAAAGGAAAGAAATGAACTAATAAACTGTCTTGACATTCTTAAATGTGAGCATGCTAATCTACAAAAGAAATTTGAGAAAGCTGAAACAGAACTAGCAGGCAAATCAAAAGATCTATCAAATTTTGTAAAGAGCAAACAGAACTTGGATGCAATCTTAGGTTCAAATGTATTTGTTGCAAGACATGGGATTGGATTTCAAAATCCAAAGCCAAAGGTAATTGGCAAAAATCTGATGACTGATTTCACAGATCGAACCCCATGTTCTAGCAAACCAAACCCTTCAAAGAAAAGGAAAAATCAAATCAAGGGTAAAAAACAGGAACCTAAAGTCACCAAATTTGTTCCTAGTCAACATGAGAAACTTGCTAAAAGCTCTAAATAGAGCCGTCCACAAGAAAAACAGCAAGTCCCTAAAACTAGATTTACAAGGGAACAAAAAGGTAAGATGCCTATGGATGCCTCCAAAAATGTCAAATCCAATGTTGTTCCTAAATCATCATCATGCAATATCTGTAAAAAACTTGGACATAATGAAAAGCAGTGTTGGAATAACCCAAATCATAAGAAAATCAAACAAGCTTGGATTCCTAAGCAACTCTTATTTTGCATGAATGATACAATGGGACCCAAAGTAATTTGGGTACCAAAACCTCTTGTCTGATCCACATGTGCAGGAATGCCTAGCAGCCCATAATCAAAACAAATGGTACCTGGACAGTGGCTGCTCGAGGCATATGACGGGCGACAAAGCTAAATTCAGTTTGCTTGTGGAAAAAGACGGAGGTCAGGTGATATTCGGAGGTAACAACAAAGGCCAGATCATCGGCTCAGGTAAAGTCGGTAAGTTTGCCTCTAATTCAATAGATAATGTGCTACTAGTTGATGGCCTTCATCACAATTTGCTCAGCATAAGTCAGTTGTGTGATAAAGGTCATAAAATTGTTTTTGAATCCAATTCTTGCCACATTCTGGATAAGGAAACAGGGAGCCTAAAATTTTCTGGAAAAAGGATGAACAACATCTATTTGGTAGACTTAGATGATCCAGAAAATAACGATTTGTGTCTTGTAGCAAACAAACAGGACGAGCTTACATGTGGCATCGTAGGCTCGGTCATGCCAGTTACAATGTTTTGCACAAGATAATGAGGCTTAAGTTGGTAAGTGGCCTTCCTGAGATATCCTTTAACAAAAATGAAAATTTCTGTGATGCGTGTGCACAGGGAAAACAAACCCGAAAATCCTTCAAATCAAAGGCACCGGTAAGTACTTCCAAAGCCTATGAACTCTTGCACATGGACTTATTTGGACCTACAAGAACACTCAGTCTCAATGGCAAGCGTTATGGCTTTGTCATTGTGGATGACTTCTCTAGGTTCACATGGGTAAAATTCCTGGCTCACAAGAATGAAGCAGTAAAAGTTTTTGAAGATTTCTTCAACAAAATTGAGCATGGGAATGTCCATAAAATCTGCTCAATCCGCACTGATCACGGGGGAGAATTTGACAATAATTCCTTCTCCGAATTTTGCAGGAACCAAGGCATAGACCATCAGTTTTCCTCCCCAAGAACACCCGAGCAAAATGGAGTTGTGGAGAGAAAAAATAGAACCTTGGTGGAAATGGCTCGTACACTTCTGGTCGAGAATCAATTAGCACGCACCTTTTGGGCAGAAGCAGTAAACACATCATGTTACATTCTCAACCGAGCCATGGTAAGACCAGTATTCAAGAAAACTCCTTACGAACTTCTGAAAGGTAAGATACCCACCATTGGGTACTTTAAAGTTTTTTGTTCCAAGGTGTTTATTCATAATAATGACAAAAATGGCTTGGACAAATTTGAAGCCAAAAGCAATCAAGGTATTTTTCTTGGATACTCTGAACATTCTAGAGCATATAGAGTGTTCAATCTAAAAACCAGAAAGGTGGAAGAAACTCCACACGTTGTTTTTGATGAATCTCAAATCACAACTAATAATTCTACTCCTTACAGGTTTGATGAAACATCTGATGAAACAACTCTTGAGGATCTACAAAGCAAAACAAATGCAATCTCTAAGTCAGTTCCTAAAGTTAAACGTGGATATCTTCGCAGGTACGATGATGAAGATGATAGTCATCCATTTAAAGCTCCGGAAGAGATACCTGCACAAGACCCACAACAAGAGGATGAACCCCAACAAACTCCTCCAGCAACCCCTCCTCCGGAACATCATCCTCCAACGCAAGATCAACCAGGTCCTTCAACAATCACCAATGTGAGGTACTCTAAAGCTCATCCACTTGAGAATGTCATAGGTGACATAAATGATTCAGTTCAAACTAGGTCACAAGTTAATCAGATAGTTGAACAGGATCATTTAGCCTTTGTCTCTCAAGTGGAGCCTAAAAATGTTGAAGAAGCATTAAAAGAAACTTCATGGATTGATGCTATGCATGAGGAGCTAGGTCAATTTCAAAGAAATAATGTTTGGAGTTTAGTTCCTAAAACCCCTGAAATTTCTGTTATAGGAACAAGATGGGTCTTTAGGAATAAACTTAATGAAGAAGGTAAAGTGGTGAGAAACAAGGCAAGACTGGTTGCAAAGGGCTACAATCAGGAATTTGGTGTGGATTTTGAAGAATCCTTTGCACCTGTAGCTAGGTTAGAAGCAGTTAGGATCTTGCTAGCATTTGCATGTTCTAACAAGTTCAAACTATATCAAATGGATGTTAAGACTACTTTCTTAAATGGCTACATCAAAGAGGAAGTCTATGTTTCTCAACCACCCGGCTTTGAGAATCATGATAAACCAAACCATGTATTTAAATTGCACAAAGCTCTCTATGGTTTGAAACAGGCACCCCGAGCTTGGTACGACAGGCTGAGCACCTTCTTGGTAAGTAAAAACTACTCCAGAGGTAAGGTGGACCAAACTCTTTTTACAAGGAAAGTTCACAATCACATAATTGTTGTTCAAGTCTATGTGGACGACATTATCTTTGGTTCCACTAATCCCACACTGTGTGAAGAATTCTCCAAACATATGCACAGTGAATTTGAGATGAGCTTAATGGGGGAGCTTCAATTTTTTCTTGGTTTGCAGGTCAAGCAGCGAGAAGATGGAGTCTTCATAAGCCAAGAAAAATATGTAAAAGAACTGCTCCAACGGTTTCAGTTCACACAAGCCAAGCCCGCCTCAACACCAATGAGCACCAGCATTAAGCTGGAAACTGATGAGAAAGGTAACCCGGTAGATGCCAAACAATTTCGAGGTATGATTGGCTCACTCCTTTATCTTACTGCAAGTAGACCGGACATACAATTCAGTGTTTGCCTTTGTGCTAGATACCAATCTAGTCCAAAGGAAAGTCACCTAATTGCAGTCAAGAGAATCTTCAGGTATCTCTCAGGTACGCATGCCTTGGGTCTTTGGTATCCAGCAGGTAGTAGTTTTGAGTTGATTTCCTATTCTGATGCAGACTACGCTGGTTGTAAAATAGATCGGAAAAGCACTAGTGGCTATTGTCAAATGCTTGATGGTTGTATGGTTTCGTGGGCATCCAAGAAGCAACACTCGGTTGCACTCTCCACTGCAGAAGCAGAATATGTTGCTGCAGGAAGTTGTGCAGCACAAGTGTTGTGGATAAAAAGTCAGTTGTGTGATTACAACATTGATATTGGATGCACACCTATCCTGTGTGACAACACTAGTGCAATCAATCTATCAAAGAACCCCATTCAACATTCCAGGACGAAACACATAGAAATTCGTCATCATTTCTTGAGAGATGAAGTGGCCAATAGATCCTTCAAAATCAGTTTCATACCCACGGAGAAACAGTTGGCAGACATCTTTACCAAACCTCTAGCTGAAGATAGATTCACTACATTACGAAGAGAGATGGGGTTGTGCAAATTACAATGAAACTTAACTCAAATATCGAGTATATGCTCCTTGTGTCCATTATCTATGTGGTATATCAAATGGTGATGTGTGGAAGAACAAGTCATGCTTGTTTGGAAACTCTCATTATGCGTGAGAAACATTCTCCGCCAAGTATCCATGGATATGTCACATACAAGGGACATGTACTGTATATTTGGACTTCGTTTCATTATAAATTGCTTATTCACACTCTCTTTAAATTTCTGATACATATCATTGGTGTGTCTCTCTACATGCTTTGTGTTATTGAATGCGCGGTCAATTGTCTGCAATTATGTCTTCATGCACTTGAGTCCTTTGTTACAACTGTCACACTTTATGGGGGAGCGACTTAAGTTTCTATGAATTCAAAATGTGGAGGGAATCTTTCAACTTTGTCTCTCTCAAATCCCTCACATTTGTTGTTCAAGTCTGCTCTTCAGTCTTCCACTAAAAATCTGATCTGCTCAAGTCCCTGTCGACAGCAAAGCCCAGACAGAACACTGGTTCATCTGTCTATGTCCCCCTGTCGACAGGCCCTCCTTTCCTGTCGACAGGTGCTCTGATATATGACTGCTAATGATCATTCCTTCACCCAATTTGTGAGCTTCTTCCTGATTAATAACTAAGGTGTCTATAAGGTGTCAATGTATAATTGAGCATACCACATACACATGATAGTTAAGCTATTTCTCATTTCCCTATGGTTTTTACATACTATTCATGTCTAGTTTAGGCTGCATCATTTCCAAAACATCTCATAACACTAAGGGACATCCACCTTACTCCTTTATAATAATACTCAGTAAGCCAACATAGTCTCAATTTACTTCATAAGTCTTTTGGTCATGAAAGTGCATATATAGTATTGATTGGTAATCATATCACCACCTTGATCTTTGTCATTACGACAATACTTGGAGAAAAGCTACCTATTTCCTCAACAAAAAAAAAAAAAAATCAAAAAATTTCCAATCACCGTGAAGCTTGGGATGAATATAGAGCAATGTTGGGTTATGCTTAAGTAACCGGGGAGATGGGCATCACAACTGTCTGCCCTCGCGTCAAAAGGACAACTCATCAACTCTATACAACGGTATGTTGGAAAGTTCCACCATTGACTGGGGGTATGGGCACGGGTAATGTCTATCCTCACTTCAAAAGGTGTGACGTCTTCTTAAGTACCATTTCCTCCCATTGTACTTCCAAATTAAATCCTTGGGAATAGTGCGAAGCCTCCACTGAGTCATACTTTCAAAGGTCATTGGTCGTATGATTGTCTTGACATATAGATATCATTCATGCATCATTTGTCTATTCTCAAAATGGGGATTGTGTTGTCTTACAGTGTATTTATACAACAACGGGTAAACGTGCAATGTTCTTCATTTAAGTGGGTGCTTTCTTAATGCTCTAACCTTAACTTTCTTGGATATTATGTTAAAACCATTGGCGAATTCGTATGGTTTTTTATATCCTTGTATATGGTAGGTTCACATACTTGAGTCATCTCTTATTCACCTTATTTTATCACCGGGAAGCAATTGCTCACAGTTTCCGTTCAAAAATCTCTAACTGGCCATTTTCTACAAGTACCTGTCAACAGGCACCAGGGCCCCTGTCGACAGCCGGCGGCAGATGAGATTTTGGGAAGTCCAATGGGCTAATCCAAAACCGGCTTTGGTGGGATCCGACTCTTCATCTATCCTAACACCTTCTATAAGAGGACCCCACACCCCTTTCCCTCTTTCTTCACTTCCAAAAACCCTTCCTTCCCTCTATCTTTTCAAATCCCTTCTCCAGGGCACCGGGAACGCACCTCTGCCTCCCTGGTGTTTTCTCCTTTGTTCTCCGTCTCCTTCTTTCTACCACACGTCTCCAACACAAGCAGCTCGATATCATGGCCCCTCCTACCAAGAAGATGGCCTCTCGTCGTCGCCCTCGCTCTCCTCGCGCCGGACAAGGTTCCAGGGTTTCCCCGGAACATCGCTCAAAGCACCGAGAGGATCGTCTGCCGGAGCTGCTCATCCCTCCCAATCTTCAATTCAAAGTCACCCATGCCACTTTCACGAAGATCACGCAGCCTCGCTACGTGGACTTCATCTCCCTCCAGGACCTATTTCCAGGTCTTTTGCCTCTATTTGACACACAGGGTTGGTCACCATTCTGTTACAGCCACAAGAAATTCTCCGCCTCTGCTGTCACGGATTTCTACCATAATCTTAGGGAGTCTACAACCGGTGATCTATACACCCGTGTCAAGGGAAATTCCTTTCGCATTTCCCCCAATCTCTTATCCGTCTCTCTGCAAATCCCAAACACAGGGGTTGACATCTTTGCTCATCATCCAACTCCAGAGGAATATCATGCTCTCATCACTTCCAGGCCTTACGACCCCACGGATCGTAAGCCAATGAATGCTAACTCCTTTCCTCCGCTTCATCGTCTCATCCACCACATATTTACCACTCTTATTGTCCCGAAGGATGGAAGTAGGGAACTCGTTACATCTGTTCACAAGTCCCTCCTTCATATGTTTTTACGCTGTGAACAAATCAATCTACCACAACTCATGTGCTCCGTCCTTCGACTATGCCTTGGCAATGCTAAGCGGTCCATGCCTTACGCATGTCAACTCACCTCCCTCTTCCTGTTTCTTGGCATTCTTATTCCAGAAGGGGAGATGACCCACTTGCCAGGACGTAGCTCCTACGATCTGACTGCTTCAGAGCGGATGGGCTACAAGATTGTGGATGGTGTAGTCACTCGGGATCTTAAGGGCAAGGGTCCAGCTGTCCAAGTCAATGAAGACGAAGCTGATGAGGCAGCTGATGAAGATGGTGCTGACAATGAAGATGACGAAGATGATGCTCTGGAAGAAGAAGAAGAATGTCAACCTATGGATGATATTGCCACTGAGCCCTCTATCCGTGAACTCTTGGCTCAGTTGCAAGTGCATATGACAACTGGTTTTGCAAATATCAATGCACGCTTGGACAAGGTTGATAACAGTCTGGAAGCATTGGCTGATAATCAAGTCCGGCTCACTCACCGCCTCAACAGGCTGACTCCTCAGGCCCCCCCACCGCCGGGTCCTGATGATGATTCTAGAGTCTAGGTGTCCCGGGTCTTGTATTCAGTTTTATGTTGCTCTTCTACATTGTTGGTCATGAAATGTCTTTCTGTTTCTAGTTCTGTTCAACAAATGTTCTGTATGCCTCGATGATATATCAATGAAAGAACTTGTCTTTTACTTTGGTCTGTGGTGTATGCTTTTTCGATATTGCCAAAAGGGGGAGAAAACTCAATTGTGCAACTTGCTTACACTTGCTTAATTGGTTAATTTTGTCATCATCAAAAAGGGGGAGAATGTTGGGTTCACATTCTATAACATATAAGTCTCAAATGCAACATGTTTTTGCTGATGATCAATGATGAACAAAGTAAACAATTGAACAATGTGAGTTAAGTTTAGAATTGCAATGCAATAACTTGTCGTAATGTGTTGATATGATATTAAGTTTTAAATGACAAGAATGTCTCACTAACTATGTTCATAATCGTAGGTGAGATGTTGAGTAAGAGCTGTACGAAGCATAAAGCCAAAATGATGAAGATCTATACATAAAGCAAGCATCTGTCGACAGCAGACAGTGTCCCTGTCGACAAGCAAATCCAAGCCAGAAGGCAAAATCTGCAGAACAGATGTGCCTGTCGACAGCAACCCAGCTGCCTGTCGACAGGAAGAGGTTTCCAGAACTGTGAATTCTTCTGTCTGCCTGTGCCTGTCGACAGCACCCAGTCGCCTGTCGACAGCAACTGCCTTCCAGAAGCCTTGTTTGTCCTGCTAGCTTGCGCCTGTCGACAGGAGCACCCAGTGCTGTCGACAGACGGACAGAGTCCTCAAATACGGGAAGTCTTCAAGTTGCCATAGATGGTGTTTCCACAAACCACGACTCTCCATAAGTAAACACCTCTATTTAAGCATCCTTTTGAGGACAATCACGAAGACAAGCAGCCTCCAAGCAAGAACCCTAAAAGTTTCTCAAGAAGAGTCTTGCCCTGCTGCTCTGCTTCTATCTGCTGCCCAGATTCAACAAGAGAAGTCCTTCGTGCAGCGGTGAAGTCTGGACGTCGTGGATTCAAGCCTCTCCATCAACTTCTAATCATCAAGACGAAGCTTGAAGTCTACTCAGACGTTCTTGAGAAAGAGTTTTCAATTGGATTTGATTCTCAACTCTTAAACTCTTCTCTGTTTCACTATTATCCATACGTGTGTGTGTGTAGTGTGTTTCAAGCAGTCCTTGTGCTTGATACACGTGTGAGTGTTGTTCTGATCGTGGCTATACGTCAGAGAACACGTGTGTGTGAGTTGTAGTTTCTGAACTAGCTCATAAGCAGATTGTTCTGCGTGTGTGTGTGGCCCGTGGATGTAGGATACACGAGTTGTGTACTCCGAACCACGTAAATCGTTGTGTCTCGTGGTTTGAACGTTTCTACGTTAGATGTTTGATAGGTACGGCGCATTTACACACGTCTAATCATCTGTATAATATCTATCATTTATTCACACACATCCACACCAAGTTCAGTCCTTGCCGTAACTTCTAGTTATTTGTGTTCTATTAAAAAGAAGGCAACAAGTGTTTTTTTAACAGACAGTAATCTATTCAACCCCCCTTCTAGATTACCATATAGGGAATTCCGCTACACTTCAACCAGCGCCTTGTCGACCGTCTCGGAGTGCCGATTCCCAATTGTGGTCACATAAGAGATTCCGATACCCGTGCGGAATGTTATGACTAATTCTTTCGCTGAAGGGGTGGGAATAAACCGGAGGGGGTGACTATATCGGCGATGTTCGGGCACCCATATCCACGACCTGGGGAGGAGATCTCGCGTCGAGTTGACACGACTTCCGATCGATGTGATTGGGCAGCTCCGCGTGTGGGCTCCTCCAGCGATTCGCGTAATCGAGGGAGTCGCTATTGCCAAAAAACCTTGGAATAGGGGAGATCGTCGGTTTGATTCTTAATTTCGAAGTGCGAAACGAAGGTTTTTAGACCCAGAAATGACGTCTTATCGCCTGAGCAAATAAGTGGCCGTCGAGCGCCTCTGAGTGCCGATTCCGAATTGGGGTCTTATAAGCGATTCCGATAATCGAGGGAAAAGTTATGCCTGTTTGAGCGAAGCGATGTCCGTACGCGATCGCATCAGCAGCCTGCGACCGTGCTCCCAGAGAGGAATTTGGGCGCCGAACCGGAAATCTCCGAATGCGACCATTTACCGACCGGGTCGAAGTGCCGACTCTGAATTGGGGCCTTGCGGGCGGTTCCGACCCCCGGGCGAATAAATATCCACGTCCGATCGGAGGGTACGGCAGTCGGTGTACTAGTACACACGCTCCGGGGGGGATTTTGGCGATGGAACGGAATTTCGCGAAACCAGCGCCTTGTCGACCGTCTCGGAGTGCCGATTCCGAATTGTGGTCACATAAGCGATTCCGATACCCGTGCGGAATGTTATGCCTAATTCTTTCGCTGAAGGGGTGGGAATAAATCGGAGGGGGTGACTATATCGGCGATGTTCGGGCACCCATATCCACGACCTGGGGAGGAGATCTCGCGTCGAGTTGACACGACTTCCGATCGATGTGACTGGGCGGCTCCGCGTGTGGGCTCCTCCAGCGATTCGCGTAATCGAGGGAGTCGCTATTGCCAAAAAACCTTGGAATAGGGGAGATCGTCGGCTAGAATCACAATTTCGGAGTGCGAAACAAAGGTTTTTAGTCCCCGAAACGACGTCTTATCGCCTAAGGAGCTAAGTAGGCGTCGAGCGCCTCTGAGTGCCGATTCCGAATTGGGGTCTTATAAGTGATTCCGATAACCGAGCGAAAAGTTATGACTGTTTGAGCGAAGCGGTCTCCGTATGCGATCGCATCGGCAGCCTGCGACCGCGCTCCCGGAAAGGAATTTGGGCGCCGGACAGGAATCTCCGAATGCGACCATTTACCGACCGGGTCGAAGTGCCGACTCTGAATTGGGGCCTCAGAACGGAATTCCGCGAAACCAGCGCCTTGTCGACCGTCTCAGAGTGCCGATTCCGAATTGTGGTCGCATAAGCGATTCCGATGCCCGTGCTGAAAGTTATGTCCAATTCTTTCGCTGAAGGGGTGGGAATAAACCGGAGGGGGTGACTATATCGGCGATGTTCGGGCACCCATATCCACGACCTGGGGAGGAGATCTCGCGTCGAGTTGAACAAGACTTCCGATCGATGTGACTGGGCAGCTCCGCGTGTGGGCTCCGCCAGCGATTCGCGTAATCGAGGGGGTCGCTACCGCCAAAAAACCTTGGAATAGGGGAGATCGTCGGTAGAATCGCAATTTTGGAGTGCGAAACGAAGGTTTTTAGACCTCGAAACAATGTCTTATCGCCTGAGGCAATAAGTGGGTGTCGAGCGCCTCTGAATGCCGATTCCGAATTGGGGTCTTATAAGTGATTCCGATAACCGAGCGAAATGTTATGCCTGTTTGAGCGAAGCGATGTCCATATGCGATCACATCGGCAGCATACGACCGCGCTCCCGGAGAGGAATTTGGGCGCCGGACCAGAAATCTACGAATGCGACCATTTACCGACCGGGTCGAAGTGCCGACACTGAATTGGGGCCTCGCGGGCGGTTCCGACCCCCAGGAGAATAAATATCCGCCTCCGACCGGAGGGTACAGCAGTCGGTGTACTAGTACACACGCTCCGGGGGGGATTTTGGCGCCGGAATGGAATTCCACGAAACCAGTGCCTTGTCGACCGTCTCGGAGTGCCGATTCCGAATTGTGGTCACATAAGCGATTCCGATGCCCGTGCGGAAAGTTTTGTCTAATTCTTTCGCTGAAGGGGTGGGAATAAACCGGAGGGGGTGACTATATCGGCGATGTTCGGGCACCCATATCCACGACCTGGGGAGGAGATCTGGCGTCGAGTTGACACGACTTCCGATCGATGTGACTGGGCGGCTCCGCGTGTGGGCTCCGCCAACGATTCGCGTAATCGAGGGAGGCGCTACTGCCAAAAAACCTTGGAATAGGGGAGATCGTCAGCTAGAATCGCAATTTCAGAGTGTGAAACGAAGGTTTTAAGACCCCGAAACACATCCTATCGCCTGAGGCAATAAGTGGGCGTCGAGCGCCTCTGAGTGCCAATTCCGAATTGGGGTCTTATAAGCGATTCCGATAAGCGAGCGAAAAGTTATGCCTGTTTGAGCGAAGCGATGTCTATATGCGATCGCATCGGTAGCCTGCGACCGCACTCCCGGAGAGGAATTTGGGCGCCGGAACGGAAATCTCTGAATGCGACCATTTACCGATCGAGTCGAAGTGCCGACTCTGAATTGGGGCCTCGCGGGCGGTTCCGACACCCGGACGAATAAATATCCGCGTCCGACCGGAGGGTACGGCAGTCGGTGTACTAGTACACACGCTCCGGGGGAGATTTTGGCCCCGAAACGGAATTCCGCGAAACCAGCGCCTTGTCGACCGTCTCGGAGTGCCGATTACCAATTGTGGTCATATAAGTGACTCCGATACCCGTGCGGAATGTTATGCCTAATTCTTTCACTGAAGGGGTGGGAATAAACCAGTGGGGGTGACTATATCGGCGATGTTCGGGCACCCATATCCACGACCTGGGGAGGAGATCTCGCGTCGAGTTCACACGACTTCCGATCGATGTGACTGGGCGGCTCCGCGTATGGGCTCCTCCAACGATTCGCGTAATCGAGGGAGTCGCTATTGCCAAAAAACCTTGGAATAGGTGAGATCGTCGGCTAGAATCTTAATTTCGGAGTGCGAAACGAAGGTTTTTAGACCCAGAAACGATGTCTTATCGCCTGAGCAAATAAGTGGCCGTCGAGCGCCTCTGAGTGCCGATTCCGAATTGGGGTCTTATAAGCGATTCCGATAACCGAGCGAAAAGTTATGCCTGTTTGAGCGAAGCGATGTCCGTATGCGATCGCATCAGCAGCCTGCGACCGCGCTCCCAGAGAGGAATTTGGGCGCCGGACCGGAAATCTCCGAATGCGACCATTTACCGACCGCGTCGAAGTGCCGACTCTGAATTGGGGCCTCGCGGGTGGTTCCGACCCCCGGGCGAATAAATATCCACGTCCGACCGGAGGGTACGGCAGTCGGTGTACTAGTACACACGCTCCGGAGGGGATTTTGGCGCCGGAACGGAATTCCGCGAAACCAGCACCTTGTCGACCGTCTCGGAGTGCCGATTCCAAATTGTGGTCACATAAGCGATTCCGATACCCGTGCGGAAAGTTTTGCCTAATTCTTTCGCTGAAGGGGTGGGAATAAACCGGAGGGGGTGACTATATCGACGATGTTCGGGCACCCATATCCACGACCTGGGGAGGAGATCTCGCGTGGAGTTGACACGACTTCCGATCGATGTGACTGGGCGGCTCCGCGTGTGGGCTCCGCCAGCGATTCGCGTAATCGAGGGAGTCGCTATTGCCAAAAAATCATGGAATAGGGGAGATCGTCGGCTAGAATCGCAATTTCGGAGTGCGAAACAAAGTTTTTTAGACCCCGAAACGACGTCTTATCGCCTAAGGAACTAAGTAGGCGTCGAGCGCCTCTGAGTGCCGATTCCGAATTGGGGTCTTATAAGCGATTCCGATAATCGAGCGAAAAGTTATGACTGTTTGAGCGAAGCGGTCTCCGTATGCGATCGCATCGGCAGCCTGCGACCGCGCTCCCGGAAAGGAATTTGGGCGCCGGACAGGAAATCTCCGAATGCGACCATTTACCGACCGGGTCGAAGTGCCGACTCTGAATTGGGGCCTCAGAACAGAATTCCGCGAAACCAGCGCCTTGTCGACCGTCTCAGAGTGCCGATTCCGAATTGTGGTCACATAAGCGATTCCGATGCTCGTGCTGAAAGTTATGTCCAATTCTTTCGCTGAAGGGGTGGGAATAAACCGGAGGGGGTGACTATATCGGCGATGTTCGGGCACCCATATCCACGCCCTGGGGAGGAGATCTCGCGTCGAGTTGAACAAGACTTCCGATCGATGTGACTGGGCAGCTCCGCGTGTGGGCTCCGCCAGCGATTCGCGTAATCGAGGGGTCGCTACCGCCAAAAAACCTTGGAATAGGGGAGATCGTCGGTAGAATCGCAATTTTGGAGTGCGAAACGAAGGTTTTTAGACCTCGAAACGATGTCTTATCGCCTGAGGCAATAAGTGGGTGTCGAGCGCCTCTGAATGCCGATTCCGAATTGGGGTCTTATAAGTGATTCCGATAACCGAGCGAAAAGTTATGCCTGTTTGAGCGAAGCGATGTCCATATGCGATCACATCGGCAGCATACGACCGCGCTCCCGGAGAGGAATTTGGGCGCCGGACCAGAAATCTACGAATGCGACCATTTACCGACCGGGTCGAAGTGCCGACACTGAATTGGGTCCTCGCGGGCGGTTCCGACCCCCGGGAGAATAAATATCCGCCTCCGACCGGAGGGTACGGCAGTCGGTGTACTAGTACACACGCTCTGGGGGGGATTTTGGCGCCGGAACGGAATTCCGCGAAACCAGCACCTTGTCAACCGTCTCGGAGTGCCGATTCCAAATTGTGGTCACATAAGCGATTCCGATACCCGTGCGGAAAGTTTTGCCTAATTCTTTCATTGAAGGGGTGGGAATAAACCGGAGGGGGTGACTATATCGGCGATGTTCGGGCACCCATATCCACGACCTGGGGAGGAGATCTCGCGTCGAGTTGACACGACTTCCGATCGATGTGACTGGACGACTCCGCGTGTGGGCTCCGCCAGCGATTCGCGTAATCGAGGGAGTCGCTACTGCCAAAAAACCTTGGAATAGGGGAGATCGTCGGCTAGAATCGCAATTTCAGAGTGCGAAACAAAGGTTTTTATACCCCAAAACGACGTTTGATTACCTAAGGCAATAAGTGGGCGTCGAGCGCCTCTGAGTGCCGATTCCGAATTGGGGTCTTATAAGCGATTCCGATAACCGAGCGAAAAGTTATGCCTGTTTGAGCGAAGCGATGTCCGTATGCGATCGCATCGACAGCCTGCGACCGCGATCCCGGAGAGGAATTTGGGCGCCGGACCGGAAATCTTCGAATGCGACCATTTACCGACCGGGTCGAAGTGCCGACTCTGAATTGGGGCCTCGCGAGCGGTTCCGACCCCCGGAAGAATAAATATCCGCCTCCGACCGGAAGGTACAGTAGTCGGTGTACTAGTACACACGCTCCGGGGGGGATTTTGGCTCCGGAACGGAATTCCGCAAAACCAGCGCCTTATCGACCTTCTCAGAGTGCCGATTCCGAATTGTGGTCACATAAGCGATTCTGATACCCGTGCGGAATTTTATGCCCAATTCTTTCGCTGAAGGGGTGGGAATAAATCGGAGGGGGTGACTATATCGAGGATGTTCGGGCACCCATATCCACGACCTGGGGAGGAGATCTCGCATCGAGTTGAACACGACTTCTGATCGTTGTGACTGTGCGGCTCCGCGTATGGTCTCCGCCAGCGATTCCCGTAATCGAAAGTGTCGCTACTGCCAAAAAACCTTGGAATAGGGGAGATCGTCGGCTAGAATCACAATTTCGGAGTGCGAAACGAAGGTTTTTAGACCCCAAAATGATGTCTTATCGCCTGAGGCAATGAGTGGGCGTCAAGCGCCTCTGAGTGCCGATTCCGAATTGGGGTCTTATAAGCAATTCCGATAGCCTGCGACCGCGCTCCCAGAGAGGAATTTGGGCGCCAGACCGGAAATCACCGAATGCGACCATTTACCGACCGGGTGGAAGTGCCAACTCTGAATTGGGGCCTCGCGGGCAGTTCCGACCCCCGGGCGAATAAATATCTGCCTTCGACCGGAGGGTACGGCAGTCGGTGTATTAGTACACACGCTCCGGGGGGGATTTTGGCCCCGGAACGGAATTCCGCGAAACCACCGCCTTGTTGACCATCTCAGAGTGCAAATTCCGAATTGTGGTCACATAAGCGATTCCGATGCCCGTGCGGAAAGTTATGTCCAATTTTTTCGCTGAAGGGGTGGGAATAAACCGGAGGGGGTGACTATATCGGCGATGTTCGGGCACCCATATCCACGACCTGGGGAGGAGATCTCGCGTCGAGTTGAACACGACTTCCGATCGATGTGACTGGGCGGCTCCGCATGTGGGCTACTCCAGCGATTCGCGTAATCGAGGGAGTCTCTACTGCCAAAAAACCTTGGAATAGGGGAGATCGTCGGCAAGAATCGCAATTTCAGAGTGCGAAACGAAGGTTTTTATACCCCAAAATGACGTCTTATCGCCTGAGGCAATAAGTGGGCGTCGAGCGCCTCTGAGTGCCGATTCCGAATTGGGGTCTTATAAGCGATTCCCATAGCCGAGCGAAACGTTATGCCTGTTTGAGCGAAGCGATGTCCGTATGTGATCGCATCGGCAGCCTGCGACCACGCTCCCGGAGAGGAATTTGGGCGCCGGACCGGAAATCTTCGAATGCGACCATTTACCCACCGGGTCGAAGTGCCGACTCTGAATTGGGGCCTCGCGGGCGGTTCCGATCCCCGGGAGAATAAATATCCGCCTCCGACCGGAAGGTACGGCAGTCGGTGTACTAGTACACACGCTCCGGGGGGGATTTTGGCCCCAGAACGGAATTACGTGAAACCAGCCCCTTGTGGACCGTCTCGGAGTGCCGATTCCGAATTGTGGTCACATAAGCGATTCCGATCCCCGTGCGGAAAGTTATGCCCAATTCTTTTGCTGAAGGGGTGGGAATAAACCGGAGGGGGTGACTATATCGGCGATGTTCGGGCACCCATATCCCCGACCTAGGGAGGAGATCTCGCATCGAGTTGAACACGACTTCCGATCGATGTGAGTGGGCGGCTCCGCGTGTGGGCTCCGCCAGCGAATCGCGTAATCGAGGGAGTCGCTACTGCCAAAAAACCTTGGAATAGGGGAGATCGTCGGCTAGAATCATAATTTTGGAGTGCGAAACAAAGGTTTTTAGACCCCGAAATGACGTCTTATCGCCTGAGGCAATAATTGGGCGTCGAGCGACTCTGAGTACCGATCCGAATTGGGGTCTTATAAGCGATCTGATAACCGACCGAAATGTTATGCCTGTTTGAGCGAAGCGGTGTCCGTATGCGATCGCATCGGCAGCCTGCGACCGCGCTCTCGGTGAGGAATTTGGGCGCCGGACCGGAAATCTCCGAATGCGACCATTTACCGACCGAGTCGAAGTGCCGACTATGAATTGGGGCCTCGCGGGCGGTTCCGACCCCGGGCGAATAAAATCTGCCTCCGACCGGAGGGTACGGCAGTCGGTGTACTAGTACACACGCTCCGTGGGGATTTTCGCACTGGAACGGAATTCCGCGAAACCAGCGCCTTGTCGACCGTCTTGGAGTGCCAATTCCGAATTGTGGTTACATAAGCGATTCCGATGCCCGTGCGGAATGTTATGCCCAATTCTTTCGCTGAATGGGTGGGAATAAACCGGAGGGGGTGACTATATCGACGATGTTTGGGCACCCATATCCACGACCTGGGGAAGAGATCTCGGGTCGAGTTGAACACGACTTCCGATCGATGTGACTGGGTGGCTCCGCGTGTGCGCTCCGCCAGCGATTCGCATAATCGAGGGAGTCGCTACTGCCAAAAAATGTTTGAATTGGGGAGATCGTCGGCTAGAATCGCAATTTCGGAGTGTGAAACAAAGGTTTTTAGACCCCGAAATGACGTCTTATCGCCTGAAGCAATAAGGGGGTGTCAAGCGCCTCTGAGTGCCGATTCCTAATTGGGGTCTTATAAGCGATTCTGATAACCGAGCGAAAAGCTATGCCAGTTTGAGCAAAGCGGTGTCCGTATGCGATCGGATCGACAGCCTGCGACCGCGCTCCCAGAGAGGAATTTGGGCGCCGAACCGAAAATCTACGAATGCGACCATTTACCGACCGGGTCGATGTGACGACTCTGAATTGGGGCCTCACGGGCGGTTCTGACCTCCGGGCGAATAAATATCCGCGTCCGACCAGAGGGTACGGCAGTCGGTGTACTATTACACACGCTCCGGGGGGGATTTTGGCCCCGGAACGGAATTCCGCGAAACTAGCGCCTTGTCGACCGTCTCGGAGTGCCGATTCCAAATTGTGGTCACATAAGCGATTCCGATGCCCGTGCGGAAAGCTATGCCCAATTCGTTAGCTGAAGGGGTGGGAATAAACCGGAGGGGGTGACTATATCGGCGATGTTCGGGCACCCATATCCACGACCTGGGGAGGAGATCTCGCGTCGAGTTGAACACGACCTCCGATCGATGTGACTGGGTGGCTCCGCGTGTGCGCTCCGCCAGCGATTCGCATAATCGAGGGAGTCGCTACTGCCAAAATATGTTGGAATTGGGGAGATCGTCGGCTAGAATCGCAATTTCAGAGTGCGAAACAAAGGTTTTTAGACCCCGAAACGACGTCTTATCGCCTGAGGCAATAAGTGGGCGACTAGCGCCTCTGAGTGCCGATTCCGAATTGGGGTCTTATAAGCGATTCTGATAACCGAGCGAAAAGTTATGCCTGTTTGAGTGAAGCGGTGTCCGTATGTGATCGCATCGGCAGCCTGCGACCGCGCTCCCGGAGAGGAATTTGGGCGCTGGACCGGAAATCTCCAAATGCGACCATTTACCGACCGGGTCGAAGTGCCGACTCTGAATTGGGGCCTCGTGGGCGGTTCCGACCCCAGGGCGAATAAATATCCGCGTCCCACAGGAGGGTACGGCAGTCGGTGTACTAGTACACACGCTCCGGGGGGGATTTTGGCCCCGGAACGGAATTCCGCGAAACCAGCGCCTTGTAGACCGTCTTGGAGTGCCGATTCCGAATTGTGGTCACATAAGCGATTCCGATGCCCATGCGGAAAGTTATGCCCAATTCTTTCGCTGAAGGGGTGGGAATAAACCGGAGGGGGTGACTATATCGGCGATGTTCGGGCACCCATATCCACGACCTGGGGAGGAGATCTCGCGTCGAGTTGACGCGACTTTCGATCGATGTGACTGGGCGGCTCCGCGTGTGGGCTCCACCAGCGATTCGCGTAATCGAGGGAGTCGTACTGCCAAAAAACCTTGGAATAGGTGAGATCGTCGGCTAGAATCACAATTTCAGAGTGCGAAACGAAGGTTTTTAGACCACGAAACGATGTCTTATCGCCTGAGGCAATAAGTGGGCGACAAGCGCCTCTGAGTGCCGATTCCGAATTGGGGTCTTATAAGCGATTCCGATAACCGAGCGAAAAGTTATGCATGTTTGAGCGAAGCGATGTCCGTATGCGATCGCATCGGCAGACTGCGACCGCGCTCCCGGAGAGGAATTTGGGCGCCAGTCCGGAAATCTTCGAATGCGACCATTTACCGTCCAGGTCGAAGTGCCGACTCTGAATTGGGGCCTCGCGGGCGGTTCCGGTCCCCGGAAGAATAAACATCCGCCTCCGACCGGAAGGTAGAGTAGTCGGTGTACTAGTACACACGCTCCGGGGGGATTTTGGCCCCGAAACAGAATTCCGCGAAACCAGCGCCCTATCGACCGTCTCAGAGTGCCGATTCCGAATTGTGGTCACATAAGCGATTTCGATGCCCGTGCGGAATGTTATGCCCAATTCTTTCGCTGAAGGGGTGGGAATAAATCGGAGGGGGTGACTATATCGACGATGTTCGGGCACCCATATCCACGACCTGGGGAGGAGATCTCGCATCGAGTTGAACACGACTTCCGATCGATGTGACTGGGCAGCTCCGCGTATGGGCTCCGCCAGTGATTCCCGTATTCGAGGGAGTCTCTACTGGCAAAAAACCTTGGAATATGGGAGATCGTCGGCAAGAATCGCAATTTCGGAGTGCGAAACGAAGGTTTATATACCCCGAAATGACGTCTTATCGCCTGAGGCAATAAGTGGGCGTCGAGCGCCTCTGAGTGGCGATTCCGAATTGGGGTCTTATAAGCGATTCCGACAACCGAGCAAAACGTTATGCCTGTTTGAGCGAAGCGATGTCCGTATGCGATCGCATCGGCAGCCTACGACCGCGCTCCCGGAGAGGAATTTGGGCGCCGGACCGGAAATCTTCGAATGCGACCATTTACCGAACGGGTCGAAGTGCCGACTCTGAATTGGGGCCTCGCGGGCGGTTCCGATCCCCGGGCGAATAAATATCCGCCTCCGACCAGAAGGTACGGCAGTCGGTATACTAGTACACAAGCTCCGGGGGGGATTTTGGCCCCAGAACGGAATTACGTGAAACCAGCGCCTTGTCGACCGTCTCGGAGTGCCGATTCCGAATTGTGGTCACATTAGCGATTCCGATGCCCGTGCGGAAAGTTATGCCCAATTCTTTTGCTGAAGGGGTGGGAATAAATCGGAGGGGGTGACTATATCGGCGATGTTCGGGAACCCATATGCCCGACCTAGGGAGGAGATCTCGCGTCGAGTTGAACATGACTTCCGATCGATGTGAGTGGGCGGCTCCGCGTGTGGGCTCCGCCAGCGAATCGCGTAATCGAGGGAGTCGCTACTGCCAAAAAACCGTGCAATAGGGGAGATCGTCGGCTACAATCGTAATTTCGGAGTGCGAAACGAAGGTTTTTAGACCCCGAAACGACGTCTTATCGCCTGAGGCAATATTGGGCATCGAGCGCCTCTGAGTGCCGATTCCGAATTGGGGTCTTATAAGCGATTCCAATAACCGACCGAAATGTTATGCCTGTTTGAGCGAAGCGGTGTCCGTATGCGATCGCATTGGCAGCCTGCGACCGCACTCCCGAAGAGGAATTTGGGCGCCGGACCGGAAATCTCCGAATGCGACCATTTACCGACCGGGTCGAAGTGCCGACTCTGAATTGGGGCCTCGCGGGCGGTTCCGACCCCCGGGCGAATAAATATCCGCCTCCGACCGGAGGGTACGGCAGTCGATGTACTAGTACACACGCTCCGGGGGGGATTTTCGCACAGGAACGGAATTCCGCGAAACCAGCGCCTTGTCTACCGTCTCGGAGTGCCGATTCCGAATTGTGGTCACATAAGCGATTCTGATGCCTGTGCAGAATGTTATGCCCAATTCTTTCGCTGAATGGGTGGGAATAAACCGGAGGGGGTGAGTATATCGACGATGTTCGGGCACCCATATCCACGACCTGGGGAAGAGATCTCGCGTCGAGTTGAACACGACTTCCGATCAATGTGACTGGGTGGCTCCGCGTGTGCGCCCCGCCAGCGATTCGCATAATCGAGGGAGTCGCTACTGCCAAAAAATGTTGGAATTGAGGAGATCGTCGGCTAGAATCGCAATTTTGGAGTGCGAAACAAAGGTTTTTAGACCCCGAAACGACGTCATATCGCCTGAGGCAATAAGTGGGCGTCGAGCGCCTCTGAGTGCCGATTCCTAACTGGGGTCTTATAAGCGATTATGATAACCGAGCGAAAAGTTATGCCTGTTTGAGCGAAGCGGTGTCCGTATGCGATCGGATCGGCAGCCTGCGACCGCGCTCCGAGAGAGGAATTTGGGCGCCGAACCGGAAATCTCCGAATGCGACCATTTACCGACTGGGTCGAAGTGACGACTCTGAATTGGGGCCTCACGGGCGGTTCTGACCTCCGGGCGAATAAATATCCACGTCCGACCAGAGGGTACGGCAGTCGGTGTACTAGTACACACGCTCCGGGGGGGATTTTGGCCCCGGAACGGAATTCCGCGAAACCAGCGCCTTGTCGACTGTCTCGGAGTGCCGATTCCGAATTGTGGACACATAAGCGATTCCGATGCCGTGCGGAAAGTTATGCCCAATTCGTTCGCTGAAGGGGTGGGAATAAACCGGAGGGGGTGACTATATCGGCGATGTTCGGGCACCCATATCCACGTCCTGGGGAGGAGATCTCACGTCGAGTTGAACACGACCCCCGATCGATGTGAGTGGGCGGCTCCGCGTCTGGGCTCTGCCAGCGATTGGCGTAATCGAGGGAGTCGCTACTGCCAAAAAACCTTGGAATAGGGGAGATCGTCGGCTAGAATCGGAATTTCGGAGTGCGAAACGAAGGTTTTTAGACCCCGAAACGATGTTTTATCACCTGAGGCAATAATAGGTCGTCGAGCACCTCTGAGTGCCGATTCCGAATTGGGGTCTTATAAGCGATTCCGATAACCGACCGAAAAGTTATGCCTGTTTGAGCGAAGCGGTGTTTGTATGTGATCGCATCGGCAGCCTGCGACCGCGCTCCCGCAGAGGAATTTGGGCGCTGGACCGGAAATCTCCAAATGCGACCATTTACCGACCGGGTCGAAGTGCCGACTCTGAATTGGGGCCTCGCGGGCGGTTCCGACCCCCGGGCGAATAAATATCCGCCTCCGACCGGAGGGTACGGCAGTCGATGTACTAGTACACACGCTCCGGGGGGGATTTTCGCACAGGAACGGAATTCCGCGAAACCAGCGCCTTGTCTACCGTCTCGGAGTGCCGATTCCGAAATGTGGTCACATAAGCGATTCTGATGCCTGTGCGGAATGTTATGCCCAATTCTTTCGCTGAATGGGTGGGAATAAACTGGAGGGGGTGAGTATATCGACGATGTTCGGGCACCCATATCCACGACCTGGGGAAGAGATCTCGTGTCGAGTTGAACACGACTTCCGATCAATGTGACTGGGTGGCTCCGCGTGTGCGCCCTGCCAGCGATTCGCATAATCGAGGGAGTCGCTACTGCCAAAAAATGTTGGAATTGAGGAGATCGTCGGCTAGAATCGCAATTTTGGAGTGCGAAACAAAGGTTTTTAGACCCCGAAACGACGTCATCTCGCCTGAGGCAATAAGTGGGCGTCGAGCGCCTCTGAGTGCCGATTCCTAACTGGGGTCTTATAGCGATTCTGATAACCGAGCGAAAAGTTATGCCTGTTTGAGCAAAGCGGTGTCCGTATGCGATCGGATCGGCAGCCTGCGACCGCGCTCCGAGAGAGGAATTTGGGCGCCGAACCGGAAATCTCCGAATGCGACCATTTACCGACTGGGTCGAAGTGACGACTCTGAATTGGGGCCTCACGGGCGGTTCTGACCTCCGGGCGAATAAATATCCACGTCCGACCAGAGGGTACGGCAGTCGGTGTACTAGTACACACGCTCCGGGGGGGATTTTGGCCCCGGAACGGAATTCCGCGAAACCAGTGCCTTGTCGACCGTCTCGGAGTGCCGATTCCGAATTGTGGACACATAAGCGATTCCGATGCCCGTGCGGAAAGTTATGCCCAATTCGTTCGCTGAAGGGGTGGGAATAAACCGGAGGGGGTGACTATATCGGCGATGTTCGGCACCCATATCCACGACCTGGGAGGAGATCTCACGTCGAGTTGAACACGACCCCCGATCGATGTGAGTGGGCGGCTCCGCGTCTGGGCTCTGCCAGCGATTCGCGTATCGAGGGAGTCGCTACTGCCAAAAAACCTGGAATAGGGGAGATCGTCGGCTAGAATCGGATTTCGGAGTGCGAAACGAAGGTTTTTAGACCCCGAAACGATGTTTTATCACCTGAGGCAATAATAGGTCGTCGAGCACCTCTGAGTGCCGATTCCGAATTGGGGTCTTATAAGCGATTCCGATAACCGACCGAAAAGTTATGCCTGTTTGAGCGAAGCGGTGTCCGTATGCGATCGCATCGGCAGCCTGCGACCGCGCTCCCGCAGAGGAATTTGGGCGCTGGACGGAAATCTCAAATGCGACCATTTACCGACCGGGTCGAAGTGCCGACTCTGAATTGGGGCCTCGCGAGCGGTTCCGACACCCGGGCGAATAAATATCCGCGTCCCACAGGAGGGTACGGCAGTCGGTGTACTAGTACACACGCTTCGGGGGGGATTTTGGCCCCGGAACGGAATTCTGTGAAACCAGCGCCTCGTCGACCGTCTCGGAGTGCCGATTCTGAATTGTGGTCACATAAGCGATTCCGATGCCCGTGCGTAAAGTTATGCCCAATTCTTTCGCTGAAGGGGTGGGAATAAACCGGAGGGGGTGACTATATCAGCGATGTTCGGGCACCCATATCCACGACCTGGGGAGGATATCTCGCATCGAGTTGAACACGACCTCCGATCGATGTGACTGGGTGGCTCCGCGTGTGCGCTCCGCCAGCGATTCGCATAATCGAGGGAGTCGCTACTGAAAAAAAATGTTGGAATTGGGGAGATCGTCGGCTAGAATCGCAATTTCAGAGTGCGAAACAAAGGTTTTAGACCCCGAAATGACGTCTTATCGCCTGAGGCAATAAGGGGGCGTCGAGCGCCTCTGAGTGCCGATTCCTAATTGGGGTCTTATAAGCCATTCTGATAACCGAGCGAAAGGTTATGCCTGTTTGAGCGAAGCGGTGTCCGTATGTGATCGCATCGGCAGCCTGCGACCGCGCTCCCGGAGAGGAATTTGGGCGCTGGACCGGAAATCTCCAAATGCGACCATTTACCGACCGGGTCGAAGTGCCGACTCTGAATTGGGGCCTCGCGGGCGGTTCCGACCCCCGGGCGAATAAATATCCGCGTCCCACAGGAGGGTACGGCAGTCGGTGTACTAGTACACACGCTCCGGGGGGGATTTTGGCCCCGGAACGGAATTCCGCGAAACCAGTGCCTTGTAGACCGTCTTGGAGTGCCGATTCCGAATTGTGGTCACATAAGCGATTCCGATGCCCATGCGGAAAGTTATGCCCAATTCTTTCGCTGAAGGGGTGGGAATTAACCGGAGGGGGTGACTATATCAGCGATGTTCGGGCACCCATATCCATGACCTGGGGAGGAGATCTCGCGTCGAGTTGACATGACTTTCTATCGATGTGACTGGGCGGCTCCGCGTGTGGGCTCCATCAGCGATTCGCGTAATCGAGGGAGTCGTACTGCCAAAAAACCTTGGAATAGGGGAGATCGTTGGCTAGAAACGCAATTTTGGAGTGCGAAACGAAGGTTTTTAGACCCCGAAACGACGTCTTATCGCCTGAGGCAATAAGTGGGCGTCGAGCGCCTCTGAGTGCCGATTCCGAATTGGGGTCTTATAAGCGATTCCGATAACCGAGCGAAAAGTTATGCCTGTTTGAGCGAAGCGATGTCCGTATGCGATCGCATCGACAGCCTGCGACCGTGATCCCGGAGTGGAATTTGGGCGCCGGACCGGAAATCTCCAAATGCGACCATTTACCAATCGGGTCGAAGTGCCGACTCTGAATTGGGGCCTCGCGGGCAGTTCCGACCCCCGGGCGAATAAATATCCGCGTCCGACCGGAGGGTACGGTAGTCGGTGTACTAGTACACACGCTACGGGGGGGATTTTGGCGCCGGAACGGAATTCCGCGAAACCAGCGCCTTGTCGACCGTCTCGTAGTGCTGATTCCGAATTATGGTCACATAAGTGATTCCGATACCCGTGCGGAAAGTTATGCCTAATTCTTTCGCTGAAGGGGTGGGAATAAACCGGAGGGGGTGACTATATCGGTGATAATCTGGCACCCATATCCCCGACCTGGGGAGGAGATCTCGCGTCGAGTTGACAAGACTTCCGATCGATGTGACTGAGCGGCTCCGCATGTGGGCTCCGCCTGCGATTAGCGTAATCGAGGGAGTCGCTACTGCCAAAAAACCTTGGAATAGGGGAGATCGTCGGCTAGGATCACAATTTCAGAGTGCGAAACGAAGGTTTTAGACCCCGAAACGACGTCTTATCGCCTGAGGAAATTTGTGGGCGTCGAGCGCCTCTGAGTGCCGATTCCGAATTGGGGTCTTATAAGCGATTCCGATAACCGAGCGAAAAGTTATGCCTGTTTGAGCGAAGCGATGTCCGTATGCGATCGCATCGGCAGCCTGCGACCGCGCTCCCGGAGAGGAATTTGGGCGCCAGACCGGAAATCTTCGAATGCGACCATTTACCGTCCGGGTCGAAGTGCCGACTCTGAATTGGGGCCTCGCGGGCGGTTCCGGTCCCCGGAAGAATAAATATCCGCCTCCGACCGGAAGGTAGAGTAGTCGGTGTACTAGTACACACGCTCCGGGGGGGATTTTGGCCACGAAACGGAATTCCACGAAACCAGCGCCCTATCGACCGTCTCAGAGTGCCGATTCCGAATTGTGGTCACATAAGCGATTCTGATGCCCGTGCGGAATGTTATGCCCAATTGTTTCGCTGTAGGGGTGGGAATAAATCGGAGGGGGTGACTATATCGACGATGTTCGGGCACCCATATCCACGACCTGGGGAGGAGATCTCGCATCGAGTTGAACACGACTTCCGATCGATGTGACTGGGCAACTCCGCGTATGGGCTCCGCCAGCGATTCCCGTAATCGAGGGAGTCTCTACTGCCAAAAAACCTTGGAATACGGGAGATCGTCGGCAAGAATCGCAATTTCGGAGTGCGAAACGAAGGTTTTTATACCCCGAAATGACGTCTTATCGCCTGAGGCAATAAGTGGGCGTCGAGCGCCTCTGAGTGGCGATTCCGAATTGGGGTCTTATAAGCGATTCTGATAACCGAGCAAAACGTTATGCCTGTTTGAGCGAAGCGATGTCCGTATGCGATCGCATCGGCAGCCTGCGACCGCGCTCCCGGAGAGGAATTGGGGGGCCGGACGGAAATCATCGAATGCGACCATTACCGAACGGGTCGAAGTGCCGACTCTGAATTGGGGCCTCGCGGGCGGTTCCGATCCCCGGGCGAATAAATATCCGCCTCCGACCGGAAGGTACGGCAGACGGTATACTAGTACACAAGCTCCGGGGGGGATTTTGGCCCCAGAACGGAATTACGTGAAACCAACACCTTGTCGACCGTCTCGGAGTGCCAATTCCGAATTGTGGTCACATTAGCGATTCCGATGCCCGTGCGGAAAGTTATGCCCAATTCTTTTGCTGAAGGGGTGGGAATAAACCGGAGGGGGTGACTATATCGGCGATGTTCGGGCACCCATATGCCCGACCTAGGGAGGAGATCTCGCGTCGAGTTGAACATGACTTCCGATCGATGTGAGAGGACGGCTCCGCGTGTGGGCTCCGCCAGCGATTCGCGTAATCGAGGGAGTCGCTACTGCCAAAAAAACTTGGAATAGGGGAGATCGTCCGCTAGAATCGCAATTTTGGAGTGCGAAACGAAGGTTTTTGGACCCCGAAATGACGTCTTATCGCGTGAGGCAATAATTGGGCGTCAAGCGCCTCTGAGTGCCGATTCCGAATTGGGGTCTTATAAGCGATTCCGATAACCGAGCTGAAAGTTATGCCTGTTTGAGTGAAGCGGTGTCCGTATGCGATCGCATCGGCAACCTGCGACCGCGCTCCTGGAGAGGAATTTGGGCGCCAGACCGGAAATCTCTGAATGCGACCATTTACCGACCGGGTCGAAGTGCCGACTCTGAATTGGGGCCTCGCGGGCGGTTCCGACCCCCGGGTGAATAAATATCCGCGTCCGACCGGAGGGTACGGCAGTCGGTGTACTAGTACACACGTTACGGGGGGAATATTGGCCCCAGAACGGAATTCTACGAAACCAGCGCCTTGTTGACCATCTCGAAGTGCTGATTCCGAATTGTGGTCACATAAGCGATTCCGATGCCCGCGCGGAAAGTTATGCCCAAACCTTCGCTGAAGGGGTGGGAATAAACGGGGGGGGGTGACTATATCGACGATATTCGGGCACCCATATCATGACCTGGGGAGGAGATCTCGTGTCAAGTGAACACGACTTCCGATCGATGTGACTGGGCGGCTCCGCGTGTGGGCTCTGTCAGCGATTCGCGTAATCGAGGGAGTCGCTACTGCCAAAAAACCTTGGAATAGGGGAGATCGTCGGCTAGAATCGTAATTTCGGAGTGTGAAACGAAGGTTTTTAGACCCTGAAACGACGTCTTATCACCTGAGGCAATAAGTGGGCATCGAGTGCCTCAGATTGCCGATTTCGCATTGGGGTCTTATAAGCGATTCCAATAACCGAGCGAAATGTTATGCCTGTTTGAGCGAAGCGGTGTCCGTATGCGATCGCATCGGCAGCCTGCGACCGCGCTCCAGGAGAGGAATTTGGGCGCCGGACCGGAAATCTCTGAATGCGACCAATTACCGACCGGGTCGAAGTGCCGACTCTGAATTGGGGCCTCGCGGGCGGTTCCGACCCCCGGGCGAACAAATATCCGCCTCCGACTGGAGGGTACGGCAGTCGGTGTACTAGTACACACGCTCCTGGGGGGATTTTGGCCCCGGAACAGAATTCCGCGAAACCAGTGCCTTGTCAACCGTCTCGGAGTGCCGATTCCGAATTGTGGTCACATAAGCGATTCCGATGCCCGTGCTGAAAGTTATGCCCAATTCTTTCGCGGAAGGGGTGGGAATAAACCGGAGGGGGTGACTATATCGGCGATGTTCGGGCACCCATATCCACGATCTGGGGAAGAGCTCTCGCATCGAGTTGAACACGACTTCCGATCGTTGTGACTGGGCGGCTCCATGTGTCGGCTCCGCCAGCGATTCGCGTAATCGAGGGAGTCGCTACTGCCAAAAAATGTTGGAATAGGGGAGATCGTCGGCTAGAATCGCAATTTTGGAGTGCGAAACGAAAGTTTTTAGACCCCAAAACGACGTCTTATCGCTTGAGGCAATAAGTGAGCGTCGAGCGCCTCTGAGTGCCGATTCCGAATTGGGGTCTTATAATCGATTCCGATAACCGAGCGAAATGTTATCCCTGTTTGAGCGAAGAGGTGTCCGTATGCGATCGCATCGGCAGCCTGCGACCGCGCTCCCGGAGAGAAATTTGGGCGCCGGACAGGAAATCTCTGAATGCGACCATTTATCGACCGGGTCGAAATGCCGACTCTGAATTGGGGCCTCGCGGACGGTTTCGACCCCCGGGCGAATAAATATCCGAGTCCGACTGGAGGGTACAACAGTCGGTGTACTAGTACACACGCTCCGGGGGGATTTTGGCCACGCAATGGAATTACGCGAAACCAACGCCATGTCGACCGTCTCGGAGTGCCGATTCCGAATTGTGGTCATATAAGCGATTCCGATGCCCGTGCGGAAAGTTATCCCAATTCTTTCGCTGAAGGGGTGGGAATAAACCAGAGGGGTGACTATATCGGCGATGTTCGGGCACCCATCTCGAGTCGAGTTGAACACGACTTCCGATCGATGTGACTGGGCGGCTCTGCGTGTGGGCTCCGCCAGCGATTCGCGTAATCGAGGGAGTCGCTACTGCCAAAAAACCTTGGAATAGGGGAGATCGTCAGCTAGAATCGCAATTTTGGAGTGCGAAACGAAGGTTTTTAGACCGCGAAACACGTCTTATCACATGAGGCAATAATTGGGCGTCGAGCGCCTCTGAGTGCCGATTCCGAATTGGGGTCTTATAAGCGATTCCGATAACCGAGCGAAAAGTTATGCCTGTTTGAGCGAAGCGGTGTCCGTATGCGATCGCATCGGCAACCTGCGACCGCGCTCCCGGAGCGGAATTTGGGCGCCGGACCGGAAATCTCCGAATGCGACCATTTACCGACCGGATCGAAGTGCCGACTCTGAATTGGGGCATCGCGGGCGGTTCCGACCCCCGGGCGAATAAATATCCGCGTCCGACTGTAGGGTACGGCAGTCGGTGTACTAGTACACACGCTCCGGGGGGGATTTTGGCCCCAGAACGGGATTCCGTGAAACCAGCGCCTTGTTGACCGTCTCGGAGTGCTGATTCCGAATTGTGGTCACATAAGCGATTCCGATGCCCGTGCGGAAAGTTATGCCCAATTCTTTCGCTAAAGGGGTGGGAATAAACGTGAGGGGGTGACTATATCGGCGATGTTCGGGCACCCATATCCACGACCTGGGGAGGAGATCTCGCGTCGAGTTGAACATGACTTCCGATCGATGAGACTGGGGGGCTCCGCGTGTGGGCGCTGCCAGCGATTCGCGTAATCGAGAGAGTCGCTACTGCCAAAAAACCTTGGAATAGGGGAGATCGTCGGCTAGAATCGTAATTTCGGAGTGCGAAACGATGGTTTTTAGACCCCAAAACGACGTCTTATCGCCTGAGGCAATAAGTGGGCATCGAGCGCCTCTGATTGCTGATTCCGCTTTGTGGTCTTATAAGCGATTCCGATAACCGAGCGAAATGTTATGCCTATTTGAGCGAAGCAGTGTCCGTATGCTATCACATCGGCAGCCTGCGACCGCGCTCCAGGAGAGGAATTTGGGCACCGGATCGGAAATCTCGGTGTGCGACCAATTACCGACCGGGTCGAAGTGCCGACTCTTAATAGGGGCCTCGCAGGCTGTTCCGACCCCCGGGCGAACAAATATCCGCCTCCAACAGGAGGTTACGGCAGTCGGTGTACTAGTACACACGCTCCGGGGGGGATTTTGTCCCCGGAACGGAATTCCGCGAAACCAGCGCCTTTTCGACCGTCTCGGAGTGCCGATTCCGAATTGTGGTCACATAAGCGATTCTGATGCCCGTGCGGAAAGTTATGCCCAATTCTTTCGCTGAAGAGGTGGGAATAAATCGGAGGGGGTGACTATATCGGCGATGTTCGGGCACCCATATCCACGACCTGGGGAAGAGATCTCGCGTCGAGTTGAACACGTCTTCCGATCGTTGTGACTGGGCAGCTCCGTGTGTGGGGTCCGCCAGCGATTCGCGTAATCGAGGGAGTCGCTACTGCCAAAAAATGTTGGAATAGGGGAGATCGTCGGCTAGAATCGCAATTTTGGAGTGCGAAACGAAGGTTTTTAGACCCCGAAACGACGTCTTATCGCTTGAGGCAATAAGTGAGCGTCGAGCGCCTCTGAGTGCCGATTCCGAATTGGGGTCTTAAAAGCGATTCCGATAACCGAGCGAAATGTTATGCCTGTTTGAGCGAAGCGGTATCCGTATGCGATCGCATCGGCAGCCTGCGGCTCCCGGAGAGGAATTTGGGCGCCGGACCGGAAATCTCCGAATGCGACCATTTATCGACCGGGTCGAAGTGCCGACTCTGAATTGGGGCCTCGCGGGCGGTTCCGACCCCCGGGCGAATAAATATCCGCGTCCGACCGGAGGGTACGGCAGTCGGTGTACTAGTACACACGCTCCGGGGGGGATATTGGCCCCAGAACGGAATTCCGCGAAACCAGCGCCTTGTTGACCATCTCGGAGTGCTGATTCCGAATTGTGGTCACATAAGCGATTCCGATGCCCGTGCGGAAAGTAATGCCCAATTCCTTCGCTGAAGGGGTGGGAATAAACCGGAGGGGGTGACTATATCGACGATATTTGGGCACCCATATCCATGACCTGGGGAGGAGATCTCGTGTCGAGTTGAACACGACTTCCGATCGATGTGACTGGGCGGCTCCGCGTGTGGCCTCTGCCAGTGATTCGCGTAATCGAGGGAGTCGCTACTGCCATGGAATAGGGGAGATCGTCGGCTAGAATCGTAATTTCGGAGTGCGAAACGATGGTTTTTAGACCCCGAAATGACGTCTTATCACCTGAGGCAATAAGTGGGCATCGAGCGCCTCTGATTGCCGATTCCGCATTGTGGTCTTATAAGCGATTCCGATAACCTAGCGAAATGTTATGCCTGTTTGAGCGAAGCGGTGTTCGTATGCTATCGCATCGGTAGCCTGCGACCGCGCTCCAGGAGAGGAATTTGGGCACCGGACCGGAAATCTCGGAATGCCACCAATTACCTACCGGGTCGAAGTGCCGACTCTTAATTGGGGCCTCGCGGGCGGTTCCGACCCCCGGGCGAACAAATATCTGCCTCCGACAGGAGGGTACGGCAGTCGCTCCCGGGGGGATTTTGGCCCCAGAACGGAATTCCGCGAAACCAGCGCCATGTCGACCGTCTCGGAGTGCCGATTCCGAATTGTGGTCACATAAGCGATTCCGATGCCCGTGCGGAAAGTTATGCCTAATTCTTTCGCTGAAGGGGTGGGAATAAACCGGAGGGGGTGACTATATCGGCGATGTTCGGGCACCCATATCCACGACCTGGGGAAGAGATCTCGCGTCGAGTTGAACACGACTTCCGATCGTTGTGACTGGGCGGCTCCGTGTGTGGGCTCCGCCATCGATTCGCGTAATCGAGGGAGTTGCCACTACCAAAAAACGTTTTAATAGGGGAGATCGTCGACTAGAATCGCAATTTTGGAGTGCGAAACGAAGGTTTTTAGACCCCGAAATGACGTCTTATCGCTTGAGGCAATAAGTGAGTGTCGAGCGCCTCTGAGTGCCGATTCCGAATTGGGGTCTTAAAAGCGATTCCGATAACCGAGCGAAATGTTATGCCGGTTTGAGCGACGCGGTGTCCGTATGCGATCGCATCGGCAGCCTGCGACCGCGATCCCGGAGAGGAATTTGGGCGCCGGACCGGAAATATCCGAATGCGACCATTTACCGACCAGGTCGAAGTGCCGACTCCGAATTGGGGCCTAGCGGGCGGTTCCGACGCCCGGGCGAATAAATATCTGCGTCCGACCGGAGGGTACGACAGTCGGTGTACTAGTACACACGCGCCGGGGGGGATTTTGGCCCCGGAACAGAATTCCGCCAAACCAGCGCCCTGTAGACCGTCTCGGAGTGCCGATTCCGAAATGTGGTCACATAAGAGATTCTGATGCCCGTGCGGAAGTTATCCCCAATTCTTTCGCTGAAGGGGTAGGAATAAATCAGAGGGGGTGACTATATCGGCGATGTTCGGGCCACCCCTAATCCACGACCTGGGGAGGATCTCACGTCGAGTTGAACACGAATTCCGATTCTATGCTGGTGCGTGCTCCGTGTGTGGGCTCCGCCAGCGGATCGCGTATCTCGGGGAGTCGAACTGCCAAAAAATGTTGGAATAGGGGAGATCGTCGGCTAGAATTGTAATTTCAGAGTGCGAAACGAAGGTTTTTAGACCCCGAAACGAAGCCTTATCGCCAGAGACAATATGGGCGTCGAGCGCCTCTGAGTGCCGATTCCGAATTGGGGTCTTATAAGCGATTCCGATAACCGAGCGCGAAATGTTATGCCTGTTTGAGCGAAGCGAAGCGTGTCCGTATGCGATCGGAGAGGAATTTGGGCGCCGAAACGGAAATCTCCGAATGCGACCATTTACCAACGTGTCGAAGTGTCGACTCTGAATTGGGGCCTCGCGGGAGGTTCCGACCCCCAAGCGAATAAATATCCGCGTCCCGCCGGGAGGCAGCCCAGAGGCGGTGCAGAGCTGGTAAGTATTGTGTTCACCTTTCAGCCCCTTTTAATTTAAGCAAGATTTCGAAACTGACATGCCCTTTTACGTGCAGCGGAGTGAGTTGGAGAGGGTGAGGGGTGCCGGAGCAGGCGGTGCTTCCTCCTCTCGGAGCACAGGGGGGTCTCCTTCACTCATGGAGGCTCGACTGGCCGGGGTGGTGTTGAGGGCCGAGGAGGCCCGAAGGCACCTGGAGGAGCGGGTAAGTTCCTTTAACACTTGAGTTGCTCATTTTCAAATGGTGCTGATGAATTACTTGTTGTGCAGGAGAGGGACTTGGAGGTGACCCATGAGCATGCCATGACGCTGCAAAGCGAGAGAGACCAGCAGCGTGCCCGGGCGGAGACAGCCGAGGCACGGGTGGCGGAGATGACCCAGGAGTTGGCGACGCTGCGGGTGCAGAGGCCACCCGGAGATCAGGAGGAGGTCACCCGGCTGCGTGCAGAGTTGCTGGCACAGCAGACGCTGGCGCGGAGCCTCCAGCAGATAGTGACAGA